>CM046341.1:9317897-10517897 GCA_025403435.1 Artocarpus heterophyllus
TATGTACTGCTCAGCGTATAATTTACTGTTATAATTATTTTAACTTTTACAATATACTATTTCAATTTAAAAATAAAAAGTATACAATACATTCATCCTTTAGCTATGATTTACTGATTAGTATTATACATTATATGTATAATTTCTGCTTCGTAATAATTAGTTATTTGGTGAAGTTATTACTGAGCCAGCTAGGTAGCCTGATCCAGTGATTTTATTTTAAGAACTTAAGTTGTTTCTAGTAAAAATCATGTTGTCGTAGAGATATTTCATCCATCAAATAAAGAAAAGGTAGAGAGAAACGGGAAAACAGATATTTTTAAATATTACAAAGGAACATGGAACTGACTTTAATTATAAGCAAGAAAAATAAATGGATAGGCTCATCAGCTACTAAGCCAAAGCAAATATTATCCCAATAATCATCGACGTATCATAGGACGAGAATACAAGTAGCGTGCTCCAAAATGTAATGAGTCGCAAACAACTCTTATTTCTGAAAACCAAATACCGACCTATCCATAGTCACGATATCATGATCTGATATGATCAGTTGGGGTGACCGGGACTAGGTGGTTTTTCGTACGGAGGGTGTCCCGGGAAGTGACCGTAAGGCGGCTGTGGGTGCACTGGCGGGGCTACAGGTGGTTTTGCGTATGGTGGCGTTACCACTTTAGGAGGAAGTGTTGGAGGTTTTGGTTTCGGTTCGGGCTTAGGCTTAGGCTTAGGCTTCTCTCCATAGGGAGGACTTTTGTAAACCGGGGTTGGCGGGGGCTTAGGCTTCTCTACAGGTGGAGGCTTGGAATAAACAGGGGTTGGCGGGGGCTTGGGCTTCTCAACCGGTGGGGGCTTGGAATAAACCGGGGTTGGCGGGGGCTTGGGCTTCTCAACCGGTGGGGGCTTGGAATAAACCGGGGTTGGCGGGGGCTTGGGCTTCTCTACAGGTGGAGGTTTGAAATAAACCGGGGTTGGAGGTGGCTTAGGCTTCTCTAAAGGTGGTGGATTCGAATAAACAGGGATTGGAGGCGGCTTAGGCTTCTCTCCATGGTGTGGTGGCTTCGGATAAACCGGGGTTGGTGGGGGCTTGGGCTTCTCTATCGGTGGAGGCTTGGAATAAACAGGGGTTGGCGGCGGCTTGGGCTTCTCTACAGGTGGAGGTTTGGGATAAACCGGGGTTGGAGGCGGCTTAGGCTTCTCTCCATAGTGTGGTGGTTTCGGATAAACTGGGGTTGGAGGAGGCTTAGGTTTCTCTCCATGATGTGGAGGTTTCGGATACATTGGTGGCGGCTTTGTAACCGGAGGTGGCGTGTAAAGAGGAGGCTGGGGCTGCTCATGCTCTGGGGGCTTATAGTGATCATCGGCTAGAGAGTGAGTGGTGAGAAAAACCACTCCAAGGAATAAGATGAACAAGTGAGAGGAAGACATTGTTTATGGGACTAACTTGTTCCTTTTGGGGTGGTGAAGACTGATGCTAGGGAAATGCCCTTTTTATAGTGGTTGGAGGGAGCAGGTACTGGAAGGATGTTATAATAATAGTCATCAATAATTAGGTTTACTCACCCACGTCTGTTGAGAAGTCAAAGACGGAATTTGATAATTTATGCATGAGATAAATTTTTAGGTAATTTTGGGTCCCATTAGAGTTTGAATTGAAGAGATGCTTCATTTTATTAGGTGTCGGTGTTTGCCAGTTGTGTTAATATTATTTTTTATTAGGAAGATTTGAATAATTTAATCCCTTGGGTTGATTTTCTTTGATAAAAAGAATATCGGCAAACTTTCATTGGATGATCAAAGCTAACCGATTGGATTAATATTTGGTGTACGGAGACGTAAATGTTGATTCCCAATTTCGATATGTGATGTCGTGTACATAATCATGTGATTGACATAGCGGTAATAAACACGTGGACCTAACCACAAAAGAAGATGTATACAAGGCATGCGCAAATCCAAGTTTTTACCTCTTCAAAGGTATGATTATCACAATCAAGCTGGCAGTGATAATTCAGAGGTTAAAAAAAATGTTACCAGTGATGATGTTACTCCAAGTTGCAAAATTATAATTGTATGTTGAATGATTCTTCACATGGTTCTATTTCTTTTTCCTCAATTTCTATATCTATTATGTATTATATTACAAGTTTTTGCTCAAAATGTAGTTCCTCTTTTGTCCTCCAGAGTTTCTCTTCTTTTTCTTTTTTCTTTTCTTTTTTTTTTTTAATTTTTTTTCTGATATTGCTTTCTGTGGCTTCATTTTTCTCTCTTTTTTTTTGGACTCTTCTTTCCCTTCTCTTTGGGCCTTTTCTTTTTTCGTTGCTCTCTATCATCAAAGGTGTCTGGCAATGTCCTTTTGAACTGTAATTATAGTTATGATTATTAAATACCGTAAAACTTTTATATATTATTATAAAAAGAAAAAATTACTTTAATATAAAGCTCTTTTATATTACAACGTTTTAAACCATAACTATGGTTCTAACCACACATCTCAAACCCCTATAAAAAGTGTAAAAAAAACCTCTTAATGCGGGCTTACAAGGAGAAATTAATAAGATCTTTACAAGAATGTCAAAAATTTTAAGCTTGGATTGATTTATGCCATAAAAAATAAAATATTTTTAGAAAATGCCATAGCTATGTCACACAATATATTTAGAATACAAAATATAGCCTCAAGTTCTACATTTTTTTTTTTGTTGAAATACTTATTGATTAAAAAAGTATAATCGTCTAATAAAATAATTTTGTTTAAATGACATGACAGTGAATGCAAGACTTTTTAAAGGTGTGACAAAGTTTAATCTACTAAATTTTTCTGTGACATCTTCCATAAATATCTCGAAATTGTAGTGTGAGAATTCTTTACTAAAAAAAATAAGAACCATTTTTTCTAGGTTGTGTCACCAGTGTGGTGTTTTTCTCTTTTATGCGGTTTATTCGTCTTCCTCTACTTGGGCATGACTATTTTTTCCTAAAATTTTCTCATTTTCAAAGTTATTGATGAACTCTTTGCTCTTTCCTTCTCTTTCTCATTGTTCTCTTTTGTCAGAATCTTCTAATGATTTTTTTCCCCTGCCTTTCCTTTTGTTCTCTCTCTCTGCCTTTTTTGGATTCGTTTTTTAATCATTTTGGTACCCTATATTTTGACAAAATGTCATAAAAATACCAAAAAAATACCTTTTATTTTTGAAAATATTGTTATGTACCATAGGTTTAATTTTGGGAAACAACTTGTCTGATTTGTCCTTTCAATTAATTAATTTTGAAACTAATTTAAAAAATAATAAAAAAGTACTCAGATACAAAATTTCTAATTGGGTTCATCACTTCATTATAACTCATAGTTTTTACTATCTCTTAATTTGTTTTTTTATTTTTAAAAACTACAAAAGTATCCTTTAAATTTAAAAAAACTTGTTTCAATTTAATCCCATATAAATAGAAAAAATTAAGCGTAACAACATCATTACCTTTAAACAGTTATGAAAAATATCTTATAGAATTAAAAACATAAAAACTCTTAAAAAAAAACATAAATTTAAAAAAGGATCTTAAGTATTATTATTTTCTAAATGTTAAAATATTTTTTGAACATTTTCTCAAGAAAAAAATATATTTTAAAAACAAATTCACTCTAATTAAAAGTGTGTTTTTCTTATTTCCATGTTTTTATAAGTAACAAAATGTTTTTCAAATTCAAAGAATATTTTTATTGTTTATTAAATTATAAAGATAAATTAAAAAATAATTAAAACTAGAACGTGTATATATATAGCTATGTACTTAACTCCTTTTTTATTTCTCTTTCTTCTGTTCCCGTTTTTGTCACGAGAAACACAACCAGCACAGGGAGAGGTTCTGGATGATGGACGCATTTATCACTCTATTGCTATGTCCTTGATATGGTGATTAAGTTAATGGAATAAAATATTGATGTACAAGAGTTTCATGGCTTAATTAGCCAAGGAAAGGGGGAAATGCAAGTGTTTTGTCTCGTTTATCTGTTGGCTTACGGTCATGCGCATTGAGTAGATCCCAATGGCTTGATGTTTCTGTAGATTGTATAGATTCAATTGAGCGTTGAAGAACGAAGTGGAACGGCGACTAACAACGATTCTCAATGCAACCTAACCCCTCTGCAGACAGCGCGACGGGCACGGTGGGTGAAGGTCGAGGGTGGTCTTGGATGCACGGATTCTGCACGGTAATCAGGACATGACGACCTCGAAGGCGTTGAACTTCTGCAACATGGCTGTGTCTGCGACGACATGGTCAGGGACGCTAGGGTACTAAGATAATCTCTTATGTAATTCTAATGCCACTGTTATATTTGTCACTAAAAAGTGTGAAAATAGCATATTTGATGTGCTATTTATTTATTTTTTGTTTCAATGCATATTGCTATTCCAAACGTAATATATATCTTTTGTCATAACATTAAACCCTTTAAATTTGTAGAAGTAAATTTTTATATTAAAATAATTTAAAGATCAATGATTAAGTGAAAAAGTTAATATATCAACCAATAGACCTCAAATGTCAAATTTGTCATACGCTATATTGGTCACAAATTTACGATCGAGTTTTACACATAACAAATTTGACATTAAAAATAATATTAAATTGGAGAGTGCTTTTAACATCTAAATGTCAAAATTTGTCATTAGTAGATCAAAGTATGGCATTGGAGATTTCTAAGGGTGAGTGGCACTACTATGGTGAAGAGTTTGATACTCTTCAATAGTTTTTAGATTTGGGTATTTCAAATTGGGTATCTTGTCCGAATTTAGGGTTTAAAATTTTGTAGCTGGATGAAGAAATGTAATAGATTTTTCCTTTTTTTTGGAATTTTTTCAAAAATATGTTTGTAGGATTAATAATATGGGTTCAGATAATTTCAAGGGTTAAAAGATCATGTCATTGTTTAAAAAAGGAAGTACGGCACCGTGAGGGTTAAAAGGTCATTTTATGGTCGTTTTATTAAAATCACTCGTCGTATTGCAATTACTATATGAGTCATGACGACAAGTAGCATGGTAATCATAATAATTACTACCTTGAAAAAGGAAATTATTATTTTACAAACATAACAATATTCACAGAATTAATCTAATTGATGTTTCACTTGCTATGTATTAAAAATTGAAAACAAATCTAACGAACTGCTACCCTTGAAAACACAACCCAACTATTTTTTATTAAGATTCTCAATCTTAGATTTGGAAAAAAAGTCAACTTGCTGTTTAAATATTAGCATCCATAAATGGGGTTGTGCTGTGTATCATACGCAAACCTGTCACGCCCTGGAGTATAGGAGGTGACGTGACAGATTATTTAAATTAATTAAGAGGGAATTTAATTAAAATTAAGAGTTTAGGGGTTAAATTAAACGATAAAAATGTGAAAGTTTCAAAACAACATCTGGTAAAAGAATTCATACACATTAAACAATTGAAATTATTAAACGAATAATAAAACAATAGAGCCGCGAGTATGGGTCCCACAGACCCACAACTTGTGCACACAAATATTACTGACAATATAATAATACAACTATAGTCCAAGCACAAGGAAAGTTAAAAAAAACATTGCATGCCTTGTTTAATTTACACAATTAGTCTAATAGATCCTTTTACTGCTCCTCTTACCCAAAACAGTTTACTCGAACAATCAAAAATATCATTTTCTTTTCCTAGGCAAACCATAAGAATATCACCACCGTAGTGGTCCAGCTGGGTTTCGGGACCTGCTTCTAAGGTCGATCGCTACACGACCGGATCTCTGATATGACATCATGCCTATGTATTTATTTTCATCATCATTCAAAACCCATTTACCGAGTATTGTCATTTACATTCATTATGAAGTTCATTTCAGTTCACGGTATAT
Source organism: Artocarpus heterophyllus (assembly GCA_025403435.1). Taxonomy (NCBI): domain Eukaryota; kingdom Viridiplantae; phylum Streptophyta; class Magnoliopsida; order Rosales; family Moraceae; genus Artocarpus; species Artocarpus heterophyllus. Next base: position 9,323,790 of record CM046341.1, read on the forward strand.
TAAAATATAACCGATAAAGTCATTTTCAAACATCCGTTGAAAACATTTTAATAGAAATCCTTTTCAAAGCCAACTCATTTTGAAACTAGGCTACCAAGGAATAGGGTAGATGTCCTACCTCGATAGTTGTACCGGTGCCCCACACAGTAATCCCGGTCCGTTGTACGTTAGCTACGCAGAACCACGAACGATCCTAGATACACACTAAGTCGATCAATATCTAGCTCGAGACATTCTATGTTACTAAACCATTTCATAATGTCCTAGTGTGCCATTTGTATCTTTAAAATCATTTTACAAGATTGGAATTTAAATCGGGGTTTAAAACAGTGAAAACGGGTGAAAAATCACAAAATTTCCCATGCCCGGTCGGCCTGCCAAACTCCCTGCTTCGGCCGGCCGAACTGTGCAGTTTGGCCTGCTGGAAACCAGGTCCGGTCGGCCGGACATTCCCCAGGTTTGGCCTGTCGAACGGTGTAGTCCGGCCTGTCGATCCCTTGAATCCGACCTGCCAAATTGGAAAAACCCAGAAATTCTAGCCACGGGTTTTCGATCCCTCAAAATCTAAATCTTGATTTTAACCTATTTTTCTCAAATCTCAGGCATGGAAAACAATCATAGATGATAGAAAAATATACTAGAACACTTTTGAACTCATTTAAACAAGATTCAAACACAAAAATCTCAAAAATCCAAAAATGGGGAAAAATAAGGAAAAATGAAAAATCTTGAATCCAATCCGTTTTTCTTCAATCTAAGCTTAGATTCTAGTTGTTCTAAGTTCATTTAACTCAAATCAAAGGTTTTCTAAGATCAAACGAACTTAAATCTCAAAAATGCACAATATTGAAAATTTTAGAAAAAGTTTACAAACTTCAAAACTAACCTCGAATCGAAGCTTTAAATCCACGTTTTTGGTTACCAAATCTCGTCCCCGAGCTTCCTATTCGCTAACCCGAAGCTTAGACCCGATTTGGCTTTAAAATCTTGAAGAAATTTGAGTGGGAAAGAGAGAAGCCGAGAGAGAATGAGAGAGAGAGTTCACGGGTGAGGAGAGGAGAGAGAGAGTGAGCAGAGAGAGTGAAGAGAGAGAATAAATAGAGAGAAACAGTGGGCGGTATTACTGTGCGAAAACCAAATGCCACCCACGGTTTTGTAAAACGAAATATTTTTAACATTTTACAAATTGTTGTGCTTTAAAACTCAAAACATCATTTTAAAACAATACGAAATCATTTGAATTTATCAAATTAACAAAACAACCAAAAATTTGAAATTCAACCAGATAATCAAATTAATGTTGAAACATTAATTATGACACACTAATTCATCACTTATATTACAATAACATTAAATAAATTTCGAGGCGTTACAACTCTCCACCCCTAAAAGAAATTTCGCCATAGAAATTTACAACTCATTTCAGAAACAAAACAAATGCGGATACAATTCCCGCATACTCGACTCTAGTTCCTAGGTGGCTTCATCAACCCCATGATGCTACCACACGACCTTTACCAACGGTATCTCACGACGACACAAACTAATTACTTTCCGATCGATAATCTGAATCGGCACTTCTTCGTACGTCGTATCTTCCTGAACCTGCACATCGCGAAATGAAACTATCTTACCCTGCTCAAGCAGACACTTCCTAAGCATCGACACATGTAACACATTGTGAACATGAGAAAGTTCGAGCAGAAGTTCAAGCCAATAAGCAACCACACCAATACGCTGAGTGATCTCGAACGGCCCAATATACCTTGGCGCGAGCTTTCCACTCACTCTGAACCGCATAGTTCCCTTACGAGGCGATACCTTCAAGAGAACGAAATCTCCTACCGCGAACTCTAAGGGTCTACGTCTCCTATCCGTGTAACTCTTCTGTCGACTCTGAGCTGCCCTCAATCGATCTCGAATCACAACGACTCTCTCATTGCTATCACGGATCTCATCCGGCCCAAGAATAACCCTGTCTTCTGGCTCGGCCCAACACACTGGTGACCGACACGGTCGCCCATACAATGCCTCAAACGGTGCCATACCAATACTCGCCTGATAACTGTTGTTGTACGCGAACTCCGCCAGATGCAAATATTGCTTCCAATTCCCGCTGAAGTCTAACGCACAGGCACGCAACATATCCTCGAGAATCTGAATAACCCGCTCAGACTGCCCATCAGTCTGAGGATGAAACGCCATACTGAAGTTCAAATCTGTACCCAAAGCCTCCTGAAAACTCCTCCAGTACTTAGCATTAAACCTGGTGTCTCGATCAGAAGTGATGGACAAAGGAACTCCATGCAACCTCACTATGTTCTGTAGATACAAATCCCCGAGAATCCTCCTCGAACATGTCAACCTGAACGGAATGAAATGCGTCGATTTCGTCAACCTGTCGACCACGACCCAAACTGCATCATGCCGCTGCTCCGTCCTCGGCAAACCTGTGAGAAAATCCATCGTCACATGCTCCCATTTCCACCCTAGAATAGGAAGCGGCTGAAGCTGACCTACAGGCTTCTGATGCTCGGCTTTCACCTGAAGACACGTCATACACTTGGCCACGTACTCTCGAACATCTTTCTTCATGCCTCTCCACCAATACTGCCTCTTCAAATCACGATACATCCTTGTGCTCCCTGGATGAATAGCGAACTGAGACCTATGAGCTTCGTCCAAAACGGCTTTCGTCACCTCGACGATAGCTGGAACTGCAAGACGCTCCCGAAAATACAACGATCCATCTGCATGCACGCTCCATTCTTCAAACTACACCCTGTTCTAAATTCGCGACCAAATCCCCTGCAAATGCTAATCCTGCCACTGACTTTGCTTCACTATCTGAACAAGAGCTGGGGTCGCCTCCACATGATATACCGAAACTCGATCATAGTCTTCATGATACCGTAACCCATACTCACTCACTGTCGCATCCTTGCTCTAGTCCTCAAAAGCCAAACAAGCGAGAATCCCTGAAGACTTCCTACTAAGCGCCTCTGCGACCACATTAGCTTTCCCGGGATGATACTGCAACGCAAAATCATAATCCTCCATATACTCTATCCATCTACGCTGCCTCAAATTAAGATCCCTCTGAGTGAACAAATATCTCAAACTCTTATGATCGGAGAAGACCTGAAACGACGCTCCATACAAATAACACCTCCAAATCTTCAGCGCGTGAATCACCGCCGCGAGCTCCAAGTCATGAGTAGGATAATTCCGCTCGTGAGGTCGTAGCTGTCTCGATCCATACGCAACCACACATCCATGCTGCATCAACACGCACCCAAGCCCGCGTCCTGAAGCATCTGCGTAAACCTCATACGGCTCGTCACTGCTAGGAATAACCAACACTGGAGCTGAAGTCAACCGGTTCTTCAATTCCTGAAAAGCAAGCTCACATTCTTCACCCCACTCAAACCTGACATTTTTCTTGATCAATCTCGTCAACGGAGCTGCAATCTTCAAAAAATCCTTTACAAATTTTCTGTAATAACCAGCAAGACCTAAGAAGCTATGAATCTTCGCTACGTTCTTTGGTCGTTCCCACTCCACTATAGCTTCAATCTTGGACGGATCCACAGAAATATCATGCTCCGAGATGACATGACCCAGAAATTTGACCTCAGTCAACCAAAACTCGTACTTTTCCCTATTGGCATACAACTGGTGCTCCCGCAAAGTCTGAAGCACGATCCGAAGATGCTGCTCATGCTCCTCCCAAGTCTTAGAATACACAAGAATGTCATCGATGCACACGATCATGAACTGATCCAGATACGGCCTAAATATCCTGTTCATCAAATCCATCAAAGCTGCCGGAGTATTCGTCACCCCAAACGACATAACCAAAAACTCCAAATGCCTATACCGAGTCCTAAAAGTTGTCTTGGGAATATCCTCTTCCTTAATCCTGAGTTGATGGTACCCTGAACGCAAATCAATCTTTGAGAAGTATCGCGAACCTCCCAACTGATCAAACAACTCATCAATCCTAGGTCAGGGATACTTATTCTTCACTGTGACACGATTCAGCTGCCGATAATCCATACACAACCTGAGAGTCCCATCATGTTTCTTAACAAATAAAATCGGTGCTCCCCACGGAGATGTGCTATTCCAAATATACCTTTTATCAGCAAGCTCCTGAAGTTGCTTCTTTAATTCCTTCATTCCTGCCGGCGCCATCCGATAAGGTGCTATAGAAATCGGTGCTGTCTCCGGAAACAACTCAATACCAAACTCGATTTCCCGATGCGGTGGTAATCCTGGCAACTCGTCGGGGAAGACATCCGCGAACTCATCAACCACCAGAATCGCTACACTTCATCTCAAAGCATAGGGCTCGCACTCTAGGTTCGCAAGAAAAGCATAACAACCCAGATTCCTTCGCCCTCCTAGACACGACTTCATGAGACGCTCACTCATTAATTAATCACCACCACCCTGGTAAGTGATCATCGTCCCCCTATCAGACACTAGGGTCACTTTTCTAAGTTGGCAGTCTACAACTGCATTATACCTGGACAACCAGAATTACATCATATGAGCTCATGGGGAGTATAATCAAATCACTTTTCAAAATCTTATCCCCAATCTTTATTTTACAAGATTTGCACAGACAATTTACACACACTTGCCCCAAGGGAGAAGTTATGACTAGGGGTTCATTAAACTCTTCTATCTCTAGTCCTAAGGCATGTTGTAACGCCCCTATATGGGGGTTAACAGTTTTTAATAAGATAAAATAAAAATAAAAAATAAAAGTAAAACCTTAAAAATAAAGTTGCCCGGGGCTTAAATAAAAACTCTCAATATCAAAAATAAAAATATAATCGACAAATAATCCACAGTTTAATGTAGCACCTTAAATTTAATATTATAAATTGTCGTCATCATCATTTTAACCCTCAACGTATTGTAATACAGTCACAGAAAGTAACAATTGATGCTTACATTATCATGAAGAACATTCTCAACAATTGAAGCAGTCCCAATGTAATATAGCTACATCACTTCCTCAACTATTTTTCTCGTAGCCACCTCACACTTAGTGAGTCCTGAAAAGATAAAAATATAAGGGAATGAGCGACACTATGCTCAGTAGAGAAAACCATTACTCACCTTTAGGTTTTTATCATTACCACATTAAAACCTGCATGGTTAGTAGGTTACATCATATTCCAGATTATGAGGTTTATTATGATCACATCTTGTGGATACCGTAGTTAATCATTACCAAGTTTCATAATTACACAATTATACAAATATTACCAATCATCGTTGTTCTTAGGTATAGTAGAGTATCACTCAACTCATCGAAAACCTAAATGGCGTGCTTGATCACCCTCTAAAAATTCCAAGGGTGTTCCGGTGAGGGGACATCAAGCGAGTCCTCACCATGTCGATTCCTGTACAGTGTGTTCTGGGACTTTCAACCCAAGGAAGCGTCATCACCTTCCCCCTATTTTACCTTTTAGGGTATTCATGCCCAAGGACGTAACCGCCGCCCTCTTCATGTCTCACCATTTCTCTATATTAAATCATTATTAATAGAGTCAATTTTCCTAACCATGCTTCTCAATTTATAACATGTGTCAATTTATTATGTTCCTCGCCGTACAATACAAGACGAGTCTATGTCATAGTTTTATATGTGATACTCATATAATATCAGTTCAACATAGATATATATATATATTACGGCAAAACAATCAATTTTAATTCTATAAAAACCTCACAAAAGATGAGTAATAGAATCCCTACCTTTCAAGCTTATCAACAATCTTTTAATCCTGGAATCAATTAACGTTAGCTCCATACTCCCTTGATCCTAAGGCGTGCATAAGGACAATTAAAACTAAAGCACAACATACAACTACATTCATAAATAAATCATGTGTAAACCTATCTTACTAGTATGCCATTAAAGCTTTTATGTAAATCTCTTTTGAATACCACAGTAAACAATTTTTGTCTTAACACAATATAAAATGTGAACAAGTAATCTATATGTTTTAGTCCCTAATAAGATTCATCAATCACTTAGGATAATATTGGAAAGGTTGCAAGACATTAAAGAATTAGGTGGTGAGCAAAGATGGGTTCTTGGTTCTGGTTAGCAGCTGGTATACCACAACAAACTGGCAGATTTGCTAGTTTCCAATCCAAAAATTGAATAATTCTTAGAAAATAAAATACAACTCCTATTTAGGTTTATGATAGCTCGTTAGAAAGCTTAGGATGCTACTTTTCAAATATGCAAACCAATTCATAAAATTCATTTTAATTTAATCCCAGAATTTCAAGAAATAGCCACTGCCCATAGAGGTATTACAAAGTTTACATATAAATTTTCTGTCTAGGGCATATACACTTAGACTTTATACATATGCTCCAAAATAGCAACAAACATATACTTAGGTTTAAGGACGTAAATTTGAATAATCCTTTAGTATAAAAGAAAATTTATAAATGAAAAACTAAATTTGTTCATAAGATTCTAACCTCGGATTATGGTTAGTTGGAAGCTTGAAATGGCTTCAAAACAGGTTCCTTTACTTCGGTATGACTGAAATTCTTGCTCAAATGGAGGTGATGGTGGCTGATTTTTATGGCTGCCTTGAAGAAGTTCTCTAAGTATTTTGCTTCAGCAAAGAAATGAGAAGAAGAGTGTGGAAACCGTGGAAGAGAAAGGAAGAAAAGATGAAGTCTTTGAAGAGAAGTGATAGAAGCAATTATGGAGGAGACATGTTGAAGCATGTCACGGAAGAAATAAAGAAAATGAGGGTCAAGAGTAGTTGGAAAAGATATCCTTATGTCTCATCTAGAGACTTTAACACACATAATGCCAATATAACATTTTTGAGATTTATTAGAAGTTCTAAGGCTTTTTAGTAAACATACTAAATAAATATAAGAGAATTTTAGAAAATTTAAAAATAGATAAAAGTAAATACTGTAAAATAAATTTAAATGAAGCAATTTTTTTTTATACACTAAAAATTAATTTAACTACCTTAATACCCGTTAGGAGAATAACGGGTGTCACACATGTACAAAAGAACTCGAAATGAGAGAATGAGAGGCACCTGTATCAAATAAAACACGAGCTAAAGATTGAGAAACTAAGATCGTACCATCGACAACCGTGTTACCAACATGAGAATCTGAACCACCCGATGCCGTTGCATGAACCTATACTGGTGCCTTTCCTTTTCCTCTACCAACATTGCTGGGTCCGGGATTATTCTGCCGATGCTGCTGAGATGGAGACGACTGCACACTAGCTGTACTCGGCGCTCGATACTGAGGGACGCTACGCTGGAAATGCTGCGGCTGCTGCCCTCATACCGGATACAAAAACTACTGAGGAGAGAACTGGGGATACTACAACTGCGGGTACTGCTGAGGCTGAGGTAGGGTCTGAGGCTGAGACTGACGACTGGCATCCTCCCCAGTCTGAGATCTAAGACGGGCACTCCTGATCGGGCAATTCCTCTTGATGTGTCTGGGCTGCTGACAAAAATAACAATGAAAGCTATAGGGATTGCTGCGCCCGCTGCTAGATGAACTGCTGCTACCACTGTTCACGCCACCTTACTTGCTCTTTCCCGGAGTCGGACGGCTACTGGTGCTCTTCCTACTGCTCCTCTGTGGTTCGCTTGAAGCCTTTGCACGATCCCCGCAATATTGTGCATAATCACTCTCCACGGATATTGCTGACGACACAAGCTCTCAAAAACTCCTAAGTCGCAGAGCAACCAACTACCGCCGAATAGGAGCCTTAAGCCCTTCCTGAAACTTAATGCACCTCTCACACTCCGATGCCACTGCCGATGGAGAAACCTGGCCAACTCATTAAACCTTGCCTCATATTCCCGAACTGACAAATCACCCTACTGCAACCTGTAGAACTCAGCTGCCTTCTGATCTCTATACCCCTGCGAAAAATATCGACCATAGAACAACTCCTCGAATCTGTCCCAACTGATATCACCACCGCGCTTCAAACGCTTAGTCTGCTTCCACCAAGTATTAGCACCACCCTCAAGCTTATATGTAGCAAACTCCACACGGTACTCCTCAGGCACACCAAAGGTATCCAAATGCTTTACGATCAAATCCAGCCAATATTCTGCCAACTACGGATCCCCATTACCATCAAAAGTTAAAATAGACGCATGTCAAAATTCCTTAAAATACGTATGCTGACGACCAACATCAGAATCCTCCAGTCTAGCCCTGGCTGCCATCTACCGGAAAGCCACAAACATAGACCTCATCATGCCCTCATCGTTTCTGAACTCGGCGTCAGCTGTCGAACGACGTCTAGGTGCCATTCTCTCACTTCTGAAAACAAAATTTTGGACTGTCAGAGGTATTTCATTGTCAAACCTATGTGTGCACAATTCCCAAGGTTCATAACCTTGAGCTCTGATACCATTCTGTCACGCCCTGGAGTACGGGAGGTGACGTGGTAGATTATTTAAATTAATTAAGAGGGAATTTAATTAAAATCAAGAGTTTAGGGGTTAAATTAAATGATAAAAATGCGAAAGTTTCAAAACAACATTTGGTAAAAGAATTCATACACATTAAACAATTGAAATCATTAAACGAATAATAAAAAAATAGAGCCGCGAGTATGGGTCCCACAGACTCACAACTTGTGTACACACATAGTACTGACAATATAATAATACAACTACAGTCCAAGCACAAGGAAAGTTAAAAAAAACATTACATGCCTTGTTTAATTTATACAATTAGTCTAATAGATCCTTTTACTGCTCCTGAGTTCGGTCCGTTGAATCCTCTCCGAACCTAAATGGGAAACCACCTAGAAGGGGGGGGGGGGGGGGATTTAAAAACAAAGAAAATGTGAGCGAAAGGCTCAGTGGGACAGTATTTTATCAAATTATTTAATTTAAAGGAAAATCTCATTATTGAAGGAATTATTTAAAAGAAATATTGAATAAATAAATAAATTTAAATAAAACTGTTCTTACCCAAAACAGTTTACTCGGATAACCAGAAATATCATTTTCTTTTCCTAGGCAAACCATAAGAATATCACCACCGTAGTGGCCCAGCTGGGTTTCGGGACCTGCCCCCAAGGTCGATCGCTACACGACCCGATCTCTGATATGGCATCATGCCTATGTGTTTATTTTCATCATCATTCAAAACCCATTTATCGAGTATTGTCATTTACATTCATTATGAAGTTCATTTCAGTTCACGGTATATTAAAATATAACCGATAAATTCATTTTCAAACAACCGTTGAAAACATTTTAATATAAATCTTTTTCAAAGCCAACTTATTTTGAAACTAGGCTACCAAGGAATGGGGTTGAAGTCCTACCTCGATACTCGTGCGGGTGCCCCACACCGTAATCCCGGTCAGCTATACGTTAGCTCCGCGGAACCACGAACGATCCTAGATACACACTAAGTCGATCAATATCTAGCTCGAGACATTCTATGTTACTAAACCATTTCATGATGTCCTAGTGTGCCATTTGTATCTTTAAAATCATTTTACAAGGTTGGAATTTAAATCGGGGTTCAAAACAGTGAAAACGGGTGAAAAATCACAAAATATCTCATGCCCAGCCGGCCTGCCGGACTCCCTGCTTCGGTCGGCCGAATTGTGCAGTTCGGCCTGCCGGAAACCAGGTCCGGTCGACTGGACATTCCCTAGGTTTGGCCTGCCGAACGGTGCAGTCCGGCCTGCTGATCCCTTGAATCTGGCCTGCCGAACTGGGAAAACCCAGAAATTCCAGCCACGGGTTTTCGATCCCCCAAAATCCAAATCTTGATTTTAACCTGTTTTTCTCAAATCTCAGGCATGGAAAACAATCATAGATGATAGAAAAACATACTAGAGCACTTTTGAACTCATTTAAACAAGATCCAAACACAAAAATCTCAAAAATCCAAAAATGGGGAAAAATGAGGAAAAATGAAAAATCTTGAATCCAATCCATTTTTCTTCAATCTAAGCTTAGATTCTAGTTGTTCTAAGTTCATTTAACTCAAATCAAAGGTTTTCTAAGCTCAAACGAACTTAAATCTCAAAGATGCACAATATTGAAAATTTTGGAAAAAGTTTAGAAATTTCAAAACTAACCTCGAATCAAAGCTTTAAATCCACGTTTTTGGTTGCCAAATCTCATCCCTAAGCTTCCTATTCGCTAACCCAAAGCTTAGACCCAAATTTGGCTTCAAAATCTTGAAGAAATTTGAGTGGGAAAGAGAGAAACCGAGAGAGAATGAGAGAGAGAGTTCATGGGTGAAGAGAGGAGAGAGAGAGTGGAGAGAGGGAGAGGGGAGAGAATAAATAGAGAGAAACGGTGGGTAGTTTTACTGTGCGAAAACTAAATGCCACCCACGGTTTTGTAAACGGAATATTTTTAACATTTTACAAATTGTTGTGCTTTAAAACTCAAAACATCATTTTAAAACAATAAGAAATCATTTGAATTTATCAAATTAACAAAACAACCAAAAATTTAAAATTCAACCAGATAATCAAATTAATGTTTCAACATTAATTATGGCACACTAATTCATCACTTATATTACAATAACATTAAATAAATTCTGGGGCGTTACAAAACCGGTGTAATTAAAACCATAAGAAAGCCCTAACTTGTTCAAATGAAGAGAAAGGTAAGGGGTCAGACAAAATTATAACTATATTGCTTATTATCTTGTTTATAGAGATAAATGACCTTTTTAAAAGTTCTTTTAAATAAATGACCACAATGTTTCTAAATTAGACAAATAGCTGTTTATTAATGATAAACTATAATAAACTCAACGATAAATTTGAGTTTATCCATTTATTACAATTTATCACTTATAAACAGCTATTTGTTTAATTTTAAAAAAGTTATAGTCATTTATTTTAAAAGAAGGCCATACAAGAGGCCACCCAACCTAATTTCCCTACTTTTTTTTTTTGTCAATAATACTCTTTTATAAATAGAAAAATTAATCTTCTAGTGAAAGCTCCATCGTTTTTTTAAAGATAATCCATGATTGAAGTTGGTCACAAAATGGTCGTTGTTATAGTTATCTTGAGGTCATTATTATAATTATTTTTAGGCTTCATCATGTAATTCAAAATTTTATCTTTAACATAATAATGCATTAGACCTTTTTCGTTAAAAAAAAAAAAAAAGAATGAATGAATCATACCATTTAACAGTGAATTGCCAATTCAAATGTTCATGTTTACCAAGTATCGCGTATGAGTTACAAAGAAAATATTCATTTTTATCTTGAATTTTGTTTTCTTCTTTCATGCTAAAGTTTTTCACTTAATAAAGATTATTGCTTACATCAACCTACATCAATCAGTCTAATGTAACATACTATGCAATGCAACTACTCAAACAAAGAAGATGAAGCAGGACTTATAGAGATTCTTAGGTCTAGTATTGAATATGGATTTCTGTATATCATGCAAGGTCTTTTTAAGAACGGAGGCCCTGAAATTTGTAAAACAAAAGCAACTTTCGACTACTTTCCATTAGATTTTCTCTGCAGGACTTGATTGGAGCTTCGGAGTCATGGATACCTGACAGTTACAATTTTACTTCAAGATTTGCAATTTCAGTTTGTGCATAATAGATGAAGAGAATACAATTTAGCTTAAAAATGCATTATGTCTTGCTTCCTTTTGGACAGGTTACAAAACAGAAGTTTTTTCTTCATTACTCTTTGCAGATAAGGACACTTGGTTAACAACATTTCCGGCACTCTTTCCGAGGGGGATATCAAAAAATATTTTTTCGTTCTCTGGTGATATTTATGTTGAAATGCGAAGGTGAGCATTCTCTTTTTTAAAAAATGAGAGATTATTTTTTTAATTCATTATTATTTCTGTTGCTAAATTAGCATGCATTTCACACACATAAGGAAAATGAGGGGTGTGCGTAATTATCAAGCCATGTGTTCTTACAAGAAACGAAAACAATGGGTGTGTGAAGATATTAAGTCACGGGTTTTAACAAGTTTTTTCAATTCATTATTGGTTTTGTGACTAATTTAGTGTATTTTTCAAACTTGAAACAGGAGCGTGCTTAAAAAGCAAGAGATAAATTCTAACAAGTTTTTTTTTTTTTTAAATTCACTATTGTTTTTATGGCTAAATTAGTGCATTTTTCACACAATAAGTGAAAAAGGGGGCATGCTTAAAAAATGAGAGATAAATGTTAACAATTTTTTTTAATTCACTATTATTTCTATAGCTAAATTAGTATATGTTGCACACAAGATCCGTGAAACTGGGCTGCGCTTAAAAATTGAGAGATAAGTTGTAACAAGTTTTTTTTATTCACTATTGTCTCTATGGCTAAATTAGTATATTTTTCATGCAAGAAGTGAATTGATGATGTGCTTAAAAAATGAGCCTTAAGTTTTAACAAGTTTTTTCAATTCACTATTGTTTCTATGTTTTTCACACAAGAAGTGAAATAGAGACGTCCTTAAAAAGTGACAAAAAAGTTCTAAGAAGTTTTTTGATTCACTATTGTCTCTATAACTAAATTAGCGTGACTCCCCGGAAAATTTTCCCATTACCCGGTCTTTCTCTGCAATGAGTACTCATCGTGCATAAAAATATTCTTGCTCATCGTTCCGTTTTGCATAGATTGTCTTTTGATAAAATTCGATCCAAGATAAAAGCAATTTTCATTATTAATTCCATTTTTTATATAACTCTCAGGCTTCATCATGACATTCAAAATTTATCTTTAACATAAGAATGCATTAGACCATTTTCGTTAAAAAAAAAAAAAAGAATGAATCATACCATTTAACAGTTAATTGCAAATTCAAGTACTCATATGTACCAAATATCGCGTACGATTTATAAAGAAACTATGCATTTTTATCTTCAATTTTGTTTTCTTCTTTCATGCTAGATTTTTCCCTTGAGAAGATTATTGCTTATATTGATGTAAATCAATCAGTCTAATGTAACCCCATTTGAATGCAAGATAGCTATAATAACAACTGCAAGGTAACTATAATTAACAATGACCATTTGTGACCAACTTAAGTTTGATTATGCTCATACATTAGAGCTAGCATTCATTGGAAGATCTTTTTTTTATGACTACGATTGAAAAAAGAAAACAAGTATTCTAGCTAGAACTTTTATAAAATAGTTGCAAAGTCAACCTCAATAATTACCGTACTTAGTAGAAGTAATTATCATATTTACTTTTTAGTTATAGTGATAAATCCGTTCATGAGGTTGTGAAAGTTCTTCGCAGCTCGAAGCAGGCCGTTTTTGTACACATTAGCAAGAAAATTAAATGGATGGGGTCATCAGCTACTGAGCCAAAAGCAAATATTATCCAAATAATCATTCGACGTATTATATGGTGCGAATACAAGTACATGCGCTCCAAAATGTATGTAATGAGTCGCAAACAACTCTTATTTCTGAAAACCAAATACCGACCTATCTATAATATTCATGATATCATGATTTTATACGGTCAATTTGGATGACCGGGGATCGGTGGCTTCTTGTACGGAGGGTGTTCCGGGAGGTGACTTAATGCGGCTGTGGCTCATGCACCGGCGGGGCTACCTGTGGTTTTGCATATGGTGGCTTCATCACTTTAGGAGGAGGTGTTGGAGGTTTTGGTCTTGGTTCAGGCGGGGCCTTACGCTTCCGTCCTCTTGGAGGTGGGGGATAAACCGGGGTTTGTAGAGGCTTAGGCTTCTCTATAGGTGGAGGTTTTGAATAAACAGGGGCTGGTGCTGGTGTAGGCTTCTCTACAGGTGGAGGTTTGGAATAAACTGGGGTTGGTGGTGCCTTAGGCTTCTCTCGATGGTGGGGCGGTTTTGGATAAACTGGGCTTAGAGACGGCTTTTTAACTGGAGGCGGCTTGTAAACGGGAGGCGGCTTGCAAACAGGAGGCAGTGGAAGGGGCTTATACTCATGCTCTGGGGGCTTACAGTGATCATCGGCAAGAGTGTGAGTGGTGAGAAAAACTACTCCAAGGAGTAAGATGAACAAATGAGAGGAAGACATTGTTTATGGGATTAACTTGTTCCTTTTGAGGTGGTGAAGGCTAATGCTAGGGAAATGCCCTTTTTATAGTGGTTTGAGAGATCAATTACTGGAAGGTGTTATAATTTTAGTCATTAATAATTAGGTTTATTTACCTATGTCTCTAAAGAAGTCAAAGACAGGATTTGATAGGTTATGCATGAGATAAATTTTTTAGGCAAATTTGGATCCCATTAGATTTTGAATTAAACTGATGCTTTATTTTCTTAGGCGTCGATGTTTGCCAGTTTGTGTTTTTATTAGGAAGATTTGCATAATTTAGTCCCTTTCTTTGATAAAAAGGATATCGGTAAACTTTCATTGGATCAGTTGTGATTATGATTATACTAATATTTCGTAAGGAGACATAAATGTTGATTCCCAATTTCAACATGTTATAAACAAGTGTATACAACCAGAAAAGAAGATGGATACAAGGCATATGCAATCCAAGTTTTTACATCTTCAAAGCTTGACTATCACAATCAAGTTGGCAGTGATAATTCGGAGGTTAAAAAGATGTTACTAGTGATATTGTTACTCCAAGTTGCAAAATTATAATTGTATGTTGAATGATTCTTAACATGGTTCTGTTTCTTTTTCCCTGCACTTCTATATCTATTTTCTATTATATTACAAGGTATTGCTCAAAAAGTAGTTCCTCTATTTTGTCCTCTAGCGTTTCTTTTGTTTTGTTTTGTTTTGTTTTTATTTTTAAAAAATCTGATGTTGTTTTCTGTGCCTCCATTTTTCCTTCTTTTTTTTTTTTGACTCTTTTTTCTCTTCTCTCACGCCTTTTCTTCTTGTCTATCCCTCTAAGAAGTTATAACCTCTTAATTTGGGCTTACAAGGAGAAATTTGTGAGAATTCTGTGCTAAAAAAAAATAAAAACCACTTTTTCTAGGTTTTCTTATCAGGAAGGTGTTTTCCTCTTTTATGCATGTTAATTGTCGTCCTCTACTTGAGCACGACTCCTTTTTCCTAAAATTTTCCCGTTTGCAAAGTTATTGATGAACTGTTTGGTTCTTTCCATTCTCTCACGCCTTTTCTTCTTGTGTATCCCTCTAAGAAGTAATAACCTCTTAATTTGGGCTTATAAGGAGAAATTTGTGAGAATTCTTTATTAAAAAAAGAAAAAAACTCTTTTTCTAGGTTTTCTTACCAGTGAGGTGTTTTTCTCTTTTATGCATGTTAATTGTCTTCGTCTACTTGGGCACGACTGTTTTTTCCAAAGTTTCCCGTTTTGAAAGTTATTGATGAACTGTTTGGTTTTTCCTTAAATGAAAGATTTGCTGTCTAATTTTTTTGGTTTTTTAGTTGTCCATTCAATTAAATTTTGACAACATAATGAATTGTTTAATTACTTTTAATATTTAGGTCCTATTAATGTGTTTAAGTTATTGAGTTTAAATGATGCGTCCCACAAATAATAGAGGTCATAATCAATGGGACATAAAAATAGTATAGCAAAACTAAACTCTCTTTGCTTCTCTCTCTCTTTAGAATCTTCTTGTGATTTTTTTCCCAGCCTTTCTTTTTGTTCTCTCTCTGCCTTGTTTTGAGTTTTTATTATTTTGGTATCTTATATTTTAATAGAACTTCACATTGATATCGTTGTTTAGAAAATATAAAAAATACCTTATAGTTTTTGAAAATATAGTTA
Organism: Artocarpus heterophyllus; assembly: GCA_025403435.1. Taxonomy (NCBI): domain Eukaryota; kingdom Viridiplantae; phylum Streptophyta; class Magnoliopsida; order Rosales; family Moraceae; genus Artocarpus; species Artocarpus heterophyllus. Next base: position 9,339,545 of record CM046341.1, read on the forward strand.
TAGTACCTTGGGTTTAATTTTTGGGACGCAATTTGTCTAATTCTTCCGTTCAATTGATAAATTCTAAACTAATTTATAAAAATAATAAAGATAAAAAACCGTATTCTGGTACAAATTTTCTTATTGGGTTGATTGCATAATTTTAATTCCTAATTTTAACTATATCTTAATTCGTCCCTTTATTTTTAAAAAATACAAATATATCTTTTAAATTAAAAAAAATTATTTCAATTTAATACCTATAAATAGGAAAAAAAAAAGGGCAAAACAACATATAATTACCTTTAAAAACTAGGAAACATATCTTATAGAATTAAAAACATAAAAACTTCTAAAACAAACAATAAATTTAAAAAAAGGATCTTAATTTTTATGACTTTTTGAATGTTAAAATATTTTTTAAAAATTTTCTCAAAAAGAAAAATATATTTTAAAAATAAATCCAGTCAATTAATTGTGTGTTTGTCTTGTCTCTATATTTTTCATCTACAAATTAGTCATCGAGAGATAAAATGGAAATAAGTTTCAAATTCAAAAAATAATTTTGTAGTTTCTTAAAATAGATTAATAAATTAAGAAATAATTAAAACTACAAGGTATATATATAGTTATGTGAATGTGGTCGGAGACGTTAGAGTACTGAGATCATTTTCAATGCAAAAGCTAATGCCAATATATATATTGTGAACCAATAAGTATGAAAATAACATATTTAATGTGCTATTTATTTTGTACTCCACTGCATATTACTATTCCAAATGTTATATCTGTAACGCCCCTATATGGGGGTTAACAGTTTTTATTGAGATAAAATAAAAATAAATAATAAAAGTAAAACCTTAAAAATAAAATTTGCCCGGGACTTAAATGAAAACTCCCAACTCAAAAATAAAAATATAAACGACAAATAAACCACAGTTTTAATGTAGCACCTTAAATTTAATAATATAAACTGTTGTCATCATCATTTTAACCCTCAACACATTGTAATACAGTCACAGAAAGTAACAATTGATGCTTACATTATCATGAAGAACATTCTCAACAATTGAAGCAGTCCCAATGTAATATAGCTACATCACTTCCTCAACTATATTTCTCGTAGCCACCTCACACTTAGTGAGTCCTGAAAAGATATAAACATAAGGGTATGAGCAACACTATGCTCAGTAGAGAAAGCCATTACTCACCTTTAGGTTTTTATCATTACCACATTAAAACCTGCATGGTCAGTAAGTCACATCATATTCCAGATTATGAGGTTTATTATGATCACATCTTATGGATACCGTAGTTAATCATTACCAAGTGTCATAATTACACATTTATACAAATATTACCAATCATCATTGTTCCTAGGTATCCATGTTAAATTGAGTATCACTCAACTCATCGAAACCCAAATGGGCGCACTTGATCACCCTATAAACATTCCAAGGGTGTTCCGGTGAGGGGACATCAAGCCCCGAATCCTCACCAAGTCGATTCCTGTACAGTGTGTTCTGGGACTTTCAACCCAAGGAAGCGTCATCACCTTCCCCCTATTTTACCTTTTAGGGTATTCATGCCCAAGGACGTAACCGTCGCCCTTTTCATGTCTCACAATTTCTCTATATTAAATCATTATCAATAGAGTTAGTTTTCCTAACCATGCTTCTCAATTTATAACATGTGTCAATTCATTATGTTCCTCGCCGTACAATACAAGACGAGTCCATGTCATAGTTTCATATGTGATACTCATATAATATCAGTTCAACATAGATATATATATATTGCGGCAAAACAATCAATTTTAATTCTATAAAAACCTCACAAAAGATGAGTAATAGAATCCCTACCTTTTAAGCTTATCAACAGTCTCTTAATCCTGGAATCAATTAACGTTAGCTCCATACTCCCTTGATCCTAAGGCGTGCATAAGGACAATTAAAACTAAAGCACAACATACAACTACATTCATAAAATTTATTTTAATTTAATCTTAGAATTTCAAGAAATAACCACTGCCCATAGAGGTATTATAAAGTTTAACAATATAAATTTTCTGTCTAGGGCATATACACTTAGACTTCATACATATGCTCCAAAATAGTAACAAACATATACTTAGGTTTAAGAACGCAAATTTGAATAATCCTTTAGTATAAAAGAAAATTTATAAATGAAAGACTAAATTTGTTCATAAGATTCTAACCTCAGATTATGGTTAGTTGGAAGCTTAAAATGGCTTCAAAACAGGTTCCTTTACTTCGGTATGACTGAAATTCTTGCTCAAATGGAGGTGATGGTGGCTGATTTTTATGGCTGCCTTGAAGAAGTTCTCTAAGTATTTTGCTTCAGCAAAGAAATGAGAAGAAGAGTGTGGGAACCGTGGAAGAGAAAGGAAGAAAAGATGAAGTCTTTGAAAAGAAGTGATAGAAACAATTATAGAGGAGACATGTTGAAGCATGTCACGGAGGAAATAAAGAAAATGAGGGTCAAGAGTAGTTGGAAAAGATATCCTTATGTCTCATCTAAAGACTTTAACACACATAATGCCAATATGACATTTTTGAGATTTATTAGAAGTTCTAAGGCTTTTTAGTAATCATACTAAATAAATATAGGAGAATTTTAGAAAATTTAAAAATAGATAAAAATAAATATTATAAAATAAATTTAAATGAAGCAATTTTTTTTATACATTAAAAATTAATTTAATTACCTCAATACCCGTTAGAAGAATAACGGGTGTCACAGCTCTACCCCCCTAAAAGAAATTTCGTCCTCGAAATTTCAATTCTAGTAATACTAGTAAAAATTATGATTCCACTATGATTCCAATTCTGAGTCTAAACCGTTAATGTTGTTTATCCTCCAAATTTAAGTTATCGTATCTCCACTTATTTACTTGCATAATAAATCTTACTCCTAAATCCCTCAATGAGAGTATTTCTGACAAGTTTCAACTTATAACACTGTATAATAGTCTAAGAATCTGATCAGGCATACATATTGATCATATCATGATTCCAGTCCTTCATTGTCCATGGACCGTGATTTACAATCACATTTAAGGAGATTGCCAGAGAAATTTTATATACTTCATCTTTAGGTTCCTTTTCCTTTTTTAGTAAGGAAAAGTCAAATATATTTGATTTCATACCTCAACTAATAAACTAAAACATAATCATAAAACATATATCACAAACACTTTTATTCAAAACTATACATTAAACTTACTCATAGAGATATTAAACGGAATCTCAGAGTTGCAAACATACCCGACATATTTTTCATTAAACAGCTATCCTCATGACACAAACATTCAATCCAAATAATATACTCATATTTCATATGGAATATCCCCATAACTGACTCTGGTACTTCCACATAATATTAACAGAATATTACACATTACAAACATAATACGGATACGTTTCGAGAGTACAAGGCACTCCGTATACCAGCTATCCATATCATGCATGCTTATAGGATACAAAAACATCGATAAACAAAAGATCGGACCTTAAGAAGGATGCGTTTCGAGAGCATCAAGTACTCCGTATCCAGCCATCCCGGCATTAGGCTCAATGAATCTAAAAGATTGAACAACGACGTACCACAAGAAACACAGAATACAAGGCAAACGGTTATTCGTAACACACGAAATACGGACACACATGCCTACATGCCAAAGATAAAACAAAAAGATTACAGATGGAGATTCAAATCAATTGGCCGCTCCCGGCTTTCCCTTTCCCATTCAAGCTTGGATGTTGCAGTGTCGGATTCTGGATGTATGATTTGCATTTTATCTATCAATTCCTCAGCTGTTGAAGCAGTGACAAAGATTTGTCTCTCCGATTCTGTAGTGATGTTTTCTTCCACAGCGTAATCTAGAAATTTCAAAAGACCGTCATAAAAACCCTTTACGTTCAACAGTCCCAAAGGTTTGGAATAAAAGCCCAACAATTGCCCACAAGCAACTATAAATATTTCCTCAAGAGTACCTAGACCACCAGGTAATGCTATAAAAGCATCAGAATTATAGATTATGTCTTTAAAATTTTTAGGGATACTCCTGACTCCTTCTCCCTTACCTATGGCTTCCTTACAAAGGTTTCCTTCAACTGGAATATGAGGCCAAATTCTTACATCAGTAGCGTCGCTAGACCTAGCTGCTAGTGCCATATTTACCATCATTTTTATACTACCACCCCCATAGATTATGTTAATCTTCTTGTGTGCTAGGACTTGCCCTAAGTGATTTGCAGCTTCTAAATAAGCTTTATCTTTTCCAAGACTGGAACCACAAAAGACACAGACATTCTTTATTTTCTTCGTGGACTGGGAGGTAGACATATTTGGTTTATAGAAGTGGTTGCTTAATGTCTGCTCCACTTAGACTTCGGGTTCTACATGAGATTTTAAAGATGAGAAATATACAAAAAGGGCTAAAGAGATAGACGAGTAGGTAATGAAAAGGTAATCCAAAGATTTAAACAAAATCTTGTGCGGATAAGAAAGTAAGATAAGGTGATTGATAGTTTACAGAAAATCTGATTCACTTTTTGAAAAAGATTAGACTCTAATTTTATAACTTTTGACAATTGAGAACAATTCGACAGAAGACCCTCTTGACACAACTGTAGACTTTTTGACAAATATACACCAAGTCTAGAAATTTAATATAAACGACAAATACTGTAGAACTTTTGAAATTTGAGACACAAATCTTGAAATATCTGGATAAGCTTTTCAAAATTCAAACATATTACTGTACCGTATGTAACGTGTCTGATAAGATAATATATTTTATTATATATATATATTTAAGAAAATCATAAATTAAATAAGATATTAACACTTACTGTATCAATCTAATAATCACAATTATTTCAAACACAAAAGCAAATATTCTGAGTAAAAGAAAAACACAAACTGTTGAACATCAGCTAAAACTGCTTCAAATAAGTAAAGACTAAATAACCTTTATAGAGCGATGACTTATTCCCCATCCAGTTTTCTTATGGCTTGACAAACAGGATCTAGAAATACCATATTCCTGAGGCGTTGTCTTTCTGTATAAAATTTAGGCTAGAGTTTAAAAATAGCTCCTTGAACATATCCACTAGGGTGACCGTGAAGAGGAGGATGGATGCTATCCAAGTTCTCCTTTGAAAGTCCATCCCTACAAAACCTTATTTTATCCTCTCTATTCGTAGACATATAACCAGGTGAAGTACATTTACCGTTACAATTTTGTCTTCCACATTTGTTACAAGTAACCACGATGGCACGAGCTCTTCTTTTCATTGCACTACGACTAGTACCTGTTCCTGGTAAACCGACATCTTGACTAAAGTCACTCGGACGGATTTTCCCCTCTATTAACATTCTCACATCACAAGGGATACCAAAACGCATAAGAATCCACAACCGAGTAATTCTAGCCTTGTATTTCTTTCTGAGAATCTATTGGGAGAGTGATGGGAAATACTTTCTCAGGTGTTGGTACTTTGGGTCCATGATGAGATGAAAGAAGAGTAAATAGAAAGGAAAAATTAAGATAGTAAATTGCAGAATCCTAGAATTCCTTCTTCTTTTAGAGAAAAAGAAGAATTTTTAATGAAAAAGAAGAGGATTTGCGATTTAGAGAGAAAATAACAAATTAAGAGAGAAAAAGTGAACTCGGAGAAATAAGCTCCTATGCACAGTAAACGTATATGTAAACAATGATTAAACCACTGTATATGACACGCATAGAGACCACGTGGAAGAGACAGTGTGAATCAAACTGATTTAAGATTTAAACTAGGCCCAAATGTTCTTAGTTGAAAATGGTCAGGTTGCTTCGGGCCTTAACACATTTAGAACGAGTTAAATAACAAACATAAAATTGAAAACCAATTTGTATAAATCTTAAACCCAATTCAAAGTCCACTATAGATAAGTTAAGTATGAACAACAAATCTAATTTAACGACAACAAGGATCTTCCTGAATGATCCAGCAACTCAAATAATTTTGTTTTAATCAAAACCTTATTGAACAATGCATACACCCATATGTTATTCATAATACTTAACATCTATCAATGGATTCATCATCATTACTACCAAGGGTTTAGAATGCGACTAACCTTGAAATCAATACGATTTACGTCTTTCAACGTAGACCATATCAATGAACAAAGACACTAGATGTTACTACTTAAGAACATCTACAATCCCCACAATTCTACTCATACAATATATAATTTCCTCATATAACAAAACCTTAGGTAACCAAAAGATTCACTGATACACTTAAATACAATGTACGTAACGAAATATTCCAATTTTGAGATTCATGCATTCTAGACTTTACACAGTCTCAACAGACCAAAAGTCTAACATTTATCTCTCTCAAGATTCAATACCATGATTCCCAACTTATATCATATTCCTCGAATATATAGAACTTTTAAGAAAAGACATTGACACTTATGTGCTCCATCGAATCCACACATAATCATTACTTAGGTTTGAATCAATTACGAAAAATTTGGCATATCTATGTCAAACTTTAAAATCAATAAATCAAGCCTTATATTTCTTATTGTTTTTCACGAGACAAAAGGCTCTTAAATCCTCGTATCTATACGAATTTCTCATAAGCATTCTACTTATAAACTCATTTCATATAATTATCATTCCCTTATAACTATTAATACTTTCCTTCTATATAATTATTGTACTCATATAACTATTGATATTTTCATTCTATTGCCTTTCCATGTTACATCCTTTTAGACTGTATAAATCAATGTGAAGGTTCATTTTGATGATGACAATGAAAATTCAGCTTCAAAACCATCTCAAAAATATATTTTTTTAAAGTGGTGCTACACTCCCTAGGTTAACCGAACCTAGGCTCTGATACCAAAAATTCTGTAACGCCCCTATATGGGGGTTAACAGTTTTTATTGAGATAAAATAAAAATAAATAATAAAAGTAAAACCTTAAAAATAAAATTTGCCCGGGACTTAAATGAAAACTCCCAACTCAAAAATAAAAATATAAACGACAAATAAACCACAGTTTTAATGTAGCACCTTAAATTTAATAATATAAACTGTTGTCATCATCATTTTAACCCTCAACACATTGTAATACAGTCACAGAAAGTAACAATTGATGCTTACATTATCATGAAGAACATTCTCAACAATTGAAGCAGTCCCAATGTAATATAGCTACATCACTTCCTCAACTATATTTCTCGTAGCCACCTCACACTTAGTGAGTCCTGAAAAGATATAAACATAAGGGTATGAGCAACACTATGCTCAGTAGAGAAAGCCATTACTCACCTTTAGGTTTTTATCATTACCACATTAAAACCTGCATGGTCAGTAAGTCACATCATATTCCAGATTATGAGGTTTATTATGATCACATCTTATGGATACCGTAGTTAATCATTACCAAGTGTCATAATTACACATTTATACAAATATTACCAATCATCATTGTTCCTAGGTATCCATGTTAAATTGAGTATCACTCAACTCATCGAAACCCAAATGGGCGCACTTGATCACCCTATAAACATTCCAAGGGTGTTCCGGTGAGGGGACATCAAGCCCCGAATCCTCACCAAGTCGATTCCTGTACAGTGTGTTCTGGGACTTTCAACCCAAGGAAGCGTCATCACCTTCCCCCTATTTTACCTTTTAGGGTATTCATGCCCAAGGACGTAACCGTCGCCCTTTTCATGTCTCACAATTTCTCTATATTAAATCATTATCAATAGAGTTAGTTTTCCTAACCATGCTTCTCAATTTATAACATGTGTCAATTCATTATGTTCCTCGCCGTACAATACAAGACGAGTCCATGTCATAGTTTCATATGTGATACTCATATAATATCAGTTCAACATAGATATATATATATTGCGGCAAAACAATCAATTTTAATTCTATAAAAACCTCACAAAAGATGAGTAATAGAATCCCTACCTTTTAAGCTTATCAACAGTCTCTTAATCCTGGAATCAATTAACGTTAGCTCCATACTCCCTTGATCCTAAGGCGTGCATAAGGACAATTAAAACTAAAGCACAACATACAACTACATTCATAAAATTTATTTTAATTTAATCTTAGAATTTCAAGAAATAACCACTGCCCATAGAGGTATTATAAAGTTTAACAATATAAATTTTCTGTCTAGGGCATATACACTTAGACTTCATACATATGCTCCAAAATAGTAACAAACATATACTTAGGTTTAAGAACGCAAATTTGAATAATCCTTTAGTATAAAAGAAAATTTATAAATGAAAGACTAAATTTGTTCATAAGATTCTAACCTCAGATTATGGTTAGTTGGAAGCTTAAAATGGCTTCAAAACAGGTTCCTTTACTTCGGTATGACTGAAATTCTTGCTCAAATGGAGGTGATGGTGGCTGATTTTTATGGCTGCCTTGAAGAAGTTCTCTAAGTATTTTGCTTCAGCAAAGAAATGAGAAGAAGAGTGTGGGAACCGTGGAAGAGAAAGGAAGAAAAGATGAAGTCTTTGAAAAGAAGTGATAGAAACAATTATAGAGGAGACATGTTGAAGCATGTCACGGAGGAAATAAAGAAAATGAGGGTCAAGAGTAGTTGGAAAAGATATCCTTATGTCTCATCTAAAGACTTTAACACACATAATGCCAATATGACATTTTTGAGATTTATTAGAAGTTCTAAGGCTTTTTAGTAATCATACTAAATAAATATAGGAGAATTTTAGAAAATTTAAAAATAGATAAAAATAAATATTATAAAATAAATTTAAATGAAGCAATTTTTTTTATACATTAAAAATTAATTTAATTACCTCAATACCCGTTAGGAGAATAACGGGTGTCACAATATCCACCTTTTGTCATAATCATTGAACCCTTGAAATTTGTTAAACTATGCTTTGAATATTAATATAATTTAAAGATTTATGGTTAAGTGAAAAAGTCAATGTATCCACCAATAGACATCACACATCAAATTTGTCATATGCTATACATGGTAGTAAATTTACCACTAAATTTAGCACATAACAATTTTGTTATTAAAAATGGCATTGCATTGGAAAGTATTTTTTATATAATGCCAAAATTCACCATCAACACATTAAAACATTGTATTGAAGATGCTATAGGGTGATAGTACAGAGTTTGATTTGTTGGTGAATAGAGTGTTTAGAAAACTCAGTTCCAACTCAAACAGTGTAAAGCTCTCACATGCTACAGTGTAAAGTAAAAGTATACTACAGTATAAAGCTCTTGCATGCTATAGTATTGTCAGTTCTAACTCTTAGTTCTAGCATACTTCTAAGATATGGGTATTTGAAATTTGATATTTTGTTCTAATTTGGGTTTTAAAAATTTTGTAGGTGGATGAAGAAAAATAATAGGTTTTTCCTTGTTTTTGGAGTTTTATTTTTTTTAAATGTATCTATAGAAATAATAAATGGGTTCAGATAATTAGAAGGGTTGAATACCGGAAGGGTGTAACACCCACCTATTTTTATGTAATAAATCACGTTAAGTTAGTAACAACGTTAAGGAAATTTTATTAATAATTTATGTTATAAGCTATGATATATGATTTTAATGTTACTAACTTTTATGTCAAGTTTTATGACAGGTGATGACAGCATGGAATCGTTGTGCTCAAGTGTCATGATTATTCTAATGTATGTTTATTTATGATGCAATGATGAATTGAATGTTTTAATGTATGGCATTAAAGGACAGTTCGGCAGGCCAAAAAGTCTGCCCAAGATCGGCAGGCCGAAGGAAACCGTCGGTAGGCTGAACTTGGTGGAACCGGCAGGCCGAAAGGAAAAATTGACAGGTCGAACATAGCTGACGGACAGTCAGTAGAAATCTCTCCAAATTTATGGCTGAGATAATTACGTTAAATGAGTGATTTATTGTGATTAATTGGCACAATAATAGAATAATTTTGTCAATTAAGGAAATAAAAAGGTTTGACTTCGCATTGAATTGTGACATTTTAAATGGTTTCCTATTTTAAGAGGGCAAAACATGGTAAGTGATGAGTGGTTGTTTGACTTTCCCTTTTTGCTCTCATTCCTTCATGCCAATTAGCACCATTTGAGTCAGAAAATTCCTGACTTAATGAAGAGTTTTGACTCTCCTTCTTTGTACGTTATGTCATTAACTTAATGTTAAGAATTGTTAACATTCTTTTTCCCCATTTTTCTCCCATCCTTTCACGTCTCCTCTCATTCATTTTCTGATACGTTTTCTCATTCCTCTCTTCCTCTTCTCTTCTCCATGAATTCCATTCTTTCTCTCTTGAAAATTTTCTGCAAGAAAATTGAAAGAAAAAGTTATATCTTCTTTCGTTGAATTCAGGGATTTTTAAGAAGAAAATCTCTTAAGGTAAGGACTCATTTCTTTTGTTTTTGAAAAGCATTTCTCCTCCTCAATCTGTCTGCAATATCTTTCTCTAGGTATTGTAGTTTGTTCTGAATTTTTAATATGCTATGCATGTATGTGTTATGTGATGTTTCTTCAAGTTTCATGTCATTTCAATGTTTCTATGATAAAAATATGAATTTTCTATCCTCTACCCTTCACAGTAAAATATTACTGTTTGACTATGATGTATGAAAAAATAATTTTTATTTCAAGGGGTAAATGAATGATGTTTTCATGAAATTTTGTATGAATGTTTATGTATGGGATATGTTATGGACTGCAAGGTTTGGTAGTGTTTTGATGAGTGTATTTTACATTATGAAAATTTTATGAGATTACGTTAAGAAAACTGTTCAAACAATATTGTTTTTGGATTTTCATTTTATGAAATGTTTAATATGATTAAATGATTTTTATTGATGATGAAATAATTCTATGATATTGAAATACATGATGATAAGATGTTTGTATGAATTTTAAAATTAAAATATATGTATTTTAATTGTTAGAAAACGTTTTCAAAAGATATTCATGTTTGTAATGTATGAGACGTTTTGATGACAATAATGAAGGAAGCATGTTATGAATAATGTTTATATGAAATGAAAGTATATGTGATAATAATTTTATGTTTTCACAATGATGGTTATGGATTATGTTTGTAATATGAGATGAATGTATATATGAATGTTATATGAATGGATGTTTTATGATAAGTATTAATTTTATTGTATTTTTAAACAGATAAATGGCATGAACACTCAAAGGAACGAGCACTTTGAGATCGCGACATCGTCACCAAATCGTATTAAGGTTAAGTAAGCTAGCTGTTAAGGTAAGTACATTCTCATCTGCAACATGACACGTTTTACAAGGTTTGATGATATGTTCACAATGATATTTATGATGATTTTATGGTTATTTTCCTTAAAGGATTTCTATGAAAAATTTTCATGATTTAAAGTTATGCATGATGATTATGACATGTTTCAAAGTATGAAAATTATGTATATATGTATCACCTAATAAGTGTTGCACACCAATGTTATGAAATGATATGTTATGATGTTATGTTTGGTTTGGGATTAGCTACCCTTCTCCTCTCATGACGGCGCGCCTACAATGATTATGGTGCAACACTTGGGCCCTTAAGATAAAATGGAATAATTTTTAATATGGTCAATGTAATGAAAGATATGTTTCTATGAAATTGTGCTTAAGGCACTTCTATGATATGATGATGATGATGATGTATATGAAATGTTTTAAATTGTGAGAATTATATGTACTTACTAAGCTTTAGCTTAATCAAGTTTTATATCATGCTGCAGATAAAGGTAAGAAAGTCATGGAATAGTCGGAGACATAGAAAGGCGTGTGAGCATTAAGCACGATGAATTGTAACCGGAAGAATGCTAAGAAGAATGTTTTTATATTTTAAATCAAGTTTTATATTTTGAACATATTTTTATGTTAAGTTTTAAGAATACATGAACTATGGTTTTATATTTTAATTTTTATCATTTTAAAGAATTTGACTTTCCGCATTTTTATGAAAAGTTGGTTTTGATTTAAAATTTAGTTTTCTGAAAATGTTTTGGCTCGGTCGGCCTGCCGATGTTTGAAGGTTCGGCTTGCCGATCACGTATTCGGCCTGCCGAATGATGACAAGTTTTTAAGACCAGTTTTGCAAAGCCTCTGCCGGCCTACCAGTTGAGAAACTCTGGCCTGCCGAAGTCCTAAGTTTGGCCTACCGAACTGTGGGAGCATGTAATTTTAAGTGATGTGTTGATTAATGAGTTATGATGTGATGTTTTTATAAGTTATGATTTTACAACTTTGTATTTCCATTCTATTAAAATAAGTTTATGATTAATTTAAAGTATAAATGAATAAATTATGGAATGAGTTAAACAATGTGATTTAACAATGTTAAGTTATTTATTAAAAATAAAGCATGAATGGATCCTGATTATGTATGTTATAATTATATTTACAATTTAAAGTATCGTATAAGTTTTGCAATATTTTTAAAGTTTAAGTAAGTATGAATGTAAGAACATAACGATATCTGTGACGTCCGTAAGGAGGGCGTTACAGGCTTTGGTATCAGAGCAAATTTTCGATTACAATTCATATCGCCACACGTCAATTCAAGTCCTCCAAGTAAGTATGAATGTAAGAACGTAACGACATCTGTGACGTCCGTAAGGGGGGCGTTACAGGAAGATTATTTCTAAGTTTCTAATTCTTTTAGGAGAATTAACGATGGATGGCTACAGAAGAATGCAGACTTGCACCCAGACTAATGAAAGACTCATGACAATGATTGCTGAGTTGCAGAGACAACTTGAGGATCAAAAAAGGGAAATTGCTGCTATAAGGGCCAACGGCCAGAATGATGACCGACGAGGCAATGATGTGCCTCCTCCTCCTCCGCAGCAACAAGTAAACGAAGTCCCAGTTCTTGCTGCTAAACCAAGAGCGGTCTATCAGGAACCCCTACTGGTCAGATGGAAGAGAGTTAAGCCAATGGATTTCGAAGGTTCTAAGGATCCGCTAGTAGCTCAGGGATGGTTGAAGACGATCGAAGCCACCCTATGACTCATGGATTTCACGGACAATGAAAAGGTCCTCTGTGCATCGTACTGCCTCACCATGGAGGCCAGGATATGGTGGGATGGCATCGGACAGAGCAGGAATGTTGAAGAGATGTCATGGAAAGACTTTGTTCATGAATTCAACATGAAGTTCTTCCATATGAATGTTACAAGGAAGCATTATGAGGAGTTCGAGAGCTTACGCCAGGGGGATATGTCAATTACTGACGTGGTGACAAAGTTTGACCAGCTTGCTCGTCTATGTCCAGGAATGGTTATGGATGAAAGTGACAGGGTCAGAAGACTGATCAGAGCCTTTAGGCCAGATATTGCTGCAATCGTTGATGGGGCAAGTCCGCCAAGGACTCAAGAGCAGGTTGTTATGAGGGCTCAACGTGCTGAGTTTCATCTGTCCAAGCTAAGAAGGAACCAGCCACAGTCGGGCCAACAGGTTAATAATGCAAACAACCAACAACAACAACAGCAGCAGCAACAACAACAACCAGAACTGGAGGAATAACAAGAGGAAGGGCAATCCTCAAAACCAACAGGGCCAAGACAACAAGAGGCACAATGACGGTCAGCACAACAACAATAACAAGCAGTTTCAACCATGTCCCAAATGTGGAAAGAAGCATCCAGGGGAATGCCGATCGGGGACAAACCAATGTTTTATCTGTGGGCATGAAGACCACTTTGTTAAAAACTGCCCCAAGTTGATGAATGCCAATGCCCCGCAAAGAGCTCCTCCTCAAGCCCAGCTTCATCAGATGCAAGCCTCCTTTGAAGGGCCACTTATTAGTCAAGAGAGAATTGAAGCCCCATCGACGAATGCCCGAATCTATGCCATGACGAAAGAACAAGTGGCTGCTGAAGCCTCCAATGTGGTCACAGGTCAGATAACAAGTTTATCTAATGATGCTTATGTTCTTTTTGATACGGGTGCCATGCATTCTTTTGCATCTATATCATATGCTAAGAAGTTAGAGGTTCGTTTAGAGCCAATGAGACAGGGATTCACTACGACACTACCCTCCAGGGAAGTGATATTGTCTACACACTGTTTGTGTACAGTACCTTTATGGATTTCTGATATAGAGCTATTCGTCGACCTTATTGTGATCGACATGCATGACTATGACATGATTCTGGGGATGGATTTCCTGAGCAAGTACAACGCCTCTATAGAATGCCGAAAACGAAAGGTGATCTTCCATCCAGAAGGTGATCAGAAGTTCATTTATGTTGGCGAGTCTAGAAAGAAACCCCATATGTTTCTATCGGCAATGAAAGCAAGGAAGTTATTAGCAAGTGGCTGCATGGGCTACCTGGCGAGCATAGTAGACAAAAGCTAAGAAGTTAAGATAAGAATTGAAGATATACCTGTAGTTCATGAATATGAAGATGTGTTTCCTGATGATCTGACAAGTCTACCGCCAGAAAGAGAAGTTGAATTCGAGATTGAGGTCACTCCTGGCACTGATCTGATCTCTAAAGTGCCTTACAGAATGGCCCTGGTAGAGTTAAAAGAGCTTCACACGAAATTAAAGGAGCTACTTGACAAAGGTTTCATCAGGCCAAGTCACTCACCATGGGAAGCTCCAGTCTTGTTTGTAAAGAAGAAGGATGGCACAATGAGACTCTGCATTGACTACAGAGAGCTGAACAAGGTGACGATCAAGAACAAGTACCCGTTGCCTCGAATTAATGATTTGTTTGATCACCTCAAGGGTGCATCTGTGTTCTCAAAGATAGATCTACGATCAGGATATCATCAGTTGAAGGTTAAAGAAGGAGATATTCCCAAGACTGCTTTCAGGTCAAGGTATGGTCACCATGATTCATGGTTATGCCTTTCGGTCTGACTAATGCACTTGTGGCGTTCATGGATTTGATGAACAGGGTATTCAAGGATTTCCTCGATAAATTTATTGTTGTATTTATCGATGATATTCTTGTCTATTCAAAGAAACAAGAAGAACATGAGGAGCATTTAAGGATTGTGCTGGAAACTTTAAGAAGACACCAGCTTTATGCAAAGTTTTCCAAATGCGAGTTTTGGCTTGATAAAGTGTCATTTTTAGGGCATGTTATTTCAAAGGAAGGAATTATGGTTGACCCTGCTAAAGTAGAAGCTGTTCTCAACTGGAAGCAACCAATGAATACAAATGAAATAAGGAGCTTCTAGGGTTTAGTAGGTTATTACCGAAAATTCGTAGAAGATTTCTCCAAGATAGCAGCTCCACTCACGAATCTTACTTGCAAAGGAAAGAAGTATGAATGGACAGATGCATCCAAGATGGGCCTCGGAGCTGTATTAATGCAAAATGAAAGGGTGATTGCTTATGCTTCAAGACAATTGAAGGATTACGAAAAGAACTATCCTACTCATGACCTCGAGTTAGCAGCAGTCATTTTTGCATTGAAGATATAGAGACACTATTTATATGGGGTCCAATGCAAGATCTTCACTGATCATCAAAGTCTGAAGTACTTCTTCACGCAAAGAGACCTGAATATGAGACAACGAAGATGGTTAGAGTTGGTGAAGGATTATGATTGTGAAATCCTTTATCATTCTAGAAAAGCGAACCGAGTGGCTGATGCTCTAAGTAAGAAGTCAGTTGCCACGTTGATGTCAATACAAGCAATGTCTCCACCTTTAAGAAAGGAAATTCTAAACTTCGGTTTGGAACTTATAGCAGGCCAGCTATCAGTACTCTCTCTTGCTCCGACGATGTACGATGAAATTTGGAGAAAACAAGATGAAGATGTAAGTCTTTTAAGGATCAAGCAAGAAATGAAAGAAGGAAAATGTCAAGAGTTTCGTATTATGGATGACGGAACTCTATACCTCAAGGACCGCTTATGTGTTCCCAATGTTGATGATTTAAGGGAAAAGATCTTGGCAAAAATTCATGACACTCCTTACTCTATTCATCCAGGTGCAACAAAGATGTATAATGATCTAAGGGGTAACTTCTGGTGGTTTGGAATGAAACGTGATGTTGCAATGTATGTGAAGAAATGTATGACATGGCAGCAAGTAAAGGCTGAACACCAGAGACCTGGTGGTGAACTGCAGTCTATCCAAATACCGGAATGAAAATAGGAGAAAATAGCAATGGATTTCATTACCGGTTTAACCAGAACTATGATCGGCTATGATGCAATTTGGGTAATTGTGGATCGACTGACTAAGACGGTGCATTTCATTCCTATCAAGATCACTTACTCTATGGAACGGTTAGCGGAACTCTATGTTAAGGAGATTGTACGACTTCATGGGATTCCCAAGTCAATCATCTCAGATCGTGATGGCAGGTTCACATTTAAGTTTTGGAAGAGTGTATAGACTGCAGTGGGAACCAGGTTACATTTCAATACAGCTTTTCATCTTCAGACAAACGACCAAACAAAGAGGACAAACTTGATTTTAGAGGATATGCTACGAGCTTGTTCCCTCGATTTTAAGACCAGCTGGTGTAAAATGTTACCGTTAGCAGAATTTGCTTACAACAACAGCTTTCATGCGACAATTGGGATGGCACTGTATGAAGCGCTGTATGGACGAAAATGCAGGTCGCCTATATGTTGGCACGAAGCTAGTGAAAAGAAGTTGATGAAAAGCGTTGATGCTGAAAAAACCGATTTTATGAATGAAACTTCTGAGATGATAAAGTTGATAAGAAGAAGAATAGAGACCGCTCAAAGTCGTCAGAAGAGTTATGCTGACAAGAGAAGAAGACCCTTAGAGTTCGCCGTGGGCGAATATGTGTTTTTGAAAGTTGCACCAATGAAAGGAGTTATGAGGTTTGGGAAGAAAAGCAAGTTAAGCCCAAGATTCATCGGTCCTTATAAAATTGTTAAACGAATAGGCAAAGTAGCTTATCAGTTGAAGTTGCCTTCTGAAATGTCCGCAATGCACGATGTATTTCATGTCTCCATGCTCAAGAAGTATGTTCCGGACCCTACGCATGTGATTGAGCCGCAAGTGATCGAGATACGAGAAGACCTAAGTTACGAAGAAAAGCCAATAAAGATACTCGATTGGAAAACCAAGACTTTGAGGAATAAAGAAATTCCATTGGTCAAGGTGTTATGGCGAAATCAGCAAGTTGAGGAAGCTACATGGGAACGTGAAAATGACATGAAAGTTTTGTATCCGCATTTATTCTAAGTTTCGAGGACGAAACTTTTATAAGGTGGGAAGAATTGTAACACCCGCCTATTTTATATAACGGACCACGTTAAGTTAGTAACGTTATTGAGAAATGTTATTAATAAATAACGTTATATGATATGATATGTGATGTGCATGTTACTAACTTTTTATGTCAAGTTTTGTGACAGGTGACGACCGCATGGGATCGTTGTGCTCTAGTGTTCATGTGAAATTCTAAGCATATATTAATTTATGATACAATATATGATTATTTATGATGCAATGATGTATGAATGTTTTATGTTATGACATTTAATGACAGATCGGCAAGCCAAACTTTTAAGCTCGGCAGGCCGAACTTTTAAGCTCGGCAGGCCGAACGTCTTGCCCGAGAACGGCAGGCCGAAGAACCCTCACCGGTAGGCCGAACTTGCTAGAATCGGCAGGCCGAAAGGGAAAACCGGCAGGCCAAACATGGCTGACAAGCAGTCAGCAGAAAATTCCTCCAAAATTATGGCTGAGTTAATTACATTAATTGGGTGAATTAATGTGATTAATTGGCATAATAATGGAATATTTTTATCAGTTAAGGAAAATTAAAGGATTTGATTTGTATTATTTAAAGAGGTTTCCTATTTTTAGAAGGTAAATTTAAGGTAAGATTTATAATGTTTGACCTTCCTTTTCTTTTTTCCTCCTTTCCCACGCCAATCACTCTCTTAACAGTCAGAAATTTCTGACTTAATGAAGAGTAATGATTCTTTATTATACATATTACATTAGAAAATTTTAACGCTCTTCCCTCAGATAATTTCTCTCGGTTCTGAGACGTTCTCTCATTATTTTTTTCTTCCTCTTCCCATGCCTCATGTCACGCTTTCAACAGTCAGAATTTTCTGACTTAATGAAGGCCATGAATGCTCATTATGTTTATTACATTAAAAGAAAATTAATTAACGTTTCTTCTTTTTATTATTTTCTCTCTCTCTTTAAAAAGTCTGAGACATTTTCTGACTTTCTAATCTTCCTCTTCTTTTCTTCTTCACAAAATTTTTTTCTCTCCCGTGAAAATTTTTGAGAAAAAGTTTTGTTTCGTTGGTGAATTCAAGAATTTTGAGAAGAAACTCCAAGGTAAGAATTCGGCTTTTTTGGTATTTTTGAAAAGAAATTCTTCTCCTCACTTCGCCTACAATATCCTCTCTAGGTATTGTGTTTTATTTTGTGTTTTTATTACGATGCTCATGGGTATTATGTGTGATGTTTCTTCACGTTTTATGTCATACAAATGTTTTTAATGAAAAATGAATATTTATGTCTTCTATCCTTCACAGTAGTGTTACTGTTTAATTTTTAAGTATGAAAAACGTAATGTTCAGTCAAGGGGTAAATATGATGTTTTCATGAAAAGTTGTTAAGAATATGTACATGAATGATGAATGTATTTTATTTCCATGATTATGAAATTTTTATGAAATTATTATAAGAAAAATCTGTTTTGATAATGTTGTTTTTGGGATTTTGTTTTATTAAACGTTTTAATGTATTTACATGATTCTATGATAATAAAATGATTTTGTGCATGATGATATGATGATTGTATGAGGTTTTAAATTGATATATATATATATATATTAATTGTATGAAATGTTTTATTTAAAAGATAATTATGTTTAGATGCATGGATATTTTATGATAAGTATTGATTTTATTGCATCTTTAAATGGATAAATGGCATGGACACTCAAGGAAGCGAGCACAACGAGACCACAACGTCGTCACCAAGTGCAATTTTAAGGTTAAGTAAGCTAACGAAAAGGTAAGTACATTCTCACCTGCAACATGACACTTTTCAAGGTTTGATGATATGTTTACAAGGATATTCATGATGACTTTATGATTTTTCTTAAAAGATTTTCATGATTTCAAGCTATGCATGATGTTTATGGCATGTTTTAAAGTATGAAAAGTATGTATATATATATATATATATATATATATCACCTAATAAGTGTTGCACATCCAATGATATGAAATGTTATGATATGATGTCATGTTTGGTTTGGGATTAGCTACCCTTCTCCTCTCATGACGGCGCGCCTATGATGATGTTTATGGTGCAACACTTGGGCCCTTAAGATAAAATGGATTAAGTTTTAACATGGTTAACGTTATGAAAGATATGTTCTATGAAATTGTGCTTAAGGCACTTTATGATATGATGATCATGAAGATGACGATGTTTATGAAATGCTTTATATATTGTGAGAATTATATGTACTTACTAAGCGTTAGCTTAATCATGTTTTATATGTCATGTTGCAGATAAGGGTAAGAGAGTCATGGAATAGGTGGAGGACATGAGACGGCGTGTGAGCAACATGAACGATGAATTGTAACCGGAAGCATGCCAAGAAGAAATGATTTTTAAGATTTTATGATTTAATCAATTATATATTTTGAACATAATATATGTTAAGGTTTTTAAGAATACTTATATTAAGTTTTTTTTTTATAAGTTGTTTTATCATTTTTGATGAATTATGAACTTCTGCTATATTTTACGTAAAGTTGGAACGTTTTAAGTTAGTTTTTCTCAAGGAAATAGGGTCTCGGACGGCTTGCCGAAGTCCCAAAGTTCGGCCGGCCGACTGGATTTTTCGGTCTGCCGAACATGGATGAATTTTTAATCCGTTTTGCAAAGCCTTTGCCGGCAGAGAAAACACCGGCCTGCCAATGATTGAACGGCCTGCCGAAGTCCCAAGTTCGGCCTGCCGAACTATGGGAACAAATGAATTTCAAATGATGTGTTGATCAAGAGTTTTTATGGAATAAGTTTTGATTTATACAACTTGACAAACCTATAAGTTTATGATAAATTAAGTATAATTGAATAAAATATGTTATGAAATAAATTAAATGATTATTCTCGAAACAACGATAAGTTTTTCTTAAAAAAAAAAAACGTATGAATGGATCCTGGTTTAAATACTTGTAAAGTCAATTGTAACGATTAAGCTTGATATTATTTAATAGTATATAGTTTATGCTTGTTCAAATGTAAGCATGTAACGACATCTGTGACGTCTTATTTAAGGGGCGTTTCAAGGAGAATTGTAACACCCACCTATTTTTATGTAATGAATCACGTTAAGTTAGTAACGACGTTAAGAAAATTTTATTAATAATTTATGTTACAAGCTATGATATATGATTTTAATGTTACTAACTTTTATGTTAAGTTTTATTACAGGTGACGACCGCATGGAATCGTTGTGCTCAAGTGTTCATGATTATTTTAATGTATGTTTATTTATGATGCAATGATGAATTGAATGTTTTAATGTATGGCATTTAAGGATAGTTCGGCAGGCCGAAAAGTTTGCCCAAGATCGGCAGGCCGAACTTGGTGGAATCGGCAAGCTGAAAGGGAAAATCGACAAGCCGAACACAGCTGACGAGCAGTCAACAGAAATCTCTCTAAATTTATGGCTGAGATAATTATGTTAAATGAGTGATTCATTGTGATTAATTGGCACAAAAATGGAATAATTTTGTCAGTTAAGGAAATAAAAGTGTTTGACTTCATATTGATTTGTGACATTTTAAATGGTTTCCTATTTTAAGAGGGCAAAACATGGTAAGTGATGAGTGGTTGTTTGACTTTCCCTCTTTGCTCTCCTTCCTTCACGCCAATTAGCACCATTTGAGTCAGAAAATTCCTGACTTAATGAAGAGTTTTGACTCTCCTTCTTTGTACGTTATGTCATTAACTTAGCGTTAAAATTTTTAACATTCTTTTTCCCCATTTTCTCCCATCCTTTCACGTCTCCTCTCATTCATTTTCTGAGACGTTTTCTCATTCCTCTCTTCCTCTTCTCTTCTCCACGAATTCCATTCTTTCTCTCTCGAAAATTTTCTGCAAGAAAATTGAAAGAAAAAGTTATATCTTCGTTCGTTCAATTCAGGGATTTTTAAGAAGAAAATCTGTTAAGGTAAGGACTCATTTCTTTTGTTTTTGAAAAGCATTTCTCCTCCTCAATCCGTCTGCAATATCTTTCTCTAGGTATTGTAGTTTGTTCTGAATTTTTAATATGCTATGCATGTATGTGTTATGTGATGTTTCTTCAAGTTTCATATCATTTCGATGTTTCTATGATAAAAATATGAATTTTCTATCCTCTACCATTCACAGTAAAATATTACTGTTTGACTATGATGTATGAAAAAGTAATTTTTATTTCAAGGGGTAAATGAATGATGTTTTCATGAAATTTTGTATGAATGTTTATGTATATGATATGTTATGGACTGCAAGGTTTGGTAGTGTTTTGATGAGTGTATTTTATGTTATGAAAATTTTATGAGATTACGTTAAGAAAACTGTTTAAACAATGTTGTTTTTGGATTTTCGTTTTATGAAATGTTTAATATGATTAAATGATTTTTATTGATGATGAAATAATTCTATGATATTGAAATACATGATGATAAGATGTTTGTATGAATTTTAAAATTTAAATATATGTATTTTAATTGTTAGAAAACGTTTTCAAAAGATATTCATGTTTGTAATGTATGAGACGTTTTGATGATAATAATGAAGGAAGCATGTTATGAATAATGTTTATATGAAATGAAAGTATATGTGATAATAATTTTATGTTTTCACAATGATGGTTATGGATTATGTTTGTAATATGAGATGAATGTATATATGAATGTTATATGAATGGATATTTTATGATAAGTATTAATTTTATTGTATTTTTAAATGGATAAATGGCATGAACACTCAAAGGAACGAGCACTTCGAGACCGCGGCATCGTCACCAAATCGTATTAAGGTTAAGTAAGCTAGCTATTAAGGTAAGTACATTCTCACCTGCAACATGACACGTTTTACAAGGTTTGATGACATGTTCACAATGATATTTATGATGATTTTATGGTTATTTTCCTTAAAGGATTTCTATGAAAGATTTTTATGATTTAAAGTTATGCATGATGATTATGACATGTTTCAAAGTATGAAAATTATGTATATATGTATCACCTAATAAGTGTTGCACACCAATGTTATGAAATGATATGTTATGATGTCATGTTTGGTTTGGGATTAGCTACCCTTCTCCTCTCATGACGGCGCGCCTACAATGATGTTTATGGTGCAACACTTGGGCCCTTAAGATAAAATGGAATAATTTTTAATATGGTCAATGTAATGAAAGATATGTTTCTATGAAATTGTGCTTAAGGCACTTCTATGATATGATGATGATGATGATGATGTATATGAAATGTTTTAAATTGTGAGAATTATATGTACTTACTAAGCTTTAGCTTAATCAAGTTTTATGTCATGCTGCAGATAAAGGTAAGAAAGTCATGGAATAGGCGGAGGACATGGAAAGGCGTGTGAGCATTAAGCACGATGAATTGTAATCGGAAGAACACTAAGAAGAATGTTTTTATATTTTAAATCAAGTTTTATATTTTGAACATATTTTTATGTTAAGTTTTTAAGAATACATGAACTAAGGTTTTATATTTTAATTTTTATCACTTTAAAAAATTTTGACCTTCCGCATTTTTATGAAAAGTTGGTTTTGATTTAAAATTTAGTTTTCTGAAAATGTTTTGGCTCGGTCGGCCTGCCGAACATCATTGTTCAGCCTGCCAATGTTTTGAAGGTTTGGCTTGCCGATCACGTTTTCGGCCTGCCGAACGATGACAAGTTTTTAAGCCAGATTTGTAAAGCCTCTGCCGGCTTGCCGGTTGAGAAACTCCGGCCTGCTGATCATGTCCGACCTGCCGAAGTCCCAAGTTCGGCCTACTGAACTGTGGGAGCATGTAATTTTAAGTGATGTGTTGATTAATGAGTTATGATGTGATGTTTTTATAAGTGATGATTTTACAACTTTGTATATCCATTCTATTAAAATAAGTTTATGATTAATTTAAAGTATAAATAAATAAATTATGGAATGAGTTAAACAATATGATTTAACAATGTTAAGTTATTTATTAAAAAAAATGCATGAATGGATCCTGGTTATGTATGTTATAATTATATTTACAATTTAAAGTATCGTATAAGTTTTACAATATGTTTAAAGTTTAAGTAAGTATGAATGTAAGAACGTAACGTCATTGTGACGTCTGTAAAGGGGGTGTTACAAAGGGTTGGGTTAAAAAGTCATTTTATTCTCATTTTATCAAAATTATCCTTAGTATCGTAATTCATATATGAGTCATGACGACAATTATTATTGATAATTATAATAATTACAACCCTTACAAAGTAAACTATCCTTTGCAAACATGCATAACGATCAAAACTAACCTAAGTGATGTTTAACTTGCTATTAAAAATTGAAAACAAATCTAACCAATTGGTTCCCATGAAAACAAAACCCAACTATTTTTTTTAAATTCCTCAACCTTAGATTTGATAAAAAAAAATTCGAGTTTCACTTTAAGTATTAGAACCCATAAACGAGGTTGTATGATGCATCAGATATAAACCGGGGTTAAAACCATACGTTTGGTTTAGTGGAATGATTATTGGAATGGAATGACAATTTCTAAATTCTAGTCATTCTTATATTTGGTTGGACAAATAGACTTAGAAATAGCCACTCCTATGGAATTGTTATATTTTGGTTAAATAGTCATTCCTAAAGTGAACCAGTAGAATGATCATTCCATTTTAAAATTGAATTAATTAAAATTCTCTCTTTCTAAATTACCCCTCTTAATGTCTGATTATTTACTTTATTGAATGTCCATTTTACTATCCTAATATAAAAATATATTTAATTATATTAACTTTTCTACGACTCAATGTAATTATTAGTGCTTATATAATATTTTATACAATTTTTCACATATAAATTATGATTATCTTTGTTAACAAAATTAAATGTTTAGGGATTAGTTATAAATCAAATATAGTTTAGGGATTAGTTATAAATCAAATATAATAATCTCTTTAAAACATATAAAGCAAAAAATAACTTTCCCTTAAAAAAAAGAAAAAAAATGAAAGCATATTTTAATCGCGTTTTAAATATTATCAAAGATTAAACAAAAGGGCATTTTGTCAAATTGTTACTATTCCATTCTATTTAATTAAAAACCAAACATAATAATTATGATTCTAATATTAATTCCAATACTCAACTAAACAATTGAACTGGAATACATTATTCAACCTATTCCTATTCACATTCCACTATATTCCTATTCCTATTCTTATTCCTATTACATTCTATCAAACCAAACATCACGTAAGAGAAAGCTGCAACTTGTTCAAATGAAGAGAGACATACATAGGAGGTCAAATAAAAATTAAACTAGAATGCTTGCTTCTTCTTTTTTTCAATATTACACAATTGTGAAAAGAAAAATTAATCTTCTAATGAAAGCTCCAATGCGTAAACATATTCCACGAGTAAAGTTGGTCACAAAATGATCATTGTTATAGTTACCTTGCAGTCATTATTACAATTATCTTGCGTTCAAATAGGGTTACATTAGACTGATTGATGAACGTTGATGTTAGCAATAATATTCTTAGTAAACATGAGTATTTGAATTCGCAAGTAATTGTTAGATGGCATGATTCATTCTTTTTTTTTATTATTAATGAAAATGATCTAATGCATTCTTATGTCATAGTTAAAATTTTGAATAATATGATGAAACATGATTTTGATTATAATAATGACCTCAAGGTATTATAACAATGACTATTTATTACCAACTTAAGTTTGATTA
Source organism: Artocarpus heterophyllus (assembly GCA_025403435.1). Lineage (NCBI taxonomy): Eukaryota > Viridiplantae > Streptophyta > Magnoliopsida > Rosales > Moraceae > Artocarpus > Artocarpus heterophyllus. Next base: position 9,364,554 of record CM046341.1, read on the forward strand.
TGCTTATACATTAAAGCTTTCACTAGAAGATCTTTTTTAATGACTATTATTGGCAAAAGAAAACAAGCATTCTAGCTATAATGTTTATAAATAGCTGCAAACTCAACCTCAATAATTACCATACTTGCTAGAAGTAATATCATATTTTTCTTTTCGTTATAATGATAAATTCCTCAAGGTTCTTCACAACTCGAAGCAGCTTTTTGTACGCATTAGTAACATGCGAAGTTTTAAAACTCATTGTTAAGAATATGTTTTCGTTTTCCCCTTCTCCAAAAATCTCCAAGTTCTATAAGTTCAAAAATTAAGAATTCAATAATAGGTCTTAGAAAATGAAAATCTTGTCTTTTATCAAAACTTCAAATAGGAAAATTTCATTGAAAAGACTAAAAACAAACTATCAAGATAAAAGTGAAAAACTAGATTAAAGCATGCCCTAACACATTATCTTATAAAATTTTCATGAATTCAAAGGAAAAACGAATGTAAAGTTCAGTAAGAAGTATGGATTAAGAGAGAGATTAGGCTCATGCGCTTTGGGAAAGGAGGCTAGACAATGCTCTCTCGAACAAGGGGTGGCGGTTTAGGCTTTCACAACGGAGGGCGGGGCATGATGGTCTTAGCCCGCTCGGCTGGTGGAGAGGCGGCACGACAACCTCTTCACAGCTTGACATGCTCGGCGAGTAGAAACTTTTTTTTTTTTTTTGGAAAAGAATGTGGATGAGATAAAGAGAAAAGAAGTGAGAGATCAAACAAAAAGGAAAGACAGAGAAAGAGAGAACCGATTGGATTGTGTTTTTGAAGGAACCAATTGGTCAAATTTGTTTCCATAAGTGGAATATCACTTAGATTTACTCTGTGATATTGTTATGTTTGCAAAACAGTAATCCCATTTTTTCAGGTAGGACTTGTTACATAGTGATAGTGATGGTGGAATTGACGAAGGGTTTTTTTTTAACTATGTGCATACATACGATGCACCCACAATCGTTGACTTGTCAGGGTTATCTTGCTATTAAAACTTTTACTAGTCCCAATAAGTTTTATTTTTTTATTTTAATAAATTTGAATAAGAAATTAACGAATGATGATTAAAGTATAAAAGGTGTCAACTTAGTTGCAAGTTTAAAACGGGCAAGAGTACCAATTTTTTATTATCAAAATAAAAAGGTACTAATTTATCATTTTGACTAAATACAATTATAGACGGATACACTACAAGAAAGCAGACTTTAACTACAAAAAATTTTGCTATTAAAAAAATTTTGGTGGCGAAAATATACTTTTGCTACCAAATTTGAGTTGCCAAAAGTCATAGAACAAAATAGAATGTCTGTTACCAAATTGGGTAGCAAAATAGGATGTTTTTGCTACCAAATTTATAGTTGGTAGCAAAAAAATGTAAGGCCATGTCAATTTGGGTTTGGCGACATTGATTCTTTGCTACCGATACAAATTTGGTCGTAGAAAGTATGTTTTCGCTACCAAAAATTTGATCTCAAAAACATGCCTTTTGTTACCAAACTACATTTGATAGCTGAAAATATGGTGCAAAGCCAAATTGGTTTAGCGTCAAGGACTTTTGCTATCAATACAAATTTGGTGGCAAAAAGTGTCTTCACTACCAAAAATATGGTCTTAAAAGTATGCCTTTTGCTAATAATACATTTGATATCTGAAAATATGGCACAAAGCCAAATTGATTTGGCACCAAGGACTTTTTGCTACCATAAAAAATTTGGTTGCAAAAAGTGTGTTTTTGCTATTAAATATTTGGTCTTAAAAACATACCTTTTATTTTGGTAGCCGAAAATATGGCGTCAAGCCAAAATGGTTTGCAGCCAAAAACTTTTAGCTACCAAGATAAATTTGGTAGCAAAAAATATGTTTTCACTACCGAATATTTGATCGCAAAAAGTATGTGTTTTACTACCAAAATATGTTTAGTTGCTAAAAATATGGTGTTAAGCCAAAATAGTTTGGTGCCAAGGAATTTTTGCCACTAAAAAATTTGATAGCAAAAAGTGTGCTTTTGCTGCCAAATATTTGGCCTTAAAAACATGCCTTTTACTACCAAAATGCTTTTGGTAGCCGAAAATATAGCGCCAAGCTAAAATGGTTTGCCGCCAGAGACTTTTAGCTACCAAAATTCATTTAGTAGCAGAAAATATTGTTCCAAGACCTTTTGGCTACCAACAAAAAGCTGTAGAAAAATATAATTTTGTGTTACCAAGCATTGGGTCTCAAAGACCCACTTTCGGAGACCAAAATTATTTGGTAGCAGAAGTGTTGTGCCAAACTAAAATAATTCGGTGCCAAGAAGAGTTTGCTAGCAAATTTAATTTCGATTGTCGAAAAATATGTCTCTACTACCAAAGCTTTGGCATGAAAAAACATAGATTCTAAGACCAAATAAGCATAAAAAATAGTGTAATCTATAAATTTACGAATTCGGCTACCAAACTTTGGTAGCTAAATTAGTCATTTCACTACCAAGATGTAGTTTTGGTAACCAATCTCATTTGGCTATCAAATAATCATTTAGTAGCAAAATGCACAGAGGTTGTACTTTTTGAATTTTTTGCTTGTCTTTTTTTTATTGTTCATTTTCATGAATAAGTGAAGACAACCTATTTATTTTTATAGAGATAGATGTTTTACATCCTATTAATTTATATTTCATTAGATATACACTTACTTACTGTTTACGAAGCATATCCCCTACTAATTAGTTGATATATGAACATGTGTATGATGTGTAATATATGTTGTAATATTGTAAATAAAAAAGTAATTTAATTCTTAAAAATATAATTATAAAGAAAGTAGATGTTTTTCAAAACATATTTTAAACAAAGAAAAAAAGTAGGGTGATGTCTATATATATTTTTTTTAAAAATTGCATGATTACATGAAAAATAGTATTGCCAGCTTTTTGCTACCAAATGAGAATTTGGTAGCAAATTTACAAATGTAGCCACCAAAATTTGGTAGCTAAATTAGTCATTTCCCTACCAAAAGACAATTTTGGTGGCCAAAAGTCTTGTTTCGCTACCAAATAATCATTTGTTAGCAAAATATTGTTAGCAAAATCTCTTTAGATTTTTTTTTGAAATTTTCCTTGTCTTTTTCTTTCTTTTTTTTTAAATTGTTCATCTTCATGACTAAGTGAAAACAACTCATGTATTTTTATGGAAACAGATGTTTGGCATCTTATTTATTTACATTTTATTAGATATAAACTTACTTATTATCTACGAAGCTTGTTACTTGCTAATTAGTCCATATATATATACATGTATAGGATGTGTTGTATATGCTATGCTTTGTTATTACAAGAGTAATTTAATTTTTAATGATGTAATTATAAATTTAGTAGATATTTTTTAAGACATATTTTAGACAAAGAAAGAAAGTTGGGTGATATCTATATTTTTAAAAGAAAATTGCATGATAAAATAAAAAAATAGTCTAGTCAGCTTTTTTTTGAATTCAGCGACCAAAATTTGATAGCTAAATTATTCTTTCACTACAAAATAGTACCAAATGACTATTTGGTAGTAAAATGTCTTTATTTTTTGAAGAGATAGCAAAATGTCTTTAAATTGTACTTTTAAAATTTTTAAATAATTGATCCAAATAAAAATAAAATTTATTGTTCATTTATAATACATGCATATAGGAGGAATGTGGCGTAAGATTTCTATATGTATTTTGACTTTACTTTTTGTGATTTTAAATATATCCCATTTTGTCTTTTTATTCACAATAGGGGTGCCGTCCATTAATAAATCTACAGGGTGCATATAAAACTTCCCATATTGATATCTTTTTTATTTTTTTATGGATACCGTAATATTTACTAATATTAGAAAACGTATTTTAGCCTTAAAAAAAAAAAAACGTATTTTAGGCCATGTTGCACGGGGTGCATATAAAACTTCCCATATAAATATCTTTTTTTTTTAAATTTTTTTTTATCCATATCCCAATATTTACTAACATTAGTCCCATAATTTTTTTTTTGTGAAACCCTAGATATCCAAGCCTATCTCAAACAGCACGAATATTTAAAGGGCCCCCTCAATGTTCAGGTGGTTTAGCCTGACTAATCCAGAGTCGACTCGTGGAGAGACCCGAAGGCTGTAAGAGTCTTCCAGCACCGACAACTGTGGTTTATTTAAGCGAAACAACCCCTACCAACTAAACTAACTAGACGTTGGTCTTTAAAAAAAATATTGACTAACATTAGAAAACGTATTTTAGGCCATGCAAGCATTAAGGCACGACCTCGACTCATCTTCTCCGCAATGAGTTTGATATGTGCCGCCCCATTCTCGCCTTGACTGCCTTAGTCGATCCCACGCCCCACCCTCGCCGTGAGCCACAGAATATCCGACGCGATTCTCACGCCGTGAACGCCCGGCTGCTGCACTCAATCTCTCTAGTCTCTTCATCTCCATCTTTCCACAGCCCGTCGAGTCCTCGCCATCCTCCTCAGCCCCTCGAGTCGTCTCTAGCCTGTCTGTCATTCCCAAGCCGTCCGGCTTTTCCAGCCCCCGTTGCCGCCTTCCGCAACTCGCGTCGCCGCCTTCACTGGGTATCCGTCTTTCTCAGGCATATTAATGTAATTTGTCTTGGTGTTTATTTGTTTGATTGATGTTCTTTTTTTCATTTCGCGATAATAATTGGAGCAACTTAGCCTTTGCTATAAGAGAACTGTATAATGAGTTCAAGTGCTTGGAAGAAATGTTGATTGCTGTCGCAATGTTTTCAATGGAATCTATATTTTACGCTCCTCGTGAGAAGTTAGAAAAGGTGTTTTCATATAAAATATAATTTTTATATGCTTTTGTTAGTTATCGATTTTTTACCGCTGAGGAAACAATTCATTATTCAGATGACTCTTTTTAGTCTATATGATTTGGTAAGTAAAAGCACAATAATCTTCTTTAAAGTAACATGTATTGTGTACCTAAATTTCTTGAATTTTGTTATAGCTTTTTTTAATCACAATTGTTATTTTGATTTGAATTTTGTTAATTAAATTTTGTTATTGTCATTTAATTTCCTTTTAATTGATTTTTGTATTTTTTTATTTTAAGTTGCATCTTAATTTATATTGCATTCTAATTTTAATTGTTTGTTTATTTATTTAGTTTTGTCATTTTTTCTTTTAATGGAAATATGTGGAGAAAAAGAAAATGAGAGATAGGAAGACATCACAACTAAGTTTATACCCTTAAAACTAACACATTTATCCTGTGCCAAGCTCTTTTGTCCAAATATTATTGAAAAAAATAGAAAAGACAGATCAACAAAGGTTAATTTACTGAATGCGAGTACTCAGAAGCATCTTTGTTACCCTTTTGTTGTAGACTTTGTGTTGTCTGTTGTATATCTAGTTTAGCCTTGGACTTGGGTTTTTTAGGCCGTTATGATTTTAGAACCACGACATTAGTCTTTCTCAATTTATTTAGAGAGAAATAGCTAAATAGAATTTTTTAAAAAAATATCTATTTTAAAATATTTATAGTTAATTAGATAATTATGGTAAATGATTCATTTATAAAGCATATTTAAAATAAATTTATCTTATAAAGATATGTAAATTATCATTTATCATAATTATGCTATTTATCATAAATATTTTAAAATATTTTATTTATCATAAATAAATAATGTTTTAAAAAGTCCTATATGCAGTTATTTCTTATTTATTTCTGAAGTGTTCAAACTATTTTATTTTTTAATAAATAGAGGGAGGAAGCAACTAAAAATGAGCCCTTTTCTTCCCCTCGATCCTGCTTTCTCTTTCTTCGACAGATCTCCGCGTTTGGATGGAGCAAGAGGCTCTTAGGGTTGTGGTGAAATTGCTACAAGAATGTGAGTTCTTTGCACAAAAATAAAAAATAAAAATAAAATAAAATAAATCCCTCAAGGATTTTCTTACCAATTTGGTGTTTTTCTCTTTTACGCAAGTTATTTCTCTTCCTCTATTTGGGCACGACTCTTTTTCTCAGAATTTTCCTGTTTTCAAAGTTATTGATGAACTATTTGGTTTTTCCTTTTCTCCTTTTTTTTTTTTTTTTTTTTTTTGCTTTCTTTTCTCAGAATCTTCCTATGGTTCTTCTCCCCTACCTTGCCTTTGTTCTCTCTCTACCTTTTTTTCTTCATCTTTCCCCAATTTCCGTAGACAAAGAAACTATTAATTTGGGTTTTTTAGGAGAAGCCATTACTGCAATCAAATTGCTGTGGATCAAACTCTTTGTGGAAGAAGGGGGGAAGCAAGACTAACACTACTTTTAGGACTTTCATTCCTAACACTGGCATGTCAGCAATTGCGAGCCCAACACTTGTACATTATCAAAATTATCCTGTGTTGTAATTGCTATATGAGCCATGACGAAAATTACTATTGATAATTATAATAATTGCTACTTGGTAAGACGAAATTATTATTTCACAAACGTAACAATATTCAAATTGCTAATCTAAGTGATATTTCCCGTTATTATAACTGAAAACAATCCTGACCAATTAGTTCTTCCGAAAACACAACCCAACTGTTTTTCAACAGATTCCTTAGTCTTAGATTGAAAAAAAAAAAAATCGACTTGCTCTATAAGTATTAAAACTCTAATCAAGTTCGATAGCCTTAGTCTTAGTTTTGCTAATCGAGGTTGTATTGTGTATCAGATTTAAACTGGATTAAAACTCTAATAGGAAGCTGCAAGTTGTTTAAATGAAAAGACGCAGAAAAGTGGGAGGTCAAATGAAAAAGTCTAACTAGAATGCTTACTTTCTTTTTGTATTAAAAAACAGGGCAGGCCCCAGCCCTCACAGTGGGTGGCCCTCATCGTTTACTCAAAAAAGAAAATTTAAAAACAGGCATAGTGTGCCAACCATATTTCTCCTTAGAGGGTCAAAAAAAGATGGGTTGTTTAGTCTCACATTAATTAAAAATAATCATAAGTAATGTTTTATAAGTAAGGACATAATCTCCTAATAATAGGAGACCTTTTAGAGAAAAGCTCAAGAGCAAAATCGTATGGACTTAAGCCTAAAACTGACAATATCATACTAAGTAGACGTGTGGGTCGTTATTGATGATATCAGAGCCTTAACCCAACTAAAAGTGTGGCCAACGAGAACGTTGGGCTCCCAAAAGTAGGGTGATTACGACAACTATAATCCCCTTGAGACAAAGAGAGCCAAGAAAAGGTGGGTTGTGTAATTCTATATTGTCTGGGAATGATCATAGATAATACTTCATAAGTAAGGACACCATCTCCTAATAGTACGAGGCCTTTTAGGTTAAAGCCTAAAAAGTAAAACCGTACGGGTTTATACCCAAATTTGATAATATCATACTAAGAAGAAGTATGGGTCGTTACATACAGATTCTATTTGGCATTATTAAGATACTAAGGAACTAATTTATATCGTTTTGACCAAATACAAGTATACAATGATATATATATATATATATATATATATTATATATTATGTATATTTTAAAAAGTATATAAATAATATATTAATGCTTTGGCCGTAATTTATTGATCAATGTAATGCATAAAATATATAATTTCTGCTTCGTATACAATTCGTTATTTTGTGAAGTTACTAGTGAACCAGTTAGCCGAGCAAGTATCATTTAGTTAAGTAATTAAGTTCTTTCTCGTTAAAATTGAATTAATGCAGAGAGACTGTTCCATTCATCAAAGAAAAAGAAAAGGTATTGAAACGGGAAATGATATATTTAAATATTATGAAATATTACAAAGCATCATGGAGCTTGTTTTATTTATAAGCAAGAAAAATAAATGGATAGATTCATCAGCTACTAAGCATAAAGCAAATATAATCCCAATAGTAATCGACGTATCATATGACGAGAATACACGTACTTGCGCTCCATAGTGCATGCAATGAGTCATAAACAACTCTTATTTCTGAAACCTAAACACCGACCTATCCTTATTCATGATATCATGGTCTCACACGATCGGTTCGGACGACGGGGCCTCGATGGGTGCCACATAAGGAGGTTGTCCAGGGAAGTCAACATTACGTGGCGACGGCTTAGGCAGCTCTGGATGTAGAGGTTTGCGAAAGTCTGGGGTTTTTGGCAAGTTAGGCAGCTCTCCATTTGGAGGTTTGGGATAAACTGGGGTTGGCGCTAGTGCAGGAGTTGGCGACGACTTAGACGTCTCCGTTTGTAACAGTTTTCGGGAAACCGGGGTTGGAGGTGGCTTAGGTAGCTCTGGAAGTGGAGGCAGTTTGGGAAAATCTGGGGTTTGTTGCAGCTTAGGTAGCTCTTCCTTTGGAGGTTTGGGAAAAACCAGGGTTGGGGCAGGTGCAGGGGGAGTTTGTTGCAGCTTAGGTAGGTCTTCCTTTGGAGGTTTGGGAAGGGTTGGGGCAGGTGCAGGGGGAGTTTGTTGCAGCTTAGGTAGGTCTCCCTTTGGAGGTTTGGGAAGGGTTGGGGCAGGTGTAGGGGAAGTTTGTTGCAGCTTAGGTAGCTCTTCCTTTGGAGGTTTGGAAGGGTTGGGGCAGGTGTAGGGGAAGTTTGTTGCAGCTTAGGTAGCTCTTCCTTTGGAGGTTTGGGAGAAGCCAGGGTTGGGGCAGGTGCAGGGGAAGCCGGGGTTGGTGTGGGTGCGTGCTGGGCAAGAGTGTGAGTGGTGAGGAATACCACTCCAAAGAGTAAGGTGAACAAATGAGAGGAAGACATTTTTATGGGACTAACTTGTTCCTTTAGGAGTGGTGACGACTAATGCCAAGGAAATGGTCTTTTTATAGTGGTTTGAGCGATCAATGGAAGGTGTTAAAATAGAGGCCATTAATCATTAGGTTTAATTCCTACATCTCTAGGGAAGCTACAGACGGGATTTCTTAGCTTATGCATGAGATAACTTCTTTGGGTGAATTTGGGTCCCATTAGGTTTCGAAACCTGAGAAGTTTCCCAGGCGACAGTTTTTTTTTTGTGTTTTTATTTTATTTTATTGGGAAAATTTGAGTAATTTCATCCTTTATTTAATCTGCTATGATTAAAAAAATATATCTGTAAATTTCATTGGACCACATGTGATTATCGAAGTCAAATAGCATAGTTATTTAATTAGGAAAACATATATGAATGTTGATTCCGTTATGTACGTTGTACATGAACACGTGATTGACACAGAGGTATATAATAAACAAGGTATTCATTTAAAAAAAAAAATAAACAAGCGAATTAATCTAGAAGAGAAGATAGATACGCGGGATATGCAATCTAAGTTAATATTGCGTTAGTAGGAACTCACAATCACAGAAATTATAATTTATATTTTCCTCCCTTCCACGTTGAATGATCTTCACATGGTTGTTCCTTTTTGCCCCCTCTCTGGTTTTCTTATATCTTCTATAATACTTTTAGGAGAGGGAACTTCTCTTCAATTTTTTTTTTAGAATAACTTCTCTTCATTTTTACTTCAACCAAAAAGGTGAATTGACCTTTTAAATTTTATTTTGGAATAAATTTCTTACTTTAACCTTTTTTTTCCACCGCCATCCCACATATATATGAACATCATATATACATACATGATGGACAATATAAATAATAAAATTATGATGACATCGTTTTTTTAAAAAATTCGAATGTTATACTATATACATTCTAATAATCATAGCAAACAACCTCCATATTTGTATAGATTTAGAAATTATTTAATTAATTACTAAATTATCATTTTTAACTACTCCAAAAAGATTACCACTATAACGACATAAATAGACATGCATGACACAGTACTGTGATTGATATTTGTGTTATTACTTTAAAAAATTTATAAGGACATCGTTTTTGAATAGTGAATGATAAGTATTAATCATATATTTCTAAGAATCTAAGACGAAAAACCTCCCTTACAAGTAAAATCTTTGTATACGTAAGAAACTAATCAATATAGCTAATTATTCAATTACCACTGTATAATTAATTAAAAATATTACCACTTTAGAAGATAAATATCTTGACTTTCAATTACGAACATTAAAACAATCTTATTCCTCTTCTTTTTTTTAAGGGACAATATAATTCCTCCTATGCTTCAACTTTTCTTTTTAATTCTCTATTTTTTATTAAGTGCTTTCAGGAAAATTGAGTTATGATATGTAATGAATTTTACACCAATAATAAACTTAAAAAGTTAATAGCACAATATACTTTACATTAAAGTTATTATAAGCAATAAAAAAGAATGATGACTCATCTGGAATCATATTTTCATATCGTTTTATATTTATTATCAAGAAATTTTATATTGTTTTTGTTCTTGAAGTTCATAATTATACATTTTATGCTTCTAGATGTATATAAATGTAATAGTTGTTTATAATTGACACTAATTATCGGTTGTGTTAGGATAGCTATTTATATATATTCTGTTGTAAGGTAGAACGTGCTTCCTCATTAACTAGTTCCACAAAATAATTTGATAGAAGATCTGGTCAACCTATGTACTTACTTAATTTAACATTGTTGGCCTGGCTGTAGTGCTATGTTAATTGGTTGAAGACTTGAAGTATTTATGCAAAAAAACTAGATTGCGTTGTACTTGATTCCTTGTCATAACACTTTAAATTATTAATTTAGCTTTTTTTATTGTAAATCTGTACACCAGGTGGGATTGGTGTTGTAGCGAGGATCGGACGGGTTGCAACGGTGACTATCCAAGTTAAGGCCTAATGTGGCGGAGTGTACAGCAATCTAAGAAGGTGTGAGCTTGGTTGTGAAATCCAGTGCGCTTAATGCTGTTCGAGCAATACATAACCCAACGGATTGATCAATGGAGATTAAGATGATTAAAATAATCAAAATTTTTATGCCTGAAACTCGTTATGGTCATTGTTGCTACACTTGCCACGAAGGAAATGAGGTAGCCTACATATTGGTTAATTATGCATCTTAAAAACCGTTGATGTATTTTTTTATAGTTGTTTTCCGGGTTTTATTAGTCGTTTTGTACAAAATGATTTACTAAGTTATTAACAAAATCATTCAGTTTCATCTAAAAAAAGAAAGGCTTTGAGAGATAGGGAAGACATCCAACTAAATTGACACCTTTAACATTAACATATTTATTCTATGCGAAGTTCCTTCCTCCAAATATTATTAAAGAAAAAAGAAAAGATTAATGAGACAAATGACCTAATTATATTTATTGAATTAAAATATAATTCTAGATTGTAAATATTCTATAAATGTTCTATAATGATATTATTAAAATAATCACTATGTAATTATATAGTACAATATGTGATATCATTACAATAATTGTTATGTCTTAAAGACGTTTTTAAGATATTTTGAATATTATGTTAAATTTTAATTTCATAATAATAATTTGGTCATTTATTATAATTTTTTTAAAAAGAAAAGACAAATAAATAATGACAATGGCAGTTAGTTTATTGAAATGCGGTTTCTTTTAGTTTATTGAAATGCGGTTTCTTAGTTTCCCTTCAAAAAAAGAAAAAGGAAAAAAGAAATGCAGGTTCTTAGAAGCATCTTTATTACTGCTTTTGTTCTTCGTGTTCTCACTGCATCGTTATTTTTTGCTCTAGAGTCAAGTTTCTTGGGCTTTTGAGATTTCATAACCATGACACTAATTTTTAGAAAACTATAATAAATAACACTTTTTCAAAACTTATCGATGTAAATAACAATCATTGAAAATATCTGCAAAAAATAACAGTAAATAGAGAATTTACTCTGTAAAAAATTTCTTCACCTGTCTGTTTACTAGTGAAAAAAATATTTTACTAGTAAATTTTCTTTTTACTGCTATCCACTATATATTTTCAAAATCTAATATTTGCCCAATTTTTATTCAATCTTTTTCAATTTATTTTGGAAGAAAGAGCTAAATAGTATTTTTTTTTGAAAATATTTATGATAAAGAGGGCATATTTTGAAATATTTATGATTAATAGCATATTTATGATAATTGGTTAATTTACAAAATACTTTAAAATATTTCATCATAAATATTTTAAAATATATTATTTATCATAAATGTTTTTATAATGACTTATATGTTATAACTTCACATTTATTTCTGGAGCATTTAAAAATATTTATTAATTTTTTTTGAATAAGTGGAGAGAGGAAGCAACTAAAAGTTAAGTTTCTTCAAGACAAAACAATAGCTTATGGCGATGAACCAGGATTTTAGTCCTCACATGATGTCCCTTCGGAATTTCGGGTTTAGTTACTTCGTTGTGGACTGTTCAAAATACACGTTACAAAGCCCTTTTTGGGAGTACAATTTTCAAATATAATTAATTGAGGTTAATTTGCTGTCTAGGTCATATGGAGAATTCACGGAGAATTTTATATTATTCTTTTTATGCTAATTAGCATTCCTGCCGGCCTTCTCTGACTCCAATAATAATAATAATAATAATAAAAACTTAAGCCACCGTTCGCTCACAATTAGTCAACTAGTGCATAAAATAAATTAAAGCACGTAATTAGGCGGAAGATCAGTCACTTTTTATTTTATTTTATTTTATTTTATTCTCCTTCCAGAAGCCACCGACCTCAGATGCTTTTTGTCGAAGGATTTCCATCCGTTGGCCTCATCTTTAAATTTATACCCTTTTTATTTCTTGAAGTTTAAAAACTCCAAAGTTTATTCGTAAACATTATATTAGTCCCGCTAATAACGAAAATAGGAGATTATATAAAGCCATGAGGTGTTGTTCCGTTTCGTTTCCCTATAATTCTAACCCAGAAAGTTTATTGAAACTAATTCTCTCTCTCTACCTTTAGTTTTTAGTTTTTAGTTTTTAATGGAAGATAGTGATAATTAAAAAGGATTAAATGAGATTAATTTAAAAATTCAACGATAAAGATAAAGTTTTCTTAATTGAACAGGCAGAGTTGTAATGATCCTACAAATTGGGCCGGAAACGTGTGATTTGATCCTTTCAGTAATATATATATATATATATATATATATATATATATATATATATCTCAATCTCTGAACGGAGATTTTCAACGTTAGGTTGCAGATTTTCAAAGTAAAGTTGGTGTATTTTGTAGAGCACATAGGACAATTGGCGACAATAACATGATAAGTTCACCAATCAGAAGATTTTTTTTTCTTCTTTTTTGTCCGATTAGTATCATGGTGAGATTCAGATCTTTTATGATAGTCTTAGCACCCAGTACGTGAAAGTGCAACCAATAAAAAATTAAATATTAGTTCGATAAAGTAGTAAAAAAATTGGAGTATTTACACCTATGCCTCAGGAATGAATTTGAGGGTCACTTTCACTTTAGTTCTTGAATTTTAAAAGTTTCCCCCTTATTACTACGCCAAGCTTTGATTGTCTCCTATCTTGCCTTCTCAAATTCAGTTTCCATCAAAACCAAACAAAATATTAGCATGTGCATTCTTGTGTGGGTTTTATGGGGTAAAATTGTAATTGAATTTTGAGTAGTTAGCACCTTTTCCTCTAAACTTTTGGATTGTCCTCACTTTACACTTTAAACTTTGATTACCTCCACTTTACCCCCTAAACTTTTAAAAGTCCCACCTTACTACTCTAAAGTTTAAATTTCTCTTATTTTGTTCAATGCCATTGGTACTTATCCAATTTTTGATTTCAACATAAGTTGCAACTAAGGATAAAAATGTTGATGTCCATAAAAAATATCAGTGCATAGATTTTACAAAAACATTGATATCGGTAAAATTGATGTAAAATACAAAAAATCAAAAGTATTTGAAATTTGAAATACCTTTTGGTTTAAACAATGTTGATGCAAAGAATTAGAATTTGAATAGTTTCTTATATATTTTGCAAGACTACATTCAAAAAGTAAATTAAAAAAGGATGAATTTTAGTACATTCAAAAGAAAAGTGAGTAAATAAATATAAAGTACTGATTTTTTTTTTTTTTATATTTTACGGATACTTTTGCAAATTTTTTGTAAAATTGTCAAGATATTTTATCATTTAATACTACGCTTTTCATGAAAATAAATATTTTTTTGAAAATATTATTAATTACGGTATTTTTACGAAAATTTTTAAATAGAAAAGATATAACAACCATATTTCTATATTAATACATCTAAAATACAAAAAATTTTCCACAAAAAATATCAACGAAAATATAGATTTTTCTAAACCTTTAATGAGTAATAATTATATTGAAGTAGACAAGCAAAATGTAGTAGGGTGAGAACTTTTAAAAGTTTAAAAGACAAATCTCAAAGTTTAGGGGCAAAGTGAGACCATCTTAAAGTTTACAAGGCAAAGTAGGGTTGACTTTGAAGTTTAGGGAGGATAGGTATGAATAACCCTAAATTCAATTATAATTTTCCCTATAGAACCTATACGAGTGTACCCATGTTATTTCTCCGTTTGGTTTTGATGAAAATAAAACATAGGGGCAAAATAGAAGAAATTTAAATTTAGAGTGGTAAGATGCGAACTTTTTAAGCTTAAATGACAAAATGACGATGACCTTAAAGTTAAAAGAATATAAGTATAAATAATACTTTTACAGCAAACAAAAGATGCAAAATTAATCACACAATAAGTCTTTTTATCTTAATTTTAACTGTTGAATTAATTTTTTAACTTTTAATTTATGATTGATCGTAAATCTTTAACGTAAGGACTTACATATTAAACTATTAAAAAATTAATTCAACAGTTGGTACCATGGAGGAAAAAAAAAATTTCTGTCCTGCCTTACGGTCCTTTTCTAACTTGGAATCTATTTTATCTCGGGAATGACTTTCGCCCCTTGCTTGCTTTCAAGGAGATTTAACTTTGTTGCATGAAAAGATCTTACGGTGGAAAATTGTTTCTCAAGTGTCCGCGTTTTCTTGCTTTCCCATGCAGATTGATGGGCCGGCTTGTGGACAAATTAAAGGTCATGTACTACAACTATACATGATCTTAGTTTGTTTTACAAGCTGCTAAATCTGTACCGTCCACTTGTAGCCTTACCAGAGGGCCCATTGGAGAATTTTCTTTTTGTACCTTTAGAAATGTTCCCTGAGGAATATTAGGTGGACTACCACTTTTCCGCTTACATGACTCTTGATCAGGTGAAGCTAGCAATTGTCCGATGCTAGCTGGAAAGTACAGATTCAAGTAACATAGTCTTTTATGGGGCGTTTGGCCTAACCAAAACCAATTAATTCTAACCCATAAATAATATAAAATTTTTAATAATTATATTAAAAAAAATAATCATTATAGTAAAAAGCCTCTCATATATTACAATGTTTTTAATAAATTAGTTTTAACCAATGTTGTAAACCACCCCATTAATCTTTTTGGAGCAATCTGTGGCTTTTCTCCTCAACATTCATTCCTAAACAGTGAGTATCTTGCCGCCATGTAATGAAAAAACACGACATAAGTCTTATTGATTGTGCATGTTTTAAAACCATTAAATTTGATCAAAAAAATTTTTCTTTTTTTTTTAAATCTGACGGCTAGAATGCAAATATATACCAATAGATTTCTTTAGTTCTCACTATGCCTATATAATATCAACTATAAATTATTTTTAAAAAGAAAGGATAACTCACATCAAAACTAAATTGACACATCCTAATTAGATTGCCAAAAAGTCCATTCCATACTAAAGCCCCCCACTAAATATTATTAAAAGTGAAAGGAAAAATGTAGTCTGGATAGAAAATTAAGCATTAATTAAACACACCTAGTCTAATTTGATATTTCTTTCTGATGTTTTATGTTTAATTTTATTTTGCTTTTTTTTTTTAGTTTTGTATATTTTTATTAGGCTTTTATGTTTTTTTTTGGTGAGCTTTTTTTCCTTTTCTTTTTATAAAATTTTTTTCCTTAAAAAAAACTTGATTGGCGAGGAGTTGCCAACTTAGTAAGAATATCCTGAAAAATCTTGACGTTAGTTATTCTCAATCTTGGTCCCGACAAATTTTTTCCAAGGTATAATATAATAATTTTCAAAATAGTTCTTGAAATCCCTCTTCAAAAAGTAGAAGGCGTGAGAATTTTCATTTTTTAAGTTTTTTATTTTTTTCTTTTTTCCTTATTTTTGTCTGGATGCCGATATTATGGATATATATATATATATAAATTTGTACAAATGTAAGCCCATATTTAAATACTTGGTGAAAAACAGTCCAAAGACAAAAATAATCTCAAATAATATCTAAAACCTTTTAAGCATCTCAAAAACATCAAACCTAAGATAAAACATGTTTTCCCCTTAAAAAACATGTTTTTCTTTAAGAAAAATATATTTTTTCAAATAAATCTTGAGAGATATCAGGAACTACTAGTACATCCAAACTAGGTTGAAAACTATTCGAAAACCTGTTACTTACTTATCAAACCCTGAACTCTTTTTTAAAAATAAGGGGAAAAAAAAAGAACAGAAAGCAAATTTGCATAAGTGCATTATACTTTTGAAGAAAAACATAAAAGTTTCTTAAAATACTTTTTGAAGAGTATTTAAGGGAATTTTTTGTCTTTGCACTTTTTTTTTAGTTTTTTAGTCAATATTAAAGTGTGGGAAGGATGACAATGAAAACATATTTTTAAATTTCAAGCTATACATTAATAGTTTTTTTAAAAAATAGAGAATAAATTAAGAAAATTTGAAAATAAGAGGTTTGTATTTATGTAATTAATGTGATTTAATAATGTAATTTTAAATTGTTAACTTTATATTAATTAGATATGATAATTATTATCTTAAAAAGATCAAAATTAAAGGTAAATCAATTATAATTAGAACGATTATTTATGTAAAAAAAAATGGTTGTTCCTAGTTTAGGAGAACATGTTTTACGAGTTTGCAATGGCAACATATGGCCTAGTTAGCAATTGCTTTTAGCACTCTTAAAAGTACTTTAGATTAAAAAAACGATACAACAATAATGTTTGGTAAAAGTTTATAAAAATACTTTGCACAAAAACTAGTACAACTTTTAAATTATAACTTTTAGATTTTACTTTTACTTTTGCTAGCAAAAATGGGTGCATCTTTTAAAAGCCCATCAATCCAAACTAGGCTAATGTCCAGTTTCTAAAGCCAGCGTGACACCGAAATGTAACATGAATTTGAAAAAAGGGCCAAAAGAAAAATTAAATTGGAGAAATTGTTTCTCTTTTTTTGCATCTAAAAACTAGCTTTTTTAGACACAAAAACTACTTCAAATTTTTTCAGAAAGATAAGAAAAAAAACTGTAGCAAGAAAAGGGATCTCAACATGACAAAAAAAAATCTGGAGTAGTTTTTTTGCCCAAAAGACCTTTTTTTTTAATCAAAAAATAAGCTTTTTGGACACAAAAACTGCTCTAATTTTTTTCAGAAAGATAAGGAAAAAAACTATAACAAGGATAGGAACCTCAAGAGGATTAAAAAAAAAACTGAAACAATTTTCTTACACAAAAAGCTTTTTTTACTGCCAAAAACAAAAAACAAAAAAAGCCATTTGTACAAAAAGGCTTTTCCTTAAAGCCTTTTTATCAAAATCCCCCTTAATAGAGCGGTGGTTCGCACATTTCAGAACTTCTATGTTTAGTGCCACCGAATGCAAGTAGTCTCAAAATCTTTTATTTATATGTTTTCAAAATTGTGCATACCTTTGCATTTTTTGAAACTCCTCCTGTAATATATCTTACGCTCCTTTAGCCTTTGCAGCTCCATAGTTTTTGAATAGCACGAATAGTGCTTAAGAATCAAGCTGCTGATTCTCCTTGAGCTCCTTTTTTTTGGGTTGTAGAAGTGTCATTAGAGATGGTACATCTCTTAAAGACAACGTCGCGTAAATGAACATAATTTTCATTTTAATGGCTCAAAAAGCATAATTTTCTTCCAGAGAAGCTAGAACGAGGATGTGTTACAATGGTCATTGTTTGTAGATGAATATCGTTAAAATACTAGGCCCAATAAATTGAACGTTGTTATAAATTTGTTCAAGAAGGATATATTAGAAACTTATCAAAGTCCATTAATAAAATGGTGAAAATTAGAATCCTAGATAAATGGCAATAATTGATGCTATTAATGATGATGTCATAGGTAAATAGTATCAGTAAATAGTGCTGTAAATTTTCTTATAAATATCATATCATTCACTTATTCATAATATACCTCTCCTTTATAATAAACAAAAGATTCTCTCTCTACTTTCTCTCCCTAAGAATTCTCTCTAAAATTCTTTTAGTTTCGTAGTTTTAGTCTTGCATTTCTTAGTTTTCATAACATGTTATCAGTATAAACACTCTAGTTTCTATGCAAATTTTTATATCTAGTAAGCAAAAATAAAAGTATATCATTTAACTAAATTAGTTCTCTTCAATGTATTCCTACTTCTGTTTATTGTGGAAGGCTAAGCCTTCTACTTAATTGTTTTCATTCATGGAAGGCTGAGTTTCTTACTTATTAATTGCTTCTATTTATGCTCAATATGAAAGGTCAAACCTCCTATCTATTGATAGCTTATTGTTGTTGTTCTAACATATACATATTATTATTCCTACATATATATACACACATATATATCTACTATCTAGCTCCTTTTTGTTTATCTTAAATTTTATTACAGTTGACTATTGTTTATGTATTCATTTATATGTTACATTACCATATACAGTTTTGTATTTTTCTTAAAATACCAATCAAGTGTAATACTGTCTTTATACTATTTGAACAGCTATAACACTATTTCAACTATAATAAATGGCTAAATAATAGCTAGTTTTTGTTCTATAAATTAGTAACTCTCACATATCACTTCTTATCATCCTCAATATTCTATCTTCTCACTAGAAATCGCCTATAGTTATGATTTTTACAAAATGATTAATAATCCATTCTTAATGATCATAATTGCTCTATTCATAGCGCTTGTTATTCTTCTTATTATTGGAGAAAATTCTTGCATGGAATTTAATTTGTTATTTATATTTATCACATCTTTTATTTTTCTTCTTTTGTTAATTGTTATTATGTTTGACATGTAATATTTGTAATATTTATGTTTGAAAGAAATAGTTGTAATTTAATTATTATTATATTTTATTATAGTTATTACAATGTCAAAGCTTGAGTTCATTGCATTGGATATCACGGAAAAGAATTATATACCTTGGATTCTTGATGCAAAAATGCATCTTGAGTCAATGGTTCCCTCAAAGACAATCAAAGAAAGCAATGCCACATCATCACAAGATAAGGCAAAAAGGATGATTTTATTTCACAGACACCTTGATGAAGGTTTAAAATGTGAATATCTCACTGTAAAAGATCCAAGTGCATTATGGAAGGATTTTAAAGAAAGATTTGATCACCAAAAGGAAGCTATACTTCCCACTACTCATGATGAATGGAACGCTTTGTGTTTCCAAGCTTTTAAGAAAACAGCTATTATAATTCTACCATGTTTAGAATAATGTCACAATTAAAATTTTGTAGGGAGGAAATTACTGATGAGCAAATGCTGGAAAACACTTATTCTACATTCCATGCATTCCACATAACCCTACAGCAACAATATAGGTTGCGAGGTTTTAAAAAATATTCTAAACTTCTTTCATCCCTTCTAGTGGCAGACAAGAATAATCAAGTTTTGATAAAAAATTATCAGTCTTGTCTTATTTGTTCAGTGGCATTTCCAGAAGCAAATGTTTTAAGTGTTAAAAACTCTAGACGAGGACATAGTCATGATCGTGGTCCTGGCCGTGGACATGGATGCGGTCGTGGCCATGGTTAGGGACGTAGTCAAGGTGGTTTTTATGACCTCTCGTAAAACCATGCATTCCAAAAGAAGCATAATAAAGGGAAAATATTTGCAAAAATTCTTCCTAGAATCCTAAAGATTCCTAACATAGATGCGATACCAAAGGGCACTGGGCTTGAGTCTGCTAAAGACTAGAGCATCTTTGCAAACTATATAAGGCATCTCTAAATACGAAAGAGAAAGAAGTGAATTTTACCGAACATCTTAATACTACATATGATTCAACTCATCTTCATGCTTTTGATTTTACTAATGATTTTATCGAAGGAGATATTAGCGATAACTAGACATTACTACTATGTTTATTGTACTAAATAACACTTTTATAAGATATTTTTATTTTTGTTATATTATGTAATGCCTTATGTGAAATATTATGATTGAAACTTTATTTTTCTTAAATTGTTTATTTTTATGTGAAGCTTGATATGGATTATACTAATGAAGGGGCAAATTTCGAAGATAATGCTAGGGATATTTGCATACTAGATAGTGATACAACTCACACTATTCTTAAAAGTAAAAAGTACTTCTCAAATCTAAAACCAACAAAGGCAAATGTAAATACAATATTAGATCTTGCAGACTTGGTTGAAAGAACTGGTAAAGCCGACTTCATATTGCCAAATGGAATAAAATTTTTCTTAAATGATGCTTTGTTTTCGCCAAAATCCAAAAGGAATTTGTTGAGTTTTAATGACATATACCTTCATAGATATGATAATCAGTCTAAAACCAAACAAGATAAGAAGTATATGTATATTACTACTGAGGTTTCTAGAAAGAAGTACATATTAAAAAAATTATCAAAGCTTTATTAAGGATTGTATTACACATATTTAATTGTGATTGAATCACATATTGTAGTTAAAGAAGATCCTCATATATTAATATTGTGGCATGACCATTTAGGTCATCCTGGTTCAAAAAAGATGCAAAGAACTATTGAAAACTCACATGGACATCCATTGAAAGGCCAGAAGTTCCTTCAAATAAGTAAAAGTCTACGTGTAGCTTGTCCCCTTGGAAAGTTGATTTTGAAACCATCAGTAGTCAAAATTAATAGTGAATCACCTATGTTTCTTGAACATATTCGAGGTGATATATGAGGGCCTATTCACCCATCGAGTGGACCATTTAAATATTTTATAGTATTGATAGATGCCTCTAGCGGATGGTCATACATTTGTTTGTTATCAACTCCTAATGTGGGATTCGTGAGATTTCTTGCCCAAATAATCAAATTACGAGCATAATTTCCCGATTATACCATCAAGAAAATTAAACTTGATAACGCTGGTGAATTTACATCCTAAGTTTTCAAACATTATTGTCTGTCAGTTGGGATTATTGTTGAGCATCTCATTGGTCATGTATATACACAAAATGGTTTAGCAAAATCATTAATTAAACGCCTCTAACTTATTCCTAGACTATTAATAATGAGAACAAAGCTTCCTATTTTTGTATGGGGTCATGCAATTTTACTTGCTGTGGCATTAATTCGCATAAGACCAAGTACTTATCATAAATATTTCCCATTACAAATAGCATTTGGTCAAGAACCAAATATTTCCTATGTAAAGATTTTTTTATTGTGCAATATATGTATCAATTGCTCCACCACAACGCACAAAGATGGGTTCCCAAAGAAGACTAGGAATACATATTGGGTACGAATCTCCTTCTATCATCAGATATCTTGAGCCTCAAACTAGAGATGTTTTACGGCACGTTTTGCCAATTGTTATTTTAATAAGGTAGTTTTCCCAACATTATAGGGAGATAAGAAATAGATGGAAACAAAAAAAAAGATTACAAGGTATGAACCATCTATATTGCTTCTTGACCCTTACACAAAACAATGTGAGCTAAAATGCAAAACATATGCACTTACAAAATATAGCAAATTAAATCCTAGATGCATTCACAAATACAAAAAAAAGTGACTAAATCAGATACACTAGCTGCTAATGTTCTTTCTCAAACTGAAGTCCCAAAAGGACAAATTGAAAATATAGTCCCTCATGAGTCTACGGAATACTTGAAGCATAGTAGACCAATCGGTTCTAAAGATAAAAATCCTGAAAAAAAAAGAGCTAAAAGGTATGATGACCTCAATATGGAGGAATGCCTTTTACAAGAAACATAAAATAAGATAAATCAAGAGACTTTTGATGTTGCCTAAAACCTAGAAGGTTTAGAAAATCATGATATCTCTATTGATTATGTAAATATAGGAGGATTGTAAGGATCCTAAACTAAGATCCGTTGCTGAGTGTAAAAGAGACGTGATTGGGCTAAATGAAAGGACACTATACAGGCTGAATTAAATTCGCTTAATAAGTATTAAGTTTTTGAATATATTGTTCTCACCTCTAAAGCTGTAAAACTAGTAAGATATAAATGGATCTTTGTGCAGAAGCCCAATGAGAAAAATGAGATTGTGAGGTACAAAGCTCGAGTTGTTACATAAGGGTTTTCACAAAGACTGAGAATTGATTATGAGAAAATGTATTCTTTCGTAATGGATGCAATTACGTTTAGATATTTAATTAGCCTAGCAATTTCTATAAATTTAGAAATACATCTTATGGATGTTGTTACAACTTATTTACATAGATCATTTGATAGTTATATTTATATAAAAATCCTTGAGGGATTTAAGATGCCTAAAGCATCAAGTTCAAAACCTAAGGAAATGCATTCAACCAAGTTACAAAGATCATTGTACGGGTTGAACCAATCCAGATGCATGTAATATAATCGCTTAAGTGAATATTTACTAAAGAAATGACAAGAAAATAATCCTATATGCCCATATGTTTTTATTAAGAAAACAACATTTGGATAGATGGTTATTGCTACATATGTTGATGACTTAAACATCATTAGGACATAAACAAATTCTTGAGACAGTGTCATACTTAAATGAGGAATTTGAAATGAAAGACCTTGAAAAAACCAAGTATTGTCTTGGTTTACAGATTGAGCATTTACAAAGTGGAATACTTTTTGCATCAATCAAACTATATTGAAAGGTCTTAAAACGCTTTAATATGGATAAAGTGAATCCTTTAAGAAACGGATTCATTTTGTCCTTATGAAAATAATTAAGAGATTATTGGTCCTAAAGTACCATGCCTAAGTACAATTAAGGCTCTTGTCTATCTTGCTAGTTGTACAAAACTTGATATTGTTTTTGCTATTAACTTATTAGCAAGATTTAGCTTAGCTTCTACATGAAGATTGGAATCGAATTAAACATATATTTTGTTATCTTTGAGGAACAATTGAGTTAGGTTTGTTTTATCCCAAATGATCAAAACAAGGACTAATTCGCTATGTAGATGCATGTTATCTCTCAGATCCATATAAATCTTGCTCTCAAACTGGATATGTGTTTACATGTAAAGGTACTGCAATTTCATGGTGTTTACAAAAGCAAATATTGGTTGCTACTTCATCAAATCACACTGAAGTCATTGCACTCCTCGAAGTAAGTTGAGAATATATATGGTTGAGATTCATGACTCAACATATCTAAGGAACTTGTGAATTAACACTCAAAAAGGATCCAACAATATTATTTGAGGACAATAATGCATGTGTCACTTAGACGAAGGAAGGATATATCAGGAGCGACAAAACAAAACACATAATCTCAAAATTCTTTTCATTTATCTGAGAGCTTGAAAAGAATAAAGATATTAATGTTCAATACATTCGTTCAAGTGGCAATGTTGTAGATCTCTTCAGGAAAACTTCCTACATTAATTTTCAGACGACATGTACACAATATTAGGATGCGTCATTGAGAGATTTATAAAGAACAACTAATGTCAACTTGAGGGGGAGTTTACACCTGCTATACTCTTTTTCCATTCCCTATGGTTTTTGTCCCACTAGGTTTTTCTTAGCCAAGGTTTTTAATAAGGCATTATAAATGGTGGACACCAAGGGGGAGTGTTATAAACTTGTTCAAGAAGAATATGTTAGAAACTTATCAAAGAAGAATGGTTGTCTACTAATAAACTTTGTAAAAATAAGGATCCTAAGTAAATAGTAATAATTGATGATGTAAGCGATTATATCATAGGTAAATAGTACCAGTAGATAGTGTTGTAAATTTTCCTATAAATAGCCCTCCCTCACTCATTCATAAAACACCTCTACTTTATAACAAACAAGAGATTCTTTCTTTACTTTTTCTCCCTAAAAATTCTCTCAAAAAATTCTTTTAGTTTTATAATTTTAGTCTTGCATTCCCTTGTTTACATAACAAACGTATTTTTTGATACTTTGCCTATGGTTTTTATTATTTTTTTATTTAATAGAATAATAAGAAATTGGTGTTGGCGTCGGAGCGATGAGTTGATGGTTTAATGTTGTAGAATACAACAAGTTGTTTGTAGCGTAGGCTTGTAGATAAGCAATTGTGGTGATTATTATATCAAAAAAATAGTAATGATAGTGGTAGGTTTCAGAAGATTACTTTGGTGGGATAAGATTTAATGGCAACTAGGGACGTATTTTTTAATATAGAGCAAGAAATGGGAACGTATAGGAGGAAGATGAGTATACCGCTATTGGATCTTGTGATATTAGCGCCTTTTTTTTTTATTCTTTAGTTTTTTAACCGAAATATCATGAGGCAATTCTTACACAATTGTTACAAGATTTGCTTGTTTATAGGCATTTGAAGGTTGGTAAAGTCTGCACCATCGACTACATCATGTGTTCACATTTTTATATCCAGAAACTATCGCATTGACACATTTTTTTTTACTAATTGCTTCCCACGATATATTTTTTTATTAATATTTTTTACCCCACATATTTTTTTACTCTGACTTTTAAAAGAATGAATCTCTTTCTGCATTATATAACCATACACATGTTATTTAATTAGTTAGTGCTAGCATATTAAGCTAAATCTCTGTATTCTCCTCGCACAGAGAATTACTCTCTTTTAATATTCCTCCGAATTGTTTTACATCATCCGACTCACAGAAAACCATTAGAGTAATACATTGCAACAGTTCTATGGATAAATTTGTCTTTTACTCTGTTGCTTTTTCTTATAAAAAAAAATAAAATAAAAGTTAGAAAATCTTTGCCTTTTGTTTTGGTGGAAGGACACGTCTTCCAATTTCGTCGAAGACATTAACTTCACACTGTAAACGACATGTTGTTTTGAGGATAAACGACATTCAGTTGTCAGCTGAAAGTACATTTAGTACTTTGTCAACGACAAAACAATCATTAAGTTAGACTACATGTCGTTTACACCTTGAAGAAAAAACGACAAATCTTTATCTTATTCATCTATTACCGGAAAACTTTTTTTATTTTTTTTTTCCTGAAATCAAATTAACCGTCATGGTTTTCGTACTGATCTTGAGAAAATTCCAGTTTAATTCGTTAATGGCAGAACAAGCATGGATTTAAAAATAATGGACCTAGTTTTCTCAACGAAAAAAAGTAAAAGAAAACGATACGCCGTTTGTGGAGAAGAAAACGACACGGATAATGCATGCTTGTATGTTCATGGCCAAGTTCAAATAAAGCTTCACGTCCACCATAGTTTTTATAATACCATTAAGTAACAACTTTTACTTTATGGCCGTCATATAAAAGGTTGGTTCAGTCCCCTCCATCGATCTTTACATTTCATTAATTTGTTATCATGTTATTATCTTACATTACTTTATTACTACGGAGATAAGTACTAACCACTTTAATGCACTCATCAACTTAGCATTGAACGATAATTTAAAATTAATTAAATATATGTACATCCCTGGAGAGCCACAAGGTAAATATACAATCCAGGAATAGGTAGAAAAGAAAATGGCTTTTTTTGGAACCCTGTTTCAATAAAAAAATTTAACTGCCATAATATAAAGTTATCATATACTACAGTAAAAAATAAAAGTTTGCTAAAATATAAAGTTCTCACGTATTATAATTTTTAAGTTATAACATCAAGTTCCAACAAGGTATTTAAATATACATAATATGAGTTTGTTTAATTTCTATCAATACATGGCCAATTAATCACATTTACTAATAAAAAAAGGTTATTTACCCTTTTTTTTTACCTTTTTTATACCTTATATTTTAGGTTTATTCAAACTCCACATTCAGTTTTTGATCTCATCGCATGTAAATTTTTAGATTTGATGTAATATATAAATTTATATATTTTCTAAATCAATCTTCAATTTTAGATTGAAAATTGCCCAAATACCCTCAAATTGAAAAATAAGAAAACTTAGAAAAAACTTAAAAACAGTTTATATTGAGGGTTTTAACTTCAAAAATATATAGAATACCCTAAAACATAGGGACCGTTTAGTATTGTTTTTAAAATAGGTGAAAATGTTTAATTTTTAGAAAAAGAAGAATTTTTTTAGAATTATACTGAGACTGTTTTTTTTAAAAAAATTTTGCCTTGAAAAACGTATGAAAATATTTCCAAAAATTTTGAGAACAAAAAGAAACAAGGCCATAGTGTTTTGGGTGTTTTTGTTTTTATTTTTCTTTTTTATTTTTAAAATTTTGAATTCTTGTTCTCTTTTATTAAAGGATAATTTGGTCATTTTAAATGTCAAAATTAACTATTGACTAAGATATGATATAAATTTATGTATTAAATTTAATATGATGGTATACATTCAATGAGACAAAAAACCGAATATATAACTTTTGAATAAAGGTAAAACAGAAAGTATAAAAAGGTAAACATCCCTAAAAAAAAATTATCTGCAAAACAAATGATATATTGACTGATTGTTATATATATATATATATATATATATATATATATGAGTTTTTAAATGGTTACTTATTTATAACCATCAATAGTTACTGACAAAATTATAAAAATAGTGTATATTTTAATTATATTCAATGAAGTGACAATTTATATTACTTGCTATAATAAGTTAAGCAACCTCATAATCTTTTATATTCATTAAATAGACTTGATTCCTACTGAAAAACTTCGTGACAAAGCTCCCCAACTCTTTATATCTTTTTTTTCTATGCCTGGTTCTCTTGCCTCTTTTTGTTTTTTTTCATCTACTAGCACTGGCGAGCTCTTCGGCTTAGTGGGCTACCGTGTCTATCCGATGAAATTTGAGTGTTCTTGAAGTTGTTGTTGGCTAAGTGGGCTACCATCACGACATCTTTTTTATATTCTTAAGTTATCTTTCTTCTTAATTCTTAAGTGTGAGATAATTAGATTTTTTATTATTAGTGTTTATAGAGAAGGAGAAAGATTAGAGGAAAGGAGAGGCCGTGCTTTATTGGGGATCTGCAATTTTTTTTTTCATCAAACATTCCTATATTTTTTTTCTTGTTCACACTGACGGGCTTTGCAATTCTAAATTCTATTTTAGATTTTGTATTTTAAGCAAAAGAAAGGGCCAGTTGATCCATTAACTTTTACTTGTTCTCGTAAGTGTAGAATTCTTTAGAGGACAACTATGAGGACGGTATATATGAACTCTTTTGGTTTTAAACTGTTAATTAGGCTAGTACAAACCAACTTACTCTTAGTTGAAGCGAAAAAAAATCACGGAATAAAAACTAGGGAATAAAAATTAGAAATAACATAGTCTAGAATGGTAGAATTATGAATGAGATTAAAAAATGAGAGAATGAATCCTTAATTAGATTATATTTTTAATTAAAAGATGCTTAAAAAATCCATATCAGTAGGTAAACAATAAGTTACCCCTCAAAATCATATTTAATGAGTTTTTTAAGTTTAATGCTTATTAATTATCATAATTTTTTTAATCAAATATTTAATTCGTTAGAACTGATTGATCTATATCACACGATTAAAACAACAGTAATCATCTATGGGTAAAAATATCAGTAACTATTGAAACGAAGACGCGATCAACAATTAGATTATCCCTGAATGTTGTTAAGAGAACCTCCCAGACAGGAATGTTCACCATAGACAGGAACACAATGACTTCTTGGCTGATTGTTATAATTAACATCTAATCCTTCTACACCAACAATTAGTATTCTTGTGCAGCCAAAACATATATAGTACTCATATAAAGGAGACAATAACCAAACCATCATAAAGTTATAAAGATTACAAACTTTTACATGAGAACATCACACGGAAGAAAATCTAATTGCATGGGTGGCAACAATCTACGAGCATGCCCAAAAGCACAGAAACACCGGATACATATTACAAGTAGTTTAAAACATGCATGCACAAACATAAATACCTTATGGCGTACTAGACAAAGTGGCAAACAGTTGAAGTATAACACTGGCTCTCAAAAGATCATGAGTGGGATGTACATAGCATCCCTTATTCCACCCAAACATTTACATATATATAACAGGCCGGCTATATCTGCGGGTTCTTTCTAATTTTGGGGGGTAGTAGGCTTTAGAAGCTTCCGCGGTGGCTTCTTCCCCGGATTCAGCGGCGGCACATCCTCTGGCGGAGGCTTCTCTCCCTTGGAGGCTTATCTACTGGATTCGGTGGCGGCTTATCTTCCCGTGGTGGTTTCAAGGGCTCCCCTTTCTCCGGAGGTGGCTTTAGTGGCGGTTCTTTTTCTGGTGGCGGCTTTAGCGGCGGCTCTTCTTCTGGTGGCGGTTTTAGCGGTGGTTCTTCTTTTGGTGGTGGCTCTTCTTCTGGCGGTGGCTTTTGTGGTGGCTCTTCTTCTGGTGGTGGTTTTAGCGGTGGTTCTTCTTTTGGTGGTGGCTGTTCTTCTGGGGGTGGCTTTAGCGGTGGCTCTTCTTCTGGTGGCGGTTTTAGCGGTGGTTCTTCTTTTGGTGGTGGCTGTTCTTCTGGTGGTGGCTTTAGCGGTGGCTGTTCTTTCGGATTTGGCTTATGAAGCGGCTTTTGTTTTTGACCTGGCTTCAATGGTGGCTCTTCTTCCCGAGCTGGCTTATGGGGCGGCTTATGTTTTGGTATTGGCTTCAGTGGTGGCTCTTCTTCTGGAGGTGGCTTTAGCTTCGGCTCTTCTTCTGGAGGTGGCTTCAGCTTGGGCTCTTCCTCAGGAGGCGGCTTCAATTTCGGCTCTTCCTCGGGAGGCGGCTTCAATGTCGGCGGATCTTCTTCTGTAGGTGGCTTAAGCGTCGCCTCTTCTTTGTTCTCTTGATGTTTGGGAATAAGGGGGTGGTGGTGGTGATAAGCAGATGAGAGAGTGGTGGTAAGCACCACTCCAAGAAGAAGCAGCGGTAGAAACTGTTTAGCAAACATCTTACCAAGGGCAGTACTAATTGCTAGCTTTTGTTGGTTCAGACATGGAGCGCAATTACTCCCTCTTTATAGTGAGTTTGGCCGTTTGGAGACAAAATAATGTTTGGTCACGATCCCTGTCATTCTGCACTTAGCATCTGTCTTATTAACGTTTGCCCATTTGGGAAGGACATTTTGTAGTTTTAATTAATTTTTATTTTAAATTTTGTGAGAGAAAACTAAAATCACAAAATAGTTATACATTAAATACATTGTTTCTGCTTTATCAACACCTAAATCATTGAAAATCATATGTTAGCCTTTATGTAACGTTAAAGTGCAGAACGAGTCTTTTTATGAACGATTAAAGAAAAACCCTCATATTATATTAGATGAGCCCGCAGAGTCTTTAGCTAATTAATGTATAAAAGTTGTAGATAAGATGTAAGTCAATTCAGTGGGTCCTTTAGTTTGATCCCATATCTTTGTCGAAAAAGATTGATAATAAATATGGTATTCATTTTTTTGTATGAAACGGAAATCTTTTTTTAATTAATATTTTTTTTACTTAATTTATGCATAAGCTTGTCATACCTACTACCACTACTACGTAATTACACGTTGGATCCCTTGATATGTTTACAACAAATAACATCGTTTATGAAAACAATGTCAATAGATAGCACATTTGAAATTAATTGGAGGAAATAAACTTTTTTTGTTATTATATTTTCAAAATCTCGATTATACCCCTGACAGGAGTTGCTAATGGTTCACGGTTATTCAAAAGTCATATTTTTCCCCCTCCCTTCCTTCGTCTCTCTCTTCCGTTTTTCTCTGCTCTCTCTCTTCATTTTTCCTTATGCCACCACCTCCAGGATGTTGACGACAACCAGCATCAACACCAGAAAACCAACGACGGTGAGATCTCTCTTCGCTGGCTCGCGAATTGCTCAGGTCGAGCCACGATAATGGTTCTCGACGACGAAGTGAAGTCGTCATCGTTCTGATGCTCTCACCGGACTTCTTAGGACGACGGGTGACGATGTTTGAGGACTGGGCTATGCAATGCACATGGCAAGGCCGATCAAAAATTGTACAGTCGCGACTCGCGACTATCATGCACGAAGAGAAAAATGATAAAGGAAAATAAAGGTTGTATAGACTAATTAATAAGATGTTTAGAAGGGTGTTGAGAACTGTTGGTTAGAATTATTTTTATTGTATCATATAAGAGCTTTATGTTGTAGCTTTTTTTTTGTTGTTATTGTAGCATGTAAAAACTTTATAGTGTTTATAACTGAAAAAATGATGAAAATTACAGTTTCCACCACCCTTTAAAACACCCTTTAAAAGTTTAAAAAAACTTACAAAAGAGTAAAAAAGAAAATAAAGGCAAATTTCATGATAAGACTATTTTCAGATATTAGTAGAAGTAGATAACGAGTATTTAACCCCTCAAAAAAAAAAACAAGTACTTAATATTTTGCATATTTTTCCATTTTTTTTTTATGTTTCTCTCTCTCTCTTGATTTCTTTTACTCTTTTTTATACTCCTTTCAATTATGGCTTGTCATTATAATGTCGTCACTACAAGTGGGTCCCACGGTATAAATCTACAGTTTTTCAAGTAGTCATTATCAACATATTTTATAACGACATATATTCACTATATGCCAACTTGTAAGATGCCATCACTAAGGGGTTCTTATCTTGTAGTGTGACATATGAAATCCGTTAACATTATAGTATATTATTTAAACAAAAAATAACATAATAGAGTCCATATGATAGGTGGTGAATATGATAGGTGGTGAATGGGAAAAATGTAAAAGAGAGTGAGAAAAAGAGTGCAACTATCACTCCTTTTCGTTATGATTCTTCTTCGGCTCATAGAGTGAGAAAGAGAGCACAACTAACACTCCTCTTCATTGTGATTCTTCTTCGGCCCACCTTCGTCGGCTAGCTTCTTTACAAAATCGACCACAGAGGTGTTCTGTATTACCTCTTCGGCAAGAAAGACAAGAAGGCCGTGGCTATGGGTCTGATTTTTTGTTTAGTTGCTAGCTATTAAAGCTAGTTGGTATGATTTTTCATCTTCGTCATCTACTTCGTTTTTTTTTTTTATTTTTTTGGCCCAATTTGATACTTACGATTAATTTTCTTTAAAAAAAAAAGAAAAAAAGAAAAACATTGGGGATGGTTAACATGGTTATTCGAAGAGAGAGGGGGAAAGAGGAGAAAGTTTGATAACTTGTGGGCTTTTTTTTCACTGGGTAAGTTTAATTGGGCGTAATTATGGTATTTTATAGTTTAATTAATAAACTTATTATCATTATGCTTTTTACTAACTTTTAGTAAGTTTATGTTATTAATCTTTATTCTCTCACATATTATGCTATTTCTCCCTTTCTTCTAATATAAATGAACAAGAATACACAAACCAAACGCGTAAAATGATAACAAAACAAATAAATCCTCAAAGAAAACATAAAAAAATACACACAACCGGGAGTTATTCTTAAAAGACTAGTCAAAACTTGTACCTGAAGTATATGTCTTGTTAAAAACTTCTTACCTGCGAGTACTTTTCATTGTTTATTGGCAATGGACAAATATTTGGTAAAGGTTATTACTACTTTCGTTAAATTGCCTTCATGTGACATGGGAATGCTTGAGGGTACGTTTGATCGGTGGATTCAACTATTTTTTTGGATTCAAAATTTTAAATTAGGTTTAAACACGCATTTGGTAGCATCAATATTTGAATCTCAATTTAAATCTTACTTGAGTTTTGAGTATAAAATTTGAGTTTTGGCTCCCCTAAATTTTTATGATTTGAATCCAAATGCTATAGTATAACATTTTTTTTTTAAATTTTCTCTCTCCTATTCTTGAAAAAAAAATATCATAACATTTTCGTTTGATTTCCAATTAAGAAGATTCTTCTTTCATTGCGTTTATAATGAAGAAAGAAATAAATTAAGATCTATATTGTATAATATCACAAACACTAAGGTTTTGTTAAATTTGTTAGTAAATCAAAAACTTTTTCCACTATCTATCTAAACATAAATTTCAATTTTATTTTTTGTTCAAACTAACACTTTAACTGCACATCCAAACGTCAATTCGGATAGCAATTTAAATCACACAACTCAAATCAAAATATTCTAAATCAACATAATTGGAATTTGTTTACCACAGGATCTGTGACACCCGTTATTCTCCTAACGGGTATTGAGGTAATTAAATTAATTTTTAGTGTATAAAAAAAATTGCTTCATTTAAATTTATTTTATAATATTTATTTTTATCTATTTTTAAATTTTCTAAAATTCTCCTATATTTATTTAGTATGATTACTAAAAAGCCTTAGAACTTCTAATAAATCTCAAAAATATCATATTGGCATTATGTGTGTTAAAGTCTTTAGATGAGACATAAGGATATCTTTTCCAACTACTCTTGACCCTCATTTTCTTTATTTCCTCCGTGACATGCTTCAACATGTCTCCTCTATAATTGTTTCTATCACTTCTCTTCAAAGACTTCAT
This sequence comes from Artocarpus heterophyllus, assembly GCA_025403435.1. Classification (NCBI taxonomy): domain Eukaryota; kingdom Viridiplantae; phylum Streptophyta; class Magnoliopsida; order Rosales; family Moraceae; genus Artocarpus; species Artocarpus heterophyllus. The sequence goes on from CM046341.1 coordinate 9,397,160, forward strand.
CTTTTCTTCCTTTCTCTTCCACGGTTCCCACACTCTTCTTCTCATTTCTTTGCTGAAGCAAAATACTTAGAGAACTTCTTCAAGGCAGCCATAAAAATCAGCCACCATCACCTCCATTTGAGCAAGAATTTCAGTCATACCGAAGTAAAGGAACCTGTTTTGAAGCCATTTCAAGCTTCCAACTAACCATAATCCGAGGTTAGAATCTTATGAACAAATTTAGTCTTTCATTTATAAATTTTCTTTTATACTAAAGGATTATTCAAATTTGCGTTCTTAAACCTAAGTATATGTTTGTTGCTATTTTGGAGCATATGTATGAAGTCTAAGTGTATATGCCCTAGACAGAAAATTTATATTGTTAAACTTTGTAATACCTCTATGGGCAGTGGTTATTTCTTGAAATTCTAAGATTAAATTAAAATGAATTTTAGGAATTGGTTTGCATATTTGAAAAGTAGCATCCTAGGCTTTCTAACGAGCTATCATAAACCTAAATCGGAGTTGTATTTTATTTTCTAAGAATTATTCAATTTTTGTATTAGAAACTAGTAAATCTGCCAGTTTGTTATGGTATACCAACTACTAACCTGAACCAAGAACCCATCTTTGCTCACCACCTAATTCTTTAATGTCTTGCAACCTTTCCAATATTATCCTAAGTGATTGATGAATCTTATTAGGGACTAAAACATATAGATTACTTGTTCACATTTTATATTGTGTTAAGACAAAAATTGTTTACTTGTGGTATTCAAAAGAGATTTATATAAAAGCTTTAATGGCATACTAGTAAGATAGGTTTACACATGATTTATTTATGAATGTAGTTGTATGTTGTGCTTTAGTTTTAATTGTCCTTATGCACGCCTTAGGATCAAGGGAGTATGGAGCTAACGTTAATTGATTCCAGGATTAAAAGATTGTTGATAAGCTTAAAAGGTAGGGATTCTATTACTCATCTTTTGTGAGGTTTTTATAGAATTAAAATTGATTGTTTTGCCGCAATATATATATATCTATGTTGAACTGATATTATATGAGTATCACATATGAAACTATGACATGGACTCGTCTTGTATTGTACGGCGAGGAACATAATGAATTGACACATGTTATAAATTGAGAAGCATGGTTAGGAAAACTAACTCTATTAATAATGATTCAATATAGAGAAATTGTGAGACATGAAGAGGGCGACGGTTACGTCCTTGGGCATGAATACCCTAAAAGGTAAAATAGGGGGAAGGCGATGACGCTTCCTTGGGTTGAAAGTCCCAGAACACACTGTACAGGAATCGACTTGGTGAGGACTCGGGGCTTGATGTCCCCTCACCGGAACACCCTTGGAATGTTTATAGGGTGATCAAGTGCGCCCATTTGGGTTTCGATGAGTTGAGTGATACTCAATTTAACATGGATACCTAGGAACAATGATGATTGGTAATATTTGTATAAATGTGTAATTATGACACTTGGTAACGATTAACTACGGTATCCATAAGATGTGATCATAATAAACCTCATAATCTGGAATATGATGTAACTTACTAACCATGCAGGTTTTAATGTGGTAATGATAAAAACCTAAAGGTGAGTAATGGCTTTCTCTACTGAGCATAGTGTCGCTCATTCCCTTATGTTTTTATCTTTTCAGGACTCACTAAGTGTGAGGTGGCTATGAGAAATATAGTTGAGGAAGTGATGTAGCTATATTACATTGGGTCTGCTTCAATTGTTGAGAATGTTCTTCATGATAATGTAAGCATCAATTGTTACTTTCTGTGACTGTATTACAATGTGTTGAGGGTTAAAATGATGATGACAACAGTTTATATTATTAAATTTAAGGTGCTACATTAAACTGTGGTTTATTTATCGTTTATATTTTTATTTTTGAGTTGAGAGTTTTCATTTAAGTCCCGGGCAAATTTTATTTTTAAGGTTTTACTTTTATTATTTACTTTTATTTTATCTCATTAAAAACTGTTAACCCCCATATAGGGGCGTTACAGAATTTTTGGTATCAGAGCCTAGGTTCGGTTAACCTAGGGAGTGTAGCACCACTTTAAAAAAATATATTTTTGAGATGGTTTTGAAGCTGAATTTTCATTGTCATCATCAAAATGAACCTTCACATTGATTTATACAGTCTAGAAAGATGTAACATGGAAAGACCATAGAATGAAAATATTAATAGTTATATGAGTACAATAATTATATAGAAGGAAAGTATTAATTGTTATGAGGGAATGATAATTATATGGAATGAGTTTATAAGTAGATTGCTTATGAGAGATTCGTATAATATTTGGATCTATAAGCATATCTAATTCGTATAAACGATGAGAAATTCGTATAGATACGAGGATTTAAAAGCCTTTTATTTTGTGAAAAACAATAAGAAATATAAGGCTTGATTTATTGATTTTAAAGTTTGACATAGATATGCCAAATTTTTCGTAATTGATTCAAACCTAAGTAATGATTATGTGTGGATTCGATGGAGCACATAAGTGTCAATAACTTTTCTTGAAAGTTCTATTTATTTGAGGAATATGATATAAGTTGGGAATCATGGTATTGAATCTTGAGAGAGATAAATGTTAGACTTTTGGTCTGTTGAGGCTGTGTAAAGTCTAGAATGCATGAATCTCAAAATTGGAATATTTTGTTACGTACATTGTATTTAAGTGTATCAGTGAATCTTTATATATAGATGCAATAGAAAAATGATCAATAGGAGTTTCCTTAAGTAAATCATAATACTTAAGGCACTTATAATAATTTTGGATAATTACGATAAAATGTTTAAGTTTTAGATGTTTAGATGTGAATCTTTTGGTTACCTAAGGTTTTGTTATATGAGGAAATTATATATTGTATAAGTAGAATTGTGGGGATTGTAGATGTTCTTAAGTAGTAACATCAAGTGTCTTTGTTCGTTGATATGGTCTACGTTGAAAGACGTAAATCGTATTGATTTCAAGGTTAGTCGCATTCTAAACCCTTGGTAGTAATGATGATGAATCCATTGATAGATGTTAAGTATTATGAATAACATATGGGTGTATGTATTGTTCAATAAGGTTTTGATTAAAACAAAATTATTTGAGTTGCTGGAAGATTATGTTGTTATGAAATGATTTTAAATATCATTCAGGAAGATCCTTGTTGTCGTTAAATTAGATTTGTTGTTCATAATTAACTTTATCTATAGTGGGCTTTAAATTGGGTTTAAGATTTATACAAATTGGTTTTCAATTTTATGTTTGTTATTTAACTCGTTCTAAATGTGTTAAGGCCCGAAACAACCTGACCATTTTCAACTAAGAACATTTGGGCCTAGTTCAAATCTTAAATCAGTTTGATTCACACTGTCTCTCCCACGTGGTCTCTATACGTGTCATATACAGTGGTTTAATCATTGTTTACATATACGTTTACTGTGCATATGAGCTTATTTCTCCGAGTTCACTTTTTCTCTCTTAATTTGTTATTTTCTCTTTAAATCGCAAATCCTCTTCTTTTTCATTAGAAATTCTTCTTTTCCTCTAAAAGAAGAAGGAATTCTAGGATTCTGCAACTTACAATCTTAATTTTTCCTTTCTATTTACTCTTCTTTAATCTCATCATGGACCCAAAGTACCAACACATGAGAAAGTATTTCCCATCACTCTCCCAAAAGATTCTCAGAAAGAAATACAAGGCTAGAATTACTCGGTTGTGGATTCTTATGCGTTTTGGTATCCCTTGTGATGTGAGAATGTTAATAGAGGGGAAGATCCGTCCGAGTGACTTTAGTCAAGATGTCGGTTTATCAGGAACAGGTACCAGTCGTAGTGCAATGAAAAGAAGAGCCCGTGCCATCGTGGTCGCTTGTAACAAATGTGGAAGACAAAATTGTAACGGTAAATGTACTTCACCTGGTTATATGTCTACGAATAGAGAGGATAAAATAAGGTTTTGTAGGGATGGACTTTCAAAGGAGAACTTGGATAGCATCCATCCTCCTCTCCACGGTCACCCTAGTGGATATGTTCAAGGAGCTATTTTTAAACTCTGGCCTAAATTTTATACAGAAAGACAACGCCTCAGGAATATGGTATTTTTAGATCCTGTTTGCCAAGCCATAAGAAAACTGGATGGGGAATAAGTCATCGCTCTATAAAGGTTATTTAGTCTTTGCTTATTTGAAGCAGTTTTAGCTGATGTTCAACAGTTTGTGTTTTTCTTTTACTCAGAATATTTGCTTTTGTGTTTGAAATAATTGTGATTATTAGATTGATACAGTAAGTGTTAATATCTTATTTAATTTATGATTTTCTTAAATATATATAATAAAATATATTATCTTATCAGACACGTCACATACGGTACAGTAATATGTTTGAATTTTGAAAAGCTTATCCAGATATTTCAAGATTTGTGTCTCAAATTTCAAAAGTTCTACAGTATTTGTCGTTTATATTAAATTTCTAGACTTGGTGTATATTTGTCAAAAAGTCTACAGTTGTGTCAAGAGGGTCTTCTGTCAAATTGTTCTCAATTGTCAAAAGTTATACAATTAGAGTCTAATCTTTTTCAAAAAGTGAATCAGATTTTCTGTAAACTATCAATCACCTTATCTTACTTTCTTATCCGCACAAGATTTTGTTTAAATCTTTGGATTACCTTTTCATTACCTACTCGTCTATCTCTTTAGCCCTTTTTGTATATTTCTCATCTTTAAAATCTCATGTAGAACCCGAAGTCTAAGTGGAGTAGACATTAAGCAACCACTTCTATAAACCAAATATGTCTACCTCCCAGTCCACGAAGAAAATAAAGAATGTCTGTGTCTTTTGTGGTTCCAGCCTTGGAAAAGATAAAGCTTATTTAGAAGCTGCAAATCACTTAGGGCAAGTCCTAGCACACAAGAAGATTAACATAATCTATGGGGGTGGTAGTATAAAAATGATGAAAAATATGGCACTAGCAGCTAGGTCTAGCGACGCTACTGTTGTAAGAATTTGGCCTCATATTCCAATTGAAGGAAACCTTTATAAGGAAGCCATAGGTAAGGGAGAAGGAGTCAGGAGTATCCCTAGAAATTTTAAAGACATAATCTATAATTCCGATGCTTTTATAGCATTACCTGGTGGTCTAGGTACTCTTGAGGAAATATTCGTAGTTGCTTGTGGGCAATTGTTGGGCTTTTATTCCAAACCTTTGGGACTGCTGAATGTAAATGGTTTTTATGACGGTCTTTTGAAATTTCTAGATTACGCTGTGGAAGAAAACATCACTACAGAATCGGAGAGACAAATCTTTGTTACTGCTTCAACAGCTGAGGAATTGATAGATAAAATGCAAATCATACATCCAGAATCCGACACTGCAACATCCAAGCTTGAATGGGAAAGGGAAAGCCGGGAGCGGCCAATTGATTTGAATCTCCATCTGTAATCTTTTTGTTTTATCTTTGGCATGTAGGCATGTGTGTCCGTATTTCGTGTGTTACGAATAACCGTTTACCTTGTATTCTGTGTTTCTTGTGGTACGTCGTTGTTCAATCTTTTAGATTCATTGAGCCTAATGCCGGGATGGCTGGATACGGAGTACTTGATGCTCTCGAAACGCATCCTTCTTAAGGTCCGACCTTTTGTTTATCGATGTTTTTGTATCCTCTAAGCATGCATGATATGGATAGCTGGTATACGGAGTGCCTTGTACTCTCGAAACGTATCCGTATCATGGTTGTAATGTGTAATATTCTGTTAATATTATGTGGAAGTACCAGAGTCAGTTATGGGGATATTCCATATGAAATATGAGTATATTATTTGGGTTGAATGTTTGTGTCATGAGGATAGCTGTTTAATGAAAAATATGCCGGGTATGTTTGCAACTCTGAGATTTCGTTTAATATCTCTATGAGTAAGTTTAATGTATAGTTTTGAATAAAAGTGTTTGTGATATATGTTTTATGATTATGTTCTAGTTTATTAGTTGAGGTATGAAATCAAATATATTTGACTTTTCTTTACTCAAAAAGGAAAAGGAACCTAAAGATGAAGTATATAAAATTTCTCTGGCAATCTCCTTAAATGTGATTGTAAATCACAGTCCATGGACAATGAAGGACTGGAATCATGATATGGTCAATATGTATGCCTGATCAGATTCTTAGACTATTATACGGTGTTATAAGTTGAAACTTGTCAGAAATACTCTCATTGAGGGATTTAGGAGTAAGATTTATTATGCAAGTAAATAAGTGGAGATACGATGACTTAAATTTGAAGGACAAACAACATTAACGGTTTAGACTCGAAATTGGAATCATAATGGAATTAAAATTTTTACTAATATTGCTAGAATTGAAATTTCGAGGACGAAATTTCTTTAAGGGGGGTAGAGCTGTGACACCCGTTATTCTCCTAACGGGTATTGAGGTAATTAAATTAATTTTTAGTGTATAAAAAAAATTGCTTCATTTAAATTTATTTTATAATATTTATTTTTATCTATTTTTAAATTTTCTAAAATTCTCCTATATTTATTTAGTATGATTACTAAAAAGCCTTAGAACTTCTAATAAATCTCAAAAATGTCATATTGGCATTATGTGTGTTAAAGTCTTTAGATGAGACATAAGGATATCTTTTCCAACTACTCTTGACCCTCATTTTCTTTATTTCCTCCGTGACATGCTTCAACATGTCTCCTCTATAATTGTTTCTATCACTTCTCTTCAAAGACTTCATCTTTTCTTCCTTTCTCTTCCACGGTTCCCACACTCTTCTTCTCATTTCTTTGCTGAAGCAAAATACTTAGAGAACTTCTTCAAGGCAGCCATAAAAATCAGCCACCATCACCTCCATTTGAGCAAGAATTTCAGTCATACCGAAGTAAAGGAACCTGTTTTGAAGCCATTTCAAGCTTCCAACTAACCATAATCCGAGGTTAGAATCTTATGAACAAATTTAGTCTTTCATTTATAAATTTTCTTTTATACTAAAGGATTATTCAAATTTGCGTTCTTAAACCTAAGTATATGTTTGTTGCTATTTTGGAGCATATGTATGAAGTCTAAGTGTATATGCCCTAGACAGAAAATTTATATTGTTAAACTTTGTAATACCTCTATGGGCAGTGGTTATTTCTTGAAATTCTAAGATTAAATTAAAATGAATTTTAGGAATTGGTTTGCATATTTGAAAAGTAGCATCCTAGGCTTTCTAACGAGCTATCATAAACCTAAATCGGAGTTGTATTTTATTTTCTAAGAATTATTCAATTTTTGTATTAGAAACTAGTAAATCTGCCAGTTTGTTATGGTATACCAACTACTAACCTGAACCAAGAACCCATCTTTGCTCACCACCTAATTCTTTAATGTCTTGCAACCTTTCCAATATTATCCTAAGTGATTGATGAATCTTATTAGGGACTAAAACATATAGATTACTTGTTCACATTTTATATTGTGTTAAGACAAAAATTGTTTACTGTGGTATTCAAAAGAGATTTATATAAAAGCTTTAATGGCATACTAGTAAGATAGGTTTACACATGATTTATTTATGAATGTAGTTGTATGTTGTGCTTTAGTTTTAATTGTCCTTATGCACGCCTTAGGATCAAGGGAGTATGGAGCTAACGTTAATTGATTCCAGGATTAAAAGATTGTTGATAAGCTTGAAAGGTAGGGATTCTATTACTCATCTTTTGTGAGGTTTTTATAGAATTAAAATTGATTGTTTTGCCGCAATATATATATCTATGTTGAACTGATATTATATGAGTATCACATATGAAACTATGACATGGACTCGTCTTGTATTGTACAGCGAGGAACATAATGAATTGACACATGTTATAAATTGAGAAGCATGGTTAGGAAAACTAACTCTATTAATAATGATTCAATATAGAGAAATTGTGAGACATGAAGAGGGCGACGGTTACGTCCTTGGGCATGAATACCCTAAAAGGTAAAATAGGGGGAAGGCGATGACGCTTCCTTGGGTTGAAAGTCCCAGAACACACTGTACAGGAATCGACTTGGTGAGGACTCGGGGCTTGATGTCCCCTCACCGGAACACCCTTGGAATGTTTATAGGGTGATCAAGTGCGCCCATTTGGGTTTCGATGAGTTGAGTGATACTCAATTTAACATGGATACCTAGGAACAATGATGATTGGTAATATTTGTATAAATGTGTAATTATGACACTTGGTAACGATTAACTACGGTATCCATAAGATGTGATCATAATAAACCTCATAATCTGGAATATGATGTAACTTACTAACCATGCAGGTTTTAATGTGGTAATGATAAAAACCTAAAGGTGAGTAATGGCTTTCTCTACTGAGCATAGTGTCGCTCATTCCCTTATGTTTTTATCTTTTCAGGACTCACTAAGTGTGAGGTGGCTATGAGAAATATAGTTGAGGAAGTGATGTAGCTATATTACATTGGGTCTGCTTCAATTGTTGAGAATGTTCTTCATGATAATGTAAGCATCAATTGTTACTTTCTGTGACTGTATTACAATGTGTTGAGGGTTAAAATGATGATGACAACAGTTTATATTATTAAATTTAAGGTGCTACATTAAACTGTGGTTTATTTATCGTTTATATTTTTATTTTTGAGTTGAGAGTTTTCATTTAAGTCCCGGGCAAATTTTATTTTTAAGGTTTTACTTTTATTATTTACTTTTATTTTATCTCATTAAAAACTGTTAACCCCCATATAGGGGCGTTACAGGATCAAACATGTACTTAAAGAAAGAAAAAATATCTCAACTCTTATCTTTATTATAACAGGTCCAAGGGTATTTAATAAGGTGTTTGGCTCTCAATTAGAACCAATTGATTCTAACTAACAAATAATATAAAGCTCATAACAGCTACGGTAAAAAACAAAAAGTTACTACAGTATAAAGCTCTTACATACTAGCTCTTAACCAAAATTCATTCACATCATTGGTTCTAACCATACTTCCCAAATACCCTATAAAGGAGAAAAAAAAAATAGAGAGAATAATTCTAACATAAGATATTGTTAGTAATTAATTCCAACTATGTTTCTCTCTTGAGTTTATTTTTAAAAGGTAAGCTAAACAGAGGAACAATCGTTATGTGTCCTTATCATATACATATGCTAACAAAATTATATTATTCAAGGGTACTACAAAACTCAATATCAATTTGCACCAGAAATTACCTACTTCCACGTGCGAAAGAAACAACATTTGTTAAAAATTTCTTAATCGCAACAAAAAAATTTTGTAACTAGCTAGCTATGTAATTTCATCACCAAAAGGCTTGCTTATTCTACCCTTGTTTCCAAAATCGGTTAAGACAAAGACACTTTTATGCTCTGAAATGGTTTTAGTTTGTGCAAGTACTATTAAATAATACAGTCATTCTTTTGTTAAGTAGGGAGAAAAATAAATGACAAATATGTACAAATTAGTTGCGATTCCTAACACTATAAAGAAAAGTAATTATGATCTTCATCTTCGAAGTGTTTCAAGTTATGTACACAAGTAAACCCAATTTGACTCAAGTTATATTTCGGTTGTCGTTGGCTTTTTTTAGGCTTGTTTATTATTTCCTCTTTTATTTTCTTGTTTAATACAGCCATTCGAGCAACACGAAATGATTTTGTAATATATAGATGGATTAAAATGATAGAAAAATTATTGTTGTTGTTGTTGTTGTTGTTGTTGTTATTTCGGGCATCTAAATTATATTAGGGCCCGTTTGTTTCGATACTTGAATCACGGTTCGAATCATTTTGCTATAGTATTTTCTCTCATAAAAATTTAAATCTTTATTCAAATACTCTATTCAAATACTCGAACCAAACGGGCCCTTAAACTCTCCTAATATCGACTTCCTTTCCTATTGGTACACAGCCAATTAATCACATCAATAATTACGAAAGCAGATTCTCCATGAACAAAATAAAGTCTTAGTTTTATAATTCTTTTTTTAAAAAAAAGTTTAATAGGAGAGAGACCAACGTTAGATTACACTTTCTAAAGAAACTTCCAGATGCTGGCAGGAAAAGATAACTTCTTGACTGATTGTTATATAATACTTCCCCGCCAACAATAAGTGTTCTTGCGCAACCAAAACATATATATATGTAACTAACTACATAGATGGAGACAATAACCAAACGATCATAAAGCTGCATATAAATAAAGATGACAAATTTTACATTAGAACATCAAACTGAAGGCAATCTAATTGATCGGCAACAATCTACGTGCATGCCAATTAAGACACAAACACTCGATACATATTACAAGTAGTTCAAAACGTAAATAAAGACCATATGACGTACTACTTGAAATGTAACACTGGCTTGCAAAAGATCATGGGATGTGCATAGCAACCCTCATTCCACACATACATTTACATAAGAAGCCAGCTATACATACACACACACACACACACATATATAAGGGAAAATGAACTGCGGGTTCTTCCTAATTCTTAGGAGTAGGCTTTAGAAGCTTCCGAGGTGGCTTCTCCACCTTGAGAGGCTCCTCACCAGGATTCAGCAGCGGCTCATCCTTTGGAGGAGGCTTCTCTCCCTTGGGCGGCTCGTCAAATGGATTCGGCGGCAGCTTATCTTCCCGTGGTGACTTCAATGGCTCCCCTTCCTCCGGAGGCGGCTTCGGCAACGGCTCTTCTTCGTGTGGTGGCTGTAGCAGTGGCTCTTCTTTCGGTCCAGGCTTATGCCATGGCTTATGCTTGGGGGATAGCTTCAATGGCGGCTCTTCTTCTGGAGGTGGCTATAAATGAGGCTCTTCTTCTGGAGCTGGATTATGGGGTGGCTTCTGTTTTGGTCTTAGTTTAGATAGAGGCTCTTCTTCCGGAGGCAGCTTCAAATGTGGCTCTTCTTCTGGAAGTGGCTTTAAATGTGGCCCTTCTTCTGGAGCTGGCTTATGGAGTGGTTTATGCTTTGGTGTTGGATTAGATGGAGGCTCTTCTTCCCGAGGTGGCTTCACATGTGGCTCTTCTCTTGGAGGTGGCATCAAATGTGCCTCTTCTTCTGGTGGTGGCTTTAAATGTGGCTCTTCTTCTGGAGCCGGATTATGGGGTGGCTTATGTTTTGGTGTTGGCTTAGATGGAGGCTCCTCTTCTGAAGGTGGCATAAAATGTGGCTCTTCTTTTGGAACTGGATTATGGGGTGGCTTAAGTTTTGTTGTTGGCTTAGATGGAGGCTCTTCTTGCGGACGCGGCTATAAATGCGGCTCTTCTTCTGGAGTTGGATAATGGGGTGGCTTATGTTTTGGTGTTGGCTTAGATGGAGGGTCCTCTTCGGGAAGTGGCTTTAAATGTGGCTCTTCTTCTGGAGCTGGATTGCGGGGCGGCTTATGTTTCGGTGTCGATTTAAATGGAGGCTCCTCTTCCGGAGGAGGCTTCAAATGTGGTTCTTCTTCTGGAGGTGGTTTCAAAAGCGTCTCTTCTTCTTTGGGAGGCGGCTTTTGCTTCGGCTCTTCTTCAGGAGGTGGCTTCAATGGCTCTTCCTCTTGGGGAGGCGGCTTCAGCTTCGGCTCTCCTTCGGGAGGTGGCTTCAATGGCTCTTCTTCTTTGGGAGGCGGCTTCAGATTCGGCTCTCCTTCGGGAGGTGGCTTCAATAGCTCTTCTTCTTCAGGAGGCGGCTTCAGCTTCGGCTCTTCTTCTGGAGGTGGCTTTAAGGGCTCCTCTTCTTCAGGAGGTGGCTTCAAAGTTGGCTCTGTTGGAGCTAAATACAATATATGGGATGATATATTAAATAAATGTGAATTAAAGGCTATCAGATAAAGTTGTCTAATTAAAAGTGATTAATTTGAGTTTTAGGCTTTTAATGCATCATTAAGTGGGCTTCTTATGTGTAGAGACCAAAAATATAATTACTAATTTTATGATGGGGTAAATTGATAATTAAGGATAATCGCTAGGGTTTAGCAGTTATAAATAAGGGGTTGTGATCCCCAAGTCAGTACGTACGTTATCTTTCTATTCCCCATCTACAGATAAATAACAGAGTATTCTGTGAAGGAAGATTTACGTAACAGACTTAGAAGATCCTCAACCTACAGACACAAGAATCACATTCAATCCATGGATTCAGGTTAGCTTCTGCATCTTATTAATATTCTTGATGATTTGACATGAATGATCTTGGGTGATGATGGTTTTTATCATAATTTTGTACTAACAAGTGATATCTAGAGTCTCTTTATGTTGAATCATTAGGAATCAAAAATTGTCTATATGTGATTCTCATAATAATTCTCAAATTTAACAATCTATGGTTTCTTTAAAATTGTTAAATTTGTGAACAATTATCTGAGAAAATTTAAGGAATTAATTATTTGCATATATATGGGGGATTGTTTATAGGTTCAGCATGAATTTTTTTTCCCTTTCTTTGTCGTCACATTCAACCGAACAAGACAAAAGGATTCAATTTTTTATTATGAATTTGCTTGACATACATATATATGAATATATGAATATATTAATATATTAATATATATTTATATAGTTAAACGATTTCTATCAAATTGTTGTTCTGGAATGAGGATTCTTTTGTTTTGTTAAGTGCACGGCAGTCTTGCTTCTGAGAGGAAGAGAAAAAAAAATCAGTTATATGATTGGGCTTATGATTGATCCAATTCAGTAATGCATGCATTCCCTTAATTTTTTTTTTTCTCTCCTGTAATCTTGTTTATGGCAACCTTGCTGCCAAAGAAAATATGTGTGTATACATATATATGGCTATGAATGTTTGGCCGACGGCAGCTGGCCTTGCCGCCGTTGGCCTCTGCGGTTTCTGGATGAGGTCGAAAGGCTACGCCTGCCAGAGGAGAAAGGACAGCTGGCAGGCTGCTTGGTTGCTGCACTTTTCTCATTAGGTCGAAAGACTCCTGGGAAGTTTTGGGGAAGTTTTGGGCTTAGGCCGAGAACATGAAGAGAAGTCAAAAGGGCCCGTGACCAAACAATACACCCAGGGGTTCACCCCTGGGTGACCAAAAAGTTAAAAAAAACGAAAGGAAGACATACACTAGCCCAGCTCGGCCCATGACTAAAAAAAGGGACAGATACATGGCTAGCTGGGCCCATGACTGGATTAAGGGGAATTTATACATGGGCTGAGCCCGTGACCAGTTGTTACCAAGGGGCTCAACCCCTGGGTGACCCGAAATTTTTTTTTAAAAAAAAGAACCTCCTAATAGTTCTCGAACTCATGGATCTCAACCTTGCGTTAAGGGTTCCTTCTCCAGCACCTCTTATAGATAAGAGTTCATCTGATGAAAAGAGGGACATGGAAAGGTGGGAAAAGTCAAATCGCACGCGTATGATGATCATGAAGAAGGCCATTCCAGAAGCATTCAGGGGCACTATATCGAAAATGATAAAAACAGCAAAAGAGTTCCTTAAGGACATTAAGAAGAGATTTGCCAAAAATGAAAAGGCTAAAACAAATACACTTTTGGCAAGCCTCATCTCAATGAGATACAGAGGTAAGGGGAACATTAGGGAGTACATCACGAAAATGTCTCATCTTGCTTCAAAATTGAGAGCACTTAAACTTGACCTTTTTGAGGACTTGCTAGTGCATTTGGTTCTTATATCTCTTCCTGCACAATGTGCGCTATAACTGCCAAAAAGAGACTTGGTCTCTTAATGAGCTCATCTCACATTGTGTGCAAAAAGAGGAAAGTTGAAGCAAGAAAATACAAAAGGTGCTCACTTGGCTAATGCTTCCAAGGACAAAGGGAAGAAAAGGAAGAAGGATAAGGAAGCTACAGTTACGACACCTCAAAAGAAACAACAAAAGAGACCGGTTTATCCAGAAGGTACGAATTGTTTCTTCTGTGGAGCTGCAGGACATAAAAAGAAGCATTGCACCAATTATAACGCTTGGCATGCCAGAAAAGGTATGCTTCTTAATTTGGTTTGTTCTGAGGTTAATTTGACTTCGGTACCTGAACATACTTGGTGGATGGATTCTGGTGCAACCACTCACATCAATGTGTCTATGCATGGATGCTTGAGATGTCGAAAGCCAAATGATGATGAAAGATACATCTACGTGGGCGATGGCAAGAAGGTTAAAGTTGAAGCAATAAGAAAATTTTGATTATTGTTAAAGACTGGATTTTATTTGGATCTTGATGAAACATTTATTGTACCTTCTTTTAGATAGAATTTGATTTCTATTTTTGCTTTGAATAAATCTGGTTATTCTTGTTCATTTGGAAATGGAAAATTTAGTTTGTTTCATGATTCAAAATTAGTTGGTTCTGGTTCTTTATCAGATTATGATAATCTTTATTTACTTGATACAATTGCTTCATTTAATGAATCCTTGCAATTAAGTACACGAGGTATAAAGAGAAAATTAACCAATGAGAATTCAGCTGCATTATAGCATAAAAGATTGGGTCATATCTCTAGAAAGAGAATAGAGAGACTTGTGTCAGATAAAATTCTCAACCCCTTAGACTTTACAGATTTTGATGTTTGTGTGAACTGTATTAAGAAGAAATAAACCAATAAAAAGAGATTTGAAGCCAACAGGATTTTGGACGTCTTAGAACTAATACATACAGATATTTATGGGTCATTCCCTACGGGTTCTTGGAATGGTCAACAATATTTTATAACGTTTATAGACGATTTTTCTAGATATGGCTACATATATCTCATTCATGAAAAGTCACAGTCACTGGATGTGTTCAAAAATTATAAGGCTGAAGTTGAAAATCAACTCAGCAAAAAGATTAAAAGCATCAGATCTAACCGTAGTGGTGAATACTATAGTAGATATGACGATTCAGGTGAACAACGTCCAGGACAGTTTGCTAAGTTTCTAGAGGAAAGTGGTATCGTCCCACAATACACCATGTCGAGTTCGCCCACTATGAATGGTGTTGCTGAAAGACGAAACTAGACGCTTAAGGACATGATGAGGAGTATGATTTCTCATTTTACCTTACCAAAATCACTCTGGGGAGAGGCTCTTAAGACTGCAGCACATATCCTTAACAGGGTTCCAACTAAAGCAACTACCAAAACCCCTTACGAACTTTGGACAAGCAAGAAGCCTAGTCTAAAGCATCTGCATGTTTGGGGATGTCCAGCTGAGGCAAGGCCTTATAGGCCCAATGAAAAGAAACTAGACTCAAGGACAGTAAGTTGTTATTTTATTGGATACGCTGAAAGATCCAGGGGTACAAGTTTTATGATCCCACGATTAAGTCGATTTTTAAAACTAGAAATGCCCGGTTCTTTGAGGATGTTGAGTTTGCTGGGGGAGATAAGGTTAGGGACTTTGTCTTTGAAGAGGAATATGTTGATATTCCCACAGCTATTATTGACATTGATCAGGTTCCTATTCCTAACATTGTTCAAGAAGCAGATCCAAATCAAGACAATATTGGAGAACCTCCCGTTCCAAAAGAACAAACTCTGTCACCTCAAGAACCTATGCCATTAGGGAGATCCACTAGAGAAAGGAGAAGTACGATGCCAAATGATTACATTGTATTTCTCCAATAACATGAGTTTGACATTGATATGGTGGAAGATGATCCAATCAACTTCTGTCAAGCCATGGAAAGTTCTAGATCTCAAGAGTGGATTGATACCATGAATGAAAAGATAAAGTCTATGAAAGACAATGACATTTAGGATCTTGTCCCATTGCCTGAAGGTGCGAAATCCATTAGTTGCAAATGGATATTTAAGACCAAGAGGGATTCGAAAGGCAATGTGGAGAGATATAAGACTTGTCTTGTCGCTAAAGGCTTTACATAGAAAGAAGGCATCGATTATAAAGAGACTTTCTCTTCGGTTTCTTCGAAAGACTCTTTCAGGATTATAATGGCATTAGTGGCATATTTTGATCTTGAGCTTCATCAGATGGATGTTAAGACTGCATTTCTCAATGGTGACATTGATGAAACAATCTATATGGTGAAACCTGAAAACTTTGTGTTAAGAGATGCAAAGAAGATGGTTTGCAAATTAAAGAAATCCATTTATAGGCTTAAACAAGCTTCTCATCAGTGGTATTACAAATGTTATCAGTTTATCATCTCATGTGGTTTTGAGATGAATTTGATCGATGATTGTATATACCACAAGTTCAGTGGGAGTACGTATATTTTCCTAGTTTTATATGTCAATGAAATTTTGCTTGCCAGCAACGATATAGGCTTATTGCACGAAACCAAGAGATTTCTATCAAAGAAATTTGAGATGAAGGATCTTGGTGACGCCCCTTTTGTGCTTGGTATATAGATACACCGGGATCACTCTTGGGGTACTCTAGGATTATCACAAAAGGGCTATATCGAAAAGGTTCTCAAAAGATATGGCTTGCAGGATTGTAAACTAGGTGATACCCCAGTAGCTAAGGGAGACAAGTTTAGTCTCAATCAGTGCCCTAAGAATGATTTTGAGGTTAAGGAAGTGCAGAAGATTCCTTATGCATCAACAGTAGGGAGTCTAATGTATGCTCAGGTTTGTACATGCAATTTTGGAAAGGATCTCAAGATTCCTTATGCTCAGGCTTGTACACGCAAGCATGTATGCTCAGGCTTGCAGGATCTCAAGATTCCTTATTGCGTACGTTACAGGGATGTTGGGCAGGTACTTAAGCAATTTTGGAAATGATCACTAGGTAGCAGCTAAACAAGTCTTGAGGCATTTACAGAGAAAAAAGGACTATATGCTCACATATCGAAAGTCGAAACAGCTTGAGATCATTGGGTATACTGACTCCGATTATGCTAGATGCCAAGATAGTATGAAATCTACGTCGGGCTATGTCTACCTTCTGGCTAGAGGTGCTGTATCTTGGAAGAGTGCTAAACAGTTTCTTATAGCATCTTCTACCATGGCGGCAAAGTTCATAGCGTGTTATGAGACGTCCAATCATGAAATATGGCTACGAAATTTTATCGCGGGGCTGTGCATAGTGGATAGTATTCAAAGACCACTCAAGTTATTTTATGACAATAAGTCAGCAGTCTTGTATTCCAACAACAACAGGAACTCGACAAAGTCAAAGCATATAGAGATCAAGTTCCTAGTTGTGAAAGAAGGAGTTCATAGTTGACAGTTGTCTATAAAGCACATTAGTACAAACTCCATGATCGCAGATCCGCTTACTAAGGGATTGCTACCCAAAATGTTTCATGAGCACACTGCTCGTATGGGTGTCATATCATTTCAGGATATTCATTTTTAGTGGGAGTTTGTAATTTTAAATGCTTTTATAATATAGACATATTTTCAGTTATTTCAGTTTATGGATATTTTGAGGTTATTTTTTGCAGAAATAAAGTTTTCAATTCATTCACACTCTAATTTTGATATGATTTGATCTTACTATGATTTTCAGGTGGACCAGTTAGAAATAGGCATGTTAAGACCACATTGCATGAAATTTTCATGCTACACACCTATGCTTGATCTTGTTATTAGTTGTATCGGTATATGTGATCATTGATGGGTCTAGTTACGACATATATAACGAAGATCGCTTTTAGTCCTATATTGATATGGTTAATGGACAAGATTGTTGAGATACATAAGGATTTGATAGCAAAATTTATGAGCTCATAAGGTATAATTCACATTTATAAAGTTTCATATCTAGCCCAAGTGGGAGATTGTTGGAGCTAAATACAATATATGGGCTAATATATTAAATAAATGTGAATTAAAGACTATCAGATAAGGTTGTCCAATTAAAAGTGATCAATTTGGAATTTAGGTTTTGGGCTTTTAACGCATCATTAAGTGTGGGCCTCCTATGTGTAGAGACCAAAAATATAATTCTAATTTTATGATGGGCTAAATTGGTAATTAAGGATAATTGCTAAGGTTTAGCAGTTATAAATAAGTGGTTGTGGTCCTCATGTCAGTACGTACATTATTTTTCTGTTCCCTATCTACAGAGAAATTACAGAGCATTCTGTGAAGGAGAATTTACGTACCAGATTTGGAAAATCCTCAATCTACAGACTCAAGAATCACATTCAATCCATGGATTTAGGTTAGCTTCCGCATCTTATTAATATTCTTGATGATTTGACATGAATGATCATGGGTGATGATGGTTTTCATTACAATTTTATACTAATAGGCTCTTCTTTCGGTGATGGCTTCAATGCCGACTGATCTTCATCTGGTGGTGGTTTAAGTGCCGGTTCCTCTTTGTTCTCGTAATGTTTGTGAGTGATCAGGGGGAGGCGGTAATGACAAGCAGATGAGAGAGTGGTGGTAAGCACCACTCCAAGAAGAAACAGTGGTAGCCATTGTTTTGCAAACATCTCACTAAGGGTTTGTATCCATTGTTGCCTTTTGTGGTTCGTAAAATGGAGCACAAATTACCCCTTTTTATAGTGAGTTTGGCCATTTGGAGACAAATTAATGTCTAGTCATGACCTATGTCATTCTGCACGTAGTCTCTATCTTATTTTTAATAAGGAAAACTGTTAAATTTTGATATTGCTTTTTCAACAACTAAAGCATCGAAATGTAATATATATTATGTTAGTCTTTGTGTAATGTTAAGAATGCAGAGCTAGTGCTAGTCTTTTATCGATGATTAATTAAAGAAAAACCATAATTTTGTATAGATGAAGCTACAGATTCTTTAGCTAATTAATGTATAAGTGCTGTATATAAACATTTTGTTCAATCCAATGGTAGTTTGACCCAAGTCTTTGTTAAAAAAGATTTTCTTTAAAAAAAAGATTGATAATGAGTAGGCTATTTATTCTTGTTGTATGAAACGAAAAGCCTTTTTTTATTGTTTTTAAGTTAATCAATTCATGCATAAGGTATCTATATAGCATGTACCATGTACGGTGTGAGATCGACTCCTTAATATTTTACGTTTTGTTGTTTTTTTATTTTCGATCAAACTTTTATCTTTAAATTTTAAATTCAAGCTAAATTTATATAGATAGTATTGACAATATAATTTTGATTTAGTAAAAAATATACAACTATATTTGACCTCAAATAGAAACTTCTTCATTTGTAGTTGTAGGTATAACTTGACGATAAAACGACACACAACTCTAATCATAAGTGAAGAAAAATCTTCCACCCCAGATTCAAAAATAAAAACCTTCTCCATTTACAGCTTATGGCTAATTATCCGTGACCGAAGACTAATAAGGTTCAATTTTTTAAAAAGGAAAATTTGTGACAGCCAATCCCTTAATGCAAAATGAAGGCTTGCGGTTTTTCAACTTGCACTCCTCTTTACTCTTCACACCCCCTCTACATTAAGTTTCTTATGACAAAAAGACCTTCACTTAAAATGGCAAAAAAGGACAATTTTGGTAGGTTTAATTACATCAATTAATTTTTATTGTCAAAAATAATTAATGATAGCTTTCTTTTTTTTTTTTTTTTTGGCCTCTACACAACCCATATGCCCTATTCTTAAATTATAAACTATTGCGATTTTGAAAACTACATCAAAAATCCTAATTTTGCACCTTTCAATGATTATTTGAAAATTTTACATGAAGGCATATGCTTAATTATTTTAAAGTCATAGGGTGTGTGTATTTAGGAGGGGTATAAAAAGTAAAGAGCAATGTGTGAGTAGAACGTTTTATGTTCGAACAACTAGAACCCAACTATTTTTAAACATCTCAATTAGATTCGGATCTAAGCAAGTAGTTCTCTGGCACCAAGCTCCTCAATCTAAAGTATTAAAAGTTCACAAAAAAAGAGTCAAAAAAATAAATGAAGAAAATACAAAACCAAATATATTTAAGTATGGTTTTGTTTGCACCCCTTTTAACTTTCCACACCCCTCTCATAATTTTAAAATAACTAAATTTACTTATTGTATATCCCTATTGCTCCAAAACTATCCCAAAGATTATTATTTCCTCCACCTTATTTATCATTTCATACCCACCATTTTATTTTTTATTATTTTAACAATATTATCTCTCTCTCTGTCTATATATATATATATACATATATATACTAATTATTAAAGTTTTAGGCATGAAGCATTTTCCTACATAAAGAAAATTGAAAATTAAAAAAATATATATTTTTACTACATTTCGTTGAAAAATACTATATCTACTAATTATATTTTTTAAAAAAATTAAATAAGCTATCAACCAAACAAATAAACGACAAAGCAAATGCATCAGATATAGCAAAGGAATAAATTGTTAATTAATGTTTGCATCAAAACCAAACCCAAACCCTATTATTAACTAAAACAACATACCCACGAAACAGAAAAGAAAAAAAAGGTAAAAATTTATGCATTAGGAGATTTGCTTATTTAGAGAAATAACATATAGGTGTATGTGGAAAGAAAAAAGATATATAATTAGTTTCTATTTATTAAAAAATTTAAACATGTATTTTGGTTTGTTATAATTGTCTTTTTTTGTCATTTTACTCAAAGGTTTTTCCTTAGTATGAAAATTTATTTAAAAGGAGATGCAAATAACAAAACCACCTATTTTTAAATGAAATTGAGAGAGCGAATAATTCTAGCACCAGATTTTAATGGCAAATCCCATTTTATGGGCTCCCATTAACTCGAAATACCAAGTGTCAAATAAGTAAAAGTTTAGAGAATAAGTACCAAATATATATTAATAACAACAAATTGTTGTATCTTAATTTAATTATTATGTCGATTAGTTAAACAGTGTAGCTAATTTCTAATAGTGTGAAGCATAGATAGAAGATGGAGGTGACAATTACAACATAAAAAGAGAGAGAGAGAGGGTCAAGAGGAGCGAGAAGGAAAGATTTTCTTACTAATCCATTTACTATGCTAGCCCGCGGCAAAGATCCTTTGGAAAACGCTAACTGTAACGCCCCTATATGGGGGTTAACAGTTTTTAATGAGATAAAATAAAAATAAATAATAAAAGTAAAACCTTAAAAATAAAATTTGCCCGGGACTTAAATGAAAACTCTCAACTCAAAAATAAAAATATAAACGACAAATAAACCACAGTTTTAATGTAGCACCTTAAATTTAATAATATAAACTGTTGTCATCATCATTTTAACCCTCAACACAATGTAATACAGTCACAGAAAGTAACAATTGATGCTTACATTATCATGAAGAACATTCTCAACAATTGAAGCAGTCCCAATGTAATATAGCTACATCACTTCCTCAACTATATTTCTCGTAGCCACCTCACACTTAGTGAGTCCTGAAAAGATATAAACATAAGGGAATGAGCGACACTATGCTCAGTAGAGAAAGCCATTACTCACCTCTATCATTACCACATTAAAATCTGCATGGTTAGTAAGTCACATCATATTTCAGATTATGAGGTTTATTATGATCACATCTTATGGATACCGTAGTTAATCATTACCAAGTGTCATAATTACACATTTATACAAATATTACCAATCATCATTGTTCCTAGGTATCCATGTTAAATTGAGTATCACTCAACTCATCGAAACCCAAATGGGCGCACTTGATCACCCTATAAACATTCCAAGGGTGTTCCGGTGAGGGGACATCAAGCCCCGAGTCCTCACCAAATCGATTCCTGTACAGTGTGTTCTGGGACTTTCAACCCAAGGAAGCGTCATCGCCTTCCCCATATTTTACCTTTTAGGGTATTCATGCCCAAGGACGTAACCGTCGCCCTCTTCATGTCTCACAATTTCTCTATATTGAATCATTATTAATAGAGTTAGTTTTCCTAACCATGCTTCTCAATTTATAACATGTGTCAATTCATTATGTTCCTCGCCGTACAATACAAGACGAGTCCATGTCATAGTTTCATATGTGATACTCATATAATATTAGTTCAACATAGATATATATATTGCGGCAAAACAATCAATTTTAATTCTATAAAAACCTCACAAAAGATGAGTAATAGAATCCCTACCTTTCAAGCTTATCAACAATCTTTTAATCCTGGAATCAGTTAACGTTAGCTCCATACTCCCTTGATCCTAAGGCGTGCATAAGGACAATTAAAACTAAAGCACAACATACAACTACATTCATAAAATTTATTTTAATTTAATCTTAGAATTTCAAGAAATAACCACTGCCCATAGAGGTATTATAAAGTTTAACAATATAAATTTTCTGTCTAGGGCATATACACTTAGACTTCATACATATGCTCCAAAATAGCAACAAACATATACTTAGGTTTAAGAACGCAAATTTGAATAATCCTTTAGTATAAAAGAAAATTTATAAATGAAAGACTAAATTTGTTCATAAGATTCTAACCTCGGATTATGGTTAGTTGGAAGCTTGAAATGGCTTCAAAACAGGTTCCTTTAGTTCGGTATGACTGAAATTCTTGCTCAAATGGAGGTGATGGTGGCTGATTTTTATGGCTGCCTTGAAGAAGTTCTCTAAGTATTTTGCTTCAGCAAAGAAATGAGAAGAAGAGTGTGGGAACCGTGGAAGAGAAAGGAAGAAAAGATGAAGTCTTTGAAGAGAAGTGATAAAAACAATTATGGAGGAGACATGTTGAAGCATGTCACGGAGGAAATAAAGAAAATGAGGGTCAAGAGTAGTTGGAAAAGATATCCTTATGTCTCCTCTAGAGACTTTAACACACATAATGCCAATATGACATTTTTGAGATTTATTAGAAGTTCTAAGACTTTTTAGTAAACATACTAAATAAATATAGGAGAATTTTAGAAAATTTAAAAATAGATAAAAATAAATATTATAAAATAAATTTAAATGAAGCAATTTTTTTTTATACACTAAAAATTAATTTAATTACCTCAATACCCGTTAGGAGAATAACGGGTGTCACAGCTCTACCCCCCTTAAAGAAATTTCGTCCTCGAAATTTCAATTCTAGCAATACTAGTAAAAATTTTAATTCCATTATGATTCCAATTCCGAGTCTAAACCGTTAATGTTGTTTGTCCTCCAAATTTAAGTTATCGTATCTCCACTTATTTACTTGCATAATAAATCTTACTCCTAAATCCCTCAATGAGAGTATTTCTGACAAGTTTCAACTTATAACACCGTATAATAGTCTAAGAATCTGATCAGGCATACATATTGACCATACCATGATTCCAGTCCTTCATTGTCCATGGACTGTGATTTACAATCACATTTAAGGAGATTGCCAGAGAAATTTTATATACTTCATCTTTAGGTTCCTTTCCCTTTTTAAGTAAGGAAAAGTCAAATATATTTGATTTTATACCTCAACTAATAAACTAAAACATAATCATAAAACATATATCACAAACACTTCTATTCAAAACCATACATTAAACTTACTCATAGAGATATTAAACGGAATCTCAGAGTTGCAAACATACCCGACATATTTTTCATTAAACAGCTATCATCATGACACAAACATTCAACCCAAATAATATATTCATATTTCATATAGAATATCCCCATAACTGACTCTGGTACTTCCACATAATATTAACAGAATATTACACATTACAAACATGATACGGATACGTTTCGAGAGTACAAGGCACTCCGTATACCAGCTATCCATATCATGCATGCTTAGAGGATACAAAAACATCGATAAACAAAAGGTCAGACCTTAAGAAGGATGCGTTTCGAGAGCATCAAGTACTCCGTATCCAGTCATCCCGGCATTAGGCTCAATGAATCTAAAAGATTTAACAACGACATACCACAAGAAACACATAATACAAGGTAAACGGTTATTCGTAACACACGAAATACGGACACACATGCCTACATGCCAAAGATAAAACAAAAAGATTACAGATGGAGATTCAAATCAATTGGCCGCTCCCGGCTTTCCCTTTCCCATTCAAGCTTGGATGTTGCAGTGTCGGATTCTGGATGTATGATTTGCATTTTATCTATCAATTCCTCAGCTGTTGAAGCAGTAACAAAGATTTGTCTCTCCGATTCTGTAGTGATGTTTTCTTCCACAGCGTAACCTAGAAATTTCAAAAGACCGTCATAAAAACCCTTTACGTTCAGCAGACCCAAAGGTTTGGAATAAAAGCCCAACAATTGCCCACAAGCAACTATAAATATTTCCTCAAGAGTACCTAGACCACCAGGTAATGCTATAAAAGCATCAGAATTATAGATTATGTCTTTAAAATTTTTAGGGATACTCCTGACTCCTTCTCCCTTACCTATGGCTTCCTTACAAAGGTTTCCTTCAACTGGAATATGAGGCCAAATTCTTACATCAGTAGCGTCGCTAGACCTAGCTGCTAGTGCCATATTTACCATCATTTTTATACTACCACCCCCATAGATTATGTTAATCTTTTTGCGTGCTAGGACTTGCCCTAAGTGATTTGCAGCTTCTAAATAAGCTTTATCTTTTCCAAGGCTGGAACCACAAAAGACACAGACATTCTTTATTTTCTTCGTGGACTGGGAGGTAGACATATTTGGTTTATAGAAGTGGTTGCTTAATGTCTGCTCCACTTAGACTTCGAGTTCTACATAAGTTTTTAAAGATGAGAAATATACAAATAATCCGAACCGTTTTGAAATGTTTCCAATGGAATAAGAAAATGACTAGAAAGGGTTCCCGCCCTTCGTTAGAAACGATAGGGTAAAGTTAGACAGAAATAAGAAAAACCAGTGGTTTTTAGAGTTGTACATAGTAATGCAACTCAATTTATTAACTAACGGATGTTTCGTATCGAAACATAGTGAAATTTGGCTAATGGCTTTGTAATTGGCCAACAGGATCCTAGGAGTCTAGGAGAAGGGAAATCGAGGTTAAATTGCCCGACATTCACATCAAGTAAGTACCCTTCCCACCTACAGTATGAAATGTAGGTTTAGAAAGAAATGTATGTATATGTATACCTATGCGTATAATTAAGTGTAAACTTGTATGTTTGCCATGATATGAATACCTAGGGGTATAGTCATGTATGAATAATTGTGAGCATATTAATGTGTACCAGTGTGTACAAGATGTTATGTACCTGTGTGTACAATAATAAAAATGAGCATGTGTACCATGATTTTGTACCTGTGTGTATAATATGTTATGTACTTGTATGTACAATAATGAAAATGAGCATGTGTATCATGATTTTGTACCTGTGTGTACAATGATAAATACTTGAGTATGTATAAAGTAGGTATCTGTGTGTACATTTTATGTTAAGTACCTGTGAGTACATTATGCTATATACCTAATGTGTACCAGTGTGTATAAAAAGTACGTACATGTGTGTACTATGCTATGCAAGAGAATTTTATGTTTCATGGATAATATGTGATTATCACTTCATGCATGGTATGTCAACCATAATAAATGGACTGGTAAATGTATTACCAGAAATTAAGAGAAGTGTCGTACCGACTCCTAACTCAAGGGGAGTTTAAAGGATATGTTACGGTCACGGTGTTACGTAGACCTAAATGAAATTGCGCAATGGTACGAACACTTGGGCCCTAATAAAGATAAGAAATGATGAGGATAAAGAAAGTTTATAAGAAAGCATAATTGATTCATGCATTCATGTGAATATCCATGTGGGATTTATGGGACTTACTGGGCGTTAGCTCATTAAGTATTTCATGCTGTAGGTATTCCGACGAGAAGGTCAGAATAAGTTCAAATGGTGAGCTGGCGGAGAGGTGGATGATGTGCAGATTGGGTATGGAGTCCGCTGTTGTAATGTTTTTCGCTACGTATGTTTAAAGTTATTTTGAAATGAAATGTTTAAAAGAAAGATGTTGTAAAAGTAAAAGTATTAATTATGTAAATACAAGTATGTGAAAGTATTTTGGGAATTACCAAAGTTAATGTAAGCAAATTATTTATTCCCGTTTAAAAAAAAAATTCCTAAATTTTTGCCCTAAAGTAAGTAAGAAAGAGTTTTATCACAGCCCGAAAAGGCGGGTTGTGACATAATACACATTTCTTTAAATGTATTAAATACATAAATACATTTGTATATATATATACTTTTCCCAAAAATCCTCTATCTCATACTATAGGTGGCGTTCGAATTATCTACGAATGCTACAGCGTTAACAGACTTCTGGTTCTGTTGCTTAAATGCTTAAGTGTCATGTTTGACCAATTGTGTTGCCATTAGCTAACTTACCACTCTTGATCTATAAAATATATGTCAATAAAATATATGCGTTAATTACCAAGTCGAGTTATTGCTCGGTTCAAAAACCCGATCACTATGGATTTTATTCCTCTTAGTTCACAATGTCTTATCGTTACTAACTAAGGGGAAAAATTCTTTGCTAAAGACATTTTTCCTATTTCGGACATTTTAGGGTTCATTCGGGCCATTTTGTGAAAAATGATGTTTTTGCCCTCGACAGACCTTTCTAAACTTCTTCTACCTCTTTTTTGCTAACTCAACACAAAATGTTGCTTATTAATAGCGGGACAAAAATTCAAGGTATTGGTTTTCTTATTTTGCAATAAAAAACCAAATTTAGCAAAATTTTACAATTTTATCCCAGATATTGAAAATATCGACGATTTTGCCCTCAAGACCAAAAATGATCTTTTTATACCGTTAGCCTCAATTTTTTGCAAGGATTAAATTCTTCCAAAGTTTCTTACCCAAATTCCTTTTATTTAAAAATGTTTTTGTCCTTTTACTTTTGTTAAAATTTTTTGATGAAAAATTGTAAAATTCGTATTTCATAAATCCTTGCAAATTTTGACAAACTGTTCACAATCTTAATAGTTTCTTCGAGATCTACAACTTTCATATTTTAACTTTACTGAAATTCCCACTACACAGTGGAGTTTCTTGCCATTTTTTGGAACTGTCAAGTTTATGTAAATCTTTTCAATTTAGTCCTTTGTTATTTTCACAAAAATTTGCTTTTAAACATTATGCACCCCACTGTTTAGAGCAAGTTCCAAATCTTCTTTGGAAAATAATTATGTTTAAACATGCCAAAATTTCATTTTCTTCAAGATTACTTAATCTTTGTAAAGTTGCTTAATTTGCAAAATAAACTTATTCTGAAACATACAACCTCTAATTTCTAACCATATCATACCTTAAAATTACATAAGTACACCATAAGCCAACTTAGATTATTACATGCCACACTTGAAAGAAAACAAAACAAAACAAAACAAAACAAAACAACCACAAACTTAAAATTAGGAGGTTAGGCTTTTACCAAAGAAAATTGGTAAGCTTGTGCACCTTCAACAAACTTGATTTTGTCAACCTTCCTAGGCATGATCCATGACAAGAAAACCCTTATCAAATCCCCCTTCAATCCTAAAGAAAACCCTAGAAATAGTTTAGATCTTACCTTGAAAGTTTGAAAAACCTTGAACTTGAAACTTAGTCTTGACTTGAAACTTGCTTGGAAAATGTTATGTAAAGAGTTTGCTTTGAGAAAATTTTGAGAGAAAGGGGAGTAAAGGCTGCCGTGCATGAGAATAGCATGAAATGATTTTTGGTTTCTTTTTGCCTATGCTTTTATGAGTAAAAGAAATGATTTTTCCACAAAAATGGTGAGTGACCATGCTTACTCACCCTTAAACCATCATTAGGGTAAAAGATAGGTTTATTCTTGGCTTGGTGGGATTGGGCCACATCAAGGGGTGTGATGGTTTAATCTTCACCCTTAAAGTGTCCCTTGGTGGGTCCCATGACCTTACATAGTGTAATTTTACACCGTACGGTATTTTTTTTCTTATACTGTTAGGGTAAAACTAAAGAAATATGTACTTAAGCAGGCTAAAATATTCTAACTTACTCTTTGGTTCACTTTTCTAATCCCAAACACAGTATTTCATATATCTATGTTTTTACTTAAATAGTGTATTTACACTGCATCTTGAACCTTTTACATTGTTTTGGGTTATAATACATTTTTCTTCTTTATTTAACACTTTAATCATTTATTAATTTATACCACAACACTATGATTGATTGTGATATAAAGTTCATTTTAAGGATATTATTCATAAATTTTTGAGCATTTAAGCTCACAAAATTTATATTGAACAATATTCAAAATCGCACAAAATTTACAGTCAAATTTCCTATTAATATTGTTCATATATGTTATCGTAATTTACAAAAATACGATTTATAAAGATAAATTTATTAATTAAATCCAAATGAGTACTAAATTTAATAATGAATTTTCCTTGAGCATTACACTAATACTGCAAGTTTAAAGTTCGATTGGGATAAAGGCAATAAGAATTGGTTATTAGATTTGTACTTCACATGTGATTTTTCAGTTTTACCCATGGCATGTTCACAGATATGTTTGTGTGTTTTGGATAACCGCTCTTCCTGATGTGATGTCATTTTTTATTATGTCTTTTGTGTATTTCTTTTATGGCATGTTTTTAGAAAAACCTTTAGATTCATTTATTTCAGTATTGGAGGAGTAACTGATATTACGAAATACCTAGTACTCTTGAAATGTATTACGTTTAAAGTCCGATCTTTTGTTTGATAATATTTTTTGTATTTTCTATGTATGTATGATTCAGATAGTAGATATATGGAGTGCTTTATACTCTCGAAACGTATTCACATTGTGAGGATCTATCTTTTTTTTTTCTGTTTCACTTTTGTACTCTCGAAACATATCCATATCATGAGGCCCGATCTTTTTTTCTATTTTTAAATTTCTATTTGTGATATATTTTGTCAAATATATTTAGAGTGTTTTATTGATTATGTTTTTTTTTTCGTTTCCTAATAATTATTATTGAAAGGTTTCCATTAATATAAGTGAAGTATCATGATTAATTCACACTGTTAATCAAAGACCTTTTTTAAACGTATGAATAACTCTTTGGATGTTATATTTAGTATCTTTAATTAAAATAGATTCATGTATAAGTCATTGCTTATTCTATTGTTTAATTTTAAAAAGTCATAGATTAAAAGAATCAAACATTGTTTATTTTGTAGAGTCATGTATAACTCTTGAGCAATCCTATTCATTGGAATTAAAAAGATTTTTCATAACTTCTAGATTAATGAGATTGATAGAGATTATATTATTTAAAAATTTAACAACAGCCGCATAATTTAAAGCTTAATAGCTATAATATAAAAAGAATAAAAAGACATGTAATCTAATAAGATGATTTTCGACCACCAAAAAGTGAATAACTATTTATTAATTTATAAAACGCAAATAATAGAATAAAAAGAAAAAAAGGAAAACTGAAGTAACAGACTCATATTTGGATGAGTTTGGTTAACCATATAATTTAAAGCTTAATAGTTATAATATGAAAAGAATAAAAAGCATGTAATCAGATAAAATGATTTTCGACAACCAAAAAGTTAATAGCTATTTATTAATTTATAAAACACAAATAATAAAATAAAAAGAAAAAAAGGAAAAACTAAAGTGATAGACTCATATTTGCATGAGTTTGGTTAATAAAATTATTGATATTATAAAAAGTGAGTTCTAAAAAGAATATGTCTGAATTTTTTGTAAAAGGATAGAAGAAAACATCATATAGGAGTTAAAACTTTGGATGTCAATGGAAAAGAAAAAAAAATATTGATTTAAGCTTATCTAAGTATTAGATTGAGACTTGACATGTTATATATAATGCGAGGCAATTGTTGGTATAGTGTGCCTAAATTTGTTTACCATTTTCTAACTAATTATTTGGTCATAATCTAAACATCACAAGTTTTGTAAATACAAAAATAGGATTAGGTTAGAAATAAGTTAATAGGAAAATAAGATTACACTAAAAGTTGAAAATTTTTACACTACAAAATTTTTACAGACTTTCCTATGGAAAATATTTTTGTTATATAAAAAGTTGAAAATTTTTACAGTATATATATACAGACATATTTATATATGTTGATATGATATTATATTGAAAAGTTTCTTACAATGTTTTATAGTGTTTGTATTCCCCTTTTCTTTGGTTCTTTCTCACTGCAAAATAGAAAAGTCAGAAAAATTAATAACAATAATTATTAAGAGAGTCAAAAATTTAGAATTATGTGTATTGTAAATTAAAGGATTTAAAAGTAATTATATTACCTGGTCATTGGACGTTTTTTTATTGATTCAGTTTTTTTTTTTTATAATTGAAATGATAAAAGGTTGTTATGATATATATTTAGAATAATAAATGTTAATTTTTAAATATATTTAATATAAATTAGTAAATATGTTTTACTTTATGGTCAACTTTTTTAGGTTCGGTGTCTTTAGATCTATTGTTGTGGCAATGGTATTGAAGGCTCAAAACTGCTTTAAAAAAAAACTATCAGGCGTAGAAATATCAACAAAGCAAGTGTAACAAAGGCAGTGAAAAGAACATAAGAGTAAATAAACTGAGACGAACAGGGAATGAATTGAGAGAAAACGAGAAAGAAGAGACAAAGCATATACAAAGAAGAATAATATCAGATAGCAGTATTTATACACAAAAAGAGAATAATGTCATACAATATCAAAGCAACAATAGTAAAATACCTAACACAATAAAAGCAAATCGAAATGATTTCTTCCATATAACTAAATGGCTTTTTCTTTTTTTTGTTCCCGTTCTTTTTTTAATCATTTTTATACTGATTTCTTCTTTATTTTCCTTTTGTCTTGGTTCCATAAAGAATATGTATGAATTTTAAAAAAGAGAATAAAAGAGCACATTTTATAAAAGCGGGAACTTGCATGCCAACAGAAAACAAAAAAAAAAGCTCAGAGTGTATTGAGACATAATATGTTATAGTAATATGCATGACAAAAGCTAAAAACTTGAATGCTAACGAGAAAGAGGAAAGAAATAATCTAAGCTTACTTACTCCTTAGTTACTTACCTGCTCCGACAGAACAACAGCTACACATTTCAACAATCTTGAAAATTATGCATAATAGTGTTTGTTTTGAGGGGGAAAGAGGGAAGAAATAAACAACAAATAAAATGTGAAATCCCTATATTTGTTTGCATTTCAATCATATTTCATTATTATATGCCATAGCGAGAATCAACTTAAATCAATTTTTTACTTAAGAATGATTAAGATAATCACCTTTTATTGACGCAATTGACACATTTTTATAAGCTTATCAGATTTTTTTTTTTTTTGGAAGTATATTAAAATTTGAAATTTTAAAATGAACAAACAAGAGTTGTTAGAAGGAAAGTTGTCGTATGGGTTGAAAACAACGAAAAAGTTCTGTCAACTTTTTGGCAAGCTTTTTGCCAGGATTTGATTTTGTTGTGCTTTGTATTGGTGCTATAAAAACTTGGTTAAAAAATGACCACATGGGAAAAGCACAGCAACAAAAATAACAATAATACATAATAAAACAACATAGCAAGATCAATTCGTTACATCAGAGAGGAAAAGACAGCAAACCCGATGACATTACTAACATGCATGACAAAAGAGGATGTCCTCTTCTAGCAAAAAAACAGTATTATGTGCTGTTTGAAATTTAAAATAAGTAAATAAATAAGAGTTATTAAAGGACAGAGTTGTATTAGTCAAAAAGAAGGAAAAGATTGAAAAGAAGTTGAAAAAGTTAGGAAAAAAAAAAAAGGCTGGAAAGAAGGGAAAGGTTTAACTGTACGAACAGTAAACATTATTACATAGTGTTTGATGGTTAGTAGTTTATATATTTTTTAATTATAAATAATATAAAACTTTTATATATTATAATAATAATAATAAAAAAATCATCATGATGTAAAATTCTCACATATTATAATAAAAACAGTTTTAACTAATGACTCCCACCAGCCTAAATATCATATTAATTGTCTAATTAGTTTTATATAGGAAAGAGATTTTATTTTTTACACTACAAGAAAAACTATATTTAACGACATATTATTCACAATATGTAGTTTTTAAATATCGTTGAAAAGTACAAACAACGACATCTCTAACAAACATGTCGTTTATAACATTTGAAACAATAATTAACGACATCTATATAGATTTCATATTAAATGTCTCATTAACGACAATAGTTTAGTGTCGTTGAATTATTTAACGACAAGTAGGAGATGTCGTCAAAACCTTAGAGATTCTACGACACCCCTTATAGACTATATTGGTCAAGATGTCGTCTATAAATGGTGTCGTGGAATCTCCAAGGCTTTGACGACATCTCCTACTTGTCGTTAAATAATTTAACGACACTAAACTATTGTCGTTAAAAGGAGACCTTTAATATATCTATATAAATGTCGTTAATTATTGTTTCAAAGGTCGTTAATGACATCTTTATTAGAGATATCGTTGTATGTACTTTTTAACGACATTCAAAAATTACATGTCGTAAATAATATGTTGTTAAATATAGTCTTTCTGGAAGATTTTGATGGAAGGGCCAAAAAAAATCCTAATTGGATAAATGACCCTTTTTTTTTAACCAAAAAACATGCTTTTCTATGCAGGTAAACTGTCCCAGTTTTTTTCAAAAAAATAAAGAAAATAACTGTAGCATGATAAAGAACCTCAACATGATGAAAAAAAAAACTAGAACCGTTTTGATGTTCAAAAAGCCTTTTTTTTATGCCAAAAACTGTCCAAAAAAATTTGGACCATTTGTCCAAAAAAATTTTCCCACAAGGACATTTTTAAAAATCCCTCCTTTCTGGTTGTAGTGTTAGTACACAACCCTTTGCAGATCTGCTAATATGGATTCTTTCTGAAGGTATATGTGTAGGTATAGATGGCATAAAATTGTATTGCGGATAAATATGGTTATCCTCTTGAATAAGATTGATTTATTAGTATATATCTCTATATATATGCTAATTCTTACAATAGTCAAAATACCTTCTAATTCTGTTCATAATTACGACCACTTAAAGCCCCAAATTTTATTCAGCCCATTTTGTGTGGTTGAAGGAATAACGAATAATTGATATATATGTGCGTGTTTGTATATATATATCTACGTGTATATTATATAGTTATTAAATGTTTTTTAAGCTTTTGTTTCGGCAGGAGTCATGGGATAGTGTATTAAAGCTGCAATGCTGAAATTTTTTTGTCCAACCACAAAAAATGGATTTTTACTAATAACCCTCTTAGATAGGTATATTATTTGTCTGTTTTAAGTGGGACATCTTTCCAAACGTGAATTCCACTACATCACCCTTTTTTCCTCTCTTTTTTTTCCTATTTACAAAATAATAATTAAATAGTAGGTCAGATTAATAGATTACAAAGCTCTTTGCTTCATTAGACATTGTTAGAATTCTCACCATATTATAAATAGTGTTAAAAAATTTTAAAAAAATGAACTGAACAATTAATAAGCAAAAAAAAAAAAAAAAACTTTCCAAATTCTTCAGCTCAAGGTTTCTTCACATATTCATCTTATTGAATGAAAGATCCAGATGCTCCAAATTGTTTAAGCGCCCACTTTCAAAAGGAAGCTTTCTGCAAGGAAAATCCAAATACAGCACAAAATGCAACCAATTTAAAACAATTTCATGCTTTTCTACCCATACAGAATTGACAAAATCCAACGAAATACAATTTTTGACAAAAACACAAAAATCCCAGATTCCCAAATGCAAAAACGAAGCAAACAAATTAAAGGAAATAAAATAAAAAAGAAAAACAAAAAAGAACACAAAAGAAAACAGCAGTCATAAATCGAACAAAAAATTAGATAAAAATCACAACAACAAATTGAAGGGGACAAAATTAAAAAAAAAAAATATATATATATATATATATATAAAAGAAAACAGCAGTAATAAATCGAACAAAAAGTTAAATAAAAATTAAAAATTTCAAATCACAAATTCCGAAACGCAGAAAAGAAACTAAAATCACGTACAAACAGAAAGGGAGAAACCCGCACACAACGAAAGGATCCAAGAGAGAGGAGGAAAAAAAAATCCTATTTATCTAACCCAATAGGAACTATAGAAGGGAAAAAACCAAATCCAAAAGAAAAACAGGAAGAACAAAATTTCAAATGTAAAAATTAAGAAATCACAGAAGGGGAAAAAAAAAGAAGAAAAAACGCACAACTAAAAAAAAAAAAAAAAAAAGAGATCGACCATAAGAGGAAGCAGCCAAAAACAAAGAGAGAAGGGGAAAAAAAAAAGACATCAGCCATCAAACCGAATAACCAAAAGCAAGACAAAACATGCAAGAAGAAGAATGGAGATGAAGAACAAAGAACGGCGCGCAATGAGAAGCACGTAAGGGAATCGGGAGAGGAGGATGGACATTAGAGTTTTTTGAATGTGAAATCACAAACAGAACGGCGCACAAAGAGAAGCACGCAAGGGAATAAGGAGAAGAGGATAGACATTTTTTAGAAGGATTTGTAAAAATGGCTTTTTGAGAAAAATATTTTTTGTCGATGATTTTTTTTTTTGGTCAGTTTTTGACCAAAAAAAATTTTTTTAACATTAAAATAGTTTCAATTTTTTTTTATTTTGTTGAGTTTTTTGTCTTACTATAATTATTTTTTTTATTTTTTTAAAAAAATTAAAATAATTAACCTATATAAAAAAATATATTTTTGATTTAAAAAAAAAGAAATCGTTTCCTCGATTTAAATTTTTTTAGCCCTATCTTCAAATTCTTCCTATTTTTCTTTTAGGTGTGTAGTCACAAACAACCAAGAAGAAAGATGAGAAAAAGTAATTAACGAGAAGGACATAAACGTAATAGGATAAGGCAGGGACCAAAATGTCCCAAAAGGCCATCGCCAAAAGAGAGAAGAAAAATAAAACAATAATAGCAAGACCAAGAAAGCACAACAAAAGAATAAAACTAGAAGATCACTGAACAAACTAAAGTAGATTCTGCCTATAAATGTTGTAAATAAAACTTTTAGTCAATCCAATGGGTCCTGTAGTTTGACCCCATTTCTTTGTTCAAAAAGATTCACGATGGTGAATGTGCTATTCATTCTTGTCGTATGAAATTGAAATTCTTTTTTTTTCCTATATTTAATAATTAATTCATGCATAAGGTATTTATATTATCCACAACGTACGGTAGAGAACCCAAATTACATGTTGGATTGCTCAATATTTTACATCATGTTTTGTCTATTATTTTTGGGTCAAAATTCATCTTTAAATTTTAAATTCATGTTAAATTTTGCAGATATATTATTAACGACTTAATTGGACCTTTAATTTAAAAATTTTCCTTTTACAGCTTATGGTTAAATATGTGACTGAATACTAATTAGGTTCAATTTGTAAAAAAGGAAAAATTGTGACAAGCAAAACCCTAATTCAAATGAAGACTTACAATATTAAAATTTACTTAACATAATGCCTAAATAATATTTGATTACAGAGTTTCACAGGATAAATTCTTTGATTTATAAATAGGTTGGTCAAATAGAAAAGTACATTTACATGAAAAAAAAAAAAAAACCTTGGGTACTTTTTTTTTTTTTTTCAAAGATTCACACCTGCATGTGTCACTCTATAATTAAGAAATAAAGATTAGAAGTGGGATCAAACATAGAATCTCCACCCAAAATTGTGACAATGAAACCCCTAATGCAAATGATGGCTTACAATTTTAAAATTTGTTTTAACAATAACATAATACCTAACTAATGTTTAGGTTGATTTAAAGTTGAAAACGATAACTGGTAGAGTAATAGGTTCAAAACAGTTGTTAAAAAGGTTGTTTTTATACTCTATATTTTGTGTTTTTTAGAAAATATACCTTTAATTTTCAATATTCTCACCGAATATGTACCTTTAAATAATAACTCGTTTTATATCTTTTTTGGTCAAAGCTCTATTATGAATTTTAAAATATCTATTATGAATTTTAAAATGTCCAAAATACCCGCAATGAAAAGAAATTAATAACAACGATCATTTTCTTTTTGTAAATAAAACAACACATTAGCAAGTATGTTGGGGTGGTTTTGTGAAGATCTAGAGGAGGAAAGAAAAAAACACAGATTAATATTCGCAAAGTCTGGGGTTGGAGGGAGACGTGTCGCCATCGAGAGATTTGAGGGGGAGGAGGGGGTGCCGTCGTGTCTGGGATATCTGCGTATAGGGCTAAGGTGGCTATATATCTACGGGAGGAGGGGTTTTCTGTCGTGCATCTAGGCTGCGAGAATTGGTGTCGTTCAGAGCTGCTTGAGGAGCGGTGGTGGTGGTAGTGTGTTTAGGCAGGGAGGTTAGTTGAAGTCGCTCATCTTGGCAACGGGTGGGTGGCCGTTTGTGGGGGTGGATATTTTTCTCCTTTTGCGTCTTCATTCTTAGCTGGGACTGGCATAAAGCTTCTTGTCCTTGTTGCTATAGCTTTTGCCGAAGCCTTTTTCTTATCTTTTTGAATTTTGGGGTTGAGCTAGGACTAGGACACCAGCATTCTAGGTATTTTGAGCCACGGATGAAAAGTTCAACAAATGAGAGATGGGTTTTAGTTTTGGGTAACTGGTACGTTTTGATTAACTGATTGTGGTTGGTCAATCAAACGGTTTGAAAAATATTTTGTAGAAACTTCAACGATAGCAAATCCATTTTTTCTCTCTTGATATCACAGTATTTTTTTTTCCCGCCCCAAATGTTTTAGACTCTATCTGATCTTGGCTGAGGGTGTGGGTACTTCAGCAGTGGTGTTAGGTTCTCAGAGTTAGGTTATATATATATATTAGTTTGATTATTCAAGGTATTTGTGTATTTCAAAATTTATTGTTTATCGAGGAAAAGTATAGATTTATATATTAAATATAATTTAAAGGCTGACATTTGACAAAATTAAAGACCGATGATATATTTTTTGAATAAGCATAAAACACATGGTATAAAAAGATAAATAACCTAAAACATATATAACGTGTCAGATGTTATTAGTAAATCTCAACTATGTTAGCACCCATTAGCTCAAAGCATAAATTGCCAGATAACTAAAAGTTTAGAGAGAAGAAGTGCAATTAGATTGCTAATTTCTAATGGTATCAACCATAGGCAGAGATAAAGGGGTGACGGTTGCAAGATAAAAGAGTGAAAAAGAGTATAGAGAGGAGTGAAAAAAGATTTTCTTCCTAGCCCACAACAAAGATCCGCTACTACAAAAGGCGTCTTTTGCGACGATTTTTTGTCTTCACAAAAAGACGAGAGTCGTTGCAAATATATTTGTTGCGACAAAATGTCATCGTCAATATGTCGTTGCTCAAGAGACCTTTGGAATTGTGGCTGAGAGTGAAAGACAGTTGTAAACCATTTTGTATTTATTATCATCGCAAAAAACTCTATTATTATCATTACGTGTACAGAGTGTTATCGTCACCTGTACACAATGGTATTTGCGACGCCTTTGTCCTCTCAAATACCTATCATATATGGTGCCAGCCCTTTGGTGTCAAATATTCTTGGCGCCAAACCACTATCGTCGCAAATATGAATAGTTATGTGCTGCCTTTGTTGCGATGGCATGTCGACACGAATAAGCATTATATGCGACGACATGTCGTTGTAAAAATGTTCCTCAATTGCAACGTTTTGTTGCCAAATACGGAATATTGTCATCACAAAAAATGTCGTTGTTGTAAGACTTGTTTGTAGTAGTGATCCTAGAAGCAGCTCATGTGCTAAACAGAAATTTTCCATCAGAAGTTTAGTTTTCATCCATTATAATAATTTCAATACTTTGTTGAATTCAAGAATATTGTTAAAACTAAACGTTCAAAAGTTAATTATGGCAATTTTTTCAAAATAAATCAGAGGGTAAGTAAATGCATTAAAAATCCTTTAATTTAGGTTCAATTTCATCAAATTATTATGGCCAAACAAAATTACCATCCACCTGCATCAAGCAAATCATTCAAATTTATTTATATGATATTATCTTTACGAAGTGGGGATTTGATGTGGAATAGTGGCTTTAGAGAATGCCAACTTAATTAAAATATTTTAAAATTCCTTAATACTAGCTGTTCTCTCTGAATTTTATTTAAAAATAATAATAAATAAATAGAGGAACTCCAACTAGCTAGCGGATATGAATTAGTATCATTACATGTCGTTACCCCACACACACACACACATATATCAATATATGCTTACAAAATTATAAGCAATTATTCCTGCCTGAATAATATTTTGCTCCATATTAAAAATGCATTAAAAATACACCTCGGTTATATTAAAGAAAGAATGCTACAAAACTACAGATCAATATTGCACCAGAAATTACCAAATTCCACGCACCAAAAAACGACATTTTATTGAAAATTTCTTAGTGATCAATTTAGGTTTTGGGTTTTTAATGCATCATTAAGTGTGTGTCTTCTATGTATAGAAACCAAAATATAATTGCTGATTTTATGATGGGTTAAATTGGTAATTAAAGATAATTGTTAAGGTTTAGCAGTTATATAAAAGGGTTGTGGTCCCCAAGTTAGTATGTAAGTTATTTTTTAGTTCCCCATCTACAGGGAAATTACAGAGGCATTCTTTGAAAGAGGACTTACGTACCAGACTTGAAAGATCCTTAAGCTACAGACTCAAGAATCACATGCAATCTATAAATTCATGTTAGCTTCCGCATCTTATTAATATTCTTGGTGATTTGACATGAATGGTTCTACGTGATGGTAGTTTTCATCATAATATTTTGTTGTAACAAGAAGAACTCACTTCAGAAGAGTGAACGATTCTAATTTGTACCGAGGCTTAATTAAACGTTGCTCATCTTGGATGAAAGATCAAAAAATTGGTCGACTGAATTTCTTTCACGCTATTTTTCTTGTTTTTCCATTTGCATGCACGAGATGATTTGCTGATAGAGAGTGGACTTGAGAAATATAAGATGGATTTTTTTTTTTTTTAGTTAATAATGTTATCGGTGTATAGCAAGATTAAGCATTGCGATGATTTGATAAATATCTCATTCATTCTGAAGAAATGAAATGTGGTGGTATTCAAACATTAATTGATAATTTTAGCGTTAAAGAAGACGTAACTGAGAAAATGGGGTGGAAATTGTTTTTATTCTCAATTTCAAAGAAACAAAAATTTGTGTGAAGTACCATTTTACATATTGTAATTAAAAAAAAAAAAAAAAAAAAGGCATCTCAGTATGATTGGAGTTACGGATTTTTCCCTGAATGTATGGATTAATAGGAATTTTTATAAATGCAGTCTTTTAAGATTTACTTTTTATAAATGCTACATATATTTATTTGTGGCATAATTTAATATGCAATATAAATGATAGTGTGATATAAACTTTTTTAAATGTAACATAGATAAACACAATTTTTAAAAGCATGACATATCATATGATAAAGAAAGGTCACAATTAGCGACAATATTTTCTCGTCGCTAGAAAGTGACGTTTTAGCAATGACGTGATGTCGCCCATAAATTTTTTTTTTTTTTTTTTTAAAAGCCCAATCCCCTCCTACAAGAACTTCAAAGGAAAACAGAGCGACCCATTAGCATTAAAGATTCCTACCACTTCTCAACAAATTTAGCACAAATGACCGTGTTGTTAAAATATATGAAAAGAAAAGGAAAGAGTAATTTGGAGAACATTTAATTTATAAGTTTTAGATAACTCAAGAAGAGATGGATTATGATGATCTGGATAACTTAGAAGAGAACGGAAGTCCGATGCAACAAAAAATATTAAAGATCAAATCATTTTCAACTCAGGTTCGGATGTTTAGAAACATTAACCTTCAAAGAAAAAGCTTAGGTCCTGAACACTAATGAGCTCTTATTTTTGAAAAGCCTTGCCCATGTTGATTATGCAAAAGTTTACAAAAAATCAAGTAACAAGGAAGAGTATAAGTCTAGTAATTTGATGAAATTTGACGATTTTGCAATTTCTCATAATAAATAAATAAATAAAAAAAAATAGGTAGTTGTCTCAAAGTCTAGGAATGAATTAGAGGGGCTTGATAATTTGTGAAAAGCAGTCCTGACAGAAAAAGCCTATGCTCGTTGTGCTCGAACTGGGAAGGATTTTTAGTCGCATCAATGGAATCGGATTGGATCGTTCGTTCTTTTTCCGTCTTCAAGATTTTTCCCACTGGTTTACATTTTAATGAGATCGTTTTAAATTTTTTAATTAAGAGAGTCCTTGTTTTAATTTTGTTTATTTTTAGAATTGTTTCTTCCTTGTCGTTTATATTTTCCTTGCTTTGTTAGCCTTTATGTTGAATCCAGTAATTCTTCATTTTTTCTATTTTTTTTTTCTTTTTCTTCTTAATAATTTGAGTGGGAGTTTTACTTTTTCTATAGAAGGAGCTATTTAGTGCTTGTAGAACGTGCCAAGATTTATTTATATCAGTTACTCTCTCTATTTATTTATTTTTTTTTTTCAAAAAAGTTAATCTAGCATGGGTTATGTATAAATTTGTGGATAATTTGGTCAACAACAGAGACAGCACTATATATATATATATATATATATATATATAGAATCATACACGATGATCAGTAACAAAGGCTGAGATCCATATATACATAGATCTCTTATTAACCAACTTCACTGCATGTAATGCTAAGCTACATAGGCAAACAAGAGTAGTAAAACTAATCAACAAACAGATTTTGGCTGACATTAATAAAATAAAATAAAACTGATACAGAACATACATACATACATACATATATACATAGAATCATACACGATGATCATTAACAAAGGCTGAGATCCATATATACATAGATCTCTTATTAACCAACTTCACTACATGTAATGCTAAGCTACATAGGCAAACAAGAGTGGTAAAAACTAATCAACAACATGGAGGTTTACAGCAAGGTGGAGGGTAATACTCGTCGCGTCCTGGATTAT
Source organism: Artocarpus heterophyllus (assembly GCA_025403435.1). Lineage (NCBI taxonomy): Eukaryota > Viridiplantae > Streptophyta > Magnoliopsida > Rosales > Moraceae > Artocarpus > Artocarpus heterophyllus. The sequence continues at coordinate 9,437,969 of CM046341.1, forward strand.
TTGGAGGCTTTAATTGTTGGGGATTGATTTCAGCAAGAGAAGTAGTGGAGAGAATCAACACAACAAGGATCATCAAAAGCAAAATTCTAGGTGATAACATTATTTCTCCCAGCCTAGCCATATTTTGAGTTAATGATCATCTGAGTGTATGATCAATTATCGCTGACCTTTTTATACAGAGGTGAGGCCAATGTATTCCAGACACTTGTCAGTTTGTAATTTGTTCTATTTTTGATAGGTTACGTGTCTAGATGCAACACAAAACGGTTTTTTGTGCACCACAAAAATATAATCATGCCTGAGTATTCCAACTGACACTTGTGCGGTTCAGATACTAGATAGGACTCGAAAGCGGCCTTTGTATCAATTATCAAATTAAAAAATCTACAGATTTGATATTCTTAAATAACTCACCCAATTATGTGCATGTAAAATAAATTATGGAGCTCATATCATAGTTTTCCTTGCTCTTTGAAAACTATTCTTCCTCTTACTTTCTAATTTACCTTTTAATATAGCATTAAGGGACTCATATCAGCATTGTCCATGATGTAACAGAGGAGTAGGTAGGGGTGGATAACTCCTTGTCCCTCCTTTGTCGATAAATTGAGAAGAGAAAACAAAAGAGAGAAAAAGAAAAAGAAGGAGACAAAATAAGAGGAAGAAAAAAAGGGGAAAGTAAGAGAAAAAGTAAACAAAGAGCGTGGTTTTAACGCGTAAATGAAAAGAAAACTTGTTTATAAATTAAGCTCTCCTCATCTTTCTTTAATCATTCCGTCTCATTCTTTAAGTTTTTTCTTCACAATGTAATTCTTTCCTTCCTTTTTTGGTGGTTTTCTTTTTATTTTAAGAGAGATAATTGTAAGATATTTCTCTTTTTTTTTTAAAGAGAGATTTTTATTGTTCTCTCTATGTGATCTAGAGAGGATAATTTTTTCATCTTTTAATAGTGAGGTTCTTTTATACCTATCACGTGGATATAGACAAGTTTAGGTAAATCATGCTAAATGTCTATGTCCATTATTTCATTCATTTCTAGTCTTTATTATCCCAACCAGTGACACTAGAGTCAAGTTCGTGGTATATATAGTACACTATTCACGTATGCAATACTATTTATGTATACTATTTATAATGAAATGATGATGGTTGAGCAGGTCGCGGTAAACAACACGGCGGCAAAATTTGAAATAGAAAAGTTGAACGACCACAATTTCACGTTGTGATTACAATTGATGATGTTGAAAATGATGCAAATTATCAAGAGGAATTATCATATAAAGCAACGAATGTTGAAGTTCGCCGTAGTAAAGATAATGGTCCAATACAAATTCAAGGCTTGTACATAAACCTTTGCATCGTAAAGATGAAATTTTTCTCAAGTCGGACATTGCGGAAACCAAAACGGACATTTATGGTGCCCCCGCAGAACTTAATGAAGAAACCAGTACTAGTACCGCTAGTGATAGTTGTGGTTGAGTGTGAAAGCATTTGTGTTTTGAGTGTGAAAAATAATTGGGAAAATGTGAATGTTATCTTTGTACTATATTTGGTCCGTAATTCTTTCTTTGAGGACACGAGGCTGGAAGAAAGTGCCTGTCATTCTAGTTATTATTGTAAAAATTTTTAGTTTAATTACCAGTTTTCGAAAACAACAAGTTCTGGAGGGTCTACTAATTTTTTTCCTAATTTTTTCACGTTTAGTTTATGTTTTTCAATGTGTCTTTGTTTGTTTTTTTGGTAATTCTCTCAAATAATATTTTTATAAATATCTTTTTCTGTTAAATACTTTTTTTCTTGCCGCCCTTTTGAAATAATTTTTCTTATATATGTCTACTTAAATAACCTTTTTCTTGCAATAATGTGAAATACTGTTTTCCTTATATATATATATATATATATATATATATATGCTTTCTCAATAATTTATTGTTAAATTTGCCACATTGAAATCTTTTTTTTTTTTTAAGAGTTCTAATTTTTTTACTAATCTAGACTCATTAAAGAATAATTAATCAACAAGAATTTAAACTTTTTAAAAAAAAATTACGTTCAAAAGTAAGCAAAAAATTCAACAAATTTACTATGCATGTGCTTCCAACTATTTTATAATATTAAAAGTTGATAAATTGAAAATTTCTAAGGTTTTATGTGGTTTTGAAACAAAATTATGGTTCTATAACTCGATAATTGTCAGGACCGAATTGCCCTCAATTAGCACCTACGTACCTTGCCAGATAATGGAACCGATCACATCAAAATTCGTCCCCTTATGAGGCGTGGTAGCGAAATGGTTTTTTTTGTAGTACTGAAGCACATCTTTAATAATCTTTTGATGTGAAATCAGCCCATCATCTGTTTGAAGAACGTCCAAAGGCTTTTTTGATAAGTATTACTATAATTCTGGTGTGGAAGCATTCAAATACTAAAATTCAATCTCGTGTTTTCAGTAGAAAAGCGACGGAAGAGTCTCTTGGAGAGAGCTCCCATCACAAACTCGACATGTTCTCTAATAAAGCCTACCAACTCCAATCTTTGTCTAAATTGGGAAAACTGAAGCATCACATTATTTCCAGTTATCGAGTTTAGAATTACAGATTGAACGAGTTGAGAATTCCTCGATTCATAATCCAATTCAAAACTATTTGGGGTTTTTTTTACTCATTACTAACCTCTTCTAAAACCTTCAAATTGGATTAAATTTCACGCATTTCATGGATCGATGGATTTCGTGAACACATCTAATCTTTTCTAAAAAAAATAATCAAGTAGTTCCATGTTTTTCTTTTTACAATATGGAAAGTGACAGCACTTCACACAAATTAAAATCATTTTAGTACATTACATGTGCTTTTATTCTTTTTCTATTATAGCTATTAAGCTTTAAATTATACGGCCAATTGAAGCCATTAAATTTCTAAATGATATAATCTCTGTCAATCTCATTAATCTAGAAGTTATGAAAAATCTTTTGATCCCAATGGATAGGATTGCTCAAGAGTTATACATGACTCTATAAAATAAACAATGTTTGATTCTTTTAATTTAAGATTTTTTTAAAATTAAACAACAGAATAAGCAATGACTTATACATGAATCCATTTTAATTAAAGATACTAAATATAACATCCAAAGTGTTATTCATACTTTTAAACAAGAGGTATTTGATTAACAGTACAAATTAATCACGATACTTCACTTATATTATTGAGAACCTTTCAATAACAATTATTAGAAAAAAATAATTAATAAAACACTCCAAATATATTTGACAAAATATATTACAAATAAAAATTTTAAAAATAGAAAAAAATGACTTTATGATACGGATACATTTTGAGAGTACAAAGTAAACGAGGAAAAAAATAAAATCTCATGATGTGAATAGTTTTGAGAGTATAAAGCACTCTGTATATAAGCTATCCCAATTATACATACATAGAAAATACAAAAATATTATCAAACAAAAGATCGGACCTTAAACAGAATGTGTTTCAAGAATACTAGGTATTCCGTAATATCAGCCACCCCAATACTGAAATAAATCAATCTAAAGGTTTTAATAATATGTCACAAAACAAACACAAATAAGACAGAATAAAAAACGACACTACATAAAAAAGAGTGCTTATTCAAAACACACAGACATAACTGTGAAATGTTGTGGGTAAAACCAAAAGATTATAGGTAAAGATACAAATCTAATGACCGCTTCTTGCTGCCTTTACCCTAATCCAACTTCGAAGTTGCAATATCAGACTCTGGATGGACGGCATATATTTTGTCCAATAATTCTTCGACAGTTGAAGCAGTAACAAATATTTGTCCTCTTGACTGTACAATGAAGTTCTCTTCTACCATGTGATCTAAAAACTTCAACAAACTATTGTAAAAACCATTAACATTCGAAAGTCCTAATGGTTTGAAATGAATGCTCAACAGGTTTCCACTAGCAGCTATAAACATTTCCTCAACAATAGCTAAACCACCAGATAGAATTATAAAAGAATTAGCTATATTAATCAATGGCTTCTATATGTTCACAAAGGCAACCAACTCTTTTTTCTATAACTATAGTCTTCCCACAAAAATTACCCTTAGCTAGGACTTTAGGCATAATCCCTAAGACTTGGGCACCATTAAGATTGCGCTGCTATTGAAACACTCCTCATTAACCCTAAGTTACCTCCTCCATAAACTAAGTTAATCTTCCTACATGGTAAAATTTGTCTTAAATATTCTGCGGCTTCTACATAGACCCTATCTTTTACAGGATTAGAATAACAGAAGATACAGACAATTTTGATTTTCCTAGAAAATAAGAGAAAGACACTTTTAGTTCTATGACTATTTGTTTTTTTTAAGTATTTGATTTGTTGGTTTTTGGTTTTATATCTGCTCTGCCTAAACTTTTAAGTCCTAAATGGGATCTTAAACAAAATAATAATGCATGAGGACAAAAGCGTTAGACAATTAGATGATAAAAGATAATTTAAAAATATAGACAAGATATGCATAGGTAAGAAAAATAAGAAAAACTTTTCAAAAATTTACTGAACTAGCACAATTTCAGAAAAAGGACACATAATCATATCAACTTTTGAAAATCGGACCTAAAACTGTACAACTTTTGATATTATAAAATGAATCTATAAAAATCTAATAAAGGACAAATGACACACTGTAAACTCTTTGACAAAATTAAATTCGAATATACAAAACTAGCATTAAAGACAAAATAAACTGTAGAACCTTTTCAAAAAAGCTAGAAAGACTCAAACCGTACAACTTTTGACACTCAAAATCGAAATCGTTAGATTACTATAGAATGTTTGGCCAATAAGACATAAATCTTGAAATATCTAAATAAGATTCAAAAATTCCAAATATATTACAATGTTATAGTATAACATGTGATTTATCTGGCAATGTAATCTTAAAAAAAAAAGACAATAAAATAAAATCAGACACTAATTATTTAACACTTACTGTAACAATCTAAAAACAAACTAATACTCAAAGCATAATTTTTTTTGTTTTGCAGAAACATTCAAACAACATTTATGAATAAAGATTTACTCCCCATCAAAATTTCTTATTGTAACACTCCTATGTAGGGCTTGACAATTTTAAAAAAATTAAATAAAGATCAGAAAATAAAAATAAAATATCAAAACAAATTTGCCTAGGTCTTAAATGAAAGCTCCCAATTCAAAATAAAAATATAAGCGATAAATAAACCATAGTTTAATGTAGCACTTTAAATTTAATAATATAAAACAATCATCATCAACATTTCAACCCTCAATATATCATAATACAGTCATAGAAGGTAACATATGATGCTTACGTTATTAAGAAGAGCATTCTAGTAACAGAAGAAATTCTAACTAATTACAGATACATAGTTTCCTCAACTATATTTCTCATAGCCACCTCACACTTAGTGAATCCTGAAAAGATGAAAATATAGGGGAATGAGCGACAACATGCTCAGTAAGAAACATTATTACTCACCTTTGGGTTTTATCATTGCCACATTAAAACCTGCATAGTTAGTTAGTTCACAACATTATTCATCAATATTATCATGTTCATTTCCGGTGGATACGCTATGATCATTCTTACCAAGTTTCATACATATATACATATACATATTAGTTCATGATTTAATAAAGCTCATTTATATCCACCGTGTAATGGAGTATCATATCACTTAACCTAACGAAACCCAAATGGGCGAGCTTGACCACTCTACAATCATTGCAAGAGTGTCCAATGAGGGGACATCAAGCCTCAAATCCTCACTAAGTCGATTCATGTACAGTGCCTTCTGGGACTTTCGACCTAAGGGAGCGTCATCACCTCCTCCTATTTTACGTTTTAGGGTATTCGTGTCAAATGATATAGTCGCCACCCTCTTCACGTCTTACCATTCATCTATAATCAATCATTATATAATGAGTTAGTTTTCCTAACCATGCTTCTTAATTTATAATAACACATGCCAAATCAATTTATCCCTAGCTGTATAATACAGGACGAGTTCATGTCATTATCTCATAGGTGATATTCATATAATAACAATTCAACATACATATATATTATATAGTGTAAATAACCAATTTTAATTCTATAAAAACCTCACAAAAGATAAGTAATAAATTCCCTACCTCTTGGCGAATACAACACTGATAACTTTTAGCTCACGAGACTAAGTTCACTACGTAAGCTCCAAGTACTTCGTTATCCTACAACGTATAAAATAGCCATACTTTTAACTTAATTCCTATTCTATAATCATGTATCATCTATTCTTATTAGTGCGCCATAATCATTAATATAAAATCCTTGGAACATTTTATAACATAAAACATTGAAAAATAGATGAGTTTGGATTGACGGTCATTCTGCCGATCAGTTACTTTCAGCCTACTAACCAAATTACACATTTTAGACCTCTTTGTCGGCCTACCGATCTGTAAGGTTCAGCTAGTCAGTTAGGTTAAGGTTCAGCTAGCTAGTTAGGCAGGGTTTGGCCTGTCGAATCTAGCAGTGTTTGGTGTGTTCGACTTGCCAAACTTGCCGATGAGTTCAGTTTGCCAATCGACAAGTTTGGCCTACCGACAAAAGAATTTTTGGAAATTTCAATTTTCTGTTTCAAAGGTTTCAAGCTTTAAAACTCAATCTGATCATTTTTATCAACTTCTAAGACATAGAAATGCGTAAAAACTAAGATATATTACACTCAAACACATATAAATTATCTTTCTTAAAATTTTCATACTCAACATACAAATCTAAGCCAAAAATTAAAACTTTTCAAAACTAGTTCAAAAAACTTATTTTAAACAAAAATCTATGTAAATCAAGCTTCAAAAACATCATATAATTATCCATAAACATCAAAAACACATTTTTCACAAATCTCATGCTAAAACACAGATTTAGATCAAAGTTTTAACTTAAAAAACCTTACCTCAAGCTCGAAGAAAAATAGTGATTTTGCTTGCAAAAATCCTTGATCTTTAGTTTGTGATTTTGGAAGATCTAAGAACTTAACCTTGGGTTTCTCTCTTAATTATCTTGAAATGGTTGACGATCTTTATTTTGAAGCAAACAAGGGAGAGAAAAAGAAGAGAAAATGAGAGAGAAAGAAAGAAAGAGAGAGTGTCTCATGGGAGGAAAGAAGAAAAGAAGAAGAAAAAGAAAGATAGTGGAGGAGACAAAGGGAGGTTGGCGGATAAAAAGAAAGATCTAAGAAGTTAACCTTGGGTTCCTCTCTTAATTATCTTGAAATGGTTGACGATCTTGATTTTGAAGCAAACAAGGGAGAGAAAAAGAAGAGAAAATGAGAGAGTGTCTCCTGGGAGGAAAGAAGAAAAAGAAAAGAAAAAGAAAGATAGTGGAGGAGACAAAGGGAGGTTGGCGGATAAAATCAAGTCTCCATCGAAGACTTTTAGAGCAAATAATTGCAAATGGCATTTTTGAAATTAATTATAAGTTCCAAGGGCATTTTGGTAAATATACTAAATATGTATGGACAATTTTAAAAAATTTGAAATAGATTGAAATAAATAACAGGAAATAGATTTTTACATGAAACAAAGTTTTAATTAACACACTAATAATTAATTTAATTATAATGATACCTGTTAGAAAAATTACGGGTGTCACAGCTCTACCCACCTTAAAGAAATTTCATCCTTGAAATTTTAAATCTAATGCTACTGATAAAAATCATAAATTCATTATGATTTCACTTTCGTTATGATACCATTTTTTTGCCCTTCACTCTCTCTGGACCATGGTTTACAATTACATTAAGGAGATTGCCAAAGAAATTCTTATATACTTTATCTTTGGGTTCTTTTTTCTTTCTAAGCAAGAAAAGTTACGAATGATTGGTTTCATATTCTAACTAATAATAAATTCAAACATAATCATAAAATATGTAACACAAGAGCTTTTATTAAAATCGTACATTAAACTCATACATAGAGAGATTAGAAGGAACCCCGTAGTTGTAAGCAAACTCGATGGATTCTTCAACAAATGGCTACCTTCATGACACAAACATTCAACCCAAATAACATACTCATATTTTTGGCAAAATATTCCCACAATTGACTTTGATACTTCCACAAAACATTAACAGAATACCATACATTACAAACATGATGTGGATACGTTTCAAGAGTACAAGACACTCCGTATAACTAGCTATCTATATGATGCTTTCTTAGAGAATGTAAAAGCATCAATAAATAAAATATCAGACCTTAACTAGGATGTGTTTTGAGAGTATTAATTACTTTGTATCACCAACCATCCCAAAATTAGAGAGGAATCTAAAAGTTTTAACAATAGCATTGCACAAGAAATACAGAGTGTAAAGGAAAACACATTCAAAACATATGAAATAAGGACATATATGCCTTGAGTAAAACCAAAAGATTATAGATGGAGATTTAAATAAAATGGCCGCTTTCGACTTTCTTTCACCCAATCAAGCTTGGACATTGCAGTGTCAGATTTTGGATGTATGATTTGCATCTTATCTAGCAATTCCTCAATTGTTGAAGTAGTAACAAAAATTTATCCTCCCGACTCTACAATGAAGTTTTCTTCCATAGCGTAATCTAAAAATTTTAAAATGCTATTATAAAAACCATTTACATTCAAAAGTCCCAAAGGTTTGGAGTGAATACCCAATAAATTCCTACTAGCAACCACAAATATTTCCTCAAGGGTTCCTAGACCACCAGGTAATGCTATAAAAGCATCAGAATTATCGATTATGATTTTGAGACACCTAGCGTTGTGTAACACCCAAAATTTCTGTTAATGGCAAATAGAAAATCTGACGTTAGAATTAACGACAGTGATATTTTACAAATATACTATTTAGTGATGTTACAGATGACAACGACAAGGGCTTCGATGTGTTAGGAAAAGTTCATGCCAATTATGTAGGGGTTATGGTTATTTATGAATTAATGATATGATGATGCATTTTGTTTTGTTTAATTAATTAAAATATGATAAGCAGAAATTAATAAGAATTTAGGTTTATATGTTATATATTAGTCACACGTATGTATTTATGAATGCATATACATATGAATGGAAGGCTTGGGCTTTTGGGCCTGCGGCAAAACTTGCCGGTGAAAAAAAAAAAAAAAAAGGTTACACGTGAATTGTTAATATAAGATAGCATATACATAAGTTAAAAAGGCATTGGGCGTATTATTGATGTGGCTGGCGGCAAGTCTTTGCCGAATAGGAGTAGAAAAGAAAAAAAAGAAAGAAATTGAATTAGAGTAGGATTAGGGTTTTAGTCTCCACATAAAACTATATAATGACCTCCTATTAAAAATCTTAGACTCACACTTCATTCCTTCCTTATTGATTGGCTTTATGCTTGGTTTTCTTTGGCTTTTTTAAGATTTCTAGTCTCCCTAATTGCATTCATCTAGGTAAGTATGTCAATAATCTAATATGTTTGTTTGATGTTTTAGTTTATTATGTTAGTATTAGAATTATTTTTATCATCATATAGATTCTCTTATCATATGTTTTTCATGTCTATTGGTGATTGAAAAGAATTAATGATTTAGTGGTTTTAATTCACGTCTCATTAAACCCTAGATTAAGGACATTATGGATTTTCATATTTTGCTATGTAGATCTTTATAGGTATGTTTTATTATCAATTAGCATCATGTTAATTATGTGTTTACTATTTTAATTGAGGTTTTATTAGGTTATGGATTGGTATTTAAATTTTTGATGCCTTATGTCTACTTTTCACATAAACACCCGATAGCCGTTGTATTTTCATAATTTTTGATTTTGTATTGCACTGTTTATATTTTTCTTATATTTTTCCCAAATACTAGACATCTTGAGCTTTCTTTTGGCTTTTGAATCGCTTGAATTAGAGTTTTCTTTAAATAGTTATGATTTTTCAAAATTGACCTTGAAAGCTATGCAGTTTACACGGACCCGAAATTTAGACTGATTTTCGAGGGCTTTTTCTTCATGCAAATTATTGTCAAAATATGCGTGTAATATATCAAATTCTTTGTTTTTGAGTCTAGTTTCTAATGATTTGGAGATAAGATGAAATTATTATAAATTTTTAAGTGAATAAAGGTCATTCTGCCTATTTCTGGGAATTATGCCCTAGGTTCATAAATTGTGATCTTGTGCTTCTTGATATTATTACGTGATAAGGTGATGTTTAATGATAGTATGAGATGTTTATATATTGCTAATAGTATTGTTAGTGACTTATGATCAATATGAATGTTTGGCATGAACTCTTCAAGAAGCGAGCACACCGAAGACCCGAATCGTCGTGTCACCTACCATTAAAGGTTGAGTAAGTCTAAAGATCAGGTAAGTACATCTCTCACCTGCAATATGATTGTTCAAAATTAAAAAGATTGATGTTGATGATATGTTATGAAGACGTTTTAAGATGAGGATTTTTAATAATGAGGAAATTGATGGAAGACGATGAAAGATGATGTTATTTTTACCTCATTATTCTATTGATGGAAAACTTTTTATGAAAACCTATATATATGTATTATCTATATTATTATTTTGATGTTTTAAAAAGGCGTTGTACATTTGATGGATTGATGGTGATGATGGGGTCTGGTGAGCGGACCGACCGGTGAGCGGTCGCTTCATCTTTGTCACGGTTGGTTTGGGGGTCGCTACCTCTCTCTTTCCATGGCTAGCGCGCTATGACGATGACGGTACAACGCTAGGGCCCTACTATATGATATTTTGAAGTACTATGATATGATTATTTGAAGTATTACTATATACATTATTTTAAAAAGAAAATATATTTATTTAATGATGAATTTATTTTATTAAACTTTATTAATTGATGAAAAGGTTTTGTGAGAGTTAAGGTGTACTTACTAAGCATTATGCTTACTAGATGTTTCTCATATTGCAGCTAGGAACAGGAGTTAGGTATGAGGATGGAAGAGCTCGGTGTGGGTGTGTGCGTGGTGGCAGAAACGGAATATCGGAGTGATGCATCCTGTGTTAATGATGCTTTAACTTTTATTCAATTGTTTACAATTCCGCAAATTTAGTTTTTTAATTATTTTATGAGATTTCGCAAGTTTTAAGATATTTTAGTAAGTTTAATGTTTTTGATAATGTTGCAACTATATTTTTTATTTTTAGATGAAGTTATTTGATTTGATTAATAAGTCTTGTTTTAAAAAAAAAAAAAAATTAAGCTTTTTATATTACTTTGATTATTCAAATTCTATAAAAGAATTATATTTTACCATAAATAATACATGCTATGAGACGGTAACTGTGACATCCCGTGAGGGGGCGTTACACGTTGTCCATAACTCCTTTTTCCTTATCTATAGTTTGTCTACAAAGGCTCCCTTCAGCTAGAATACAAGGGATAATCCCTACAGCTTAGATATCATTATACTTAACTACTATCGCCATATTTCCTATCATTTCTAAACTACCACCCCCATAGATTATGTTAATCTTTCTACATGTCAAGACTTGTCCTAAATGTCTTGCGGCTTCTAGGTAGGCTTTATCTTTTCTAGGGCTGGAACCACAAAAGACACCAACATTCTTTATTTTCTTGGTTAACTAGAAGGTAGACATATTTGGTTTGTATGACTGGTTGCTTTACGTCTGCTCCATTTAGACTCAGAGTTCTATATGAGATTTTAAAAATGATGGATATGCAAAAGGACTAAGGCGGCAGGTGAGTAGGTAACAAACCAATAATCTAAAGATCTAAACAAAATATTGCACAGGTAAGAAAGTAAGAAAAAGGTATTGACAATTATGGAAAGCCTAATATACTTTTTGAAAAATTTAGACTCAACCTATATAATTTTTGACAATTGAAAATAGTTCAACAGAAGACACTTTGACACAACTGTAGACCTTTTGACAAATGTGCACCAAATTTAAAAAACCAATATAAACAACAAACTACTATAGAACTTTTGAAATTTAAGATATAAGTCTCAAAATATATGGATAAGTTTCAAAAATTCAAACATGTTATAGTACAATATGTGATGTGTCTGACAGAATAATATATTATTATTATTATTATTATTATTATTATTATTATTATTATTATTATTATTATTATTATTATTTTATTTTATTTTATTTTATTTTTTTAAGATAGCCATAAATAAAATGAAACACTAACATTTACTGTGTTAATTTAATAATCACAATTATTTTGGACTCACAAAAGCAAATGTTTTGATTTCAAAACAGGTTTTACCGAAGAGAAAGATTGATTATTCTACACCAACTGAAATGATTTCAAACAAACACTGAACAACCTTTATAGAGCGATGATATATTCCCCATCTAGTTTTCTTATGACTTGGCAAATAGGATCTTGAAATACCATATTTCTAAAACGTTGTCTTTCTGCATGGAATTTAGGCCAAAGTTTCAAGATGGCACCTTGAACGTATCCATTAAGATGATCTTGAAAAGAAGCATAAAGGTCATTCAAGTTCTCCTTAAAAAGTCCATCCCTGCATAACTTTATTTTACCCTCTCTATTTATAGACACAAATCTAGGTGAAGTACATTTACCGTAACAATTTTGCCGTCCACATTTGTTATAAGTGACCGCAATGGCATGAGCTCTTCTTTTAATCGCACTACGACTGATACCAATACCTGGTAAATCGACATCTTGATTGAAGTCACTCAAATGGATCTTCCCCTCTATCAACATCTTCACATCACTACGGATGACAAAACGCATAAGAATCCCCAACCAAGTGATCCTAGCATATTTCTTCCTGAGAACCTTCTAGGAAAGTGATGGAAAATACGTTCTTAGGTGTTGATACTTTGGGTCCATGATGAGATGAAAGAAGAGTAAATAGAAAAGAAAAATCAAGACAGTAAGTTGCAGAATTTTAAAAATCCTACTTCTTTTAGAGAAAGAAAGAAAAAGAAGAGGATTTGCAATTTAGAGAGAGAATGATAAGTTTAGAGAGAGAGGGAGCTTGGACAAATGAGCTCCTATGCACAGTAAACGTATATGTAGACAATGACTAAATCACTATATGTGACACGTATAGAGACCATTGTGGGAGGCAGTTTTTTTTTTTTTTTTAATGAATCAAACAGATTCAGAATTTAGACTATGCCCAAATGTTCTAAGTTGAAATGGGTCTAGTTGTTTTCGGGCCTTAACACATTTGGAACGAGTTAAACAATTAACATGAAATTTGAAGCTTAACTTGTACAGATCTTAAGCCTAATTCAAAGCCTAATTCTTAAAAACAATTTAGCTGAGATAAAGAACAAGTCTGATTTGATAATAATCAGACGTCCTCCTGGATGTTATCTAAATCGTTCCGTAACGACAAAATCCTCTTGTAACTCAGTTTATTGGCTTTAATCAAAACCTTGTTGAAAATACATACACTCCTATATTTTCCTTAATACTTAGCATCTGTCAATATATGTCTATCATTAACACTACCAAGGGTTTGAACATGACTAACCTTGAAATCAATATACTTTCTATCTTCCAACATAGACCACATCAATGAGCAAAGACCATTGATATTACTACTTAAGGACATCTACAATCCTCACAATCCCACTTATATAATCTTTAATTTCCTCATACAATAAAATCTCAAGTAACTAAAAGATTCACATATAAACATCTAAAAGTTAAACCTTTCATCGTAAAGGTCCAAAATCATTACAGGTGCCTTAAGTATTATGATTTACTTAAGGAAACTTCTCTAGGTCATTTTTAGGTTACACCTATTCATAAAGATCATTGACACCACTTAAATACAATGTACATAGTAGAAATATTCCAACCTTGAAATTCATAAATTCTTTGACTTTATAAAACTCAACAGACCAAAAGATTAACATTTATTTCACTCAATGTTCAATGGCATAGATTCCTAACTTATCTCATGTTCCTCAAGTAAATAGAACCTCTAAGGACAATTATCAAGATTTAAGTACTCTATCAAGTCCATGCATAATCACTACATAGATTTGAATCAATTATGAAGAATTTGGCACAATAAAAAGCTTATAGATCCTTTTAACTATACAAATTTTTCTTAAGCAATCTACGCATAAATTCATTCCATATAATTATCGTACCTGCTTAATCGTTAATACTTCCATTCTAGGGCTTTTCTATGTCACGACATCCTCTTGGACTGTATAAATCAACCTGAAGTTTCATTTTGATAATGACATTAAAAATTCAATTTTAAAATCATCTTGAAAACTAATATTTTAAATGGTGCTACACTTCCTAGGTTAACCGAACCTATATTCTGATACAAAAATTCTGTAACACCCCTAAGTAGGGGTTCACAGTTTTTAATAAATTAAATAAAGATCAAAAAATAAAAATAAAATATCAAAATAAATTTGCTCGAGACTTAAATGAAAACTCTCAATTAAAAATTAAAATATAAACAACAAAAAAACTACAATTTAATGTAGCACCTTTAATTTAATATTGTAAAACCATCATCATCATCATTTCAACCCTCAATATATCATAATACAGCCATAGAAGGTAACATATGATGTTTACATTATCAAAGAAAACATTCTTAGTAATAGAAGAGATTCCAACTTATTACAGATACATATATTCCTCAACTATATTTCTCGTAGCCACTTCACACTTAGTGTGTCTATATTTTTCGTAGCCACTTCACACTTAGTGTATCTTGAAAAGATGAAAATATAAGGGAATGAGCGACAACATGATTAGTAGGGAAAACCATTACTCCCCTTTAGGTTTTTATCATTGATATATTAAAACCTGCATGGTTAGTTAGTTCACAACATTATTCATCAATATTATCATGTTTATTTTCGGTGGATACTCTATGATCATTCTTACCAGGTTCCATATATATATACATATACATATTAGTTCATGATTTAATAAAGCTCATTTGTATCCATCGTGCAATAGAGTACATATCATTCAACTCAACGAAACTCAAATAGGCACGCTTGACCACTCTACAATTATTGCAAGAGTGTCTGATGAGGGGACATCAAGCCCCGAATCTTCACCAAGTCGATTCCTGTACAATGCGTTTTAGGACTTTCGACCCAAGGAAGCGTCATCACCTTCCTCTATTTTACCTTTTACAGTATTCGCGCCCAAAGACGTAACCGCCGCCCTCTTTACGCCTTACCATTCCTCTATAATCATCATTATACATATAGTTAATTTTTCTGACCATGCTTCTCGATTTATAACAAGATATGTCAAATCAATTTATTCCTCACTGTGTAATACAAGACAAGTTCATGTCATTGTCTCATAAGTGATATTCATATAATAGTAGTTCAACATACATATATATCTTATAGTGTAAATAACTAATTTTAATTCCATAAAAACCTCACAAAATAGGACTAATAGATTCCTTGCCTCTTGGCAAATACAACGCTAATAACTTGCAGCTCACGATACTAAGTTCACCACGTAAGCTCTAAGTATTTTGTTATCCTACGATGTATAAAATAACCATGCTTTTAACTTAATTCCTATTCTATAATCATGTGCCATATATTCTTATTAGTGTGCCATAATCATAAATATAAAATCCTTGAAACATTTTATAACACAAAACGTTGAAAAACATATGAGTTTGGACTGATCGGTAGGCCTACCGATCAGTTACTTCTGGCCTACCTATCAAACTACACATTTCAGAGCTCTTTGTTGGCCTACCGATTTATAAGGTTCAACAGAGTTCAGCCTGCCGATCTACAAGGTTCGGCCTACCGAACTTGGCAGTATTCGGCCTATTGGACCTACCAAACTTGCCGACGAAGCCGATTTACCGATAGACAAGTCTGGCCTGCCGACAGAAGAATTTTTGAAAATTCTAGTTTTCTATTTCAAGGGTTTCAAACTTTAAAACTCAATTCGATCATTTTTATCAACTTTCAGGACATAGGAAATGTATGAAAACTAAGAAATATCATACTCAAACATATATAGATCATTTTTCTGGAAATTTTGATACTCAATATACAAATCTAAGCCAAAAATAAAAAATTCTCAAAACTACTTCAAAAAACTCATTTTAAACAAATATCTATATAAATTAAGCTTCAAAAGCCAAAAATGCATAAAAACTAAGAAATATCATACTTAAACATATATAGATCATCTTTCTTGAAATTTTTGATACTTAATATACAAATCTAAGCCAAAAATCAAAACTTCTCAAAACTAGCTCAAAAAACTCATTTTAAACAAAGGTCTATATAAATCAAGCTTCAAAAGCGTCGTATAATTACCCACAAACATCAAAAACATATTTTTTACAATTCTCATGCTGAAACATGAATTTAGATCAAATTTTTAACTTAGAAAAACTTACCTCACGCTTGAAGAAAAATAGTGATTTTGCTAGCTAAAATCCTTGATCTTTAGTTTGTGATTTTGGAAGATCTAAGAAGTTAACCTTAGATTTCTCTCTTAATTATCTTGAAATGGGGTTGATGATCTTGATTTTGAAGTAAACAAGGGAGAGAAAAAGAAGAGAAAACAAGAGAGAAAGAGAGAAAGAGGGAGTGTCTCATTGGAGGAAAGAAGAAAAGAAGAAGAAAAAGAAAAGAAAAAGAAAGAAAGTGGAGGAGACAAAGGGAGGTTGGCAAATAAAATCAAGTCTCCATTGGAGACTTTTGGAGCAAATAATGCCAAATGACATTTTTGAAATTAATTTTAAGTTCCAAGGGCATTTTGGTAAATATACTAAATAGGTATAGAAAATTTTAAAAAATATGAAAATAGGTAAAAATAAATAACGTGAAATAGATTTTAGATGAAACAATGTTTTAATTGGCACACTAATAATTAATTTAATTATAATGATACCCATTAGAAAAAAAATGGGTGTCACACTTACAAACTGGCAAACAGGGTCTTTAAGTGCAAGATTCCTCAGGCATTTCTTTCTATATGGAATTTGGCCAGAGTTTAAAAATTGCACCTTAGACATATCTACTAGGATGATTATGAAGAGCCACTTGGAGGTCATTCAAGTTCTCTATAGAGAGGCCATCTTTGCAAAAATAGATTTTTTTCTTCCCTATTTACTAACATAAATCTAGGCAAACAATTACCCTTATAAATTTACTGCCCACATTTGTTACAGCTAGACTTGATAGTACGTGCTCTTTTTCTCATTGCACTGAGACTGGTACCCATAATTGGAAGGCCGACACTATGATTAAAGTCACTTAAATTAATATTTTTCCTTCAATCAACATTCTCATATCACTAAGAATATCAAAACGCATAAGAATCTATAGTCGAATAATTCTACACGTATATTTCTGTCTGAGAATCTTCTGAGAAAATGAAGGGAAATATTTTCTTAGATGATGATATTTTAGATCCATACAAAACAAAAAAAAGAAAAAGAAAAGAAAAGAAACAAATAAAAAAAAACAAAGAAATAAAAATGATTAGGGTTTTTGGATAAGATTCAAGTATTTGAAAAAAAAAGATTTGGAAAACTAAGAAAAAAAAGAAGAACAACCTTTAAATTTTAGAGAAAATGAGAGAAAATTCTAGACGGAAGGAAAAATATTTAAGAACTAGAAAAAAGAGAGTATAAAGAGAAAGAGAAATGAAAAATGGAAAAATAGATGCATGAAACATGGACTGGATTGACATGGACTAGGCCAACTATTCTTGCTCAAATTGACTTATATATTCTGGATTAGGCCTATATATTTTAAATAGATTACTCTGTAACACATTTTAAACATATTATGAATATTGATATATTTTCCTATTTAGATATAATATTAATATTTTCATATATTAGTATCATAAATTAATTTAATAAACACATTCTACTACATGTATATACATATTATTATAATCTTGATAAATTAAAATTCAACCGGACTCCATCAATATATATATATATATGCATATAAACTAATTTTATATTGCAAGAATTTTTAATTTTCTATTAAATACAACGCTATTTCCGGCTGCAACAAGCGGGTTTCTCTGCAAGTTACTTAACTAAAGAATCTGCTGCTTCAACTGTATATAGTATTAGTACGTATTACCGTTTTCCTACGATCATTCATAAAAGACTAGCTTTGCACTCTAACATTCCACAAAATCTAATATAGAATTACATTTCCATGATTTAATCATTGATAAAGCAATAACAATATTTAACATTTTTCCCTATTAACAATAAGATAGATGCTACGTGGAGAATGACGTGCAGAACACAATAACACGTGCAAACAGAAAAAATATATATATATTAAACATCTATATTGCTATTAGGCCAATACGGCTACAAAATATTTACCTTTAAGAAATATAAAAACAATTTGACAAATGAGTTTAAACTCAAAAAATAAGTTTAAATATTTTAATATATAAGAGTCTTATTTTATGCTATATTTTTATTTTATACTATAATATGTGAGAGCTTTATACCGTGAACGATTTAAACTTATAAATTTAAACTTATTTTTCAAACACAATATTAGTTTCATTGTCGACAAATAAACAAATAAAGCCAGAAAACTTATTTTTTTCCACCTCAAGATAAAAACACTTGATTCGTCACCCTCCTTGTTTCTCAACTTTACTTTTTTCTTGCTCTGTTCCGCCGTTGTACGTCGGCTATTATGGGCTTTACTTGCTTTGCCATGCATCAACCAGAGAGGGCAGGACTCCATTTCATAGCCCAAGGGGCTTGGCATGTTGCGAACGATTGTGACGTGGCCTTATAGTCTATCACAAGTCTTGGGCCTTTCTTTCGGCCGCATACCAATAAACAAGAACGAAAATATGGTATTTATAAAAATATCAGTACTTTAAAATTAAAAATTTCAGAAAAAAAATATTTATATCGTTAGAAACATCGAAAAAAAAAATATGAAACCTAACAACATTTGTTTTAGAATGATATAAACAAAGATTCTATAAAATAATACGCTACAACTTCTGAGAGATAGATATATATACTAATTTAACATTAGCCAAAATTTTCTCTAAATTTTAGTATATGGACAAAAAATTTTCTAATATTTTTAAAAGTCCCACCAAAATTTCAGAATTTTTGAAGTCCTAAAACACCTTTTCGGTGTAAAAAAAAAATTCTCTCAAGTTTATAAAAAATTTTGGTAAATATCAAAAAAATTATTGCCATTTTCTTAAAAAAAATCATAGGGCAAGTGAGATAAAAGCCCTTTAATTTAGGTTCAATTTCATCAATTTCCTGTGGCCAAATAAAATTATTATCCACCAGCATCAAGCACAACATTCTAATTAATTTATATGATATTATCATCATGAGTTGGAGGATTTTACGTGGAATAGAGGATTTAGAAAATGCCAACTACGTCTTGATTACAATGTTTTAGAATTCCTTGATTTTTTCTCTGAGTTTTTTTTTTAAAAAAAATAAAAGAATGGAGGAACGCCAACTAGCTAGCTAGGACGTATAAAGTATCATTACATGTCTTCATCATATATATAAGCTAATAAAAAATTTTATAAGCATCAATGCCTTTCTAATTATAAATAATCTTTTTCTAAACCATGATTAACGCGCTAGAACGGTACACCTCACTTATATTAATCAAGAGTGCTACAAATGTACATATCAATATTGTACCAGAAAATACCTACTCCCACGTAAAAACAACATTTTGTTGAAAATTTCATAGTCGCACCAAAAAAATTTTGTAACCAGCTAGCTGTATAATTACATCATCAAGATCCTCTTTCTACAATTTAGAAGATGTTTTGATTGTCAGTCCTAATTGAAAACACTACTGTAATTCAAATTTTTTTAGATACAAGATTGTTATGAGTGTAGTTTGAACTTGAAACTTTTCATATTTCAACTGATGAACTAAACAGAAAATGATAATATAATTAAATTAATGGAAGGACTATTTGGAAAATTTGATTGAAAATAAGATAAAAGTGGATTATTAAGAATCCGAATTTCCAAGATTTCTTATTGAGGATAGTCTTTTAAAGTAGACAAAATCAGATTCATAGATACTTATCCTAGATTTATAACTTCCAAAAAAAAAAAAAAAAGGAATCCACGTATGACATATTCCAACGAGCGACCATAATACAACCTATATTGAATTTTTTATAACACAAATTACGTAATCAGATTTATAACTGAATCTAGGGTTTGAAGTAAAACGACATACGAAATTTCTTTGTACTGTAAAACAAGTTTCTTTGTTGTTCTGACGATGCCCATGAATTTATAATTAAATCGTTTTCTTAATCAATAAAAAAACGACACCATATTCTGTGACATTTCGACATTACAATCATGCAAGAAGTTGCAAAGAAGTCAAAGAAAAGACATGGCCAGTTTTATAGTTTATGATGAAACAGCTTTTCCTGAAGGAAAAATAGATAACGCTACCACGATGCATAAACGACATCATTTACCAAAATAAGGTAACGACATATCGTTACGACGTTTTATCTAACTAGGAAAACTACGTCGTTTTGTGGTGATAAAACCACATCCACGTCAGTTATTTCCCGTCCCTTCTTGAAGGACAAACGAATACCGTTTGACTCAACATAAACGATATGTGAATTGCCTCATAGACGGACGACATGTTGGTTTAAGTTGTTGAACGACATTAAGTTTGGTGATGGAAAAACACATGTCGTTTTTATGTTGCAAGAAGTGGGTTTTTTCCCCTCGTCTTTGCTCTTTTTGGATTATCCATGGTCATGGGTACTTGATTACTGAGGGAAAAGTCAGTTTGATATCTTATGTTTTTCTTTTCCGAAAAGTTACCATGTTATCTTTGTATAACTTTAAGAATTAATAGTTGGTTTGAAACATATTCTTAAACAGACTCTAAAATATAATCCTCAGACTTTCAAAAAAATTCATTTTTGCACCCTACAGCCTATTTTTAGAATATAAAACATCATCTTTTTTCCCTCCTTTTTATTTAAATGATCTACAATTAGGGAAAAAGAGTGAAATTATTACAGTTATGTTATTTTTTAAAAATGTTTTTGGTAAATTTTAAAATATTTTTGGTAATAACATTTTTACAGTATGAAACATTTAGGAAGCATATTTATAAGGTAAATTTTTTATATATAAAAGCATTCATTTACAAATTATATGTTATTTACCAAAGTATTTTAAAACATGATATTTTTTTAAAATATTTTCAGAAAAATGTTATTTAGTTCTTTCTCCCTAAAAAAAAGACTGAAAATATATGTGAATATCATTTTTTAGTAATTAAAGAACAAGGAGAACGGGTGTAGAGGACATTCTATGTTTAAAAAATCTGTTTTATGGTTCCAAAATAATACGTTTTAAGACGTTGGGATACTATTATACTATAAAAATCAAAAGAAATCAAAGTAATTTTTTTCAAAAAAAAAAATATAAGATATTAAAGTGATTATATATGCTTCTTGAATCCCTTCTATCCTCGAGCCACAAAGCTTTTTTTTTTTCAGATAAATTTTAGGAACTTCCCTTGAAGCATATCCCTTGTATTAACATACTCCAAATTTTGAAATATACCTATTATGCCTCCTAAACTATAATATACTCACGTCTTTCACAAGCTATCAGGTTTTTCCAAATTAAAACCCCAACCAACCCCAAACCCACACCCACCCCCCGTCTTTCACAAGTTATTAAGTTTTTCCAAATTAAAAGCAACCCCCCTTCCCCCCCCCCCCCCCCCCCCCCCTCATTTGCGCACCCAAATTGGGTTGGAGAAAGGGTCATGTGTAATATATGGTTTTATTTAATTAAGATAGTGTGTTGAACATGAATAATTAACGTGCCAATTAAAATTAAGTTTTTATTAATATTAAATTATTTTTCCCATTCATGTTCTTTTATTTTATCTAAAACATAAATTTCTGGTCACTTTTTACATTTATAAAATTCTCCACCTTTTTTAAGTAATTTTCTTAGAAATGCTAAGACTTATTCAGATCCTTAAGTTTCAGTCTTAGCATCTCTTTATAAAGAAGGATAAGTATCTGCTTTCTTTCTTTCTTTCTTTTTTTTTTTTGTTGTTACAATCAAGTCCCTAAAGGTCATTTAAGTGTGTGTGTATGTATCCGGTTATCTTTGAGCATCTAACTAATCCGTTTGCAATGATTAAGGAATTACTTGTTTTTTCATTTCACAACTAATTTGTTATTCATATATATATATATATATATATATTACTATTTTAATTGAGTATAGCAATACTATTTGGATTATGAATTTGCATGCGAATTTGACTCTGTTGCTGATGATTTTCTCTTTGGATCATGAATGGGTGATGAATTGGTGAATTTGAACTGTTCCATCTCCATTTGTCGGAGTACGTATTTGTGATTTTTTTTATTTGGATTGTTTTGGTAATTTGTAATATTTGATGACTGTAAGGTGAGCGAATCTTGAAAGGTTATTAAGAAGTAAATCATCATTACATGTAGAATAATATCTCAAGAGTACCAGAAGTTAATGATGTGGTTGAAATTGATGATGTTGAAAATGATGCAAATTATCAAGAGGAATTATCACATAAAGTTGACATTATTACAGTTAAAGCAACCAATGTTGAAGCTCGCCGTAGTAAAGATATTCCTCCAATACAAATTCAAGGCTTGTACATAAACCTTTACATCGTAATGATGAAGTTTGACACGATGGTTAAAAACACTTATTAAAATGGTAAATATTATAACATATGAAAGCTTTATATTATATAATTTTTTTATTATTTTTATTATAGCATATGAAAATTTTACACTATTTTTAACAAAAAAAATTAGTTAAAACTAATTAATGTCACTCAGACAAAATTTTTCTCAAGTCGGACATTGCTGAAACAAGTAGGGACATTGATAGTGCCACTGCAGAATCCAATGAAGAAACCAATACTAGCACTGCTAGTGATTGTAGTGGTTGAGTGTGAAACCATTTGTGCTTTGAGCGTGTAAAATATTTGTGAAAATGTGACTGTTATATTTGTACTATATATTGTTTGTCTGTAATTCTTTCCTTGAGAACACTCGGCTGGAAGAAAGTGTCTGTCATTCCACTTATTACTGTGTAAATTTTTAGTTTAATTACTACTTTACGAAAACAACAAGTTCTGGACGTCGTCTACTAATTTTTTTCACGTTTAAATTATGTTTTTTAAATGTGTCTTTGTTTATTTTTTTTTGGTAATTCTCTCAAATAATATTTTTATAAATATCTTTTCTTTTAAATACTTTTTTCCTTACCGCCCTTTTGAAATAATTTTTCTTCTATGTGTCTACTGAAATAACTTTTCTCTTGCAATACTGTGAAATACTGTTTTTTCTTATATATATTCCCTCTAAATAATTTATTGTCAAATTCGCCACATTGAAATAATTTTTCAAGAAGTGTTCTAATTTTTTTTTAACTAATCTAAACCACTAAAGAATAATAAATCAACAAGAAATTAAGCTTTTTAAGAAAATTTATGTTCACGTAAGCAAAAAATTCAACAAATTTAATATACATGTGCTTCCGACTATTTAATAGTATTAAAAGTTAATAAATTGATCATTTTCCAAGGTTTTTCACTTTCTGTTCATGTCAACTTGAAACAAAATCCTGGTTCTACTGCTGGATAATTGTAAGGTCCAAATTGCCCTCAATTATCACCTACAACACCTACCAGATAATGGAACCAATCACGTCAAAATTCATCCCCTTATAAGGCGTGGTAGCGAAAAGATTTTTGTAGTACTGAAGCACAACTTTAATAATCTTTTGACATGAATCAGCCCATCATCTATTTGAAGAACGTCTAAAGGCTTTTTTGATAAGCCTTACTATATAATTCAAGTGTGGGGGCATTCAAATACTAAAATTCAATCTCGTGTGCTATAAGGCCAATTTCAGTAAGTGAAAGCTCCCATCACAAACCCCACATGTTCTCTAATAATCCTACCAACTCCAATCTTTGTCTAATTTGGGAGAACTGAAGCATTACATTAATTCAGGTTGTCGGGTTTTTTATTCGCCATAGATAGATTTACCTCTAGAAATAGGAATAGTCTCCTCCGGATCAACTGGCTCAGAAAATCCGTAGCAATTGAAAAGCTTGAAAAAATCGGCAGCATAGTATAGGAGACGATGGATCACCTTGTCACACATCGCTTTCTCGCAATTGAAAAAACCTTCAGGGAAACAGTTAAACAGAACGAAAAATTCCCTAATCCATGCTAAAAATTGATCACAAAATCCAAAAGCTGGCCAAACATGAATAAAAAATCCCAGTCCATGGTATCAAAAGTCATACGGATCATATCAACTTTAATGGCCGTGCAACCATCGAAAAACTTCTTTATCAAGGGCATTTACGGCTTCCAAGGTTTAAATAAAACATTCTTGCATATGCTTACCTGCTATGATGCCAAATTTGACCGCGCCAAAAAACTTCGGCTGCAATTTTTTCTAATTTCTGCTCAAGGAACATGGAATTGATGCAGTATGGCAATACCTCAAGGCCAGATAAGGCAGCTTTTGGTTTTCTAAGGTTTGGTACGGTCGTTAAAATTATTAGTTAGAATTAAAAATATTGTAGCATATGAGAGCTTTACACTGTAGTAATTTTTTTGCTTTTACTGTCGTATGTGAGAACTTTACATTATTTATAACTAAAAAAATTGGTTAGAGTCAACTAATCCACTCTGGCCAAAAATTTTTCTCAAGTCTGGACATTGCGGAAACAAATATGGACATTGATAGTGCCACTGCAGAATCCAATGGAGAAACCAATACTAGTACTGCTAGTGATTCTAGTGGTTGAGTGTGAAACCATTTGTGTTTTGAGTGCGTGAAATAACTGTGAAATTGTGACTGTTATATTTGTACTACATTTTGTCTGTAATTCTTTCTTTGAGGACCCTCGGCCGGAAGAAAGTGTCTGTCATTCCACTCATATTGTCCAAATTTTTAGTTAACTACCAGTTTGCGAAAACAATTCGTTCAGGATGTGGTGTACTTTTTTTTAAATATTTTTTTCACGTTTAAATCATATTTTTTAAATGCGTCTTTATTATTATTTTTTTTTTGTAATTCCCTCATATAATATTTTTATTAATATCTTTTTCTTGTAAATTTTTTTTCTCACTGCTTTTTGAAATAATTTTTCTTATATGTCTCTACTTAAAAACTTTTTTTCTTGCAATATTGTGAAATAATCTTTTTCTTATGTACCGCCAAATAATTTATTGTCAAATTTGCCACTTTTTTTAAAGGAGTGTCCAAATTTTTTACTAATATAAACTCGTTAAAAGAATAATAAATCAACAAGAATTTAAACTTTTTAAAAAATTTATGTTCAAAAGTAAGCAAAAAATTCAACAAATTTAATATGCACGTGGTTCCAACTATTTAACACTTTTAAGATTTGATATATAGATGATTTTTAAGGTTTTTATGTCGCCTGAAACAAAATCCTATAATTATAAGGTCTACATTGCCCTCAATTATCACCTACGTACCTACAAGATAATGGAACCGATCACATCAAAATTCGTTCCCTTATAAGCCGTGGTAGCGAAAAGATTTTTGTGGTACTGAATAATTGTAACGTCCAAACTGCCCTCAATTATTACCTACACACCTACCAGATAATGGAACCGATCACATCAAAATTCATCCCCGTACAAGGCGGGGGAGCGAAAAGATTTTTGTAGTACCGAAGCACATCCTCAATAATCTTTTGACATGAAATCAGCCCATGATCTATTTGAAGAACGTCCAAAGGCTTTTTTGATAAGCCTCACTATAATTCAAGTGTGGGGGCATTCAAATACTAAGGCCCATTTAGTTTCATTTTCAAAATTTTTAAAAATATTTTTACACATTTTTTTAAACAAAAATTTTAAAAACACTTTTAACATAATTTTTTAAAAATTTTTATTTTTTAAAACAAAAATATTTTCACCTATTTTAAAAATAATAACAAACGGCCCCTAAAATTCAATCTCGTGTTTTCAGTAGCAAAGCCACCGAAGAGTCTCTTGGAGAAAGCTCCCATCACAAACCCAACTTGTTCTCTAATAAAGCCTACCAACTCCAATCTTTGTCTAATTTGGGGGAACTGAAGTTTCACATTAATTCGGGTTATCGGGTTTAGGATTGATGGATTATACGGGTTGAGAATTTATCGATTCATAATCTAATTCAAAACTTTTAGATTGAGATTTTTTCAACCCATTACTAAACTCATCTAAAACCTTTGAATTGGATTAAATTTGACACATTTCATAGATCGACGAATTTCGTGAACACCCTTAATATTTTCAAAAAAAAAAAACTAATCAAGTAATTCCATGTTTTTTTGTTTACAATATGAAAAGTAACAGCACTTCACACAAATTAAAATCATTTTATTAGATTACATGTCTTTTTATTCTTTTCATGTCATAGCTATTAAGCCTTAAATTATACGGCCAATTGAAGCTGTTAAATTTTTAAATAATATAATCTCCATCAATCTCATTAAACTAGAAGTTATGAAAAATATTTTTGTTCCCAAAGGATAGGATTGCTTAGGAGTTATATATGACTCTGAAGAATAAACAATGTTTGATTTTTTTAATTTAAGATTTTTTAAAATTAAACAACAGAATAAGCGATGACTTATACATGAATCCATTTTAATTAAAGATACTAAATATAACATTCAAAGTGTTATTCATACTTTTAAAAAAGAGGTATTTATTCATACTTTTAAAAAAGAAATATTTATTCATACTTTTAAAAAAGAGGTATTTGATTAACAGTATGAATTAATCACGATACTTCACTGATATTATTGAGAACCTTTCAATAACAATTATTAAGAAAAAAACATAATTAATAAAACACTCCAAATATATTTGATAAAATATATTACAAATAGAAATTTAAAAACATAAAAAGAAAAAAAAAGGGGGGCCTTATGATAAGGATACGTTTTGAGAGTATAAAAGTAAAGCATAAACAAAAGATAGAACCTCATGATGTGGATACGTTTCGGGAGTATAAAGCACTCTATATATCAACTATCCCAATCATACATACATATAAACTAAAAAAATATTATTAAACAAAAGGTCGAACCTTAAACAGAATGCGTTTCGAGAATACTAGGTACTCCGTAATATCAGCCACCTCGATACCAAAATAAATGAATTTAAAGGTTTTAACAATAACATGTCACAAAACAAACACACAAAAAACAGAATAAAAATCGACATCATGTAAAGAAGAGTGGTTATTCAAAACACAAACATAACTGTGAACATGTTGTGGTTAAAACTGAAAGATCATAGATAAAGATACAAATCTAACGACCACTTCCTACTGCCTTTATACTAATCCAACTTCAAAGTTGCAGTATCAGACTCTAGATGGACGACATATATTTTGTCTAATAATTCTTCGGCACTTGAAACAATAATAAAGATTTCTCTTGCTGATTGTACAAGGAAGTTCTCTTCCACGACATGATCTAAAAACTTCAACGAACCATCATAAAACATTAACATTCAAAAGTCCTAATGGTTTGGAATGAATGCCCAACAAGTTCCTACTAACAACTACAAACAATTCCTCAAGAGTACCTAAACCACCATATAGAACTATAAAAGCATCAACTATATTAATCATGGCTTCTATACAGTTAGAGATGAGGCCAACTCTTTTTTCTATACCTATAGTCTTCCCACAAAAGGTACTCTCAGCTAGGACTTTAGGCATAATCCCTAGGACTTGGGCATCATTAAGATTGCGTTGCTATTGAAACACTCATTAACCCTAAGTTACATCCTCCATAAGCTAGGTTAATCTTCCTACGTGGTAAAATTTGTACCAAGTATTTTGCACTTTCTACATAGACTCTATCTTCTCCAGGACTAGACTTACAAAAGATACAGACAATTCTGATTTTTTTATATAAATAAGAGGAAGACATGTTTGATTGTATGATTATTTGTTTTTTTAAGCTTTTTTTTTTTTTTGCTTTTTTGTTTTATATCTACTCTGTTTAAACTCGTAAGTCCTAAATAGAATCTTAAACAAGATGAAAATGTATAAGGACAACAGAGTTAGACAATTAGGTGATAAAAGATAATTTAAAAATCTAGACAAGATATGTACAGTTAAGAAAAACAAGACAAATTTTATAAAAAAATTTCAAAATTTCTAAAGTCTTAGAACTTCTTTTGGGTGTAAAAATAAAAAAAATAAAAAAAATAAAAAAAATAAAAAAAAACTTCTCTCAAGTTTATAAAAATTTTTGGTAAATATCCAAAAAATTATTTTACACACAAAAAGATATCTCAAAACCTTAAATTTACGAAAATTTTAATAAAAATTTTGTGTAAATGGAAGAAATTTTGTCCAATCGCATAGGAGCTTCTCGACCATATACATTATTATTTGTTTTTATTTCATGCGGTGCACAATATGTTGTTTTTATACATTGTTAGATAATTTAATACTTCCCGCTTGTCCACACACGTGGTCTTCAACCTTTTACAAAATCACATGTAAATTTATGTCCAAATGGCCAAGCTCACTATAAAGGAGTTTTGTGCTCCTTCCTGAACCAACAAAAGCTAGCAATTGATACAGCCCTTAGCACGATGCTTGCAAAACACTTTCTACCTCTGTTTCTTCTTGGAGTGGTGCTTACCACCAATCTTTCTTCTGCTGATCACCACCACCACCCTGTCACTCCCAAAAGTCATGAGAACAAACAAGAGACGGCACTGAAACCACCTCCAGAAGAAGATCAGCCGATCTTGAAGCCACCTCTTGAAGAAAAGCCGAAGCTGAAGCCGCCTCCTAAAGAAAAGGGGCCATTGAAGCCGCCTCCAGAAGAGGAGCCGAAGCTAAAGCCGCCTCCTGAAGAAGAGCCGCCTTTGAAGCCACCTCCGGAAGACCCAAAGCTAAAGCCTCCTCCAGAAGAGCCGCCTTTGAAGCCACCTCCAGAAGAGCCAAAGCTAAAGCCTCCTCCAGAAGAGCCGCCTTTGAAGCCACCTCCGGAAGACCCAAAGCTAAAGCCTCCTCCAGAAGAGCCGCCTTTGAAGCCACCTCCGGAAGACCCAAAGCTAAAGCCTCCTCCAGAAGAGCCGCCTTTGAAGCCACCTCCGGAAGACCCAAAGCTAAAGCCTCCTCCAGAAGAGCCGCCTTTGAAGCCACCTCCGGAAGAGCCAAAGCTAAAGCCTCCTCCAGAAGAGCCGCCTTTGAAGCCACCTCCGGAAGACCCAAAGCTAAAGCCTCCTCCGGAAGACCCGAAGCTAAAGCCGCCTCCTGAAGAACCGAAGCTAAAGCCGCCTCCTGAAGAAGAGCCGCCTTTGAAGCCACCTCCGGAAGACCCAAAGCTAAAGCCTCCTCCGGAAGAACCGAAGCTAAAGCCGCCTCCTGAAGAAGAGCCGCCTTTGAAGCCACCTCCGGAAGAGCCAAAGCTAAAGCCGCCTCCCGAAGAAGAGCCGCCACTAAAGCCACCACCAGAAGAAGAGCCGCCGCTAAAGCCACCTCCGGAGGAAGGGGAGCCCTTGAAGCCACCGCTGAATCCAGTTGACGAGCCTCCTAAGGGAGAGAAGCCTCCACCAGAGGATGAGCCACCGCTGAATCCGGCGGAGAAGCCACCGCGGAAGCTTCTAACGCGGCCTGCTCCTAAAAATTAGGAAGAACCGCAGTACTACTCTCGGTTTTCGCTTGCATACATAAATAAATATATATATATATCTGGCTTGTTATCTGAATGTTTATTGTGTGGTGAAAGGGATGCTGCGTATAATTTGCCTGTTTTTGTTTGTATGCATAAATATATTATATATTGTTCGAGTTTGTTATGATGACAATGAATAATATATTGTTCTATGTTTTTTCAATTATGTTGAAATCGGAATCCTCTGTTACGCACTATAATTCAAATAATTAAATGATATCTAATTTTACAACAAGCAGGTGTATTGTTTTATTTCATAGTTATGAAAAGAACAAAATTTGCTTTACATTGAATTATGTTTAAGTTTAGAAATGAATTTGAATTAAAGATGATGAAAATGACCACGAACGTCCTTAAGAGATGGTCACGTACGAATTAAGTATTAAAAACTGTCCAAAACTACACGGATGTCGGCAAAACTGCAAAAATAGAGTGGGCAACACATTTTTTACTTATAAAGACCAATTTGTCAAACATGATAAGGACAGCGGACTAAAAGCCTTCAAATATTAGCCTAACTACCTCCACATTAGTTCAAACAAATAACGAGTGTATCTTAACAGATAAACCACATTAACCTATTTCAAATATCTAAATAATAACAAAAATAATGAATACAAGTTACAATTTTTTGTGATAATTAATAGGTCAATCGATAAATTCAACAAACAAATCCCTTAATACTAACAATCCTTTTTAAGTGTTCATGGATTGGATTTTACGGATTTAAGGTCAATTCGTAATTCAATTTAAAGGATTTAAGGTACTATTCTTCTTAGGAATTTACAAATTAGATTTTATAGATTTAAAGTCAATTTGTAATTCAAAATCCAAAGGATTAAAGGTCTAATCGTAATTTAATCCAAAGGTTAATTTAAACCTTTGGATTGAGAAAATCCTAATCCATAATCTGATCTAAAACATTTAGATTGGATTTATCGATTTGCAGATTAAACTATGATCTATAACAATAAAAATATTAAAGGTCTTTAACCAAAAAAAATATTAAAGGTCAATTTTTTCAACATAAAAAATTAAAATAAACAAATCTATAGTATAAAATAGCTTAATAAAATTAATTAGTTACAACCAACTATTAAGACAAATTAGCTTCAATAAAACTCAAAATCAAATCTTCTTAAAAAAAGAAAAAAAAACTCAAAATAAAGTATTGTTCATTTGTTACGAGTATTTGAAACTTTTAACAAATTCAAAATTATAAGATATATATAAATACATATATAGGGTTTTTAAGGGCATGGTGATTTTTAAAATTTTAGTGGACAAGGTGAAAGTGGCCTTAAAATTTATGAGCCATTAGTGTTAATAACTTGATAAAAATGAGCATGTAAATACATGCTAAATCACAAATCTGAACTATTAGTAAGATTCATCTCCTAATCTCCTAAAAAACTAATCTCTTAAGTTTAAGGGATCATCATTTTCATCATCATGGTGAGGATCATCCAATGGCATTGAAAGGCTTATAGGAACATCAACATCTGGCATCATGCGCCTAAACAGGGCAACCATCTCAATATGGTGGCGATGGGTAGCATCCATCCACTGCCTCATACGAGGATCAGGTCCTTGCGATGGCGACGCAGTTAATGTGGAAGAAAAAGCAACGGCAGCAACAACCATTACAACTTTTTGGAGCAATTTCTGACCTACCCCTTTCCCATGGCCTCGGTGGGATACAAGCACACTATCTGCTATCGCCTCTTTGTCCACGAGTTGAGATGCTTGAGATGAGCCCAAAGCTTGAACTTGTGTTTACTGCGTTTGTGCCTTGACCATTTGATCCTATGCATTAAATTATAATAAAATTTACTATGCTGACAAAATACAATAAAGAAAAACTAAAAAAAATAATCATATGTTATCACATATCTAGCATTAGCAGATTCAGTGTTCTACTTTCCGTCGAATACATATGGCGTTGACGCCAGCTGTCAAGGATAGATTGCGATTGACATGTCTCTAGATTTCTCTGAAAAAAAGAACATAAACTAAGATTGGAATAATAATTTGATGATGATAAAAATTTATCACAATTATCTTTTTAAATGATTTAATACCCGTCTCAAGTTGGCGTATGATTGGGTATAATTTGTTAGAGTTGGTCTGCAACCGTTTCTATAAAATGATCTCAAATTTGTATAATTAGAAACTTTAGTATACAAAATTTGTATAATTGAAAAAATGCATATCTTTGCTTGAAAGGCTTCACTACAGAAGCAATAAACCTGTCCCTTGGCTTTGAGATTAATGTGAACCGAATGATCCACGGGCTTCTTGTCCTCCTCTTGACGCCGATGGCCGACAGCTTCAGCGCCAAGAAAAAACTCTTTAAACCAGAAACGAATTTACAGATTAAGGATCTCTGCCCACGGAGAAAGAAGGGCAAAAAACGAAGAAACAAAGGAAAAAAATATAATAAGACGGGTAAGAAGAAAGGAGAGTTTCGGTGGGGAAGAAGAAAGAACGGGAAGAAGAATAAAAAACGCGGAAGCATAGGAAGAAATAATAGGGAAAAGCAAAAGTGCGGGGTCTACCAGGGCTAACATTCACTAAAGGTCAGAGAGCGGTGTGGTTAAGTTAATCTCTTTATGTCGTCGCTAAAAACCAAAATTTAGTGCCTTGGAATTCCCAAAAGTAGAAAGCGCGAACAATAAAATTTGCAACTTATAGACACGACTAATTATTATTTTTAGCGATGACAAATTGTCATCGCTGCTGAAAAACTGTACAACAATTTTAGCCGCAACTAACAGGGTGTTTGATGCCGCGATGAAAATTACTAATTAAAATTATTTTTATTATAATATAAAAATATTTTATATTATTTATAATTAAAATAATAGTTAAACTGTTTTATATTAAACAGTATAAGTCGTCACACAATAGTTCCAAGCCATGACTATTTTCCTAAATATAATAAAAACTTATATTATTTTTGTTTCCTTTTGTCATTGCTAATTATTATTTTTAGCGAGACAATTCTCCGTGTTAATGCTATTAATTCTTGTAGTGCCACATCATCAGTTATGTCTAAAAATATATAACATTGAATTATTTTTTTGTTCCATGTCATCAATTAAAACTATGGCACATTTTGTTAATTTGTAGGCATCAAGTATAGGGGTCATAAAATGTGCGGCAAAAAGCTTCTACGTACACAAATTTTGTGTAACTAATATAACAATTCAAATTATTTACAAGGTGTTTGAAAGAGTGGTTAGTACTATTAGTTAGAACTGTTTTTTACTATAGTATATGAAAACTTTATATTGTAGTAATTTTTTATTATTATTGTAACATGTGAGAGTTTTACATTATTTAGAACTGAAAAATAGTTAAAACTACTAATGCTAAACACCATTTTACATTACCTATGCATTCATAATTATGTGTGGGTAAAGAAAACATTTAC
This sequence comes from Artocarpus heterophyllus, assembly GCA_025403435.1. Classification (NCBI taxonomy): domain Eukaryota; kingdom Viridiplantae; phylum Streptophyta; class Magnoliopsida; order Rosales; family Moraceae; genus Artocarpus; species Artocarpus heterophyllus. The sequence continues at coordinate 9,471,249 of CM046341.1, forward strand.
CCACACTTTTTTATGTGTAGGTAAAAAAAATGTGGGAAAACACCCATTTTCTTGTAGCGGGCAGAGCAAATTAAATAATGAAGTTGATTGCTTAGATTTGAAAAAAAAAATAAACAGAGAAAGAGTAATTTTTAGAAGGACAAAGAGAATAAGTTTAAATATGAGAAGGATTTTAAGTTATAGATAGAGTGGGATGAAAGAATTGTAGCAAATATAAATTTAAATAGTAACAATAACAACAATGGAGGATTGTCCTCTTTTAATTAATTAACAATACAGGACAGACGGTTTTATAAACCTGTCCTCTGATGTGGAAAATAGATCAGGGTCAGAAACTTGCTATAAAAAATTGTTCATATAATCAGATCATCAAATGAAGATATGGCCAGTCTGGGAGAAATAATGTTATCACCTAGAATTTTGCTTTTGATGATCCTTGTTGTGTTGATTCTCTCCGCTTCTTCTCTAGCTGAAATCGATACCCAACAATTAAATCCTCCAAAAAATCCAGGAGACGGCGGCTATAAACCTCCATGTTGCTGAAGCATTAATGTCAGCCAAAATCTGTTTGTTGATTAGTTTTTACTACTCTTGTTTGCCTATGTAGCTTAGCATTACATGTAGTGAAGTTGGTTAATAAGAGATCTATGTATATATGGATCTCAGCCTTTGTTAATGATCATCGTGTATGATTCAATGTTTATATGTGTGTGTATATATATATATATATATATATTAATAGTGTTATCTCTGAAGTTCTGTATCAGTTCTATTTTATTTTATTTTATTTTTGTTGCAGACCAAATTATCCACAATTTAATCATAACCCACGCTAGATTAATTTTTTTAAATAAATAGAGAGTGTAACTGATAAAAAAAAAAATCTTTGCACATTAAACAAGCACAAAATAGCTCCTTCTACGGTAAAAAGTAAAAGTCCAACTCAAATTATAAATAGGGTGTTTGGAAAGATGATGAGAACCATTGATTAAAACTGTTTTTACTGTAGCATATGAGAGCTTTACACTGCAACAAATTTTTTTGTATTGTTACTGTAGCATGTGAAAGCTTTGCACTATTTATAACTTAAAAAGTGATTCATATCACTTTTGCCAAGGGCAAGAAAAAAGAAAAAGATACAAAAAAAAAGAGGATCAAATACAGAATTCGACATGAAGGCTGACAAAGCAGGGAAAATACAAATGACAAAGAAGAAACAACCCTAAAAATAAACAAAATTAAAAAAAAAAGATTTACTCTCTTAATTAAAAAATTCAAAGAGTTCTCATTAAAATGTAAACCAAGCGGAAAAATCTTGAAGATGAAAAAGAATGCATGATCCAATCCGATTCTATTTCTGAAACTTAAAATCTTTCCCATTTACTAATAACATTTGACCTAAAATTTTACTTACCTGGCGGTTTATCCTTCGAGCTGATGAGTGCTAATATAGTTGAAATTTACTAATAATATCTGACCTATTTTGTATTTTTTGGGGGTTATTTATCTTTTTATACAATGTCTTTTATGTTTATTTAAAAAATATACCTTTTATTTTTAATCTTGTCAAATGTATACCTTCAGATTATATTTAAAAGGGTTATTTTTAATTTTAAACCCTGCCTTTTGAGATTATCAAAATTTTATACGTTATATATCTTGAACTTTATCATATTTATGCCTTTAAATTTTGAATCTATACACTTTGTTACAATTTCTTGGTCAATAGTTAATTTTGATAGCAAAAAGACCTAAACATCGTTAAAAAAAAAGAAGCTAAAAAGTATATAAAAATGAGAAAAAACTAAAATTTTCAAAATGTGTACAACATTCAAGTATTGTACGCAATCAAAATCAAATTTTTACCTAAAAAAGTAAGATTTTGACATGAATTTAAAATGTGAATGTATAAGAATGTTACAGTTTAAAATACAATGTATGATTATTTGATAACGTAAAAATTTGTGGTATAAAAATAAAAATAACTCTATTTCATACATAAATTTATACCTTTCCTTGGTTAATAATAAATTTTGACCTAAAATACCCAAAATACGTTTAAAGATTAAATTAAAAAATATTTAAAAAAAAAAACACTTGAGTATGACAAAACCTACCACCACTAGTGCTGAAGTACACACCCCTCGGCCAAGATCAGATGAAGTCCAAAATACTTGGGAAAGAGGGGAAAAACTGTGATATCAAACAGAGAAAAAATGGATATGTTATTGTTGAAGTTTCTGCAAAAGTATTTTTCAAACCGTTTGATTGACCAACCACAATCAGTTTAATCAAAATGCACCAAATACCCCAAACTAAAACCCATCTCTCAATTTCTTGAACTTCTCATCCGTGGCTCAAAACACCCATGAGTGCTAGTGTGGGTTCCTAGCTACTACAAAGAGATAATAGAGGACATCTAATAGAAGATGGTTGAAGAAAATACGTCCTTTATAGAGACAAGAATTTGGCATAGAAGACAGTTTCAACACTAAGGACCCGTTTGTTTCGATACTCGAATCACGGTTTGAATCATTTTGCTACAGTATTTTCTCTCACAAAAATTTAAATCTTCATTTAAATACTCTATTCAAATACTCGAACCAAACGGGCTCTAACCATCTTCTAGAGCCGAGGCCAATGTATTCTCGACACTTGTCGCTTTGTAATTCGTTCTATTTCGACAGGAAACGTGGGTGTGGGAGCAACAGCACCGATGGTTTTGTTTACTCTTGATTTTTCGCATTTAACCTTTGATAACACTTCAAATTCAAGTCATAAGATTCCAAATTATCTTTTCCTATGGACCACAAAAAATATATCATAATCTCTGAGTGTTTTCAGCGATATTTGTACGGTGCAGACACTGGATAGGACTCGAGGGTGTACTTTGTATTAATTAATTATCAAATTAAAAAAATCTATTAATTTGATAGCCTTGAATAACTTATAATTTATGTGAGATTATCCATAGATCTCTTTCAATCTTTGACTTTTCTTTTTTAATTTTTAATATGGCGTTAAGCGATTCACATCAGAGTCCAGATTTTTCTTTTCATTTTCCATGAAAATGACCACGAACGTCCTTAGGAGATGGTCATGTATGGATTAAGTATTAAAAACTGTCCAAAACTACACGGATGTCGGCAAAACTGCAAAAATAGAGTGGGCAACACATTTTTTACTTATAAAGACCAATTTGTCAAACATGATAAGTTCAAGGACAGTGGACTAAAAGCCAATATTAGCCTGACCACCTCCACATTAGTTCAAACAAATAATGAGTATATCTTAACAGATAAACCACATTAACCTATTTCAAATATCTAAATAATAACAAAAATAATGAATATAAGCTACAATTTTTTGTGATAATTAATAGGTCAATCAATAAATTCAATAAACAAATCCCTTAATACTAATTATCCTTTTTAAGTGTTCATGGATTAGATTTTACGGATTTAAGGTTAATTCGTAATTCAATCCAAGGGATTTAAGGTACTATCCTTCTTAGGAATTCACGGATTGGATTTTACAGATTTAAAGTCAATTTGTAATTCAAATCCAAAGGATTGAAGGTCAATTCGTAATTTAATCCAAAGGTCAATTTAAACTTTTGAATTGAGAAAATCCTAATCCATAATCTGATCTAAAACATTTAGATTGGATTTATCTATTTACAAATTAAGCTATGATCTGTAACAATGAAAATATTAAAGGTCTTTAACCAAAAAAATATTAAAGGTCAATTTTTTCAACATAAAAAATTAAAATAAACAAATCCATAGTATAAAATAGCTTAATAAAATTAAATTAGTTACAACCAACTATTAAAACAAACTAACTTCAATAAAACTTAAAATTAAATCTTCTTAAAAAAAAAAAAAAAAAATCAAAATAAAGTATTGTTCATTTGTTACGAGTACTTAAAACTTTAAACCAATTCAAAATTATAAGATATATATAAATATATATATCGGGTTTTTAAGGGCAAGATGATTTTTAAAATTTCAATGGGCAAGGTGAGAGTGACCTTAAAATTTATAAGCCATTAGTGTTAATAACCTTGATAAAAATGAACATGTAATACATGCTAAATCACAAATCTGAACTATTAGTAAGATTCAGCTCCTAATCTCCTAAAAAACTAATCTCTTAAGTTTGAGGGATCATCATTTCCACCATCTTGGTGAGGATCATCCAATGGCATTGAAAGGGGTACAGGAACATCAACATCTGGCATCATACGCCTAAACAGGGCAACCATCTCAATTTGGTGGAGATGGGTAGCATACATCCACTGCCTCACACGAGGATCAGGTCCTTGCGATGGCGATGCAGTTGATGTGGAAGAAAAAGCAACGGCAGCAACAACCATTAGAACTTTTTGGGGCAATTTCTGACCTAGCCCTTTCCTATGGCCTCGGTGGGATCCAAGCACACTATCTGCTATCGGCTCTTTGTCCACGAGTTGAGATGCTTGAGATGAGCCCAAAGCTTGAACTTGTGTTTACTGCGTTTGTGCCTTGACCATTTGATCCTATGCATTAAATTATAATAAAGTTTATTATGCTGACAAAATACAATAAAGAAAAATTAAAAAAATAATAACTAAAAGTATGTTATCACATATCTAGTTTTAACAGATTCACTGATCCACTCCCCGTCGAATACATACGGCATTGACGCCAGTTGTCAAGGATAGATTGCGATTGACATGTCTTTAGATTTCTCTTAAAAATAGAACACAAACTAACATTGGAATAATATTTTGATGATAATAAAAATTTATCACAATTATCTTTTTAAATGATTTAATACCCGTTTCAAGTTGGCGTATGACAGCTTTAATGGGGAGCGCTTTTGTGATTGTTAGAGCTGGTCTGCAACCGTTTCTATAAAATGATCTCAAATTTGCATAATTAGAAACATTAGTATACAAAATATAATTGAAAAATGCATATCTTTGCTTGAAAAGCTTCACTACAGAAGCGAAAAACCTGTCCCTTGACTTTGAGATTAATGTGAACCGAATGATCCAAGGGCTTCTTGTCCTCCTCTTGACGCCGATAGCCGACAGCTTCAGCGCCAAGAAAAAACTCTTCAAACCAGAAATGAATTTACAGATTAAGGATCTCTGCCCACGGAGAAAGAAGGGCCAAAACGAAGAAACAAAGGAAAAAAATAAAACGGGTAAGAAGAAAGAACGGGGAAGAAGAAGAAAGAACGCGGAAGCAGGAGGAAGAAATAACGGGGAAAAGCAAAAGTGCAGGGGGTATATCAGGGCCAACTGTCGCTAAAGGTAAGAGAAAACGGTGCGGTTAAGTTAATCTCTTTATGTCCTCACTAAAAACCAAAATTTAGTACCCTTGAAAGTCCCAAGAATAAAAAGCGCGAACAATAAAATTTGCAACTCATAGAGATGACTAATTACTATTTTTGGTGATGACAATTGTTCATCGCTATACTGAAAAAGCCGTACAATAATTTTAGCGACAACTAATAAAGTGTTTTGTAAGATGGTGAAAATTATTAGTTAGAACTATTTTTATTATAATATATAAGAGTTTTATACTATTTATAACTGAGATAATGGTCCGAATTGCTCTATGCCAAACACCCTATAAGTCATCGTACAACAGTTCTATAACACCTATTATTTTTTTAACGGGTATTAAAGTAATTAAATTAATTATTAGTGTGTCAATTAAAAATTTGTTTCATTTAAAATATATTTCACAATATTTATTTCTACTTATTTTTAAAATTTCTTAAAATTTTCCATACTTATTTAATATATTTACCAAAATGCCCTCAAAACTTTTAATTAATTACGAAAATATCATTTGACATTATTTGAGCTAAAAGTCTCCGGAGGAGACTCATCCTCAACTACTCCTCAGTCATTCATTTCTCATTTTCAATTCAAATCAATTCATTCACGTCTCTCCCTGCTTCTTTCTTTTCTTTTTCTTTCCTTTCTTCTTCTTCATTTCTTCTCCCACAGTGAGATAAACCAAAGAGAATCAAAGGAAACCCCAAGCTGTCCTTTCACAAAAACCACAGATAATCACTCACAAACCCAAGATCGAAGAGGCTTAAACAATACAAGATCAAAATCACGGATTTAAGCTAAGTTTTTAAGGTTAGAATTCTAAAGCTTTTAATATTGGTTCTAAGTTAAATTTTGGTATGAAAATCGTGATTTGAGTATGGAAGTTCAACGAAGTTTTTATCTACATCTTAGTATGTTTTCAAAGTGTTTTAAATGAGTTTTATGCATTAAAAACTTATTTGGAGTAGAAATTTTGCTTTAAAACATGATCTATCCACTTTGGGACGAGCTGGGTAAAACCCTGTTCTGGTGGGATGCAGTTGACCACGTATAGTATAGTGCGGTCAACCGCACTGAGCTGAATCGACAGGCCAAACTCAACAATTCGTAGGCCGATGGCTAAACAATACCAGTAGGCCAAACTTTGAGATTGACAGGCCAACAGAGGATTTAAAAATAACAGTTTTGTTCAGAATGGCGAAAACAGTGATCAGTAGGCCGATGGAGAGTTCAAACTCACTTGTTTTTCATCGTTTTGTGTTACAAATGTTCCAAGGATTTCATATAAATGATTATGGCACACTAATAAGAATAGATGGTAAAATAGTATGATTATGGGTTAGGAATTTAGTTAAAGTATGGTTATTTTATACGTCGTAGGATGACGGAGTACTTGGAGCTTACATTGTGAACTTGGTATTGTGACCTAGAAGTTATCAGCATGGTATTCGTAAAGAGGTAGGGAATCTATTACTCATCTTTTGTGAGGCTTTTATGAAATTAAAATTGGTTGTTTTACTGCAAGATATATATATGTATGTTGAACTGCTATTATATGAATATCACATATGAAACTATGACATGAACTCATCATATATTGTACAGCGAATAATGTATTGATTTGATATATGTTGCTGTAAATTGATAAACATGGTTAGAAAAAACTGACTCTATAAATAATAAATGAATATAGAGGAATGGTAATACGTGTAGAGGGCGGCGGTTACATCATTGGGCACGAATACCCTGAAAGGTAAAATAGGGGGAAGTGATGACACTCTCTTGGGTCGAAAGTTTCAGAATGCATTGTACAGGAATCGACTTGATGAGGATTCGAAATTCAATGTCCCCTTACTAGAATATCCTTGGAATGATTATAGGGTGGTCGAGCGCGCTCACTTAGGTTTCGTTGAGTTGAGTGATTGCACGGTGGATATAGATAAGTATAATTGAATCATGAATAAGTATGTATGTATATGTATGAAACTTGGAAAGAATGATCATAATGTATCCACTGAAATTAAACATGATAATATTGATTAATATTGAGAGCTAACTAACTATGTAGGTTTCAATATGGTAATGGTAAAAGCCTAAATGTAAGTAATGGTTTTCCCTACTGAGCATGTTATTGCTCATTCCCTTATATTTTCATCTTTTCAACACTCACAATGTGTAAGGTGGTGACAAGATACATAGTTAAGGAAACTATATAGCTGTATTATGATAGAATTGTATCATTTGTTGAGAATGTTCTTCATAATAATGCAAGCATCGATTGTTACTTTCCGTGACGGTATTAAGATGTGTTGAGGGTTAAAATGATGATGATGACGGTTTTGTATTATTAAATTTAAGGTGCTACATTAAACTGTGGTTTAATCATTATTTATATTTTTGTTTTGATTTGAGAGTTTTCATTTAAGTCCTAGAAAACTTTATTTTTAAAGTTTTATTTTCATTTTTGATCTTTATTTTAATTCATTGAAAACTGTTAACCCCTATATAGGGACGCTACAAGTTCTCAGCAATGACTATTTTCCTAAATATAATAAAAACTTACATTAATTTTGTTAAATTTAATAATATAAACATGTCATCAAAATTACATTATTTTGATGACATGTTTATATTATTAAATTTAAGGTGCTACATTAAACTGTGGTTTAATCATTATTTATATTTTTGTTTTGATTTGAGAGTTTTCATTTAAGTCCTAGAAAACTTTATTTTTAAAGTTTTATTTTCATTTTTGATCTTTATTTTAATTCATTGAAAACTGTTAACCCCTATATAGGGACGCTACAAGTTCTCAGCAATGACTATTTTCCTAAATATAATAAAAACTTACATTATTTTTGTTTCTTTTTGTCAGTGCTAATTATTATTTTTAGCGACGACAATTCTTCATTGCTAAAGCTGTTAATTCTTGTGGTGCCACATCATCAGTCATGTCTAAAAATATATAATATTGAATTAGTTTTTTTTTCCATGTCATCAATTAAAACTATGGCACCTTTGTTAATTTGTAGGCGCCAAATATAAGCGCCATAAAATATGTGGGAAAAAGTTTCTATGTGCACAAATTTTGTGCAATTGATAAAGCAATTTAGATTAATTAGATTACCTACACATTTATAATTATGTGTGGGTAAAGAAAACATTTACCCACACTTTTTTATGTGTAGGTAAAGGAATGTGTGGGAAAACCCCCATTTTCTTGTAGCGGGCAGAGCAAATAAAATAATGAAGTTGATTGCTTAGATTTGAAAAAATAACCAGTGAAAGAGTGATTTTTGTAAGGACAAAGAGAATGAGTTTAAATATGAGAAGGATTTTAAGTTAGAGTGGGATGAAAGAATTGTAGCAAATATAAATTTAAATAGTAATAATAGATGACGGTTTTATAAACCTATCATCTTTTAACAACAACGGAGGATTGTCCTCTTTTAATTAACAATAGAGGATGGTTTTATAAACACGTCCTCTAATGTGAAAAATAGAAGACAATTAGTGTTAAAACCGTCCTCTATGCCAAATTCTTGTCTCTATAGAGGACGCTTTTTCTTCAACTATCTTCTATTAGGTGTTCTCTGTTCCCTCTTTGTCGTAGTTAGGCACCCACACTAGCGTTCATGGGCATTTTGAGCCATGGATGAAAAGTTCAAGAAAATGAGAGATGGGTTTTAGTTTGGGGTATTTGGTACATTTTGATTAACTGATTGTGGTTGGTCAATCAAACGGTTTGAAAAATATTTTTTCAGAAACTTCAACAATAACATATCCATTTTTTCTCTGTTTGATATCACAAAATTTCCCCCTTTCCCAAATATTTTGGACTTCATCTGGTCTTTTCCGAGGGGTGGGTACTTCGCCACTAGTAGTGGTAGGTTTTGTCATACTTAAGTGTTTTTTTTTAATTTAATCTTTAAGGGTATTTTTGATATTTTAGGTTAAAATTTATTATTAACTGAGAAAAGGTATATATTCATGTATTAAATATTTATTTTATACCATATATTTTTATGTTATTAAAAAATCATACATTGTATTTTAAACTTTAGCACTCATACATTCACAGTTTAAATTCATGTCAAAATCTTACTTTTTTTAGGTAAAAATTTGATTTTGATTGCGTAAAAGACTTGAATGCCCTTCATATTTTGAAAATTTTAGCTTTTTCTCATTTTTCTATATTTCTTAGCTTTTCTTTAACAATGTTTAGGTCTTTTGTGATCAAAATTAACTATTGACCAAGAAATGGCAAGAAAGTCTATAGATTCAAAATTTAAAGGCATATATATGATAAAGTTCAAGATATACAAGGTATAAAATTTTGATAATCTCAAAAGGCAGGGGTTTAAAATTAAAAATAACCCTTTTAAATATAACCTAAACGTATACATTTGACAAGATTAAAAACTGAAGATATATTTTTTAAATAAACATAAAACACATTGTATAAAGTGATAAATAACCCCCCAAAAAATACAAAATAGTTCAGTTATTATTAGTAAATTTCAACTATATTAGCATCCATTAGCTTGAAAAAATAAACTGCCAGTTAAGTAAAATTTTAGGTCAGATGTTATTAGCAAATGGGAAGGATTTTAAGTTTCATAAATAGAATCGGATTGGATCATGCATTCTTTTTCATCTTCAAGATTTTTCACCTTGGTTTACATTTAAATGAGATCTCTTTGAATTTTTTAATTAAGAGAGTAAATCTTTTTTTTTTTTTTAATTTTGTTTGTTTAGGGTTGTTTCTTCTATGTCATTTGTATTGTCCTTGCTTTGTAAGCCTTTATGTTGAATTCTGTATTTAATCATTTTTTGTATCTTTTTCTTTTTTCTTAATAATTTGAGTGGGAGTTTTACTTTTTACTATAGCAGGAGCTATTTTGTGTCTGTTGAATGTGCCAAGGTTTTTTTTCATATCAGTTACTCTCTCTATTTTTTTTTTTTTTTAAAGTTAATCTATCATGGGTTATGATTAAATTTGTGGATGATTTCGTCTGGTACAAAATAAAGTAAAATAAAACTGATGCAGAACATACATACGTACATACGTACGTACGTACGTACATACATATACACACACACACACACATAGAATCATACACGATGATCATTAACAAAGGCTGAGATCCATATATACATAGATCTCTTATTAACCAACTTCACTACATGTAATGCTAAGCTACATAGGCAAACAAGAGTTGTAAAAACTAATCAACAAACAGATTTTGGCTGACATTAATGCTTCAGCAACATGGAGGTTTATAGCCGTCGTCTCCTGGATTATTTGGAGGCTTTAATTGTTGGGGATTGATTTCAGCAAGAGAAGTAGTGGAGAGAATCAACACAACAAGGATCATCAAAAGCAAAATTCTAGGTGATAACATTATTTCTCCCAGACTGGCCATATCTTCATTTGAAGATCTGATTATATGAACAATTTTTTATAGCAAGTTTCTGACCCTTTTGTAGAGCCGATGTATTCTCGACACTTGTCGCTTTGTAATTCGTTCTATTTCTATTTCGATAGGGTACGTGCGTGTGGGAGCAACAGTACCAATGGTTTTTTTACTCTTGATTTTTCGCATTTAACCTTTGATAACACTTCAAATTCAAGTAATAAGATTCCAAATTATCTTTTCCTATGGACCACAAAAAATATATCATAATCTCCGAGTGTTTTCCGTGATATTTGTACGGTGCAGACACTGGATAGGACTCGAGGGTGTACTTTGTATTAATTAATTATCAAATTAAAAAAAATCTATTAATTTGATAGTCTTGAATAACTTATAATTTTTGTGAGATTATCCATAGGTCTCTTTCAATCTTTGACTTTTCTTTTTTAATTTTTAATATGGCGTTAAGCGATTCACATTAGGAGTCCAGATTTTCCATGACAAATGCTCTTCCTTTTTTTATTTTCTTCACTACAGCTATTCGCTTCAACGAGCAACACTCTAATACCTCTTACAAAACAAACACAAAGAAAACAAAAACCAAACTTTTGCAAAATTGGAAATTGAATTTTTCACTTGAATGTTTCGAGACGTTTGATCTTTCGGAGTTATTTTGCGAAATTGAGGTGTTACGTAACTCATAAATGGGGTAGAAAATTTGCTATCTGAACCGTAAGAAACAGAATTATGTGAATTATCACTTCAGATATTGCAAAAAACTGTAGTGTTATGCTTTTTCATTCTTTTTTTTTTTTTTTTTTTTCAAATTCTACGTGTCAATGGTTTTCATCTTGATTTGCCTGATTGGATGAAGATTAAGACTGATGGTGCTGCTAATGGTAGTCCTGGCATTGTTTTCGAACCTACAAGGGCTTCTGCAAGGAATGTTTCTATATTCCATTGGGTGTTTTTGAAGCACAGTTATCATGAATTATTCGTACTAACTTTTTTTTTGGGTAGAAAATTTAGTTGAAACAAGCTTTGGTTTGTATGTGATTCCTCTTATGTACAGTTATACTTCGCTTTCGTAGCAAAAGGGTGCCTACAAAGCCTGCTGGTATTATCTAAAGGGAATTTGCCGCAAATAGCTTAAATAATAATACTATTAGAAGTAAATAGCACATTTTTAAAAGATTAGAAATTAATAGGTCATAGTTTGTTTTAAAAATTTTTATTTTCTAATTTTATGCTTCGATTTTTTTCCTGCAATTTTCATACACAAAGATCACCGACACTGATTTTCTCCTCGCCGGAGTCACACGGAGATCTCCATCGTGCGACGAGAGCAGGTCTCGTTGGAGTTGTGTGAAGAAGGAGATCTCGTCAGAGCTGTGTGGAGATCGTCGTTGCCTGACAGATCAGGTCCCACTGGAGTTGCATGGAGGTTGCCGTCACGTGAGGGAGCAGATCTCACCAGTGTTGTGCGACGTCGTTGCCAAACGAACCGGTGTCAGAGAGCCGCTACTGCTAAGCAAGTCGGTGCTGGAGAAGAACTCCAGCTGTCCATGAGCGCAAGAGATAGCGTCATCGCCCTTTTCCTCCTAACTCTAGCGCTATTCTCCCGCGACGGATCTGGCGCCGTCGTCTGGCTCACGTCCGTGCAACTCATTGCCGCCGTTGGTCTCGTGTTGTCGTTCTTCTCCTGCGGCATCTCTGAATCAGTGCTCCTCTCTTCTCCCGCAAAAACTCCGACGTCGTGACCTTTTCCGGCGTGACCATCTTCTCTGCTGTCTCGCTGAAGCCGTCGCTATTCCTCCTCGTGCAACTCCGACTACAGGCGTGATTGTTCTTCCAACGACCCTTCGCGATGGTAGCTGGCCGCTGGTAGGTGGTGGGTTCGTCGTCGCCGGGTCTGTGCCACTGAATTGTCGTGGTCAACATCAGATAGAGTGGAAAGAGAGAGATGAGAGAGGTGGAGAGGAGAGAGAAATGAAAACCGGAGAGATTGAGAATCTAAGGTTTAAGTGGTGTTTTTGGAATTTTTATGAAAAGTAAACCGATTTACACTCAAATATGCTATTTTTAACTTCTTTTAGATGTTGGTCTATTGATGCTTATTGTTCTTTTGATTTGACCAATGTTCCTCTTTCACCCTTAAGAATATTCCATTCATTTTCAAGTTTCGCATATTTATACGGAAAGGAATCAAGTGGCTGACAAGTTGGCTACCAAAGGTGTTCAATTGGGTTCCAACTCCTAGTGGTAGAATGCTTTAGATTTTTGTACTTCTTTGGTCCTGCGTGATATAAAGGGTCTCCCTGCATGCCGTTTCATATCTTAGCAAAACCATCATTCATTATTTTTTTTTTTTCCAAGCATAGCTTCGATGATGCACTCTTTTTCCTTATGTTGACGTTTTACCAGCATATGGTTTTAATGAGGCATCCTATTGATTTTTTTAATCAGGAGTAGATCAAGCTTCTGTCGGGTGATGGTTTTTAAGTTGCTATTTGTCGGTTGTTTCCACAGTAGTATTATGCTTTTTCATTCTTTATTTTTTCGGCAGCAACTGATATCAAATACAAAATTGTAATTTTTTAACTTTTTAATAAATTTGAACTATTAGAGGAGAGGATCTTTTAAGATTGTCAACCTAGGTGGGATGTCCTAATTGACATTGATACTAGTTGTCTTCTCTCTTTTGCTATTTAATACACACACACACATATATATATATATATATGCTGTAAGAAAATCAACCAAATTATGTTGTAGGAAATTCACTAGTTACCATTGGTCGTTGCTAGTAATCGGCGTCAGCGTCAATTACCGGAGTAATCTATTAGATTACCATTTGTAATCTATTGGATTAAGGTGCCTTCTTCAAAACAGGTCACCTATCGCGAGCCCAAAGTAATTTAATAGGTACGCGAGAGGGCAAAAAGGACAACTTAAAAATAATAAACGGAATTGCAGAAAAACTCAATAATGCTGTCAAGGACAATTCTTACCACGCATACAAGTGTCAGTTCCGTAATTTATTCTACTCAATAAATGCAAGTCAAACGATCCCAAGAACACAAATTCAACGACCTTCAAGGTCATTCCATGCCGTGGTACTATAGTACTTGTAAATTGTAAAGTCATTCACATGGGACAGAAATTTTTCTAGTCACATTAACGGTAGAACAACGAAAAATTCCAAAGACTTCCTAGTAGACCCATATATTAGTGATCTTTTAACTTGTAGTGCTCCACTCATTGAAGTATTGATTTTTTGTCTAAATTTTTTACAAAATTTTAGTTATGCACTCTTATTTTATATGAAAAGTTTTAACCGTGCTCTCATCAAAAAAATTAAAATATATCATTATGCTCTTATTTCTTTAGAAAATTTATGATTTGTGCCCACATTTGATAATCAAATCATATGATTATGACTATATACAATAAAAACTATTAGTATTTTTTTACATAGTGTCCATGTGACAAAAAATTTCTGGCTTCGCGTGTGGAAGTTGATGTTGCAGGGCAATGCAGTTCTTTTAGCTTCAGATGGAAGATTAAAGAGTATAAACTATTTACATATTAAGGGTATCATATCAATTGCCAAAAAAAAAAAAAATCACAGTTAATAAGCATCTTGAGGTCAATTTGACAGGCAAAATGGATGTGGGTGTTATCAATTTATGGAGGTATTAATGCAAATAATTTCGATGACTATTGCATCCATTATTTTAGTAAATTTTTAGAGCTTTCCATGTGATATTCATTTCTAGGAATATATTTTACACGAGGGCATGCACATGATAGTCACACACACATATAGGACCACCAATGCGGTGACATAGTGGCAATTATTGTAAGAAAATAACCTACCATAAATCTCTTTTATTATTATCTAGGAATCGATTCCCTTGGCCTATAAAAAGGCTACAATTATATCTCTCAATAAGTCTATCAGATATGGCCTACATCGCAATGACTTGGACTCTCTTAATGCTGATAGAAGAAAACATAAGCTAGGTTCAGCTGTTGTTTCACCTTAATTATAGACTTAATAGATTTCTTTTGAAGCGTTAGATGGATGAGGACACCACTAACTTTCTTTTTATTTGAAAAAAAAGAAAAAGAAAACACATATTTATGGGTCCTTTTATAGCCCCTCACTTTGATTTTGGAGGAAATTTGCCCCCACAAGATCCTCAACGTTGATGATGTTTACGTGGACTTGTTTAATAGCATCAAGTAATCCTATGGTCAAAATTGAAGAAGGTCATTTAAAGGTCTAAAGGGCATGGTAAATTGCCAACCTACAGTCAGTGGTGGTGCCAGATTTTTGCTTCTGGGGGCGGATTAAATTTTTTTTAAGTCAATGGCATGAAAAATAAGTATTACACTTTCACAAAAAAATTGTATTACAACATTTTTCAAGAGCTACAAAATATAAATCTATATATATATATCAAAAAACTTATAGGACAACCTCAAAAAAAAAAAAAAAAAAAAAAACCTCATAGGACATTACAATTGGGGACGACGAGTATTTTTCTTCTTGAAGCTATGCATAATAGCTTCTTTTTTAACAATTTCACCGTCATTTAATAATTCACATGAATCACTTAAGTTCTATTTTTATATACAATGAATTAACATTCATTACAAAAGGGAAAAAAAAAACCCCAAATAAGAAGTACAACCGAGCAACAAATCAGCCTAACTAGAAAAATGCCAAAATTAAGTTGACCAAGCTGACTCTTCCATGAAACTAGACAAAAAAAAGCAAACAATATTCACAAAAATGAAACAGGAGTTCACAAAACAAGCAACATGAATCACATGACTTGCTAAAATAAAGTACAAGTCCTTAAAAGAAAAGAAAAAAAAATATGTTTTTACACTTGTTACTATGTTAGTTTGGTTGTCAACAATTACTAAAAAAAAAAAAAAGCAGTTTTAAGTCCAATATCACAAGTTAACACCACCATTAAATACCGTTAACCAAGTAAACAATTATCATTCTTGTACACGAAATGTGTTTTCTTGATGCGACATAGCAGTGTATCTACTAACTGCATATAAGGATGACTTGACAAGCTAGCACCAGAATCAGCCTTAGCATTTATTACCCAAAGAAACAAAAAGAAAAAAGAAAAGAAAAGAAAAACTATCCAACAATTCGCTAAGACAACCAAAAAAAAAAGACTTTTGTCTTAATTCTTACGGATGTGGATTGAAATACCCACTAAATATTGAAGCTCAAAGGAGTGGACCACACACCGGCACAAGGAAGCCAATTTCTTAATCAGAAGTTTGTCTTTTTGTTTGCAAAAGCTTTTCTCTATCAACCAATGTCAAGTAAACATTTGGTGAAAAGTTAAAAATTTAAGGGTTGTTAACCTCGTCGGCCCTCTAAATTTGAAAGCCTTCTTCACTTTATTTTATAAACTTTAAAAATTATTATTTTATTTTTTAAAATTTTAAAACTTTTTATTTTATTCTTAAATTTTAAAAATTCACATTTTACGCTTGCTTCAGAGCTCCTTATTTTGTCTTATATTTTTTTAATTTTAAGTTTAAATAGACAAAATTCAGCCGACGTAAATCGCACATAGGTCACATGTAAAAGCAAAAATAAGATTTATCATCCTCATGTTTTATTTCACATTTACACTCTTATTTAATTTTTTATCTTGTTTAATTTAAAAACTGTCTATATGTACATTTCTTCTTAATATTATTCGTCGATATCTACTTATCTTTACTCATAACTCATATTTCTTAGCATTTAAATTCAAATATCGACGAACAATATTGACTTATTAAATGAAACGCATCAAAAAGAGAAAAATTGTGCAGGCAAATCTTTCCTAAATGGGAGTTCAAATAAAAAAAAGGTGTCAAGTGAGAGTTTAAATATGAAACAAAACTTATGAGTAATTAAATCTCATTTGTATCTTTACAGGTGACCCATGTGTAAATCACGTGGGCTTAATTCCATATATTTGAACAAAAAATCAAAAATCTAGGAGACAAAATGAGAAGTTTTAAAAATTTAGGATAAATAGTGATTTTTAAAATTCAAAGGTAAAGTGGGGAGTTTTGAAAGTTTAAGGAATAAAGTGATGATTTTTAAAATTCATGATGCAAAGTGAGAAAAACCCTAAAGTTTAAGGGTTATTATTGTTATTAATCCAAAATTTAAAGAGTAAGGGTAAAATTAAAATAGGCATACCTAGGAGTTATTATTTTGAGTGGGGACAAAAGGTCAAATTGTGGAAATTTTGCAGCTATATTTAAAAAAAAAAAAATCAGTAAATCCGCCACTGCCTGCAGTTACCGATTGTTGTAAGGAATGGGTTATAAAAAAATCCTCAAAAGAGAGAATTAATTTTATGATGATATGCGACCTTCAAAATTAGTTACAAAAAAAAAAAAAAGCTTCCCATCAATGATTTGTGGACATTATTAAGTAAGCTTTATTTAGAAATAGTGTGTCTTCCACTCACATTCCACCCTCAACATTTTATATTTACTGTGATTATAATCTTGCCTTAGCACAAGGAATTATATAAAAGAGGACGAGTTATACACAATGCAACTTTATTAGGGTGTTTTCTGGGCATATTGGTTTTGCTTTAAACAAATAAAAATGTAAGGCTCTTACATATTTTACATGTGTAAGTCCTATACAAATTTAAGCAGTATAAATTTACTCAAAATTTTAAAAACTACGTATTGTCTATTAACATTTTTATTCATCAAACTAGCCCAAGTATGTTAATGAATTTATTTCAAGTTCTTACTTAATTTGATGTTTTAAGTTATGGAACTTAATTTAATATATTGACAAATTATTGCCTTACGTGGAGGATTATGGGAGATCGATTGCCTTAATTTTCTTCTATATAAAAGGGTGCTAAATTAGAAAAGTTAGAGAAAACACAAAGAGTCAAATGGTGTGATATCTTTTCTTGTAAATTTTTTTCATCATAGTAAACTTTTTCTGCAGCAACTGAAAGTGAACATAACTCTTACATTAAAAGTAAATTGTTGCAAATTGTGTGTTTTTTTTTTTGCTTATTTTTCTTTCTCGTGTTTTGTTTTCTTTCGGTAGAATTAGAGTTGCTAATTTGTAATATGATGATCATCTAATTTTCTGGTTGAATAAATAAGAAAAATATTAAATTTCAATTGCATAAACCCATTGCTTATCGGCCATAATAAACTTTAAAATTAAGGCAACCCACCCTTCAAATAATATTCGTTTCGCACAAATAATAAGTCACTACAAACATTACTCAGCCAACACAAAATACTAATAGAGACATTTCTTTCAAAATCAACACAATAGTAACTTATCCATGATTTAGTAGTTTGACATGAACGATTAGAACGCACTTTTATCTTCCACTACAAGTAGATACGTGACCGTTACTTTCTCCTTCTTATTCATTACCTTTTACCTTCAACAGATTAGGTGGCAATACAGATACAATATAAATTAGATCAAGAACCTAGAGAATGTATGTTTTTAAAGAATTAAATAATTAATAAATGGGTAACTAACTAAAGTTATTTCAAACTTTTTAATTCAAAACATTTTATACATATCTTTATATATTTTATAATTTTAATGATAAATATTTAAAATTCAAACAGTCTTAATTAGACAAAAATATAGACCCATTAGGTGAGACCAGGCCCTTGAGAGACCAGGCCGACAACCCGTTCAGGCCATATTTACTGCTCAGTTAGACGCGTTCCGCTAAATAACTTCTCATCTTTTGGGGTCCGCACTTTCCACAGGGAACCCACTTTTGCCCACTCCTCCTCGTTCTTATTCGTCTCCCTTCTTTGTTTCTTTCTTTCTTCTCAGTCTCTCTGTGATCTCTGCTTTCCATAGCATATATTCTTTGCTTTATAATTTCGCGTTTGTGGGTTCCGTTTTCCTAAAGCCTCACAAGCAAAGATGCCATATTCGAATTCCCCCGTTTGATTTAAAGCTCTCTCCTTTCTCTCCCTCTCTCTCTCTCTCTCTCTGTCTCTCTGCCATGAAAAATTTTCAAGCTTGATAAGAACAAAGTTGTCTTATTCTCTATTCTGCTTTGCCCTTTAGTATTTTTTTTATTCTTCTTCTTATCTGTGCTTTGGATTTGTAGCTTTAAGAACAACTAACTCAGAGAGAAAAAAAAATGCAAGCTTCGGTTCTTGATAGTATAATTAACAGGCTTCTTGAGGTTAGGACCAGTCCTGGGAAATTAGTTCAGCTTTCAGAGGGAGAAATAAGACAGCTTTGTTATGTTTCTAGAGATATTTTCTCGAGGCAGCCTAATCTCTTGGAGCTTGAACCACCCGTCAAGATTTGTGGTAACTTTTATGTGAACTCCATGTTCTTTTTTCTCTTATTTTGATTGAATTTTTTTGGTTTTTTTTAACAGTTTTTAATTGGACCTGGAAAATTCTGTTCTGGGTATGCTTTAATCTGTGTGTTTGTATTAGTTTAAAGTCAATTAGCTTGTTATTAGTAATTCTCTCTGGTTCACAGTAGTCAATATAAGTTTTTCTTAGCTTCTATTTGCGTTCTATTTCTGGCTGAGGATTCATTGTACATGTTTTAATTTGTTAATTCAGGTTCCTGGCGAACTATGGTCACTAAATTTGTTACTTTTTCAAACATAATGAATCGGTAATTTGAAACAAGCAACTATATTCAAGTTTCTTTTATACTCCATTTAGTCTATTTTAACTACCCTAGGAAAATCTGACTAGTACCCAAATTTCTATTAGTAAAAACTACTCATACAGCCCAATTTCAGCCAATTAATGATAACAAGAAACAACCTAAGTCGTTGAAACTTTTACCTAAAACTGACCTTTTATTCTCAATAATGGCGATTGTTTCTTTCTTTCCATCTTTTAGTGTCTAAAATTTAGGCTGCAGAATGTCTCAAATTGTTGGCATGTGCAGTATAGACCTACTCCTGAATTCCTACCTAAAATCAAATCTGTGATTGTCGCAATTGAGTCAAGAGTGGCCATGTTAGAAATATAATTATATTAAAACACATTAATTTGAAATTTTTTGGAGTGACGGAGTGATTCAATTTAACCCTTTTTCCCCCTTTGGTCTTCTAAATTGATGGAAGGAACATGCTGATGTTCCTTGGAAGTGCTCATCATTTTACGTCTTAATACAAATGTGTACACAACAACCTGACTATATTGCTTACAAGGCCTGAATGTTTCTGTGATTGTATGCTTTACATTTTCATGTCTGACTCTCAAATGCATCTACAAGGCAGAGAGAAATGTACCACAAAATCGGTTCATATTTTGATGTTACTCGCTCCTTAAGATTCCACATAATCATGTTCATAGAAACCCTATTACTCTGGCTTTTAATGTGACCTTATCTAGACCACATCTCCTTTAAAAAGTGTTAATTCGTTTACCTTTTCTTTCAAATTAAGACGCCTTCACACATTTTCAATAGCGTTTTTATTTTTATTTTTATTTTTTTTCCAATACTTTGAAGCCTTGAATTTTTCTATTTTTATTGTTTATTCTTACCCTATCAAGACAATAATTTCTGGATATGCTTCATGTTATCTAGGTGATATTCATGGCCAATACTCTGATCTTCTAAGGCTTTTTGAGTACGGCGGATTCCCACCTCGTTCGAACTACTTGTTCTTGGGTGATTACGTTGATCGCGGAAAGCAAAGCCTTGAAGCAATATGCCTTCTCCTTGCGTACAAAATAAAATACCCCGAAAACTTCTTCCTCCTAAGAGGCAACCATGAATGTGCTTCCATAAACCGCATATACGGTTTTTACGACGAGTGTAAACGAAGATTTAATGTCAGGCTTTGGAGAATATTTACAGACTGCTTCAACTGCCTTCCTGTGGCTGCTTTAATTGACGAAAAGATACTCTGTATGCATGGAGGACTTTCTCCTAATTTGAACAACTTGAATCAAATAAGACATATTCCGCGACCAATCGATGTCCCAGAACAAGGCTTGCTATGTGATCTCCTCTGGTCTGATCCTAGTAAAGGCATTCAAGGTTGGGGACCAAATGATAGGGGAGTGTCTTTCACATTCGGGGCTGACATAGTTTCTGACGCGCTTCGAAAACTCGACCTTGATTTAATTTGCCGAGCTCACCAGGTTAAAATCTTGTAACACGAAATTTCTTAACCTTAAAACAGCCAATAGGGTCTTCACTGAATGAATCATATTATATTATACTTGCAGGTCGTGGAAGATGGATATGAGTTCTTTGCTAGTAGAAGCCTTGTAACCATATTTTCGGCACCTAATTATTGTGGAGAGTTCGACAATGCTGGCGCGATGATGAGTGTTGATGAGACCTTAATGTGTTCCTTCCAGATCTTAAAGCCTACTGATAAGAAGCCAAAGTTTGGCTTTAGAGGTTCATCTGCCAAGTCAATTCCTGCTAACAAAATCAAGGTACAAACATTTTTTTCACAAGTATATAAGCTTTTTATCTTTGTGTTCTTTCTGAAGTCATTTCTCTCTTTCTTTTTTATTATTTTTTTCTTTACAGTCATTGCTATTTTAGACGAGTGTTACAAATTAGAAAATCCCATCAGCCACCAGCAGCCAAGGACAACGCTAAAAGGAATTTTCACACTCAGAGATTCAAGAGGCTGCAAATTTTCTTCTTCCCTTTTTTTTTTAGGCCTTTACTGGTCGTGGGGTCTTGCTTTACCATGTAGAGAACATCTTGCAAGACTCCCCACTTTTTATGTAAGTATCGAAGTGCCATTTTAATTGAGGCGACGTTGTCTGTCTGTAATCTTATTTAATAGAAAACTTTATTAAGGTCTCCCAAAATCGTTTAATTTGCCTTGGCTTTCAATTGCTTTAGAACTACCGTTGAAGCTCATCTGCGCTGTCAAGGAGTCTACAGCTAATTAAGATATTTTTATATGACATTCTAATACAAGGTTTCTTTTTCTTTTATTTTTTTTTTGGCCCCTTGATAATCCCCTAGATGATGGGGTTGATTCAATATTACAATTAAACCACTAAATACTATTTTGATTGTTGTATTGGTTCCTTTGGAATAAGACAGCCTCATTTTGAAAACCAAGAGAATACTGCTCTGCAAGATGGCCCACTGGCGGGTCAATTCGAGAAATGCCAGTGGCATTGTTTTTCAATCTTACTATTTCTACGAGAAAGTTCAAAATATATCACTTCGAAAGAGTATAAAGATATAATTGATCACATGACAAGAAAAACGAGTGTTATCTAAGATTACTTTGGTCTTTTAGCAAAGAGATATGGTATGAATTAAAGAAAGAAAACATAAACAGATATGGTATGAATTAAAGAAAGAAAACATAAACGTAGAACACAATAATGATACATTGATAGTGATAGAAGTCGTATACTACCTAATTTACTCTCCTGGGTTTGGCACACCGGCCCATCCCTGTTGTTGCTTTCCCGGACTGGCCCATATACATAGGATGCCCATCTTAGTAGAGCCCACTGGGCTAGCCCGACATGCACATGGTGGCCCACCAGGAGGATTCTTGTTTGATTGTTGTTGTTGTTGTTATGTGTGAGTGATTTTGTTTTTTTAAGAAATTCATGTTTGATTAAATAGAATGAATAAATTTTATAGAATATTTTACGAATAGAAAACTTACGTGCTAGCTATTTTATATTTTATGCTATAGTAATTATTGTAATAATTTTAGATTTTACTATTGGTAATATATTTCAAATGTTTTTGCTATATTTTAATATTACTAGTAAGATTATGCTATATTATAACTCAGCTCTTTTTCTTTAGCTGAATTTTTAGATTTAATATTTAATAAGATCACAATACTGTTTAGTTATTTATTTTAAAAAGTATTCTTCATGTCTCTTCAAGTTAGGGGTTTTTAATTTAACATTAAAAAACGTATGAGTTTTAAAGGATTGCCTTTCCTCTGTTTATTCATAATTCCAAACTCTAACCCTTTTTTTTTTTTGCGGGGGTGGTAGAAGTCTATCAAGTGTTTTAAAGAATATCATGGCTATCCCATTTTTTTTAAAACAGAAATCCTTAGAGTTTCATCTAAATAAAATAAATATCCAAGTTTAAACTAACCAAAATTTTATTACTTATGCCTTTTTCTATCATCTAATAAGTACTTCATTCCTCGAATTATGGTCAAACTAACAATGTAAAAAGGCCAAGCTGTCCTAATTAATGAGACTCCCCAACGCTAATTGTCTAAATACTACATAGTGTTCAAAAAGAGAACTTTAGCCATTGAAAAAAATATAAAACATATAGAGTGTTTAGGAAGTGTGGTTAAAATCATGGTTGTAGCTTAAAATACTAGAGCATGTGAGAGCTTTACACGAGAGCAACTTTTTACTGTAACATATGAGAGCTTCACACTATTTGATAACCACAACCATGATTCTAATCGAGATTGCCAAACAACAACCTATAGAGTTTGATAAGAATTCAGCTTAGGGAATATTTTCTTAAATGATTAAAAAAAGAAGAAATTCTAAAGATTCTCCTAGATTATGGGCCTAACAATGATGTGTCCTCCAAAGTTTTGATTTGAGGCATTTCTTCTCCCGAATTTCTGTAATGTGAATAGCGTCCACTCTTTTTGTTATATTTTTAGGCCCAAAGAAAAAATAACTTGTTAAGCTATAAAATAAAGATAACAGAAATAATATTATAGAGGATGACTTATAAAAATTCTTCATGAAATATAGTTTTTATAACACTTTGTTTCTCGAACTTCAAAATATAATATTGTTCCCTCTAAAGTATGAACTATTAATAAAAATGATCATTCTGTTAGAATTTTAACAGTGAATTGATAAATAATTTTAAAATTATAAGGATTTGGTAATCTTAGTTATAAAAATAACAAAAAATTAAAACTATAATAAAAATAGTATTAATTGATGATTAAACATAGAAAAATGAATTAAAAACATACTACTATACACTTTTGACTTTTTTTTGAATATATTGAAAATTTCTATTAAAATTTGATGAACTTTTATGCATGTTCAAAAAGTATTTTGAAATTTTAAAAGATATTCATATCAATAAAAACTTCAAAAATATGAAAAAAAATTTATTAATATTGTTAGACTTTTTTCTCTTTGAAAATTTTGTGTGTATTTTTTATTATATTGAATATATTTATGTTGTATTCTTTTTTCATTTCGCTAATATATAACTTAAAATTCTAAAATACTTTTTGGGTTTGAGAAAAAAATAATTTTGATGAAAATTTTAGTATATCAAAAAAGAAATATTCCAATGATATAATAGTTTTAATTGATTTGTAATCATCAAGAAATACTTTTTTTATTACAGTTTTAATTTTTATGGCTATTTTTATAATCAAAATTACTAAGATGCCCCTGAATTTATAATCATTTGTTAATTTTTTATTAAAATTATAACTAAAGGACCATTCTTGTTAATAGTTTATACTTTAGGGGGAACGGATATTACATTTTGAAATTCGAAAAAAAAGTGTTACAAAGGCTATAATTCAGGGGAAAGTTTTGTAAAAATCTTAATATAAATATAACAGAAATAAAAATTAAGCATTTTCTTCTCCTTCGACCATCCTTTTATCATTTACCTATCCAATATGAAACAGCCTTGTCGACAAATTCAAACCCAAAATGTAAATATCTAACTCTTTGCTATAAGTGCAAAAAAGGAGGGGAGATTTTCATAAATGCTTTATTTTTTCCTTTTTTTATTTTTTTTTTATACAAAGTGAGAGGAAATACTACCACTTTTGAGTGGGGCTAAGTGTAACTCAAACCCTCAACCAACTCAAACCCTCAACCTATGGTTGGGGTGGAAGAACTTTCAATTAACTAATCTGCCTTGACTTGTCATAAATGCCTTGTTTTAAGACTTACCTTTTATAGATGTCACACATTTTTTTTTTATGGCATAACATGTAATATGAATGATAGTAATATGAATGATAGTATATCATAACTTTTTTTAAGCATGATATAAATAAATACAACTTTGACATCACATGTAATTTTCTCAAAAAGGAGTCAAACAAATGTTCTTGCTTTTTTATTTTGCTCTTGCAGTCTTCCTGTGGGGTTGGAATTTGGTTTGACTACACATAAGAGTGAAAACTATATTTGTTAGTTTGGTATCTTAAATTAGCTGGGAATCAATTCTCAAAGTTATAACTCGGCTCCTTTTTTTTTTTTTTTTTTTAATCTTTCATTCATTTAGAAGATAAGAGTTATTGCCAAAATACTCTATAGCTAGAGAACACCTCTTTGTTAGAAGCCTGCTCCAACAAGCTCTTAATCTTACACCATTATCCACCAATATGAGTAATTACCTTATCCTATCAAATTTAACCAAATGAATTTTCTTCACATCAGGCTACTATATATATATAAACTCACAAACCCAAAATTCCTTTCTTCTTTCTTTTGGACATATATATTAGGCGTCTGGGTAGGACTTCGACCATCCAATCGGATGCGACCACGTAGCAGCATCGAGTGCTCATAAGTGATGTTGACACTCGATTTGCTTCAAACCAACACTCTTAAAATAGTGTCAAGCTTCTATTCATCCGATAATCGATCCTTTTAGCATAACACTTGTTTTAAGAAAGTGGGCCTAAATTGAATCAAGTTTTGACTTTGCTTATGAGCATTCGATGCTTCCACGTGGTAGGATCTGATTGGAGGTGCGAAGTCCGACCCCAACACACTATTCCTTATCATACATTCATACTCACATCCTTCTAGAAAAGAGTGTTAGAAAAATACCATGGTCCACTTATTATGCACTGGTCTTGACTATTAAACGTGTGCCGAAGGAGGCTCTTTGATGGTTGGTTTAGGCAACACCTTTTTGACTTGTTTAGATGAATTTAACTTGCCCCCAAAGCAGAAGTCTTCCCACATTGGATATATTGACTACTTTTTTAACCTACTTGACAATTATTGAGTGCTACAAAGTTTGATTGATTACCTAATAGTGTCGTCCTCTCAAGGTTGATCACCTAATAAAGACACAGCGGGCAAAAATTGTTCTAAAAGCTTGGTTTTTGGGTCCAAAAAATACCACGTCTAAGAACAAGCTAGCATTGGCTTTCATAACTTGGTGTGACAAACGTGAGAGTCTCACGTTTAACCTTCAAGGGAGGGGAAATGGACCCAAAATATGAAGTTTGGAAAGAATCCAAAAAGTTCTAAATTGAAATAGTAGCCACTTCTTGCAGGATTGAAGTGCAATATAAATGATTCCATTCTTATCTCCCTCGCTTTCTTTCTTTTGAGACTTTCAAGAGAAAATACTATAGCAAAAAATAATTACATTTTGTAGTTTTAACTGTCTTCTTACAATTCTTAGAGTTGGTTTGTAATTTGTGATTTCCCTAGGTTTTTTTATTTGCCATATGATCTCTTTTCTTGCCTTAATGAAAAGAGGTTTCTTCTTTTTTCTTAAGCTTAGTGGAGAAGTCATTATTATAGGAAGTTGATATAGGGATAAAAGGGTATTTAGAATTTTCGTAGGAAAATAGGTTTTCTATAATGATAGATGCATGTTGAAGTTTCCAGGATTTCTTGGCCTATGTTTTCAGGTTTATGTTACGACAGGAGTTTGATCACGTGGAATGGTGTTTTTGACTTAAACTAAAGTGGAGCATTTGCAATGAAAGTGCTACCTTAGCAACTTGGTATATGTGGGTGATAAAAGGAGGATCACTTGGACTATGTCTAAATTATAAAGATGCCCTTTTAACCAAGACATGTTACGTTGGCAACTTCTGACATCTTAATTAAAGAGACATTCCCTTTAGTAATTAACTGCAATAGAAAAATGTATTTGACCATCTATTCCTTAACAAAATACTAAAAATACCCCTCTATCCATCCAATAATGTTGTTGAATTTCACATAAGGATGAAAAATGAAATTATCCCTCATTTTACCCCCAAAAAAATGTTCAACGAGTATATATTAAATTTCACATAAGTATGAAAAATGATATATGACTCATTTTAAAATCATATTTTGCACTTTAATACTATAAAAATGGTTAGCTTTTTTGTTTTCCCTCTCAAAACTCCCATTCTATTATTAAGAGTAAATCTTAAATTACTTTTAAAACTCTTTAAATTATAAAACTAGTTAAACCTCATTTTAATAATTTTTTTAATGATGAATTTAACAAACTAAAATACTAAGGGGCTGCAAGGTGGGAGGCTATGCTGGCGAGGTTGGAGTCCCCGCTAGATTTTGGTGGTTGAGTTGCCTGCACCACGGGGTGGGCTTAGTAGAGATTGGTTGTGATTGGTTTCGCACCGTGGCAGCGCGCTGAGTTCTGAGAAGAACCTCTCCAACCTCTTTTTTTTTTAATTTATTTTGAAAAGTCTCTCCAACCCATTCTTTGGTGGCTACTAAATGCTTGTGTTTAGTTGATGAAAAAAGTTAGGGGCTAAGATTAAACTATATTTAAAGGAATGGTTGCAATTTTTGGGATATTTTAGTCATTTTATACGTAATGTTAAAAGACTAATAATTAAGGGGTCTTGACATAAAATGATTACATCATGGGGATGTTTTATTTTTATTGTTTTTGTATGTAAAAAGGATAGGAAAAAAAAAAGTTGGAGGAATTTCATGGAAATTTTACTAAAGACTCACAGATGATCCTTAAATTCACACTTGAGAAAACAAAAGAAAAAAAATAAACTCACACATTCTAATCTAAGAACTTTCTTTGCTTAACTAGCATATGGTTCATAGAAGTGGGGTTCCAATTTTTTTATCCAATTAACAGTCGACATGAAATAGAGAAATCTCCATGCATCCGTGTTGACAGAACAACGAAATCCTCACAAAATTCAGATATTGAAAAACAAATCTCCTGTTTGGTTCACTAATTTCTACGTGACCCAAATCGCGTGTTGCATCAAGCTCAAATCCGTGTTTTATAAGATCTTAATCCATATATTATTCTCCTATTTAGACTGAGTTAAACTATCCAAGTTATATATAATATTACACAAAAATATGTAAATACAAAAATTAGTTATTACACAAAAAAATCCTCTGTAATAACGTTAATGGAACAACGAAATCCTTAAAAAAAAAAATCAGATCTCAACACTAATTTGCCCTAGGCCGAAATCTTATGTTGAATCAAGTTTAAATCTGTGTTTAATAAGCTTTTAATCAATATTTTATTCCCTAATTCAAACTGAGTTGAACTACTTAAATCATAGTTTGTAATTTGCTTGGTTGGACAGAAGAGGCCCACTCGGCTAGGTACTGACCAAGCCAAGCCATGTAAAGAAAAGGTTTCTTTGGACAAACACAAACACAAATTCCTTATATTCAGGTTTACTTTTTCACATCAAACGCTAATTCAAATTGCAATTAAAACCATACCGTTTAGACTATTTTATACAGTGTTTGGAAGAGTTCAAAACAAATGGTTTGAATCATAAACAGTGTAAAGTTCTCACATGGGAAAAAAAATACAATGCAAAGCTCTCACATACTACTATTTTTAAACACAAGCTGATGGTTTAAATTATTCTTCTAAATACTATTTTAGTTCAAATAAATAAGTGCGAATGAACTTCGAATTGACGAATCAAATAGGGCAAAAGTTTTACATAACAATCGCGAACTTTGGCACAACCCCTCCTAGCTGAGATCGCGGCAAATTCAGACAAATTACACTAACCAAAAAAAAAAAACTACAATTTTCAGCCCAAATTTTCATCACCACATCTAGAAGGCGTTTACCATTTGAATCATGATCTACCACAAACTACAAATTTTACAAGCAACAAAAACCATAAATTTTGTTTTGAATCAAAACACAATTTTAGAACCAAAAATGAGAGAGCAAGAAAGAACGAGCTTTCTCGCAATAGATAAAGCCTTGTATTAAATTGTAATAGTCTTATGTATTAATTTATTTTGATTTCCTTTTAAACTTATCCAACATTCAGAAACATGCCTTGCGGGTAAAATTATGCTGCATAAAGCTTTAAAAAGAACAAACCATGACAAAAGATACACGTCATACCAACATTTAGTTTGTTTAATTTAAGCTATGGGAAGCATATGGTCGAATGGCCCCACACGTAAATTGGGCCCCAGAGCTCGCGCGCTTATGCAATTGGCATGAGATTGGTCGATTGGAAGTAGAAATTACATTGTCTATTTCACTCTACAAAAAACAAATTATCCGAAAGTGTGTTGGATGAAGACGATATCTACGTTTTACACCAAAAATAAAAACAAAAAATTTCTTCAAACAAAAAAAAAATAAAAACAAAAAACAAATACAAAAGCGACAATACGTGGACTCACTCTGAAAATTTATCATAGAGCGATGAACAGGTCAGATAAAGCCACGTAACCATAAATCCACTCAATTTCACATATAGAATCCGTTAATTTTGACAGTACAGTTAGACTAAAAATAGAATCAATTTACTATAGCACGTAAAAGTTTTACATTATAATTTATTTTTGTTTTAGACAGTAAGAACTTTATATTAAACCAGTTAAAAACAATATAATTGACATGAAGTTCCCAAACGTTTTCCTAATTAATTATCTCGACGTATGAACGCGTTATTGTAAATTTTACTCCGCTTTGGAATCCATGCTATATGTTATATATTATAAGAATGAACTTGATTAAATTCAAAGGCCCGAATGGCATATGAATATATTATGTGATTAACAGAAGTTGCCACTAGTTTTTTAATTGTGATAATGTTTCTCTTTGGGAATCGTATCCGAATACAATCATGTTTTCAAGTTAAAAATTCAATTCGCTAATTTAATTGATTAAAGGGCAGACAGGTGCACATGTAGGATTGGAGAAAATGATCATATGTTATTGTTATAGGCATTACGTACGTGGTGGTAATGTTCAAATTTCTCACCTCCAAACTCTAACAAAAGAGGGGGGTATGAAAAAAAAAATACTTAATATTATCAAAATTGACTTAATATAATAAATTTTAATGACTAGCTAATATATTTATATAAATATGTCTATTTATAGATATTTATTGTCTTAAAACATAAAGTAAATATATATTGTATACAATATTGAATAAATCCCTCACAATAAACAGTTTGTTTTTTGGTCCAAGTTTCTTTTTTTCTTATCTAACTCACTTCTTGTTTTTTTAGATTTTCGCGAACATTCTCATTCATAGGTCTGAGATCTAATCTATGAATTAAAAAGTTCGAATTATCATCTCTATAATTAGTTTTTAGAATCAATAGATCCTCAAATCATTTATTAAAAAAACCAAAATGCCTCTTACTGGATGATTATCGTACTTCTCAAAAAATCGAAATTCTTGATCAATGGAAGAAAAATATCACCATTTTTATTTAATAAATACCAAAGTGAATAATAAGCTCATTCCATATCAGAAAGAATCATAAGAAATCACTTGATAACACAAGTACTTATTTTAAATTGATATCATATGATCAAGACAATTGGATGGATCTCGTAATATTAATACATAAAACATAGTAAATACCCACTAGCTAGCTAAATAACGTTTAAGTCTCTCCCTTCTTGCCCCGAAAAAATCCAAAAAGTCAAATTATTAATACATGTAAGCCTTTATAAGGATCATATTATTTACGCAAAGATACACACACATATGTATTATATGAGCTCGTGCGTTTAGGACATTATTAGCTAAAAGAATCACATTATGTAATATGTGGGAGTAGATTTGAATTATTATTATTGTTTTGCTTGGCATTGTTGACATTAGAGCCACCATGTTATCTCCATTTACAAATTGAAGAATAAACCAGACTACTTTTTGACTTTTAATTTTAAATCCCTGTCCCAGCCTCCGTACCGCAATAAAAGGAAAAAAAAAAAGGAATCTATACAAGTGGCTTTTGACTTTAAAAGGTGGCTCAGTTTGAGGACACACTCCAACATGAATCATGTACGCCTGAAAAAATTAGTTAAGAAAAAAGCAAATTTTATAATCGAGAAGACAATTTTATCCCATCGGAAGAGGAGGGGTGTTTTGGCCTACGAATTAATTTTTTAATGGTTTAATCTGCAGCTATAAACAATTCTATACCGCGTGCTTATAACGTCCCGAAATTTATTTAGTGTTAATGTAATGTAAATGATGAATTAGTGTGCCATAATTAACGTTTTAACATTTATTAGACTATTTGGTTGGATTTTTAAATTTGTGGTTGTTTTGTTAAATTGATGTGTTTAAAAGATTTCTTATTGATTTAAAATAATGATTTGAGTTTTAAAACACAACAATTTGTAAAATGTTAAAAATACTCCGTTTTACAAAACCGTGGGCGGCACATGGTTTTCGCACAGTAAAACCGCCCACCGATTTTCTCTATTTATTTCCCTCTTCTCTCTCTCTCTCCTCACTCTTCGGTTCTCTCTCTCTTCTCTCCTTCACCGTGAGTCTCCCTCTCTCTCTCAATCTCTTTCAAAAATTTTTGAAACCACATTCGAATCCAAGCTTCGGAACAGCAAGGAGGAAGCTCGGGGACGTGATTCGGCAACCGAGAACGCGGATTGAAGCTTCGATTCGAGGTTAGATTCGAAATTTCTAAACTTTTTACAAAATTTTCGATTTTGTGTGTTTTTGAAATCTAAGTTTGTTTTAGCTTAGAAAACCGTGGATTTGTGTTAAATGAGCTTAAAACAACTAGAATCTAAGCCTAGATTGAAGAAAAACGGATTGGATTCAAGATTTTCATTTTTCTCCTCTTTTTCTCATTTTCGGATTTTTGAGGATTTCGAGTTCAAATGTTGTTTAAATGATTCCAAACATGTTTTAGAATGTTTTTCTATCAACTATAGTTGTTTTTCATGCCTGGGATTTGAGAAAAACATGTTAGAAACAAGATTTGGATTTTGGGGATCGAGAAACCCGTGGCTGGGATTTCTGGATCTTCCCAGTTCGGCAGGCCGAAGTTCATGTTCGGCAGGCCGGAGTGATGATCGGCAGGCCGGTGTTCTTCCGACCGGCAGGCCGAATCTGGGGAAATGTTCGGCAGGCCGAACTTTGCTTCCGGCAGGCCGAACTGTACAGTTCGGTAGGCCGAAGCAGGGCGTCCGGCAGGCCGACCGAGGCATGGAAAATTTTGTGATTTTTACCCGATTTCACTGTTTTGAACCCTAATTTAAATCCCAACCTTATAGGATGATTTTAATGATACAAATGGCACACTAGGACATCATGAAATGATTTAGTAACATAGAATGTCTCGAACTAGATATTGATCGACTTAGTTTGTATCTAGGATTGTTCGTGGTTCCGTGGAGCTAACGTATAGCGGATCGGGATTACGGTGTGGGGTACCGGCACGAGTACTGAGGTAGGACTTCTATCCTATTTCTTTGGTAGCCTGGTTTTGAAATGATTTGGCTTTGAAAAGGATTTCTATCAAAATGTTTTCAACGGTTGTTTGAAAATGATTTTATCGGTTATATTTTTATATACCGTGACATGAAATGAATTTCATAATGAATGTAATTGACAACACTCGGTAATTGGGTTTTGAATGATAATGATAATAAACACATGGGCATGATGCCATATCAGAGATCGGGTCGTGATCGACCTTGGGGGCAGGTCCCGAAACCCAGCTGGGCCACTACGGTGGTGATATCATGGTTTGCCTAGGTAAATGTAAACTGGTGTTTTGATTTGACGAGTAGACTGTTCTGTGTCAGAACGGTTCTACTCAATTTATTTATTTATTTGTTCAAGTTTCCTTTTTGTATAACTCCTGATAATGTTATGTTCCTTTGCATTAAATTATTTTATAAAACTTAGTCCTACTGAGCCTTTCGCTCACGTTTTATCTGTTTTAAATTCCCCCCCTTCTAGGTGGTTTCCCATTTAGGTTTGGAGAAGATTCTTCGGACCGAACTCAGGAGCAATAGGAGAATTTATTTACAATCTGTATTTATTAATCAAGGCATGTAAGACTTAACTTTATTTGTACTTGGACTGTAATTGTATTTGTGATATTGTCAGATTCATGTGTGTGCACAAGTTGTGGGTTGTGGAACCCATATTCGCGGTTTTTATTCAATTATTATTATTTGCTAAATATTTGTAAATTCGTTTATCCAATGTGGTGGAAAATCTCTTTATTTCTTATTTAATTGGATTTTTAAACCCTTAATTTCAATTAAACTCTCTTTTAATTAATCTAAATATTCCGCCACGTTACCTCCCGTACTCCGGGGCGTGACAGAATGGTATCAGAGCTCAAGGTTATGAACCTTGGGAATTGTGCATACATAGGTTTGACAATGAAATACCTCTGACAGTCCAAATTTTGTTTTCAGAAGTGAGAGAATGGCACCTAGACGTCGTTCGACAGCTGACGCCGAGTTCGGAAATGATGAGGGCCTGATGAGGTCTATGATCGCGGCTTTCCGGCAAATGGCAGCCAGGACTAGACCGGAAGACTCCAGTGTTGGTAGTCGGCATGCTTTCTTTAAGGAATTTCGGCGGGCGTCTATTCCGACTTTTGATGGCAATGGGGATCCGCATTTAGCAGAAAGCAGGGGTATAGAGACCAGAAAGCAGCTGAGTTTTATAGATTGCAGCAGGGTGATCTATCAGTTCGGGAGTACGAGGCAAAGTTTAGCGAGTTGGCTAGGTTTGCTCCATCAGCTGTGGCATCGGAGCGCGAGAAATGCATCAAGTTCCAGGAAGGACTCAAGGCTCCTATTCGACGGCAGTTGGTTGCTCTACGGCTTAGGAGTTTCGGAGAGCTTGTGTCGTCGGCGATCTCCGTGGAGAATGATTACGTGCAGTATTGTGAGGACCGAGCCAAGGCTTCAGGAGGACCGCAGAGGAGTGGCAGGAAGAGCACCAGTAGTCGTCCAGCTCCGGGGAAAGGCAAGCAAGGCGGTGCGACCAATGGCAGTAGCAGTTCGTCTGGCAGCGGGCGCAGCAACCCCTACAGCTTCCATTGTCATTTCTGTCAGCAGCCCGGACACATCAAGAGGAATTGCCCGATCAAGAGTGCTCGTCTTGGATCGCAGACCGGGGAGGATGCCAGTCGTTCGTCTCAGCCTCAGCCTCAGACCCTACCTCCGCCTCCACAGTACCCGCAGTTGCAGTATCCGCAGTTTTCTCCTCAGCAATTCTCATATCCGGCACGGGGACAGCAGCCGCAGTATTTTCAGCGCAGTGTTCCTCAGTATAGAGCTCCGAGTACAGGTAGTGTGCAGTCGTCTCCATCTCAGCAGTATCGGCCGAGTAATGCAGGACCCAGCAATGTCGGTAGAGGAAAAGGGAAGGCGCCAGTGCAGGTTCATGCAATGGCATCTGGAGGGTCAGATTCTCAGATTGGCAACGCGGTTGTCGATGGTATGGTTTTGGTTTCCAGATCTCTAGCTCGCGTTTTATTTGATACCGGTGCCTCTCATTCTCTCATTTCGAATTCTTTTGTACATGCCTTGGGATTAGAAGTAGAAGAGTTTAAGGAACCCCTAGTTATAACTTCTCCTTTGGGGCGGGTGTGTGTCAATTGTATGTGTAAATCTTGTAAAATAAAGATTGGGGATGAGATTTTGAAAAGTGATTTGATTGTACTCCCCATGAGCTCCTATGATGTGATCTTAGGGATGGACTGGTTGTCCAAGTATAGTGCAGTTGTGGACTGCCAACTTAGAAAAGTGACCCTAGTGTCTGATAGGGGGACGGTAATCACTTACCAGGGTGGTGGTGATTGGCTAATAAGTGAGCGTCTCATGAAGTCATGTCTAGGAGGGCGAAGGAATCTAGATTGTTTTGCTTTTCTTGCCAATCTAGATTGCGAGCCCTATGTTTCGAGTAGTAGTGTAGCGATTCCGGTGGTTGGTGAGTTCGAGGATGTCTTCCCCGACGAGTTATCAGGGTTACCACCGCATCGGGAGATTGAGTTTGGTATCGAGTTGTTTCCGGGGACATCACCGATTTCTATGGCACCTTATCGGATGGCGCCGGCAGAAATGAAGGAATTGAGGAAGCAACTTCAGGAGCTTGCTGATAAAGGATATATTCGGAATAGCACATCTCCGTGGGGAGCACCAGTTTTGTTCGCTAAGAAGCACGATGGGACTCTCAGGTTATGTGTGGATTATCGACAATTGAATCGTGTTACGGTGAAGAACAAGTATCCCTTGCCTAGGATTGATGAGTTGTTTGATCAGTTGGGAGGTTCGCGATACTTCTCGAAGATTGACTTGCGTTCAGGTTATCATCAGCTCATGATCAAGGAAGAGGATATTCCCAAGACAGCTTTTAGGACTCGGTATGGGCACTTCGAGTTTCTGGTTATGTCTTTCGGGTTGACGAATGCTCCAGCAGCTTTTATGGATTTGATGAACAGGATATTTAGGCCGTATCTGGATCAGTTTGTGATCGTGTTCATCGATGATATTCTTGTGTATTCTAAGACTTGGGAGGAGCATGAGCAGCATCTTCGGGTCGTGCTTCAGACTCTGCGGGAGCACCAGTTGTATGCTAAGAGGGAAAAATGTGAGTTCTGGTTGACCGAGGTCAAGTTTCTGGGTCATGTCATCTCGGAGCATGGTATTTCTGTGGATCCGTCCAAGATTGAAGCTATATTGGAGTGGGAACGACCAAGGAATGTAGCGGAGATTCGCAGCTTCTTAGGTCTTGCTGGATATTACAGGAAATTTGTAAAGGACTTTTCGAAGATTGCAGCTCCGTTGACGAGGTTGATCAGGAAAAACGTCAGGTTTGAGTGGGATGAAGACTGTGAGTCTGCTTTTCAGGAATTGAAGAACCGGTTGACTTCAGCTCCAGTGTTGATTATTCCTAGCAGTAACGAGCCATATGAGGTTCATGCTGATGCTTCAGGGCGCGGACTTGGATGCGTGTTGATGCAGCATGGACGTGTGGTTGCGTACGGATCGAGACAGCTACGACCTCACGAGCGGAATTATCCTACTCACGATTTAGAGCTTGCAGCGATGATCTACGCGCTGAAGATTTAGAGATGTTACTTGTATGGAGCATCGTTTCAGGTCTTCTCCGATCACAAGAGTTTGAGGCATTTGTTCACTCAGAGGGATCTCAACTTGAGGCAGCGCAGATGGGTGGAGTACATGGAGGATTATGATTTCGCGTTGCAGTATCATCCTGGGAAAGCTAATGTGGTCGCGGATGCGCTTAGCAGGAAGTCTTCAGGGATTCTCGCTTGTTTGATTTTTGAGGACTGGAGCAGGGATGTGACAGTGAGTGAGTATCGGCTACAGTATCATGAAGATGGTGATCGAGTTTCATTATATCATGTGGAAGCGACTCCAGCTCTTGTTCGGATGGTGAAGCAAGGTCAGTGGCAGGATCGACATTTGCAGGGGATTTGGTCGCGGATTCAGAACGGGGAGCAGTTTGAAGAATGGAGCGTGCATGCAGATGGATCGTTGTACTTCCGGGAGCGTCTTGCAGTTCCAGTTATCGCCGAGGTGACGAAAGTCGTTCTAGACGAAGCCCATAGGTCTCAGTTCGCTATTCATCCAGGGAGCACCAAGATGTATCGTGATTTGAAGGGGCAATATTGGTGGAGAGGCATGAAGAAAGATGTTCAAGAGTACGTGGCCAAGTGTTCGACGTGTCTTCAGGTGAAAGCCGAGCATCAAAAGCCTGTAGGTCAGCTTCAGCCGCTTCCTATTCCAGGGTGGAAATGGGAGCATGTGACGATGGATTTCCTCACAGGTTTGCCGAGGACGGAGCAGCGGCATGATGCAGTTTGGGTTGTGGTCGACAGGTTGACGAAATCGGCGCATTTCATTCCGTTTAGGTCGACATGTTCCAGGAAGATTCTCGGGGAGTTGTATATGCAGAACATTGTGAGGTTGCATGGAGTTCCTTTGTCCATCACCTCTGATCGAGATACCAGGTTTAATGCTAAGTACTGGAGGATTTTTCAGGAGGCTTTGGGTACGGATTTGAACTTCAATACGGCGTTTCATCCTCAGACTGATGGGCAGTCTGAGCGGGTTATTCAGGTTCTCGAGGATATGTTGCGTGCTTGTGCGTTGGACTTCGGCGGGAATTGGAAGCAATGTTTGCATTTGGCGGAGTTCACGTACAACAACAGTTATCAGGCGAGTATCGGTATGGCACCATTTCAGGCATTGTATGGGCGACCGTGTCGGTCACCTGTTTGTTGGGCCGAGCCGGAAGATAGAGTTATTCTTGGGCCAGATGAGATTCGTGACAGCAACGAGAAAGTCGCGGTGATTCGGGATCGGTTGAGAGCAGCTCAGAGTCGGCAGAAGAGCTACGCGGATAGGAGACGTAGACCTTTAGAATTCGCGGTTGGAGATTTTGTTCTCTTGAGGGTGTCACCTCGTAAGGGAACTATGCGGTTCGGAGTGAGTGGGAAGCTCGCGCCGAGGTATATCGGGCCGTTCGAGATCACTCAGCGTGTTGGTGTGGTCGCTTATCGGCTTGATCTTCCGCCCGAACTTTCTCATGTGCACGATGTGTTTCATGTGTCGATGCTTAGGAAGTGTCCACCTGAGCAGGGTAAGATAGTATCGTTTCGCGATGTGCAGGTTCAGGAGAATACGACGTACGAAGAAGTGCCGATTCAGATTATCGATCGGAAAGTGATTAGCTTGCGTCGTCGTGAAATACCGTTGGTAAAGGTCGTGTGGCAGTATCACGGGGTTGATGAGGCCACTTGGGAATTAGAGTCGGGTATGCGGGAGTCATATCCGCATTTGTTTTGCTTTTGAGATGAGTTTTAAATTTCGAGGACGAAATTTCTTTTAGGAGTGGAGAGTTGTAACGTCCCGAAATTTATTTAGTGTTAATGTAATGTAAATGATGAATTAGTGTGCCATAATTAACGTTTTAACATTTATTAGACTATTTGGTTGGATTTTTAAATTTTTGGTTGTTTTGTTAAATTGATGTGTTCAAAAGATTTCTTATTGATTTAAAATAATGATTTGAGTTTTAAAACACAACAATTTGTAAAATGTTAAAAATACTCCGTTTTACAAAACCGTGGGCGGCACATGGTTTTCGCACAGTAAAACCGCCCACCGATTTTCTCTATTTATTTCCCTCTTCTCTCTCTCTCTCCTCACTCTTCGGTTCTCTCTCTCTTCTCTCCTTCACCGTGAGTCTCCCTCTCTCTCTCAATCTCTTTCAAAAATTTTTGAAACCACATTCGAATCCAAGCTTCGGAACAGCAAGGAGGAAGCTCGGGGACGTGATTCGGCGACCGAGAACGCGGATTGAAGCTTCGATTCGAGGTTAGATTCGAAATTTCTAAACTTTTTACAAAATTTTTGATTTTGTGTGTTTTTGAAATCTAAGTTTGTTTTAGCTTAGAAAACCGTGGATTTGTGTTAAATGAGCTTAAAACAACTAGAATCTAAGCCTAGATTGAAGAAAAACGGATTGGATTCAAGATTTTCATTTTTCTCCTCTTTTTCTCATTTTCGGATTTTTGAGGATTTCGAGTTCAAATGTTGTTTAAATGATTCCAAACATGTTTTAGAATGTTTTTCTATCAACTATAGTTGTTTTTCATGCCTGGGATTTGAGAAAAACAGGTTAGAAACAAGATTTGGATTTTGGGGATCGAGAAACCCGTGGCTGGGATTTCTGGATCTTCCCAGTTCGGCAGGCCGAAGTTCATGTTCGGCAGGCCGGAGTGATGATCGGCAGGCCGGTGTTCTTCTGACCGGCAGGCCGAATCTGGAGAAATGTTCGGCAGGCCGAACTTTGCTTCCGGCAGGCCGAACTGTACAGTTCGGCAGGCCGAAGCAGGGCGTCCGGCAGGCCGACCGAGGCATGGAAAATTTTGTGATTTTTACCCGATTTCACTGTTTTGAACCCTAATTTAAATCCCAACCTTATAGGATGATTTTAATGATACAAATGGCACACTAAGACATCATGAAATGATTTAGTAACATAGAATGTCTCGAACTAGATATTGATCGACTTAGTTTGTATCTAGGATTGTTCGTGGTTCCGTGGAGCTAACGTATAGCGGATCGGGATTACGGTGTGGGGTACCGGCACGAGTACTGAGGTAGGACTTCTATCCTATTTCTTTGGTAGCCTGGTTTTGAAATGATTTGGCTTTGAAAAGGATTTCTATCAAAATGTTTTCAACGGTTGTTTGAAAATGATTTTATCGGTTATATTTTTATATACCGTGACATGAAATGAATTTCATAATGAATGTAATTGACAACACTCGGTAATTGGGTTTTGAATGATAATGATAATAAACACATGGGCATGATGCCATATCAGAGATTGGGTCGTGATCGACCTTGGGGGCAGGTCCCGAAACCCAGCTGGGCCACTACGGTGGTGATATCATGGTTTGCCTAGGTAAATGTAAACTGGTGTTTTGATTTGACGAGTAGACTGTTCTGTGTCAGAACGGTTCTACTCAATTTATTTATTTATTTGTTCAAGTTTCCTTTTTGTATAACTCCTGATAATGTTATGTTCCTTTGCATTAAATTATTTTATAAAACTTAGTCCTACTGAGCCTTTCGCTCACGTTTTATCTGTTTTAAATTCCCCCCCTTCTAGGTGGTTTCCCATTTAGGTTTGGAGAAGATTCTTCGGACCGAACTCAGGAGCAATAGGAGAATTTATTTACAATCTGTATTTATTAATCAAGGCATGTAAGACTTAACTTTATTTGTACTTGGACTGTAATTGTATTTGTGATATTGTCAGATCCATGTGTGTGCACAAGTTGTGGGTTGTGGAACCCATATTCGCGGTTTTTATTCAATTATTATTACTTGCTAAATATTTGTAAATTCGTTTATCAAATGTGGTGGAAAATCTCTTTACTTCTTACTTAATTGGATTTGTAAACCCTTAATTTCAATTAAACTCTCTTTTAATTAATCTAAATATTCCGCCACGTCACCTCCCGTACTCCGGGGCGTGACAGTGCTGCTGCAAATTTTTAATATGGATTGTCGTAAATCAAACTGCTAAAATCATAACGTGACGGTTAAAATATTGTGCTCTACTAGTGAAACAAAATTACCTTCTTCACCGTGACAATTTCTCAAGAAAACATAAGTAAGAATGTAATGCAGCTAGCACTAAGTGTCAGATAAAAGTAGAACACATACCAAAGAACTTTTTTTTTTTGAGGAAAAAAAAAGAATAATTAGGTTATGAACAGGATTTTTAGTTTCTTTTTGCTAATGAAAGACGATTTTTAATTAATTAGTTAAAGAAGAAAGGTAATCTCTTGACCCTATACGACGGTGCATATTTCTAATTGTTAGACTTGAATCACAATAAAATATAACAAAGTATGAAAAAAGACATTTTTAATACAAATTTGGAGGTTAAAAAACAAAACCCACTGGTAGTTTATTTTCTCAAACCCTATCATAGAAATCAACATCTCTTAATGACACCATTGTATGCTGCATAAGTACAAAAAAACATAATAGTCATTGCTTAATTCTATTCAAGTGGCAAACTGATAAATTACCACGTGCACGCACACATTATTTAATAATTTTTTTGCTAAAATTTTTTAATTAATTGGTAAACCTTTCTCAGTTTGAGAAAAATCTTTTCTTAGCAAAGCAAAACTAACTTTCTTCTTTTTTTTTTTTAATGTGGGGTTAGTAAGAATGATATCAGCAAATAAAAACGAAGCTTGAGTTTGCGTGTCTCTGTTGGTAAAAAATAATAAAGCTATACACTCAATGTCAACGGGCTGACTTTGGACCGGCAAGAATGCCGTGTTTTGCAGTACAAGTGGTGTTCCATTGATGCATCAGGGACAGTGAGACGATAGCAATTGGAATGAGTACCTTGGTTGCAGCTTGTGCAGGTTCATTTGGTGAGTCACGACGCTTTTTTTGGTGCGGGCCCCGCTAAATTTTTTTGGATTATTAAATCTAGTCAATCATTTTTTCAACAAATTTAACTATCACAATGCATATAGTTACTTATAGGTTATTGTTTCAATAACCACAGGAAAAATTGCCTAAATATAAATTCAATCTCTG
Organism: Artocarpus heterophyllus; assembly: GCA_025403435.1. Lineage (NCBI taxonomy): Eukaryota > Viridiplantae > Streptophyta > Magnoliopsida > Rosales > Moraceae > Artocarpus > Artocarpus heterophyllus. The sequence continues at coordinate 9,512,125 of CM046341.1, forward strand.
AAGTGAAAAACAGTCTTGTCATATGGAGGCCAATTGTCATGAATCCAATTTAGGGTAGTGACATGGTAGTCTAGTTTAATTATTTTAAATAATATTAACTAAACTTGCTTATTGATTATTAGTCTAGTTTACTTGGTAGCCATGTTTTTAAAAAGGTTTTTGCCACAAAGTGTTTTCTTTTAAAAAGGTTTTCAAGAAATAATTGAGATGAATTTAATTACTTGTTTTCATTACTTGTTGAATAATGGATGAGCATAATGAATTGAATAATAACTGTAAATGAGAATACTCGATAAGATAAGGCCTAAATAATGACTTAATACTGGATGTGTCATAAATACCGTTCGAAATGATAAATTAAGGCATGATGCCATACTAAGAGATCGGGTCATATAGAGTGCAACCTTGGGGTAGGTCTCGAAATCCAGTTGGTCCACCACAATGGTAATATTAATAGTTTGCCCAATATAACAATAATGAATTTACTTTCGGATGAACAATAAGACTAAATTGGTAAGAATGAATTTTATTTATTTATTGTGTTTTATAATTTATGTATTAACATTAAATTTTTGTATTCAAATTACTGTTATTAAAAGTTTTGTCCTATTGAGCCTTCCGTTCATATTTTATTTGTCTTAAACTTCCCTCAATTAGGTGAACTTCAGCTTAGGACCGATTGGGAGTCTACTAGATGGACTTGCGAGTTGTAGGAACTCCATTTAGGTTATTTGTTTATTTTAATTAAGACATGTAATATTTCAATCCTTATTTCTCGTATTGGACTGTAGTTATAATTTATTATTGTTAGTACTATGTGTGTGCACTTATGTGGGTCTGGTGGGGCTCGACTCATATTTATTGGTTTTTATTACTTTGTTTTATTTTATCTGCTTTAGCCTAATGATAATTGCTGCAAAAGGTTTTAAATTGTCACATTTTTAAATAACTCAAAATTATTTAATCAGTAATTTTTATTAAAAATTAGTTTAATTAACTTAATTAATCCGCAACGTCATTACCTGGATTGGTGTATGTGAAACACAACCAGGTTCTTAGAACAGTTGGTGTTAGCACAATGATGTCACTTTCCTTTAATTGTATATGTGTAAAGATTGTATGAATCGACATTGTCTTTGCATTTTACTTTTGGCAAAAATTGTGAGTTTATGGACTGTTATGAGCTTTTATTATTGAAAGTTTTAAATCTTCAATTGAAATATTTATTTCAGTTTTGACTCATATTTTCCGTTTAAATTAGGTTTTTTGATTTAAGTTAAATAATTTGTCTAATTTATATTAATCGTGTTTTAGCTTCTAACCACTCCTTGGGGCGTTGCACTAACTATGATGGGTATTTTTTTTTTTTTTTGGGAGGGAGTAAACTCTGGTTGATGTTTTATGCGAGCAATGATTAATTTTTATAATTGCTAGTCTTTACCTAATGTCTTATAAGAATACGTAGATATACATAATTATTAACGTGTAACATTAATTAATCAGACATTTCATTGGACCAAAAAAATTATGGACGCGTTCATACTATTAGCTAGCTAGTTGTCGTCGTCTGAATTTTCCGAATACTTGCAATATATAATTGTGTGCTTCTGCTTGTAAGTTGCGTGGAGATTGTAGACCATAATTTGAATTGGAAAATCAGACACAAACCTCTCATTTTGATAGCTTGTTTAGTACACGTCTTGTTCACACAACGACACCACAAATAGCAGCATTTGCCATGTGTACGCTGTGATTTCGACATATTGAAAAATATTTTAATTAGTTTAATGGTTTTTCTTTCTTTTTTCCTCATGTTTTTGTCGCATCCAAATGTACTCTTATGTACAAGGTTAGAGGGGAAAAAAAAAAGAATTATGACCAAATTTGGCGCGAAGAAATCGTTGTTTAGTAAACAAAAAAATTGTTCCTTTAGCATAAGAAGAATATAAATAATAGAAACCCGAATAATAATACGTACACGAAAGGGAAGAACCTGACAAAGATAACTATTCCATCTCTAAATAATAATACGTACACGAAAGGGAAGAACCTAACAAAGATAACTACCCTATCTCTTTCGTGATCTATAATAATATTATATATTCCAAATGAAAAACATTTTAAAATTCTGTTTATAAGATACTTGAACCCATTTCGGAATGAGCTTTGAATTAGAGAGTTCGAGTTTGAATGAATTTTATTATAGTGCTTTCTTTTACAAAAATAAATTGTTTTAGTATTTTAAGTTTACAACTTTGTTTCATAGTTTCCCAAATAGGCCATAATATCTGGAGATATTTATAGCTTGTTTAGTATGTAGGTTTAAAATAGTTTAAGCCAGTTTAAACCATAGAGAATGTTCAAACTGTCATTTAGTAGAATAATAACGGAGGTCAGTTCAAACCAAAGAGCTGGTTTTAAACCAGTCAAACCACCTAAAATCCTAACTTTGCTCCCCAAAAGTTCACACTGTTTGAACCATTTTTACAATAAAAATCATTCTTATTTTTATTTTTGTTTTCCTTTCATAAACCACAATTTTCTAAATACCGATTTTTGTTTTAAATTTGATGTAATGTTTTATTTTTATTTTAAACCCTTACATTTCAAATGCTACTTCAAAACCACTATTTAAACTACACAGCTTAAAATTTATAGTTCAAACTATAAAATTTAAACCATATTATTTCAAATCTGCACACCAAACCACCCTTAGAAGGACCTTTTATGCGGTGAGGACTATTAATAAATCTCTCATAGCCTTGAAGTGATCGAATTGTTAAGTATTATTGATACACAGCATACATGTTGACTTGAAGGGAAAACTAAGAAGAGAATTTATCCTGATATAGTGGAAGTTATTTTTATTAGAAATAGATTGGAAAATTCATTCAAGAGAAAGTGGGTTGTGCTTTACAAGTACAATGATCCCACTCCAGACAACATATGGCCTATTGAACGGAATTATCGTATGTACTAAAAAAAGGGTTCTCGTATTTTTCCAAGTTTCATCCTAGAAAGCAAAAAAATTTTTCAAAAACAAAAATTAATGGAATTTATCAAAGCAAAAAGGTTATAAATTATGCGGTCTCCCCTTTTGTGGACACTTATTTTTACTTTCTTAGTCCTTTATTTTATGTTTAGATTAGCCTCAATTTGTACATATTTTCATAGCTTGCTGTAGTTATAGTGTTTGAAAAAGTAGTTTAAATCATCAGTTTAAATTTAAGAACTTAACATATAAAAGTTTTATATTGTTTACGGTTCAAACAATTTATTTGAACTATTTTTTCAAACATTGTTATGCGTCAATGTGGAATTTTTAATTTGGAAAGTTGTGGGCTAGCTTTTCCTGTTTCTACTTCCCTTCTTGCTTCATATCTTGACTAAGAACATGACATCAGGCTGAAAATAATTTAAAAAATAAAAAATAAAGAAGGACTACAACACAATTCCTCCTTTTTTGTTGTTAATTTTTAATGTGTGCTATGGTTTATAAACAAAAACATAACGGTAGGACTTTTGTTTCCTATTGATTACCTATTATTATGAAGTTTTTTTTTTTTGGGAAGTGTGATATGTAGTTTTTTTTTTAAGTAAATAATACGAGATGATAATTGGTATTAGATTGTATTTTTGTTATACAAGAGGAGAAAGAATGTCACCACTTTCAAGAGGGGTTTAGCGTGATCGAACTTTAAATCTATGATTAGGGTGGAAGGACTAGGCTGCCCTCATGCGTCATTAGGTTACATTTTAACTGGCACTGTAGTTGTGTAATGAATAATAATACTAAATATAAAATAAGGTGTTTTGTCCTCCTTTCTAAATAATAACGGTGGCGATTACAACCCTGAATTGGCCAAAGCTGTCTAAGAGCATCAATAATGCATTTGCCGATTACCACCCCTCATTCAAATTATGCACTAAAATAAATAAGTTATAGCTAACAAGGAATGGTACTTTGGTTATTTTAATTCAGTGTATTATATATAGCTTTAAAAAAGAAAGGGGAAGAACCAACATGATAGAATTGGGTGGCAAGAAGTCCATTCTCCTTTAAGCAAGATCTCAAGTTTGAGTCTTATATACGAAAAAACATTTGTTGAGAGAGCTTTCCCCTACTGCAGGGTTGTAACGTCCCGAAATTTATTTAATGTTAATGTACTATAAATGATGAATTAGTGTGCCATAATTAACGTTTTAACATTTATTAGACTATTTGGTTGGATTTTTGAATTTTTGGTTGTTTTGTTAAATTAATGAATTCGAAAGATTTCTTATTGATTTAAAATGATGTTTTGAGTTTTAAAACACAACAATTTGTAAAATGTTAAAAATACTCCGTTTTGTAAAACCGTGGGCGGCACATGGTTTTCGCACAGTAAAACCGCCCACCGATTTTCTCTATTTATTTCCTTCCTTCCTCTCTCTCTCCTCACTCTCCTGCAACACCTCTCTCTCTCTCTTCTCTCTCTCTCTCGGCAGCTCACTCTCTCTCTCAATCTCTTTCAAAAATTTTTGAAAGCACATTCGAATCCAAGCTTCGGAACAGCAAGGAGGAAGCTCGGGGACGTGATTCGGCAACCGAGAACGCGGATTGAAGCTTCGATTCGAGGTTAGATTCGAAATTTCTAAACTTTTTACAAAATTTTCAATTTTGTGTGTTTTTGAAATCTAAGTTTGTTTAAGCTTAAAAAACCTTGGATTTGTGTTAAATGAAGTTAGAACAACTAGAATCTAAGTTTAGATTGAAGAAAAACGGATTGGATTCAAGATTTTTCATTTTTCTCCTCTTTTTCTCATTTTCGGATTTTTGAGGATTTTGAGTTTAAATGTTGTTTAAATGGTTCCAAACATGTTCTAGAATGTTTTTCTATCAACTATAGTTGTTTTTCATGCCTGGGATTTGAGAAAAAGGGGTTAGAAACAAGATTTGGATTTTGGGGATCGAGAAACCCGTGGCTGGGATTTCTGGGTTTTCCCAGTTCGGCAGGCCGAAGTTCATGTTCGGCAGGCCGGAGTGATGATCGGCAGGCCGGTGTTCTTCCGACCGGCAGGCCGAATCTGGGGAAATGTTCGGCAGGCCGAACTTTGCTTCCGGCAGGCCGAACTGTGCAGTTCGGCAGGCCGAAGCAGGGCGTCCGGCAGGCCGACCGAGGCATGGAAAATTTTTGTGATTTTTACCCGTTTTCACTGTTTTGAACCCTGATTTAAATCCCAACCTTATAGGATGATTTTAAAGGTACAAATGGCACACTAGGACATCATGAAATGATTTAGTAACATAGAATGTCTCAAACTAGATATTGATTGACTTAGTTGGTATCTAGGATTGTTCGTGGTTCCGTGGAGCTAACGTATAGCGGACCGGGATTGCGGTGTGGGGTACAAGCACGAGTATTGAGGTAGGACTTCTATCTTATTTCTTTGGTAGCCTGGTTTTGAAATGATTTGGCTTTGAAAATGATTTCTATCAAAATATTTTCAACGGTTGTTTGAAAATGGTTTTATCGGTTATATTTTAATATACCGTGACATGAAATGAATTTCATAATAAATGTAATTGACAACACTCGGTAATTGGGTTTTGAATGACAATGATAATAAACACTAAGGCATGATGCCATATCAGAGATCGGGTCGTGTGGCGATCGACCTTGGGGGCAGGTCCCGAAACCCAGCTGGGCCACTACGGTGGTGATTTCATGGTTTGCCTAGGTAAAAGTAAATTGGTGTTTTGATTTGACGAGTAGACTGTTCTGTGTCAGGACGGTTCTACTCAAATTGTTTATCTATTTATTTATTTAAGTTTCCTTTGAATAACTTCTAATAATGCTGTGTTCCTTTGCGTTAAACTATTTTTATAAAACATAGTCCTACTGAGCCTTTCGCTCACGTTTTATCTGTTTTAAATTTCCCCTAGGTGGTTTCCCCTTTAGGTTTGGAGAAGATTCTTCGGACCGAACTCAGGAGCAATAGGAGAATTTATTTATATTCTGTATTATTAATCAAGGCATGTAAGACTTAACTTTATTTGTACTTGGACTGTAATTGTATTTATGGTATTGTCAGAACCATGTGTGTGCACAAGTTGTGGGTTGTGGAGCCCATATTCGCAGTTTTTATTTAATTATTATTATTTGCTAAATATTTATAAATTCGTTTATCAAATGTGGTGGAAAATCTCTTTATTTCTTACTTAATTGGATTCTTAAACACTTGATTTTAATTAAATTCTCTTTTAATTAAACTAAATATTCCGCCACGTCACCTCCCGTACTCCGGGGCGTGACAGAATGGTATCAGAGCTCAAGGTTATGAACCTTGGGAATTGTGCACACATAGGTTTGACAATGAAATACCTCTGACAGTCCAAATTTTGTTTTCAGAAGTGAGAGAATGGCACCTAGACGTCGTTCGACTGCTGACGCCGAGTTTGAAAATGATGAGAGCATGATGAGGTCTATGTTTGCGGCTTTCCGGCAGATGGCAGCCAGGGCTAGACCGGAAGACTCCAGTGTTGGTAGTCGGCATGCTTTCTTTAAGGAATTTCGGCGGGCGTCTATTCCGACTTTTGATGGCAACGGGGATCCGCGGTTAGCTGAATATTGGTTGGATTCGATCTTGAAGCATCTAGATACTCTTGGTGTGCCTGAGGAGTATCGTGTGGAATTTGCAGCGTATAAGCTTGAGGGTAGCGCCAACACCTGGTGGAAACAAACTAAGTGTCTGGAGCACGGTAGCGATATTGGTTGGAACAAGTTCGAGGAGCTATTCTATGATCGGTATTTTTCGCAGGGATATAGAGATCAGAAGGCAGCTGAGTTTTATAGATTGCAGCTGGGTGATCTTTCAGTTCGGGAGTATGAGGCAAAATTTAACGAGTTGGCTAGATTTGCTCCATCAGCTGTGGCATCGGAGCGTGAGAAATGCATCAAGTTTCAGGAAGGGCTCAAGGCTCCTATTCGACGGCAGTTGGTTGCTCTACGGCTTAGGAGTTTCGGAGAGCTTGTGTCGTCGGCAATCTCCGTGGAGAATGATTACGTGTAGTATTGTGAGGACCGAGCCAAGGCTTCAGGAGGACCGCAGAGGAGTGGCAGGAAGAGCACCAGTAGTCGTCCAGCTCCGGGGAAAGGCAAGCAAGGGGGTGCGACCAGTGGCAGTAGCAGTTCGTCTGGCAGCGGGCGCAGCAACCCCTACAGCTTTCATTGTCATTTCTGTCAGCAGCCCGGACACATCAAGAGGAATTGCCCGATCAGGAGTGCTCGTCTTGGATCGCAGACCGGGGAGGATGCCAGTCGTTCGTCTCAGCCTCAGCCTCAGACCTTACCTCCGCCTCCGCAGTACCCGCAGTTGCAGTATCCGTAGTTTTCTCCTCAGCAATTCTCATATCCGGCACGGGGGCAGCAGCCGCAGTATTTTCAGCGCAGTGTTCCTCAGTATAGAGCGCCGAGTACAGGTAGTGTGCAGTCGTCTCCATCTCAGCAGCATCGGCCGAGTAATCCAGGACCCAGCAATGTCGGTAGAGGAAAAGGAAAAGCGCCAGTACAGGTTCATGCAATGGCATCTGGAGGGACAGATTCTCAGACTGGTAACGCGGTTGTCGATGGTATGGTTTTGGTTTCTACATCTTTAGCTCGCGTTTTATTTGATACCGGTGCCTCTCATTCTCTCATTTTGAGTTCTTTTGTACATGCCTTGGGATTAGAAGTAGAAGAGTTTAATGAACCCCTAGTTATAACTTCTCCCTTGGGGCGGGTGTGTGTAAATTGTATGTGTAAATCTTGTAAAATAAAGATTGGGGATGAGATTTTGAAAAGTGATTTGATTGTACTCCCCATGAGCTCCTATGATGTGATCTTAGGGATGGACTGGTTGTCCAGGTATAGTGCAGTTGTGGACTGCCAACTTAGAAAAGTGACCCTAGTGTCTGATAGGGGGACGGTAATCACTTACCAGGGTGGTGGTGATTGGCTAATGAGTGAGCGTCTTATGAAGTCATGTCTAGGAGGGCGAAGGAATCTAGATTGTTTTGCTTTTCTTGCCAATCTAGATTGCGAGCCCTATGTTTCGAGTAGTAGTGTAGCGATTTCGGTGGTTGATGAGTTCGAGGATGTCTTCCCCGACGAGTTATCAGGGTTACCACCGCATCGGGAGATTGAGTTTGGTATCGAGTTGTTTCCAGGGACAACACCGATTTCTATGGCACCTTATCGGATGGCGCCAGCAGAAATGAAGGAATTGAGGAAGCAACTTCAGGAGCTTGCTGATAAAGGATATATTCGGAATAGCACATCTCCATGGGGAGCACCAGTTTTGTTCGCTAAGAAGCACGATGGGACTCTCAGGTTATGTGTGGATTATCGACAGCTGAATCGTGTTACGGTGGAGAACAAGTATCCCTTGCCTAGGATTGATGAGCTATTTGATCAGTTGGGAGGTTCGCGATACTTCTCGAAGATTGATTTGCGTTCAGGTTATCATCAGCTCAGGATCAAGGAAGAGGATATTCCCAAGACAGCTTTTAGGACTCGGTATGGGCACTTCGAGTTTCTGGTTATGTCTTTCGGGTTGACGAATGCTCCGGCAGCTTTTATGGATCTGATGAACAGGGTATTTAGGCCGTATCTGGATCAGTTTGTGATCGTGTTCATCGATGATATTCTTGTGTATTCTAAGACTTGGGAGGAGCATGAGCAGCATCTTCGGATCGTGCTTCAGATTCTACGGGAGCACCAGTTGTATGCTAAGAGGGAAAAATGTGAGTTCTGGTTGACTGAGGTCAAGTTTCTGGGTCATGTCATCTCGGAGCATGGTATTTCAGTGGATCCATCCAAGATTGAAGCTATATTGGAGTGGGAACGACCAAGGAATGTAGCGGAGATTCGCAGCTTCTTAGGTCTTGCTGGATATTACAGGAAATTTGTAAAGGATTTTTCGAAGATTGCAGCTCCGTTGACGAGATTGATCAAGAAAAACGTCAGGTTTGAGTGGGATGAAGATTGTGAGCTTGCTTTTCAGGAATTGAAGAACCGGTTGACTTCAGCTCCAGTGTTGATTATTCCTAGCAGTAATGAGCCGTATGAGGTTTATGCTGATGCTTCAGGGCGCGGACTTGGATGCGTGTTGATGCAGCATGGATGTGTAGTTGCGTACGGATCGAGACAGCTACGACCTCACGAGCGGAATTATCCTACTCACGATTTAGAGCTTGCGGCGGTGATCTACGCGCTGAAGATTTGGAGATGTTACTTGTATGGAGCGTCATTTCAGGTCTTCTCCGATCACAAGAGTTTGAGGCATTTGTTCACTCAGAGGGATCTCAATCTGAGGCAGCGCAGATGGGTGGAGTACATGGAGGATTATGATTTCGCATTGCAGTATCATCCCGGGAAAGCTAATGTGGTCGCGGACGCGCTTAGCAGGAAGTCTTCAGGGATTCTCGCTTGCTTGATTTTTGAGGACTGGAGCAGGGATGCGACAGTGAGTGAGTATCGGCTACTGTATCATGAAGATGGTGATCGAGTTTCGTTATATCATGTGGAAGCGACTCCAGCTCTTGTTCGGATGGTGAAGCAAGGTCAGTGGCAGGATCGACATTTGTAGGGGATTTGGTCGCGGATTCAGAATGGGGAGCAGTTCGAGGAATGGAGCGTGCATGCAGATGGATCGTTGTACTTCCGGGAGCGTCTTGCAGTTCCAGTTATCGCCGAGGTGACGAAAGCCGTTCTAGACGAAGCTCATAGGTCTCAGTTCGCTATTCATCCGGGGAGCACCAAGATGTATCATGATTTGAAGAGACAATATTGGTGGAGAGGCATGAAGAAAGATGTTCGAGAGTACGTGGCCAAGTGTTCGACATGTCTTCAGGTGAAACCTGACATCAGAAGCCTACAGGTCAGCTTCAGCCGCTTCCTATTCCAGGGTGGAAATGGGAGCATGTGATGATGGATTTTCTCACAGGTTTGCCGAGGACGGAGCAGCGGCACGATGCAGTTTGGGTTGTGGTCGATAGGTTGACGAAATCGGCGCATTTCATTCCGTTTAGGTCGACGTGTTCTAGGAAGATTCTCGGGGAGTTGTATATGCAGAACATTGTGAGGTTGCATGGAGTTCCTTTGTCCATCACCTCTGATCGAGACACCAGGTTTAATGCTAAGTACTGGAGGAGTTTTCAGGAGGCTTTGGGTACGGATTTGAACTTCAGTACGGCGTTTCATCCTCAGACTGATGGACAGTCTGAGCGGGTTATTCAGGTTCCCGAGGATATGTTGCGTGCTTGTGCGTTGGACTTCGGCAGGAATTGGAAGCAATGTTTGCATTTGGCGGAGTTCGCGTACAACAACAGTTATCAGGCGAGTATCGGTATGGCACCATTTGAGGCATTGTATGGGCGACCGTGTCGGTCACCTGTGTGTTGGGCCGAGCTGGAAGATAGAGTTATTCTTGGGCCGGATGAGATTCGTGACAGCAACGAGAAAGTCGTGGTGATTCGAGATCGATTGAGGGCAGCTCAGAGTCGGCAGAAGAGCTACGCGGATAGGAGACGTAGACCCTTAGAGTTCGCGGTTGGAGATTTTGTTCTCTTGAGGGTGTCGCCTCGTAAGGGAACTATGCTGTTCGGGGTGAGTGGGAAGCTCGCGCCGAGGTATATTGGGCCGTTCGAGATCACTCAGCGTGTTGGTGTGGTCGCTTATCGGCTTGATCTTCCGCACGAACTTTCTCATATGCACGATGTGTTTCATGTGTCGATGCTTAAGAAGTGTCCACCTGAGCAGGATAAGATAGTTTCATTTCGTGATGTACAGGTTCAGGAGGATACGACGTACGAAGAAGTGCCGATTCAGATCATCGATCGAAAAGTGATTAGCTTGCGTCGTCGTGAGATACCGCTGGTAAAAGTTGTGTGGCAGCATCATGGGGCTGATGAAGCCACTTGGGAATTAGAGTCGAGTATGCGGGAGCTGTATCCGCATTTGTTTTGTTTTTGAGATGAGTTGTAAATTTCGAGGACGAAATTTCTTTTAGGGGTGGAGAGCTGTAACGTCCCGAAATTTATTTAATGTTAATGTAATATAAATGATGAATTAGTGTGCCATAATTAGTGTTTTAACATTTATTAGACTATTTGGTTGGATTTTTGAATTTTTGGTTGTTTTGTTAAATTAATGAATTCGAAAGATTTCTTATTGATTTAAAATGATGTTTTGAGTTTTAAAACACAACAATTTGTAAAATGTTAAAAATACTCCATTTTGTAAAACCGTGGGCGGCACATGGTTTTCGCACAGTAAAACCGCCCACCGATTTTCTCTATTTATTTCCTTCCTTCCTCTCTCTCTCCTCACTCTCCCGCAACACCTCTCTCTCTCTCTTCTCTCTCTCTCTCGGCAGCTCACTCTCTCTCTCAATCTCTTTCAAAAATTTTTGAAAGCACATTCGAATCCAAGCTTCGGAACAGCAAGGAGGAAGCTCGGGGACGTGATTCGGCAACCGAGAACGCGGATTGAAGCTTCGATTCGAGGTTAGATTCGAAATTTCTAAACTTTTTACAAAATTTTCAATTTTGTGTGTTTTTGAAATCTAAGTTTGTTTAAGCTTAGAAAACCTTGGATTTGTGTTAAATGAACTTAGAACAACTAGAATCTAAGTTTAGATTGAAGAAAAACGGATTGGATTCAAGATTTTTCATTTTTCTCCTCTTTTTCTCATTTTCGGATTTTTGAGGATTTTGAGTTTAAATGTTGTTTAAATGGTTCCAAACATGTTCTAGAATGTTTTTCTATCAACTATAGTTGTTTTTCATGCCTGGGATTTGGGAAAAAGGGGTTAGAAACAAGATTTGGATTTTGGGGATCGAGAAACCCGTGGCTGGGATTTTTGGGTTTTTCCAGTTCGGCAGGCCGGAGTGATGATCGGCAGGCCGGTGTTCTTCCGACCGGCAGGCCGAATCTGGGGAAATGTTCGGCAGGCCGAACTTTGCTTCCGGCAGGCCGAACTTTGCAGTTCGGCAGGCCGAAGCAGGGCGTCCGGCAGGCCGACCGAGGCATGGAAAATTTTTGTGATTTTTACCCGTTTTCACTGTTTTGAACCCTGATTTAAATCCCAACCTTATAGGATGATTTTAAAGGTACAAATGGCACATTAGGACATCATGAAATGATTTAGTAACATAGAATGTCTTAAACTAGATATTGATTGACTTAGTTGGTATCTAGGATTGTTCGTGGTTCCGTGGAGCTAACGTATAGCGGACCGGGATTGCGGTGTGGGGTACCGGCACGAGTATTGAGGTAGGACTTCTATCCTATTTCTCTGGTAGCCTGGTTTTGAAATGATTTGGCTTTGAAAATGATTTCTATCAAAATATTTTCAACGGTTGTTTGAAAATGGTTTTTTCGGTTATATTTTAATATACCGTGACATGAAATGAATTTCATAATAAATGTAATTGACAACACTCGGTAATTGGGTTTTGAATGATAATGATAATAAACACTAAGGCATGATGCCATATCAGAGATCGGGTCGTGTGGCGATCGACCTTGGGGGCAGGTCCCGAAACCCAGCTGGGCCACTACGGTGGTGATTTCATGGTTTGCCTAGGTAAAAGTAAATTGGTGTTTTGATTTGACGAGTAGACTGTTCTGTGTCAGGACGGTTCTACTCAAATTGTTTATTTATTTATTTATTTAAGTTTCCTTTGAATAACTTCTAATAATGTTGTGTTCCTTTGCGTTAAACTATTTTTATAAAACATAGTCCTACTAAGCCTTTCGCTCACGTTTTATCTGTTTTAAATTTCCCCTAGGTGGTTTCCCCTTTAGGTTTGGAGAAGATTCTTCGGACCGAACTCAGGAGCAATAGGAGAATTTATTTATATTCTGTATTATTAATCAAGGCATGTAAGACTTAACTTTATTTGTACTTGGACTGTAATTGTATTTATGGTATTGTCAGAACCATGTGTGTGCACAAGTTGTGGGTTGTGGAACCCATATTCGCTGTTTTTATTTAATTATTATTATTTGCTAAATATTTATAAATTCGTTTATCAAATGTGGTGGAAAATCTCTTTATTTCTTACTTAATTGGATTCTTAAACACTTGATTTTAATTAAATTCTCTTTTAATTAAACTAAATATTCCGCCACGTCACCTCCCGTACTCCGGGGCGTGACAAGGGTTCAACCCGACTCTAATCCGGATTAGTCGGGTATACTCCCGCTAGAGTTTAGGGACCCTTAGTGTGGGTTCGTGCCTCTAGTGGTAGGTCTAGATATCGGATGATTTATACCAAAAAAGGAAGAAGAAAAACCCTGTGAACTATGTGATGACTTTTTGAAAACGTTGACTTAAATTAACTATATGAAAAGGGCATAGGTATATACAATTAGATGCCATTAATGATTCTCAGACTAAACACATAGCCACACATGTATAAATGGGTGTGTCTGCAAATTAAATCTTGCCCATCATTATATCCCTTATTGACACCAAAAGCAGTAGTAGAGGAGAAAAGAGATCTCCACATCTTATATTATCTTTTTCAGTCTCATCATGTATCTTCCGTCTTAAGAAGCTTAAAGGTCAGTCTCTGTCTCCATTCTCTCTATAATATATCTCAATCTTCTCGACATTTCTATAGTTTTCATTTAAGATTAAAGATCCTCCTTTTAAAGCCTCAGAAGATGACAAAAAGGACCCCAAAAAAAAAAAAAGGTTTTTCCTTGGTTTTTGGTACTGAAATTTTGGATGTACCATGTATATATCCTAGGACCACATAAAGATAGATATTAGTACACCTTATAGTGTATAAATCAGTGATTGAGCATTTTTCTCCTTTTGTAGTTCTGGATTTTTTTTTTCTTTTGCCTTTTTAGTATAAGTGCTTATAATGGTACGGCACACTAGCTATCTCTTATTTAATTTGGACAATAAAAGCCCTTTAGCAAATATAATTAGAACACTTACATATTTCCCATTGGATAGACCCAAATAGTTGACTCTAGTTCTTTTTTCTTTTTTCCTTTTTCACTTGATCTCTTTCATTGTCCTAAAAAAAATAAGGGGAAAAAAAGAACTAGAAAAACGATGGGCAGAGGCCATAGGAAGATATGATTTCTCCAGAAGTTCATATAGAGGGAAATTAGTCTCAGTAGTTTTTTTGTAATCTGTTTCAGTAGGGATTTTGTTTAACACAGACACTTTTCCCATGAGTGGTGGATTTATGCATTTTCAAATCTGAAGTTTTTTGGGTAGAATTTTATAATCTAAGTTCATACATAAAAGGTGTACTTTTAGGGTCTGTTTAGTAAATAAATTCGAATTAATGATTCGATTTGAATTAGTGTGATTTGAGTTAGTGATTTGAATTGTTATTTGAATTGATGTTTGGATGTATATTTAAGTTTTAATCTAAGTATGAAATAAAATTAAAATTTGTGTTTAGAGAGGTAATGAAAATAGTTTTTAACAAATCTAATAAAATTTTAATGTTAATGATCTTAAAAAATATGTAATGTAGATCTTAATTTATTCATCTCTTTACTAGAAACACAATGAAAAAAGAATATCTTAATTGGATATCAATTGAAGAAGATATGATTTTTTTCTCAAATATAGAAGGATATTCGAGTATCAAAAGTTTAGGAGATGAAAACTTTGAAACTTAAATTCTTGATACTTAAATTATTCAAATTTTGAGGGAAACAAATATATATCTAAAAAAATTTTAATATTTAAATATAAATATAAATCTATTAAGTCTAAATAATAGTCAAAACAAACATGCTCTAAAAACTTGTGATTTTTTTCATGTAAACTGTAGAATTTGTGAAGCTTTTTTTTTATTATTTATTTTTAGAAGGAGGAATTTTTGAAGGGCACTGAAATATGACCTGAGCAAGCTACAGCCTAAGCTGAGACCCGCCTTCGTGAGAGGCCCGAGCCACAGCCTGCTCGGGCCGAAAAGAGTTTTTCAATTTTGAAGCAATTGAAAGGGCAGTTGCAACTTTCTTTGGAAAATTACGGCTCAAGTCAACAGGGGTTGACCGATGGTGTCTCCACCCCTTTTGTATCCCTTCAATCTATCCAAAACAGCATTTAATTTTATCATTCCCAAGGAACAAGCTTGTACTTACGACATTTCTTCTATTTTCCTTTTTTTTAATTTACTGCTGCTCTCTCTCTCTCTCTCTCTCTCTCTCTCTTTCTCCGAGTTGTCTTTATTTGAAAAAATGTGGGTATACATTCGAATTGCCGTTGGGCATGGATGGGGATAGGTCAGAAGTCAAACTTCATAAAATATTAGTAGCAGTCTTCATAAAAAAGGTTATTTGCGTCCATAATTATTCAGTGTACTTTTAATACTTTATTTTCGCCGGAATGTTAGCTAGTAAAATACTTGATAACAAAGTTGTTGATCATCCAATTCCGACACTACCCCTGACGGAATAAAAAATAGAAAAACAAACAAAAATATATTCATAGCTCTAGTGACGTAATCTATGTATGAATATCTATACACCATTTATCGGAGTGATTTGATAACATAGGAAAAAAAAAAAAATAGTTCACATCTTGCTATTCTCCCAATAGGATCATTTCTTTGACTCATATTTTTCTTGCCCTCTTGTTTTCATAAGAAAAAAGCTTCTGTGCCTATAGAATATGAGTCCAATATTGTGACTCATGTCTCCTATCTATTCTCACATTTTTCATATACTAGAATCATTATAGCCTCAAAAAATTAAAATATCATACAACAATGAAACAAAAAAAAAAAAAAACGCTTTCAATATTTAAATTTGAGGGCCATCATAAACATTAGTTTTTTCTCTTCTCTTTTCGATATTTCCAACATATATTAATATAACATGGTTACCTTTAGCAAAAGTTCAAATTACAAACAAAAACTAATATATATTGTTACGTATTGCTAATATTACTATAATACTACTTTGTCCCTTGGCTTGAACATTACTAAACATAATCAATAACTTATTAATTAATATTTCATATAACTATAAAAGATAATGGTGACCATTTTTTCTCTTCTTCTTATTATTTAGGAGGGAAGATTGAGACTCAAAAAACTTAATTTTTTTCCATGGCCGGAGAACAATTAGGAGTGCTTAACGCACTCGACGTTGCAAAGACTCAATGGTACCATTTCACCGCAATAGTCATTGCCGGGATGGGCTTCTTCACGGACGCCTATGACATTTTTTGCATCTCACTCGTCACAAAGCTCCTCGGCCGGATATACTACACGGACAACACCAAGGAGAAGCCCGGGACGCTTCCCCCGAACGTCGCGGCCGCCGTCAACGGAGTCGCCTTGTGCGGGACCCTCGTGGGCCAGCTCTTCTTCGGGTGGCTCGGAGACAAGATGGGGAGGAAGAAGGTCTATGGATTAACCCTACTTATGATGGTTTTTTGCCCAGTTGGCTCGGGGTTGTCCTTCAGTGACAACAAGGTGGCTGTCATGACCACGCTCTGCTTCTTCCGGTTCTGGCTAGGGTTCGGCATCGGCGGAGACTACCCGCTATCCGCCACCATCATGTCCGAGTACGCCAACAAGAAGACTCGGGGGGCTTTCATCTCCGCCGTGTTCGCCATGCAAGGGTTTGGTTATCTTGGTGGTGGGATTGTCGCTTTAATTGTCTCAGGTGCTTATTTCTTTCTTTCTTTCTTTTCCTTTTTTTTTGTTTTTCTGTTTTCATTTTTCTACTTCCCATGGGGCAAATTCGAATCACATTTGTTTATTTATTTATTTTTTGCTTGAAACGCATTTATTATCTAAAAGTTACTCGTTTTGTTCCAATTAAATTGCGGATTATATGCATCGTTTTATCAATGTTTGTAATTCTTTATTTACAATATATATATAATACCTTGAGAATAATCTTAGTATTTGAAAACCAACGAGTCATCCTTGTAATTAGAGCGCTTATTTTTATGTTCATATGAGAAAAACAAAATCATACACTAATTGAAAAACATGTTTTTTTTCTTCTTATATATCATCATCATCTTACACGATGCTTTCCCTAACAATTCACTAGTAAATATATATTGCATGTAACTAATACGATCCACATTATTTATTTTTTTCTCTTTCTTTTTCTTTTTTTGTTTTTGAAAGACAAATTATTCGTTCTTTAATTGTTGAAAGAGTATGCCAAGCAGCATTACTCCTCTCACTCCTAAGAGATCATTTTTATCAAATTAATTATAAATTAACCAACAATTTAGCACTAATTCATTATCTCAATTTTCTCTCAGGTGCATTCAACAACTCATTCGACGCCCCTAATTACAAAACCAACAGAGACGCCTCTCTCGTCCCTCAAGCAGACTACGTATGGCGTATCATCCTCATGTTCGGAGCCCTCCCGGCTGCCCTCACCTACTACTGGCGTATGAAAATGCCGGAAACCGCCCGATACACAGCCCTCATTGCGAAAAATGCAAAACAAGCCGCCGCGGACATGTCGAAGGTCCTTCAAGTCGATCTCGAAGCCGAGGAGGAGAAAGTCCAGAAGTTGGCTCAATCGGGAAGCCAAGGCTATGGCCTATTCTCCAAGGAATTCGCCCGCCGCCACGGCGTTCACTTGGTTGGAACCACCACAACTTGGTTCCTCCTTGACATTGCCTTCTACAGCCAAAGCCTCTTCCAAAAGGACATATTCTCCGCCATCGGATGGATCCCAAAGGCCGACACCATGAACGCCATTCAAGAAGTCTACACTATTGCCCGAGCCCAAACCCTAATTGCGCTATGCGGCGCGGTCCCTGGCTATTGGTTCACCGTCTTCTTCATCGATTACATGGGCCGTTTCGCAATCCAACTAATGGGGTTTTTCTTCATGACCGTCTTCATGTTTGCCCTCGCAATTCCCTACGACCACTGGACTAAAAAGGAGAACAGGATAGGCTTTCTGATCATGTACTCGTTGACGTTCTTCTTTTCCAATTTCGGGCCTAATGCAACCACGTTCGTCGTCCCCGCGGAGATCTTCCCTGCAAGGCTTAGGTCTACGTGCCACGGGATATCGGCGGCGGCAGGGAAAGCGGGGGCCATAGTCGGGGCATTCGGGTTCTTGTATGCGGCGCAGAGCACAGACAAGACGAAGACCGATCCCGGTTACCCGCCGGGCATTGGTATCAAAAACTCCTTGATTATGCTTGGAGTGATAAGCTTCTTTGGAATGCTGTTTACGCTTTTGGTGCCTGAATCAAAGGGAAAATCTCTTGAGGAGTTGACCGGAGAGAATGAAGAAGTTAAGCAGGAGATGGAAGAGCAGATGGCTTCTTCTAGAGCTGTTCCTCTTTAATAAACTCATAAAATAAAGACGTTCAAATATGGTTTTTGAAGTTTAATTATATAAGGTGTTTCGTTTTATCTTTTTTTCTTAAAAAAAATTTGTGTTTTCTCTGCAACGTTATTATGATGCAGAGAATAATGGATGAAGATACATGTTTTGAAGTGCATCAATAGATGCAGAAAAAATATGCTAGACCGTGTGGTTGATTTGATCTAATTATTTATTGTATTGTGCTATGTGTTTCTTGTGTTAATATAAATCAATTTAAGTGTTTGAATTCTCAAAGCTCAAAGTAAGGGGAGATTTTGACGAAAAGGCAAAAAAAAAATCCTAATAGGAAATGACCTCTTTTTTCCAAAGTAAATATACTCCTAGCTACAAATTACATAAAGGTTTATGATCACTTCCATGACGTATATCATCATCTTTATTATAATTACTTTATAAGAAGCTAGGCAACATATTAAAAAGAGAAAATTACACAACATGCCTCTTCTTGCACCAATCTATTTTTTTATACTGCAAATTGTAAAACTTAAAAAATATATACCACAAATTTTCATCTAATTAAAAAATAAAAAACAAAATCAGAAATATTTTCCCCCTTCTCTCTCTCTCTTCATGCACATTCTCCTCACTCTCTCTCTCTTTTCCCACCTCTCTCATCGGTCCCTCTCTCCTTGAAGGTCACCTAAGCTCTGCCACATCATTGCCAATCTCCTCGTCGGTGCTGGAGGAATCGTCGGGGAATCACCAGTGGAATCGCTCCTCCACATACCTCCATTTTTCCTTCTCTCTGCAATTCCATTTCTATGGCCGCCTACGAGCCTCCGTCATTCTCTCTTCGATTTGGAGCTCTAAATAGCAGCTAATGAACCACCGCTAGCTCAAGATCCTCCTTACACTTCAACTAGCCTTGCACTCTAAGACCAAAATGATGTCGATGACGAGGAGGAGTTTGAGCCTCACGTCGCTGATTCGGATCCGGAATCCCAAACAGAACCACCCTGGGTTCCGAAGTGGCTCAGGCAAGGGCCTCCATAGCTGTGGGAAACAACGCCATCAAGGTCGCCCTGTTTGTAGGCTAGATTGGGAGTTACCTCGCGAGATCTCAACGGAGATTTGCTCTTCGCTTGAGTCCTCACATTCCACCCACATTACCATCGAAGATTCAGATTAAAGACAAAACACTCCGCTATCGTCGCGGCCTTGAAGACAGACCATGGCGAGCATGTAGCCTCGACGTCACCAGAGGAGATTTGTTTTTGTTTGTTTGTTTGTTTTTAACTATTGTGGTGTTTGTTGCTGCTATTTTTGTTTAGATTTCCTAGTGGAACATGTGGGAGGTTTTCAAGAATTAATGTCCTACTGGGACATATTGAGATGTCTCAAGGACATACGGGAGGTTTTTAGGAAAGAATGTCCAGCTAAACATGTTGAAATGTCCTAATGGACACGTGGGAGGTCTTCTTTTCTTGATGAGAAGGAATATCCTTCTAGAACATGTGAAAATATTAGCAGGATAAGCGGGAAGTTTTGGGAAAGGAATGTCCCATCGGGACATATAAAATATCCAAGCGGGACATGTAGGAGGTTTTCCCTTCTTAATGGGAAGAAATGTCCTACCGAGACATGTGGTATTAATAATCTCTTAATCCTTTTTATGGCATTTTAAGTTTATGTGGTATAAGAACTTTTAATATTTTGTATCATAAATAAAAATTCGGTCTAAAAAGTGGCATTTATGTCAATTCTGCTATTTAAAAAAGCAAAGATTAATGGCCCATTTGCTTTAAAGTTTGAATAGAAATTTAAGTTTTTATTACTTTATAATATAGCATAAAAAGATAGAAAAAATATTTAAAAAGGTAAAAACTAATAGCTTTTGCAGGTTTAAATAGAAATTTAAAATTGTATAAGAAAAAATATTGTAATAAAATAGTTTAAATTATGATTTGAACCTATAAAATAAACGGGCCATTGTTTTCATCATTCTACAAGAACATTAAAAAAAAAAGAACAATAAATCTAACAAATTAAATCCCAGGAGATCAAATGATTCAAGGAATTGTAGTTGCAACGTGTGAAGGATTACTTTGAGAGTATCTCTCGCAATATTTGACTGAGGAAAAAAAAACTTCTTTTTATTATTCACAAATTTCATATTTTATATCCTCATATCACATTACTTTTTATAATAACAAGAGCTTTTAATTTATTTAACCAAACAAGTTCAAAAACTCTTCTAAAATCAAAAAGCATTTTTTTACGCACTAGCTATATACTGTTAAAAAGCTACAGCTTATACTTTTATTTTTTACAGCTTAAAAACAAAAGCACACGCTATCCTAAATGGACCTAAATCTCAATATATTTTGATCTAAAGTTTGTGAATTTAATTCTAGACCATGCCTCCAACAAGTCTAAAATTTGAGTTATTGTTCTATAGTGATTGGTACTCAGTAATATACATGAGTTGATTTATTAATTTATGTAAATTATTTTAAAATAAAAAGAAATACTCTTGCAGTATTATAGAATTATGTTATGAAAATCAATTGAGATATGATATATGTTGGTCAATCACTATAGCAACTACTTGTTGGCCCAAAGTTTCATTAATAAAATTAATTTTGATTTTGATGATAACAACACAATTTTTGTTTATATATATTATGCAAAAATGGCTAATGAATTTCTTGAGTATTGCTAAGTTTAAAATCATAGCAAATCAAAAGAAGAATACTCAAATCGCAAGAACAACCAAGCGTTGGAATCAAAAGTGGAAAGGACTCACGAAGACTTGAAGATCACAAGAATTTATTTTTCTTATTCTTTATGTAAGTGAGCAATTATCTCAAATTGTATAGTTTATGCAGAGATCAAATCACACACTCACTTTCATTTTATAAACATTTTACAAATTGCATAAATGTTTTTAAACTTGTCAAAATATTTTTTTACTTAAATGTTTTTAATCTAAAATTGTTTTCACATTTAAACTTTATACTAAAAATACAAAATTAAAATTTCACATAAAGTGTACACAATTCAAATTAGAACAACTTTACAAAAACTGCTTTTTAAAACAAATTTTAGGAGGTCTTGTCTAGCAGGACCAACTTGCTAGTTACATAGGACAAAGAGCTATTTTTCTAGCTTTCTGATGACCTGTCGGTTTTGGAAACCGATCTGTCGGCTTCCCAAACCGGCCTGCTAGTTGCCTTACTTTGACCTGCCAGTTGTGCATTACAGAGAGCATGTTTTTCATGGTGTTTGATGGCCTGCTGGTCCTTTGTATCGGCGTGCCGACTCTGCCCATGGGTCTATCGGTGGACCTGTTTTAGCCTGCCCATGGCCCTGTTTTAGCCTATAGATTTTTTGACTGTTGGAGCTATTTTGGCCTGATTTTCAATTTTAGTATGCTAGTTTCTATCTTCGGCCTACCGGTAAGTTTATAACGACTAGCTTTTTATCGTTATGAGTGTGTCTCTAATGGCTGTATTGAGCCAAAATTGATATTTAAGGGTTTTTTAAGCCCAAGGAGGCTATATATGCAACGCTTCAACCCCCACGGTGTCCACATGGCGGGACCCCTTGCCTCAACCCCCCATGGGGTCCATTTAGCGAGATCCTAGTATAGTCGGGTCTTATACTCATTACTCATACATACTGTCCTCTCTCGGCACCCAGTGGCCCTTAGGGATTTCTTCACGTCCCCCAACGCTTGAACCTAAGACCTCCCTATCTATAAGGTTCTTAAGTCAAGTGTTTGTACTTTGAAATTTGAAAGTTTGACGAGTTACTAATTTCCCTTGAAGGGAATTGTTGTCTCGTATCGCTTATTATAATAAATGTGCAAACTGAAAAAACTTTTGAAGGAAAAAAAAGATGGAGAATTTTTGGGTACATAAGATTTGAAAAATCCTATATAGAGTATTGTTTTTTATAAAATTTGATATGATTTTAATATAATCTAATAGACAAAAATTGTGTGGCATTAGTAAAGTATTTTATATTCTCTATCATAAAATTCTTGAATAATAATTTATTTTGGGGCAATTTCTTTTGGAAGAACCAAAAAAGATACCCATTGTTGAGTATCTGAATTATAGTTGTCAGATCTGCTAGAAAAAAGTGATTTTGACAAAATATAATGACATGAAAACATACACTATTCATTAGAGTTGTCACCGGAAAAATTCTTCTATTTTGGAGGGAACACGCCATATAGAATGAAGTCATTACTTGTCCAATATAATAATGAGGCGACCACCTAGATGCTTGATGGATCAATACATGTCATCTTGTAACGACCTAAAAAAGGTTGTGGGTCGTTATATTAAATAAGATTAATTAAACAGAGTAAATAAAGGAAAAATAGATAAATGTAAAGTAAATTGCTCAGCCGAAATCTCATCGGCGATTACCATCACGTGGACACTTACTACGAAGGTGGGTAGGTAATTAAATAGTAAATCATAATAACAATAAAACTAATGAAAATTATTAAAACATTGAAAACCATCGTCTTTAAAATAAATTAAGCTATGTACAAACAAAGACGACGACGACTTTGGGACAAGTCGTACAGTATACGTGTCATACCACAGTTTCTGAGAAAATACAATTTCCACTCATAAAGCCAGGTTTCTATCTTAGATCCTTCCTTCCTCTTCAAACCTGGAATGAGGATTTAAAAATTAAAAAAAAAAGTAAGCGGAAAGCACAGTAAGATAATAAGTTAAAAACAAGTTGTTCAAAAAGAACGATTGCAGTTGAAAACATTATACGCAAATCATACTTAATAAAACGAATCTCAAAACCATGACAAAAATTAATAAATACTTACTTGTAAGAAACTTAATAAAATATCACTGTACAGGTTTTGGGAATCGAAAAAAATAACTAAACTCGCTTCCTGAAATGCATAAAAATAAATTCAACATCAAACAGAAATCATTCTTAAAACCATTTAAGAATTAATCGTTGGCCAAAACAATTTATAAAAAGGGCTACCAAGGAAGGGATTGAAAATATCCTACCTCATTTGAAATTCAATACGTAAGCTCCAAACAAAATTTAATGTAAGCTCCAATTAATGTTCAAAACCTTTAAAAATTACATTTAAAGTCAGAAATTATAGTTCAACAGATATCATTATGTTAATTTAATTATCAATGTGCCTTTTTTACTCAAAATAATCATGACACAAAATCGTATTCCTTTTTGAAATATTTCTAAATCATTAAACATTTAAAACTAGGAGTAAAAATACACTTTCATGGTGTACAATCGGCTTGCTGAACTTGTTGGTTCAGCCTACCGAACTAGTATAGTTCAGCCTACCGATCTCTTAAGTTCGGCCTGCCAAACAACTTGAATCTGACATCCCGAAGATCAAGTTTGGCCCTTCGAACTGGCAAAATTTGAAAAATTTTAGGTTTTAAGCCTTAGCTTCCCCGAGCTCAAAGCCTTTTTAAGCCTGTTTTTCATCATTTCAAACCCAAAAAACACGCATAAAACATAGGTAAATAACTCTAAACCTTTTGAAACAAAATCCCCAAATTAAACTCAATTTCACCTTTGACTTGAAAATCAAAGAAAAATGTCAAAACTTAAATAAGTTGATTTTTGTTTAAATAAAGCTTAGATTCATTGTAAGCTTGGATTCAATATCGAAGAAAGGCTTGAAAATTTGAAATAAAACTTTGAAATTTTAAAGAAAAAGAGAAAGCTAACCTCAATAAACGTTTGCAAAACTCTTGGGTGGATTGAACTTCAATTCCTTGCTCAAATCAGTAGAAAAAATCAGAGGAAAGACGGAGAAAAGAGAGTGTGCAGAGAGAAAGAGAAAGAGTGGCGTGGAGAGTGAAATGAAAGAAATAAAAGGGGCTCAAGGGCATTTTGTAACTATGGGGAAAGTGTGGTATAAAAATGCCATTTGGTATTTTAAAACCAAAAATCAAATTTTTAAATATAACAAATGCAATAAAATTTTAAATGACTAAAATTTATATCAAAATCACACTTAGCACATTTTATAATTAAACTTAACACAATTAATCTCAATTTAAAATTTACGGGTGTTACATATCTAGCATCCTTATAAACGTGATTGATGATACAATTGAAAAGAAGCTTAATTTAATCAATTACCTTCAACACCTACACCCTTTTATTAGGCTGAAATACAATTTAAATCCTTTTAATATTTTCCTCATAAAATTTAAATAAAACTTGAATTTATAAAAAAATTGGCTTACTGATAATTTTCGCAAATCTAATTAGCCTTTAGACACTTGCCGATGAATGGGAAGGGAAATTGCCGCCATGCGAGAACGGAAAAGGAAGGCCAGTAAGAACGTATTATATTTCACTAGAACAATTCTATTCAGAGGGGCCTGGAGCCTAGGCCCTTGTAGGGATGGGATCAATTCTTTGTGAGGGGGGCGGGTTCCAGTCCAAATCGGACTGAAAAGAGTTTTTCATTTCATTATTCATTAAGTTGACTAAAACTGTCAAAAAGGGGTAGAAGTGGAAAAAGCTTCTCTTTGTTGGGTTTTGGTGAACGCGTTGCACAAACCTATGATAGAGAAAAATAAGAAAGCTTTCGTGCTAAGACAGGCATTTTAAGACTATCAGTTGATTATATTTTTCAAAAATTTGATGAATAACTATATATGTTAAAATTTTGCGATGCATGTTGCATGAATATTTTCAAATACAAATCAGATTGTTCAAAAGATATTCTACTAGTTAAAGTGATAAGACCTACTGGTAGAACCAAATTGTTGTCCTACTTTAAGTTTTGTCAAAAAATGGTACAAAACCAAGCTTAAATCGATTCATTTTTGTATTTTAAATATTAAATAATACAACGTCACTTAAAAATTTGAAACTTTTAGTTTTTCAAAAATTGAGGTATTGTTTGACTACTACCCTTGTATTTGGCAGTGGTGCTTTACACAACTTTTGAGTTATGAACAATGTAAAGGTCTTACATGCTATAGTAACAATAAAAAAATCGCTACAATATAAAGTTCTACATGCTAAAATAAAAACAGTTCTAACCAATAGTTCTTACCACCATGCCAGACACCCGTGTTTTTTGGGACAAAACTTTTAAATTTTTAATAGCAGGAAATGTACATGCATGAGGCCCTCACTTCTGATGATTTGGCGTTAGAATAAAAGTCCCAAAAAAGTAGTGAAGTCCTGCCGTTATTATTATTATTATTATTATTATTATTATTATTGACACACTTGCTACTAAAATTTTTATTAGTGCTATTTTGAAATATATAACTCTTGAGACAACATTTGAGATGTCAAAAGTTAGGCAGATAATTTCTTTAAAAAAATTCAAAAAAATTAGACAAATAATTACAATCCATGAAAAAAAGGTGTTTTTTCACCAAACTTACTCTAATCAGTCCTAACTGATTGTTTGCTATTAAATATATAAGAAACAAGTATAGATACTATAGAGATTTCATAATTACTCCATGAAATTATTTGATTGTTGCTTTTGTACCGTAAATAAGGTTTTTTTTAGCACTTTTATCCCCAACCCTTTTCGGTTTTGACAATATAGCCCGTAAACTTTTAATTTTGCACTTCACCACAAACTTATGAAATTATTACAAAAGTGCCCCATATTCCCCCAAACCCCACCCCCCCCACTTTTTGTTTTTTTGCTAGCTTTGGCATTCATTTGAAGATTCAAATGATTGATGCCGAGGTTTGAATTCAAGATCATTTGAACAAATGAAACGGCTATAAATAAAATGGGCACATTGTAATAATCTTACAGTCAAGAAGTTAAAAGTGACAAAGTTTGAAATTTGTGTGGCAAGTTTTCCAAATCTAAAAAGATACAGGGGGAAAAGCGGTAGAAAACCCATAATAAATGACGTGAACAGAGAGACCAATTCTAGAACTGTGTTCGACCAAATGCTGTATTTACCTCTTTGTTTATAGTGAATATTTCTTATTTATATAGTAAATAAGTTGTTTATATAGTAAATCTAACATTTACTACAAATATTTTCAAAACCTGAATTTATCTCAAAAAGTTTAAAAAATTTGACATTTTCCTCATTCTTTCTTTGAATAAAACCATACTACAAATGCCGCATATAATTTTCTTCCCTAGTTTTTTTCCTATTGGGTTCTAGCTGAAGGAATTTTAACAAAACCATATTTAGAGAGAATGAGAAAAATGTTATATTTTTTAAAATTTTTGAGGTAAATATCATGTTTTTAAAATATTTGTAAGAAATAGCAACAAATAAAAGAATTACCCGTAAATTTTTTTTACTCAAATAGATTAGTAAAAATATTTTTACTGATTTTTTCTGCTGTTATTTCTTAAAAATATTTTCAAAACCTGCTATTTACTTTAATAAATTTTAGAATAGTGACATTTGCAATAATTTCTGCCATATTATTTATAGGCCCCTTTTTGGTGTGAGTCTTGGCACTATCCTCTGAAATTGGCTACCGGCTTTCCTACAGTTATTGATTTTTGTTGCCTTTGGTTTGTTTTCTTTTTTACCATATGATGTTTTCGAAATTGTCTTTCTTATTAATGTTACTGAGTTGGGAATTTGGAAAAGGTCGAGATTACTATTCTTAAAGTTGTTAGCAAATAAAATCATGTGAAAAAAAAAAAAGAAAAACAAACACAGAAAATTTATAATGGTTATCCCTTAATGTGAGAGTCACGTCAACTTTTAACCACAATAAAAAATTAGCTATAAGGAAGAAGAAACTTACAAGAGAAAATCATACAATGTTTACTCTTTTTTCTCTAACCTCTCTAATAAACCCTATTTGGCATAGGGCAATTATAACAACTTAACATTGTTCTCTCTCATTTATTTAAAAAATAATAATAAAACTTTCAAAGTTTTATAAATCTAATAAACTACCACTGTCATGCATGCATGATACATTAGTTTCATTAATTAGTTTCGTAAAATGCTCTCAGAAATCAATACTCAGAAGATCATGAATTATTAAAACTCTTAATTTGAACGTATTGCAGTTATTAATTTGTTGCGTAAGGCATTAGTGTACTTAAGGCTTAAAGCTGTAAAAATCCCTCTTTTTTTGGTCATACGGTTGACGCAAATGCTTTCTCGCTCGCTTTCTGTGAGAATTGGCCAATTAATTTGTTGTAGCTTTTTATTCTTTATTTCATCCATATTTGTTAGCATTATGAGAAAAATTCATGTTGTTGTCATGAACGATTAAACTGCTTACTCACGGATCTAAATTTCTAGCGTCATGAGTTATGTAGTAGCAAAATTCTAAGATCCACATGAGGCCTTTTCATGATTGATCATGTGTCACGATATGAGCAAGTTTTCAGAGATGATTATTGTAAATTTGAACAATTTAATTAAAAACATTATATGATTTTGCGTCTCCCAAATTTTGTTGGCCACAAACGTGCCAAGTAAATTTTGTTGTGATATCTGAAAGCTTTTATACTATAATAATCTTTGCTATACACTAATTCAAATTCATGATTTTGAACTCATCCACTAGAAGTATGATTTATGTGAAAGCTTCTGAGTTTTCAAAAAAAAAAAAAAAAAAAAGAGAGCGAAAAGAAACAAATCTTTCTGTTGGTCAAACCTGACGGAAAAATGTTGTTTGACTGGTAAATATTTTTTAAATGGCGAAAATAATCTTCTTTGCATTACTGTGATGTTTTTACTCTTATTTAGTTAATAATATTATATTAAATGGTCTTCGTACACTTAGTACTAAAAGTTACAGCACTCTAATGGTGTAAATGATATTGTCAAAGGCTAAGCTTAATGAAACAAGTAGATAAGTGGTTGAGAATGTTTGGATATTTATTTCATCTCACATCAAAAGTTCTAAAAAAATTAGGTGAGGGGGTGTTGAGACAAAATATTTTTCTCAAAGGGGTGACCCTAGTATTTAGGCACCACAATGCGGCATCAACGTAGTTTTATATTTATAAAAGAAATTGTATGAAATAGTATATTTTCTGAATCTAATAGAAATAAATATCATAATTTAAAACACTAGAAATAAATAGCATATATTTTAAAAATTATTAAATTTTTACCAATTATTTTTCAAATTTATCCTTTTTTTATTCATTTTTTTCTCCGTTGGATTTGAAATTTTTTCTCTCTCTTCCACTGATGTCACCAGCCACTGCTCGTCACTCGCCATATGTCACTGCATGACATTTGACACTGCCACTCTGCTGCGATCAGAATCCGATAATCTACAAAACTCCAACGATGGTTTGACGAAACTCAACGACTATGGGCTCCTATGACGCCCAGAGATTTGCGACGATGAGGACCTTCATCTCCTCTTACTAACCTTCGCCAATTTCGATATTGTCATGCCGTCGTTGGGCTTTCTGAGGTTATGCATGACACTCTAACAATCCTGCCTAAAGAGAGAGAGGGAATGAGTGAGAGAGAAGAGAGAAGTCGCTCCGGCTATACGCCACTCCCGACGAAGTAGCCGTTGTCGTCTCCGTCCCGCCATGATATTCTTATCACTGTCTCACCAGGAACTAGTCGTCGCCGCCTCGCTGCACCGTCATATCGAAGAGAGGGGGTGGAAGAAGATTACTGGTGAGTTTTTTAATTTGGAAGCTTTAAAGTTTTTAATTTTGCGTATTTTAGATAATTCGAGGTGTAATAAATAAGATTTTATTAAATTATGTTATTTACTTTCTCAAAATATTGTGTTATTAATTTGTATGTATTTAAAAATGATATTTTCCTTTTTCTCCCTATTTATAACTCTTGAAATATATAAAGTATTGCAAAACATAGAGATGCTAGTATGGGCTTGGGCCTGTTGGCCAACACATGAATATAGGGTGGACTGAAAGAAGCCTTAAAGGCATACGGGTCAGCCTAACCTGACTTGTAGAATAGAAAAATTACATTCTATGTCATTTTTTTAAAAGTTTTGTTTATCTATACCACAATTATGAAAATCGTGTCATATTATTATTTATATTATATTTTTAAGTTGTATTACATTCAAACATGTATGGTATTTTAAAAAAATAAGTTTCAAATGATGGTATTTATGAAGATCCTTGTATATAATATAAAAGGCTAGGTCAGCTTTGATCGGCTTGTGTAGGCACACGGTAGTTTAACCTATTTTAACCTATTTTATCGATCTCTTAAAAATATATACATATTACAAGAGTATTTGGGAAGCAAATTTCAATTGTTACAGTGCAAAGTTCTCAGCTATAATGTAAAATAAAAATATGTTATATTGTTAAGTTCTAACTTTATTCTCAAACACCCTATATGTTCATTAATAACAAATATTCTTATCATATACATATATAATGTTTACTTTTGTAGCTACACGTCGTAAATTGTAATTATGAACTACATCTATTTTGATTTTGTTTTTATTTTTAACTTGTAATCTTGAAAACTCATATGCTTAATTATTTAGATTATTCTCCTTTTCATTATCAAGGTTTTGTTCCATTAAATTTTCTTTGAAAAAGTTTTTTATGGGGACAACCATAATTGATATATTTATTTTCACATTTTTCGTTGGTTATAATTTGTTTAAATTTATAACTTTGTTTAGAAATTAAAAAATATATATGTTTTAAGGTGGTAAAAATAAAATAAAAAATAAAAAAAGAAACTAAAGGCCAAACCGACCTCTCCAGACACACAACACGTCCTAATGTAGCCAACGAAAAAAATGGCATGCAAATACGACAAAGGACTTGTCTTAGATGGACCGGTTTAGCCTTGCCCATGGAAATGATGGGCGGCGCAACCCATGGCCCACATGGACTGAGGAGAACAAGCCGTGTCGGCCTATCATCGCATTTCCAACAAAAGAGAGATTGGGTTTTTTAAGAAATAAAACGAGCGATGATTTTTGATAGGGTGCTTATATTTGACACCTTTTATTTTATTTTTTACATATTTTTTTAATTATTTTTTATTTTAATTTTATATTTTTTAAAATATCAAAAAAATCCCTATATTTAAATAATATTATTGGTTTTTCTTTTTCTATCCACCACCCACCCATCAAATAAATTTATAATTTTTTTCAAATATTTTTTTTTCAGTTTATATACTAAGCGAAAGTTTGTCCTTAATATAGTTTGTTTTCCCTTTTTATTAAACCAATTTTTAGATTCCAGAAAACAATAATCGGTAGTAAACAATCAAACAAATTGTATTTCATTTACTTAAAAGCAAGAAGGGAAATGTAGGTTTCTTTTTTTTTTAACATCATGTTCTTTATATCAAAATAAAGAGCACTAGTTTCTTTTACTGGAGTACACAATTTGCAACATATATATAATTATAAGTAGTATATATAAAACAATATTTAAAATTCTTTACTTAAAAAAAGAAATAAACCATATATATATTATAGGAGTCCCTTTCATATTAGAATCCACTTTTACTTTTTTGAAAAAAAATAACATACTAATTTTTTAGAAGGGAATATATATATAAAGAGAGAGATTAAGATAGGATGTTTAATAATTATTTATTTAAAATACTTTTATCCACAAAAGTAATTTTATTAATAAGTAATACAGTAATAAATAAATTTTATTAAATAAGGGTGTGTGAAAAGTAGAATAGGGATGTTAATAGACACACTTTTTTGACAATGTAACTTGTTTGATTTTATATAATTTAGTTATAACAAGGGAGGTATTCATGTGCACTATGCTCTTTGTGGAGAAGCAAGCAACACGGTTATGGGTTCACATGAGAAATGAATTTTAACCCTACAAAATGGGACTAATCGATTACTCTGCCAACAATGCAAGTTATAGGCAGTTTGAAATGTGCGTATAACTAGAAGTTTTGGAATTTCTTTGTGATTCTTGAGTAGTGCTTGTCACGTAACAATAATGCAAAGTCGTACGTGTTTGGTTAGTAAAATTCAAAAAGTTTATTAATTCCAATGCTGAATAGGTATATTGAAATTATTGTGCATCAAATAATATCGTAAACGAAAGCAACATATTTTAAAGAAGCGACTTTACACTTGATTATATGGTTGAAAATAATAAACGCATCTCTAAATACTCAAGTTTTATTTTCGAAGCAACTTTTCACGAAATTAGTCGAGTTTTAGCAAAAGCTGCTTTACGCAATTGTATTGATCAATTAGCATATATATATATATATATTACAAAGTTATAATAAATTATTGGCCCTTAAAGGTTTGTTTGACACACCGTATTGTATTGTATTGTATTATATTATATTTTATTTGTATATGTAATACAATGCAATGCAATAATATAATACAATATAATGCAACATAATCCAGTGTGTCAAAGATGATGGTTTGAAAAACAAGTTAAGAGAAGAACAAACAAAGAGAGAAAAAAAAAAAGATTGAGGGTTTGATTCAACGTTGAATTGTGACCGTAGAAAATGGGATTACTCGAGTACTCCCACATTAGGTTTAAGCACATGAGGGGCGTATAAGAATTTAGAATTAAATAAGTGATGGTTTGAAAGATGATGGTTTGGTGTATCAAAGATTGAGAGAAGAACAAGTGAAGAGAAGAACAAGTGCTTTGGTGTGTCAAAGATGATGGTTTGAAAAACAAGTTAAGAGAAGAACAAACAAAGAGAGAAAAAAAAAAAAGATTGAGGGTTTGATTCAACGTTGAATTGTGACCGTAGAAAATGGGATTACTCGAGTACACCCACGTTAGGGTTAAGCACATGAGGGGCGTATAAGAATTTATAATAAAATAAGTGATGATTTTCTAGTAAGTTTATTCTCATAACATCTAACGCGAAGTCTTTTCTAGTTGGACCACTAAAGCACAATGATCGATGTGACCAACTCTAAGGTATGTAGCCGAAGATTGCAGGTAGCGCTTAGTGGAAAAAGATGTGGGGAAAAAGTGCTCTTTAAAAGCAATATTGTTGAAATTCCCCTAATATAAACTATAGTGAGAACTTTGCAACTCCATTTTTTTTTTTTTTTGGCTAAATAACTCCAAATTGGTTGACACTGCCCCAAACCGCATAACCACTACTGTATATTAATTTGTTTTGCGGATTTATGTATGCTCAAAAGTAAGAGATTTCCTTTTCCCAAAAAAAAGGGTAAGAGATTTCATATCCTAACCTTGAAGGTTGAAAACAAGAGTAAAAATGACACTCAACCATAAAAAAATGAAAAAAATAAAAATAAAAAAAATGTTCGGTTTGGTTTTACAAAAAGGACGCTTTCATATTGTCAAATTTGCAACAGCTAAAAAAATGTTCGGTTTGGTTTTGGTCGATTTGAAGACAAAAATAATCAATTAAATGAAATACATATTTTATTTTTGGTCGGTTAGAAATTTTTTAGGGAAACTAAATTATATGGGAGCTATTTCCTAGACTTGTACAAAATTAACATTTTAAAAGTTTGTACGAATTTTAACGACTTAAAAGATTGATTAAATTATAAAATCAGATAATAACACTCAGCCTTTAAAAATATGACATATATAAAAATATTGAGAGAGAATAACAAGTGTAAAAAAGTATCTTCTTTAATATACTCATACATACATTCATACATACATACATACGTACGTATATGCATACATATATAAGATGTTTGGTCGATCTTCAAAATTTCTAACCAAACTAATAAAAAAGGCATATTTATAAAAACTATCTTATGTTTTACATTTATTTAATAACTATACTTTTGATTTTTGATCTTATCAAATATGTACCTTTATATTGAATTTAATACATAAATCTATATTTTATCTTAGTCAATAATTGATTGTAAACTTTAAAATGAAAAAACAAATATTATCCTCAAGTGAAATAGGAAAAAAAAACAAAAGTTCGTCAACAATTAGAAGAAAACAAACACCCATTTTGAGGTCAAAACTGTAAGGTTGAATTTTCTGTTTAACTTCTTCGGCTTTTTTTTTTCTATTTCATGGTATTTTGGTACTTTTTAGGTGAAAATTGTAAGCTTCCCATGAAAAGATATTAATTTATGCATTGTTTAACATAAATATATATATTTGATGGGATCAAAAAATGAACGAATTAGTTCTTAAATAAATCTTAAACTCACAAGATAAAAAATGATATTTTCAAATTGACAACCAAACTAAACCAAAACAATTAAGAGTTTGTTTGCTTCGCGAGTTCGAATTGATGTAGTTTTGAACCTTTGTGGTTTAGATTGTCGCCCAAACTAGCATTTGGAAATAAAGCTTTGAACATGAAACCAAAAAAAAAATCATTTTAGAAAATTGTTGTTTGAATAATGTACAAAAATAACAAGTAAAAGAAATAGAGCTATGGTTTTACTATAACAAATAGGTCCAAAACCATGTGAACAATTAAAAGGGTTAAGTTCTTTAAAACCGGTATTAAATCGCTTTAAATATCATATCGGGGATTGAAACCACATCAACCAATCTATATCTAAAAGCCAGTTTCGACTAGATATCACAAATTCAGTTTTAAAATCTTGATGTAAAAATACGGATAGAGGCCCTTAATTTAATTTTTTTCATAAATGAAAATAAAACTTGTTTTTTTTAGTCGTTATACGTACATGAACATCAATTTCATTCATGATTTGTCAAACACCTAATTATATATGTTTTTGTTATTCAGGACTTCTGAAAAAGAAATTCCCAAACATTCTTCTATTTATTAATCACAATTACTTTTTAGCAACAACACAAGGAACGAAATAATATTTTGAACTGACCCTAATTAACTGCAAAATTCAATTGAATGCTAGTTGTACACATGGACGCAACATGGTTTCTGAGAAGCTAATTTTGGCTTTTTAATTCGAAAGCTACTTTGAGAAGTGGTTAAATAATGTGTCAAAAAACCCTCGAATCAAAGCTATAAAATTTGGCTTATCAAAAAAAGTTCTTCCAATAGACTTTGAAGCTTTAGTTCGAAATTATACTCCAAATTTTTACTGTTCTTATTTTTAGTTAGAAGTGTCAAAAATAATTTTGATATCCCTTAAACTCTTTTAAAAATATAGTTGCAAACACTTATCGAAATGCTACTACTTTTATTTTTCTTTTCGTAGTGATTTTAGAGATCTTAGGGTGAGAAAGATAATTTTACTTCATCAATAGAGCAGAGTATTTTAGCTATCGAATTGAAATTTTAATGGCATGATATACAACTATTCATGTTAAAAATTTACTTCTAGTCGCAAATCAAAATTGCTTCCACTTTTATATGCTAATAATTGTAAAATTGGTCAGAGTAATAGGTGATGGTGATGTTGGCGAGAATTACTTACCATATAGCAATGCGTTATAGTTTTTTTATACCATGTTTATTAAATCTTTAGTTAACTAAAGCCAAATTTAAATTTCAGAAACATAAAAAGGGATTAAAACTCATTTATTTTTCTGTTTTTGCTGTTTGAGTCCCCAAAAAAGAACAACATAATTGAAGAGTGCTAAGAGCCTTTTCTTTTCATTTTCTTTTACACTCTTTTGTCTTTTGCGTTAATTTGTTGTTTGATAAGTGGATATCACAATTTTATTTTCCTATATCTTTTTCCCTGCTAGTTTTATGGGATTAGAAAACCTGACAGGTGCATTTGTAGAAGGTATGTACATATACGATGCACCTGCACACGACCACATTTGCCACAGGGAAAATTAATAAGGATGTGGCACTGAGTGTCCATGAAAGAAAATAGGGGTTCTAGTATTATTATTATTATTATTTTTTAGGGTTCAAGTAATTTTTCCCTTTGTCCTCGGTTTCTTTCTTTCTTTCTTTCCTTTGCTTTTAAAGTTTTTCCCACAACTTTATGTAAAGGAATGGATTAGATTTCTTTTTTTTTTTGGGTGAAAATAAGAAATATTTTTACAAAAATGGTAAAAAAAATGTCATTTTTTCAAAACTAATTATAGTAAATATTAAATTTAAAAAAATATTTATAATAAATATAAAATTTATAATTAAATGATTTATTTACCCTTTTGTTTATAGTGTAAAAATTCCTACTAACACAATAAATGGATTATGGTACAACCAATACATTTACCTCATTGCTTACAATGTTAATATTTCTTATTTACATAGCAAATAAGTTATTTACATTGTAAATCTATTTGCTACAAATATTTTTAAAACCTTATATTTACTTTAAAAAGTTTAAAAACTCTAACTATTCCTCATTTTCCCATATTTTAATCATAAAAAAGATAAAATAAACACCAGTTTACGCCCCAAGAAATTAAAAGCTGAAACTACTTTTAAAAAATAGTTGTTTTTTTTTTCTTTTTTGAAAAGGCATTGCATATTAGAGTAACATAAATGCTAATATAGACACAAATAACCCCAAGGCACAAGTAAATCTTTTCAAGATTGCAAAATAAAAATATATTTAAAAGATGGGGCACTTTAATTTTCTTGTTGACTCTGATACCATAAAAATAAAATAGAGAACAAGACTCTCGAGAGAGTAAAGGAAGAAAAACATTTTCAAGAAATAACCTAAATAGGTCAAAATAGGCTTGTTCATCTTGGGCCTCCATCGGCTGACTCATCTAGTTTTAAGTCTATCTTGGCCCAATGAAACCTAAGTATTAAGGCTCGACCTAGCCTACCCTATATTGGTATGATAGATTGAGCCCCAAACAATGTTGGGTGGTGTTGGCCTGACTCATCATTGTATTCGAATGGGCCAAAAATGTGTCCAAACAAGCCAACTTACTACGAGCTTGAATAGGTCAACCCACCCAAGTCGAAGCCTATGCCTGCCCATGAGACTAAGTATTAGGCCCAACCCAACCCCCCCTTATATTCGTAGGCTAGGTTGAGCCTAGCCTTGAATATTGTTAGGCTGTATGACTGTATCAAGATAGGCGTGGGCTAACCCTTGGATCTAAACTCATACTTGCATCTCTAAAAAATTTCTTTTAAAAAAATAAAATTTAAAAATATTACAGTTGAGAATTTTGTTTTTTCTTTTTTAAATGCAAAGATAGAAAACTTTAATTTTCTTTCTCGAACCTGTCGCATATTGTTATGTTACCCAAAATGATTTTTTAAACGCAAACGTTTATAGTATAGAAAGGTTGTCGTATCAGCAGGGAGCTGGGAATTCCAAAAATTGAAAATTTTTGGTTTAAAATGGAAAGAGATTTTTCAAAACAAAACTTAAAAGAAAACAAATATTTTTGAGAATTTTAAAACAAGATTTTAAAATGTAAAATTAAAATGGTAAAGTTTTGAGAATCTCTTGTATGTTTCGTAACAAATATAGAATTTTAGCTCTAAATAATTATCAAAAACATTTGATTTATGATATCTTTTCCTATTAATTGCAAGCACTCTTACTAATTTTATAATTTAATCTAAAGCAATAATATAACAAGCTATAATGTTATAAGGATTTTCCTATCAAAAGTAGCAAAATAATCATCTCTCACTAATGATTTGTTGTATTGAGTATGAAAATTATAACCATTGTCACTACAATTATAACTAACATAATTTTGAAATAGAAAAGATAACAACAAATCAAAATTAATATTATAAATTTTTAAGTTAATTTTGGTAGTACCTCATCTTAATAAATGGTTTAAGAATATACTATATCATCATCTGTCGATAATAAATCACGCATTACTAAGCATTTACTGTACTAAATTATGTCTATAATATAGTAAAAACTCAACTTGATAAATATACATGATTTTAATATTATTAATATTAATTATGTAACACAATTAAATTATATAAAGAAAACATGATTGGATTTATGTAAAAATGGGCAACATAATAACAGTAACAATAATTATAAAAGACTTAAGAATATAATTTATTGCATAAAAATAGAAACATTACAAAGCAGATATAATTTAATATGTCTATAATATAGTAAAAACTCAACTTAATAAATATACATGATTTCAATATTATTAATATTAATTACGCAACATAATTAAATTATATAAAGAAAACATGATTGGATTTATGTAAAAATGGGCAACATAATAACAGTAACAATAATTATAAAAGACTTAAGAATATAATTTATTGCATAAAAATATAAACATTACAAAGCAGATATAGAGCCAAAATTTATATTAAAGTACCATACATATAAGATCATCACTATACCTCACTAAACTTTTTATACTAATTTAGATGTTATTTTATTATTTTTAATAAAGTCAAAAGAGTATCTTAACAACATCTTCTCCAAAAAAAAAAAAAAAACTGTTGAGCTAGAAGCTCTACAGTTAAAAAAAAAAGGAGAGAATTGGCCAAAAAGGCCGTGGAGGTAAGGAGGGCGGAAGCACCCCTTTTTATTGTGAAAAATTTCACTATTTATTATTTTATATTATATTATATTATGTTATGTTATGTTATATTTATTTATTTTTTTTTTTCTTTTCTTGGTTGCATCCAAATCAGATATAATTAAAAGAGTAAATTTTTTCCTTTCTCCGTGCTGAACCACGCTCAGCACTGTGCATTTCTTTGTTAGTGATCTAGTGCGACGCGCTCAAGGGATGAAAGAACAGAGACTGCTGGATTCAGTGAGTTGGACTAAAGCGACGACATAGATTGAAGTCAGACAGTCTATTCTGACTTTGAATCGAAGACTACGTCACAACTATTAGATCGGTGTGGATAAGCTCATCTGACGGCTTTAGAGGCACACTCATGTCGAGAGAGCCGCACATGATCCGAGGTGCTTTTCTGGAAAGCAACTGCACGCGGACTGTTAAGATCGAATGGACAGCGCGAATGGACAGCTGTAATGCGCCACATGTCATTTCTTTGATTTTTCTTTTCTTTTTGATATCATGTGCATTTGAGGTCATTTTTTACCTAATTTTTAGGTCATTTGTTTTGTTTTTTTTTCTAGATTTTAAATCTAAATTAACAAACATATTAAAATTAATTATTTTATAAACAAAATATTTACAATGATTTCAAAAATATTTATTTTACAATAAAACACATAAAAATAATTATAAATTTTTAAAAATTTAGTCTTTTTTGGTTTAACACAGATATAATTTTTAAGACTCAAAAATATTTTTAGAAATTACTAAAAATAGAATAAAACATATTTACACACAAAAAATTTATTTACAAAAATTTTAAGACTCAAAATAAACTCACAAAATATTGTTTTTATGGTTTTAATTATTTACAAATTAAATACATTTTTAACATAGCCAAACGACTCTAAAGATTACAAAAAATATTCTTAAACGTAAAAACACACTAAAAATATATTTTTAAACATATTTATATACTAAGACACAAATATACTAATTAATACAAAAGTGCTATTAATTAAAATATTTAATGATAAATAAAAACATAAATAAATAATTTTATCTTTGAAAAATGTATATTTTTAAGGTCTGGTCACATATATTTCCATATCAAACTTTTTGATCTTGATCACAAGTAATGTACATTTTAAACTATTAAATTTAGTCAAAATTATTATTTTTTAATGAATTCGAGGATTTAAAAATAGATTCCTACGTTAAAAATAGATTCATACATGTATGCTAAATTTCGAGTGCCTAGCGGAGAAAACTCTTAATCTTTTAACAACATAAAATAGAAAAAGGAAAAAAGAAAACAAAAATAGGGAAGGAAGTTAAAAACTTTTGACTAACTAGTTTCAAGGAGTAAAAATCTAAAGAGGCTGGTCAAAGTGAGTTGAACCTGGGGTTGGGGAAGGAATATGCTTCCCTAAGAGAGATTCCATATTAGTATAAATTGCAAAGTTAATCAGAATTTTAGAGGAGGCCGTTGGCCCGTTGCAGTTAAATACGGAACCAACCCCTTCCCTCCATTCCCCCATTCCCTCTCACCAAAACACACCCATCCTCTCATTTCCTTCTCTCTCTCTCTCTCTAAAATTATACAAAACCACGTACCTGAGCGTCGAACGACAACCTCATTCAGCACTGTACGTCTCTCTCTCTCTCTCTCTCTCTCTCTCTGTTTTTGCATTCTGTTTATGTGATATGAACTGCATTTTTCAGTTCTTCTTTCTGTATTTTTTTTTCTAATATTCTTTCTGATTCTTGCATTTGATATGGCTTCATGTTGTTTTCTGGCTCAATTTGATGCCACCCTTTGAAGGTTTCTTTGCCCTTTTGATCATCGTTACTGTTCTTTGTGATTGTTTTGCTTTTTTGAAATGATATCCTCTGTTTTGTTTTCCTGGTTCTTTTTTTTTTTTTTTGTTCATCAATGAATTTGTGGAAGAAGTTGAATATATATATATAAGTATACATTGTTTTATTTTCATTGGTTGGTAAAAATACTCTCTTTTTTTATATATATTGCCTGAACCTGTTTTGCAGTTTAGTGCGATCATAATAATGGCTCTAATTTACTTGAAAGGCAATAATAAAACCGTGTTTTTTTTGCCCTTTTTTTTTTTTTGAAATGGTTATTTTTCTAACCTTTCAGATTCTCCACTTTTCTGTTCATCTTTACTGCGCAATAATAATGATAATAAAATGAAAATTATAAAATAAAGATACGACCGTTTTAATTAGCTGAGTTTTCGTGAAAATCTTGATTTATCTCCTGATTTCTTTTTCTTTTTTTCTTTTTGGATGGCTGGGATCGCACTAATTCTTGAAGAAACAAGTACTAATGTTTAAATGAAACAAGTACTAATGTTTAAATTCTATTTTTCAATAATATTCCCCTCTTTTATCTTTTTGGTTAGAAAGAATCGGAAGGAAATAAAAGGAAATTTTGTTTAAACTTGTTCTTCGTAGCTCGTGCTTGAGTTCTTTTTTTTTTTTCATTTGAAATTGTAGACCTTCATTTCTAATTTAAATGGCTGAGCTTATTTATCTGTGTACATTTAAGTAATTTGATTTTTGCGGTGTCTAGGGTTTTTTTTTGGTTATTTTTTTTTGTGATTATCAACAAGACAAGGAATGTGTCGTTTTGACCTTTTGTTTTACTAATTTTTCAATTGTTTCTTGCTTAGCGTGTAGAGTCAAAAGCCTTTTTGTTTTATGTAATTTATTAATTTCTTTGGTACTGCAAAGACCTCCTTATTAATTATTTCTAGGTCCTTTAAGAGTTATTTTATTTTATTTTTATTTTCGAGACGGTCATTTAAGGGCTTTAGATAAAAGTAGGTGTAGTTGCAGGTCCAACAAGGATCAAGATTTTTGACCCATGCATGTCTCTCACTTATTTGTTGCTCATTTATTTTATTCATGATGACTTTACATTGACCTTACAAGCCAGAAATTGCAAACTAATAAAAGAGCGTTCGGGAATGTGGTAAAACACGTTTCACAATGTGATTAAAACTGAGGGAGTGTTTGGCAGTAGTAAGAACTACTTAATTTTTATCATAATTTTAGTTATAAATAGTATAAAATTTTTACATGTTATAAATAATAAAATATGCTATAATATAAAACTCTCACATGTTACAGTGGTTCCCACTACTGGTTCCCACCACTGATTTTTACCACCCTTTTAAACATCCTATGAGTTAAACTTTAGATTTTTATATTGTAAAACCGTTTTAAATAGATTGTCAAATGTACTATGATAATAATAAGAAGAGCAATTCTATAAAATTTATAAACTTATTATTAATAGAATTGTAGATTCAATCTAAAAAAATGACATATTACTCCGAGCTCATAATTTTATAAGTAATACGGTTTTAATAAAATGAAAATAAAAAAAGGTTTTTTAATTTAAAAAAAAAGGCGCAAACAAAAAAAATAAAAGACTCGTCTGTTTATTGTGTTCCCTGATCTCATCAGCATGCTACTTTTTCATCATAAAAAGAGAAATTTGGCTCAAAGACTTCCTGTTTCCTCTCTGCCTCAATAAGTTAATAGTCGTTTTCTCACATTTCATTGTCTAATTTCCTTGTCGTTTCCTCGCATGCCGTAAGTCATAAATGGTCCTATGTTTTGGCTGGCATGGAAAGTCTTGCCTCCACTTTTGTCATCTTCCCAATAAGCTGATCTTCTCCGTCTTTTTCCACAACCACTGAAAAGGCACAACACTTTACCAACTCGGCCGAGTCAACTCAGTGCACCAAAATTTCCCACATTCACAAAAGTACAACACTTTACCAACCCGCCCGAGTCAACTCAAGGCACCAAAATCCCAGTTCATCTATTATTATTATTATTATTATTATTATTATTGCTAATAACTACAATCTAATTAATGGGTTTTTTTTTTTTTTTACCCCAACTTTTCAGGACATAAGTGTTGAAGGGGGTTTCTTGAGAAGAAGAAGAAGAAGAAAAAGTGCTTTTAGGGTAGAGTCAAATGGCAAAAGAGCAATTGCAAGTGCTTAACGCACTTGATGTGGCCAAGACACAATGGTACCATTTCACGGCCATTGTGATTGCCGGAATGGGATTCTTCACCGACGCATACGACCTATTTTGCATATCACTCGTCACAAAGCTCCTCGGCCGTTTGTACTACCAAGTCCCTGGCTCTCCCAACCCGGGATCTCTCCCTTCCAATGTCTCCGCCGCCGTCAATGGCGTTGCCTTCTGCGGGACACTCTTGGGGCAGCTCTTCTTCGGCTGGCTAGGCGACAAGTTGGGCCGAAAGCGGGTCTACGGCATGACCCTCATGCTCATGGTCCTCTGCTCCGTCGCCTCCGGCCTCTCCTTCGGGAAAGAGCCCAATTCAGTCATGGCTACTCTTTGCTTCTTCCGGTTCTGGCTCGGCTTCGGCATAGGCGGAGACTACCCCCTCTCCGCCACCATCATGTCTGAGTACGCTAACAAGAAGACCCGCGGCGCGTTCATCGCCGCGGTGTTTGCCATGCAAGGGTTCGGGATTTTGGCGGGTGGGATGGTGGCGATTGTCGTCTCGTCGGCTTTCAAGGCTAAGTTCCCGGCTCCTGCCTATGCCGTCAACCCCGCAGCCTCGATTGGGCCCGAGTCGGACTATGTCTGGCGGATAATTCTAATGTTCGGCGCCCTGCCCGCCCTGCTGACTTACTACTGGCGGATGAAGATGCCCGAGACTGCCCGGTACACCGCGCTGGTGGCGAAGAACGCAGGGCAGGCTGCGGCCGATATGTCGAAAGTTTTGCAGGTTGAGGTCACTGCAGAGCCGGAGAAAGTCGAAGAGTTTGCGAAGAAGGACGACAACAATTTCGGGCTGTTTACGAATCAGTTTCTCAAGAGGCATGGACTTCACCTGCTTGGAACAACAAGCACTTGGTTCTTGCTGGACATTGCATTCTACAGTCAGAATCTATTCCAAAAGGACATTTTCAGCGCAATTGGTTGGATTCCAAAGGCCAAAGAAATGAGTGCCCTTGATGAAGTTTTCAAAATCGGAAGAGCTCAAACTCTTATCGCCCTTTGCAGCACAGTTCCTGGTTATTGGTTCACCGTTGCACTCATTGACAAGATCGGAAGATTTGCTATCCAATTATCCGGGTTCTTCTTCATGACGGTGTTCATGTTTGCACTGGCCATTCCCTACCACTACTGGACCATTCCGGCCCACCGGATCGGCTTCGTCGTCTTGTACTCCCTCACCTTCTTCTTCGCAAACTTCGGCCCCAATGCCACCACATTCGTCGTCCCTGCCGAGATCTTCCCCGCGAGGCTGAGGTCGACGTGCCACGGCATATCGGCTGCGTCCGGGAAGGCCGGGGCAATCATCGGCGCCTTCGGGTTTCAGTACGCCGAGAAATGGATTGGAGTGAGGAACACTCTCATAGTTCTTGGTGTCATTAACTTTCTAGGAATAGTGTTTACTTTCTTGGTACCGGAGTCTAAGGGGAAGTCTTTGGAGCATTTGTCGGGCGAAGCCGAGGCCGAAAACGGCGAGAAATTGGCAGAAGCAGGGCAGGGGAATGGGAAATGATTTAATGATGGTGCTAAGCCGTAGATTTTGCCTTGTTATGATCGGAATAATAAGCTTCTTCTGTTGGGCCCTTTTTCTTCTAAGTTTTCAGAAACTTTGTTCTACTGTGGTGAATATTGTTTTTGTGGTTGGTTTCTTTTTGAAGAAAATATAAAAAGAGACTTTTCATGGTTACAAATGTTGCCCCTATATTTGTTTCTTTTGCTTATGAGTCCTCTTTTTGCTCTCTCTCAATCGCCAAAGAAATGCAACCAAAAGAGAACAATATGTGAAGTTAGCGGAAAAGGACACAATTTAATTAAAATCAATGTATGAGTTCTTTAATAATTTAAGTGATCAAGAAAATAATTAAAAATAGTAAAACTAATTACTACTCAGCTTCCTAATTTGAATCACAAAAAGCGGCTAAAGAATATTGATCATAGAACAATCTTCACTTTCCAGATAAAACAAGGGGAAAAATGGGAAGAAAATGTCTTAGAAGTACACATTAAAAGGTAAGGCCTTG
This sequence comes from Artocarpus heterophyllus, assembly GCA_025403435.1. Lineage (NCBI taxonomy): Eukaryota > Viridiplantae > Streptophyta > Magnoliopsida > Rosales > Moraceae > Artocarpus > Artocarpus heterophyllus. The sequence goes on from CM046341.1 coordinate 9,555,903, forward strand.
TAGAAACTTGCAACATTAGATATTTTGGGCTTCTTTTGCCAAGATAAGCAAATATAGATGTACAAATTGCACATTTTGGCCAATTTAGATAGCGGTAATCTGATATAAATTAAATGGCCGGATCTAGTAAGAAATTCAATAGTAACCAAATCTATCGTCAAATATTTCTCAACGTGCCATATTTACCCCTATGCATTATAGTAAACCCAACTTTATGTATGCAAAAAAAATTTGAACAAGTGCCTTTTTTTCTGATCCATTTTAGTTCTATAGTAACAACTGATATGTAATTTATTTCCTCCATTATTGTGTTATTGCTAAACCGCATTTTAGAATCTGATAGTAACGTATGTTTTTATTTTCTTTTATCGATCAATTATGATTCTATATTCTTTAAATTTCTATTTGCGCTCGGTTTCTCTGTTTTTAAAAAATTTCAACTGCTTTCTATTATCTTAGATATCTAGTTAATAATTTTATAAATAACATAATTGATCTATCACAAATATAATGTTCACACTAACTATTTTACAATGATATGGTCTACATTCATAAATATAAGTAATCAAATAATATGGTCATTAAAACATCTCGTAATTAGGTCATTAGATAATTAAATTTTTTAGTCTTTAAAATATGTTTTATATAGACATTGATCATCATATAAAGTCATTGGTCACTATATAAAGTAATTACCAATAACTACAAAGACATGTTCATTAAGAAATAGTCATTAAAACAGTAGAATATCTAAGTCATTAAAGAAACACTAATCTCTTAGTCATTAAAATGTAAATTTTTTATATGTACCTCGTATAAAATTTATATACCATCACTTTTTCAAATGTAATTATCAATTTTTATGATAATTAAAACTTATCATCTTAAATATCTGGTCATTTTACTCACTAAATAAAGTAATTAAAAAATTGAATTTTATTTCATTTTTTTGTAGGTTTTATGTTTTCACTGTTTTTTTTTAAAAAAAAAACACATTGTAGTATATATACTTATACTGTTGACATTCACTACTTATATAACTTTGGTCATTAATATTTAATAGTCAGGTCATCAATAGCATTTACAATCCTAAAAAATAGTTGGGGTAAAATGCTAAAATAAACCTTTAATATGCAAGGTTAAATTTGTCTTTGAAAGTTAATGAACAATTTTTGTTCGGCCAATATTGACATTAGTTTCACAAGAAAACATTTAATTTCTCTATTTTCTATAATTGGCTATATGTGTACTTCACCCAATAGAGAAAATTACATGTTATGTCACACTTTTTAAAGTTGTGTTTACTTATTTCATACTATCATCTATGTTATATATTAAGTTGTACTATAAATAACATGTATGGTATTTATAAAAAGTAAATATTAAATGATAGCGTTTTACAAAAAGTCCTAAAGTGTGTCCGCTATTTTCTTTTTTTTTTAGTCTATTTGCACCTACATCCATTTACCATTTGCTAAACGTCACATTGGCTTGCTGCTACCACAATATTTGAAAAGGGTCCCGAGTGTCTTGGGCGATCCTCCGCCAACACCCACCCACCCACCCACACCCCCCCAATGATTCTAATCAGCGCAACACAATTTCAATGCACAGAGAAGTTGGAGGAGACATTCTTAACTTTGTATTGCTGCAGTTTCTACTGCTTAAGGAAAGGCTATTGCATAACATTGTGGTTCAAATTGAGGACAACTAGGTAGACTGCTGCATGCTACATGCTGTTTTATGTAAGCATCCATTTTTGAGTGGTTCTAATTAAATGATAATAGGCCTACTTGGTCAGTTGGGTAATATACCCCTTGATGACACCCCAGAAAATAAGGATGAGATGTCCTTGAGATTATAGAGAGCATAGAATGTCCTTGATATTTAAAGATAATTATAGATACTAGATAATTACACACAGAAAACTATATTTCCTTATGGTTAATATTCTCAAAGTGTTGCGGACATACATAAATCATCTCACTTTCTGAAAAAATTACACAAATATTCGGAAAAATTAAGATTAAACAAAATTTTCCAAATATTTTAAAAATAGTCATAGTAATGCCCCACAAAAAAAGTCATAGTTATTATTTTAATGATTTCATATTTTATACTATCTAACTACATAGTAATTATTTTAATATTCATTATGCCATATGTTTTATTAACTCAATTAGATGGTGTATCACTTTTTCAATACCACTTTTTTCCCTTCATTTGATCCATACCATTTCTCCTAGTTAAAAAGGTCAAACTACTCTTAAATAACATATATTTGTCTAACCTTAACCCAAAATATTTAGAAATAATGATGTCTTTATATTCATTGAAAGTTGTATGTTTCAATTTTTTCATAGAAGTAATAACATTAAAAAACAATACCACCAAAGAGAATTTCTCCAATTGACCCACATTTCATTTTCTTTACCAAAAGATGCCCAATTGGGCAGGTCTAAGAAATTTTGAGCCGGAAACTTTATTCATACCCTAAATATTTCTAAAGGCACCCCAAGCTAAAAAATATTATATTTAAAATTTAAAATTATGTTTTTAACATTAAAATCTACTATATTCCTAAAGTACCTCTATAGTATACCCAAACAAAACCAAATCCCTTCCCATAATTTTATTAAGGTAGTTTTTTTTTTCTCTTATTCATCAAAGATTCACACTCTAGATTTAAAGAGCCAAATATCACGTCTGTAACTTTTTTTACTTTTAAGGTTTTTTTTTTTTTTGAATTCAAGATATGTAAAAGCCTGCAGTTCAAAGAAAAAAAAAAATATATATATATATATAAATATGCAGCTTCTAATTAAGATTACCTTCTGTTCTTTCAGTTTCTTTTTCATATCTCAAACACAGAAGACGTCCAACTATAATGCTGAGCTCGCCCTGGTCACATTCAACACTCATGGATCCTATTGCGGTATGCATTTTCCTCACCTTCCTATTATACCCATAATTGTTTGGGACAAAGAGCAACATAGCATATTTAATTTAAAACTTTGTAAATACTATATTATAGTTTCAAAAAATGTATAGTTTATAGCATATCATGAGAAATTGAAAATGAAACCTCAAACTATCCCCAACTTTTAATCCTCTATGTCTCTTATCCTCCTCCCTCGTTGGCATTACAAGTGGCCGAAAAAAACAATATTTACTGAATTTATTGGAAAATATTGTATTCACTGTGTAATACAAAAATTCATTGGCGATTTTCGCCCGATTATTGGCAGCTAGAAAATACAATATTTACTAGGAAATATCGTATTTACCGTGTAGAAATTCACCAGTGATTTTGCCTGCGACCGGGAAATACCATATGTACCGTGTAATATAAAAAATTCACCAGTGACTTCGCTAAACCGTCGACGGCTAGGAAATACAAATTTATCAAAAAATGTTGTATTTACCTTATAAATACAAAAATTCATCAACGACTTCGTTGGACCATCGACGGCTAGAATACAATAAGTAGTCTATCTCTATATCATTGTTCTGTATATATTGATTGGCATAAATTAAATACTTATTGATATCGGTAATGGTTAAACATTTTTAAGAAAAATCATAATTTAACAAAGAGTTATTAACACTAATGGTCCCTGAATTTTGGGGCGTCCTTCACTTTGGTCCTTGAACTTTAAAAATAACCACTTTACTTCCTAAACTTTCAAAACTTCTTATTTTGCTCCTTGAATTTCAAGAATGGCTATTTTACTCCTAAACTTTTAAAGGTCCTCTTACTTTGTCTTCTAACTTTTTAATTTTTGTTCAAATATATGGAATTAAGCCCACGTGATTCGTATATAGGCCACCTATAAAAACACAAGATTAGATTTTTATTACTCTTAAATTTTGTTTCATGTTTACATTTTCATTTAACTTTTTTTATCTGCTCTTATTTAGAAGGATCTGTATGCACATTTCTTCTCGATATTGTTTATCGATATCTCCTCGTCTTTAATATGTAACTTATTTTCTTTAGTATTTCAATTCAGATATTGGCGAACAATATCGACTTATTAAATGAATTACGCATTAAAAATGAGAAGATATGTGCAAGCAAACTCTTCCTAAATGAGAATTCAGATAAAAAAAAAAAACAAAGGCGTTAAATAAGAGTGTAAATATAAAACAAAACTTAGAAGTGATACAATATCATTTTTCTCTTTCAGATGATCCATGTGCAAATTATGTGGGGTTAATTTCGAATATTTGAACAAAAAATCAGAATTTTAAGAGACAAGTAAGAGAAGCTTTGAAAGTTTAAGGGTAAAATGGTCATTTTTAAAATTTTATAGGGTAAAGTGAAGCGTTTTAAAAGTTTAAGGGATAAAATGATGATTTTTAAAATTCGTGGGACAAAACGAGGGACGCCATAAAATTCACGGCCATTAGTGTTGTTACCTTTTTAACAAAACTTGTGACATTTACTAAAGCATGCTTTGAAAATGGTCATCTTCTCACATATCCAAGTTAACTCAACAGTAATGTAATGCGCGTTTATGGTGTATGTAGTAATTCATGATTGAACACAACTGAGAAAGTATAAAAAATTTTATTATTCTTTTCTTTACTTGGAACGAATCATTTCCTTATCTTGAGAAGTTAAGAGATTTGTAGATACTAGATAATTACACGATTGAGAAAGTTATATGCATGTGGCTGATTTTGTCAACGTGTCCCTTGCGTAGCTTGGACATGCAAAACTCAGTTTATTTTCTATGCCACAAGATGCCAGATGGGCTAGGCTTTGCTTTTGGGCCCAATTTAGCTTCCTTTCCAGTTTCTCTCCACAAGAAAAAAAAAAAATAATAAAAAAAAATTGTTGACAAGTTTTACACAATTAGGAAATGCCAATGCCGTATATTACGTTGATTATGATGTGAACTCATTCAACTTCAGTGTAAGAGAGATTATAACATATCTTTCAAAGTTTGTTTTAGAAAAACATTAGAACTTGAAGTTGGCATTTAAATACTGTAACATGTGAGAGCTGTACATTGTATCAAATTTTTGCTTTTCATTATAGCATATGAGAACTTTACGCCATAACAGTTTAAACTTATTATTTCTAATGTGTTTCCCAAAACAAACTCTTAAATATTAGAGATAAAAGATTGCTCAAGTATATGTGAAAAAAGCATACTTTTTGGTGTTTTTGGAATCAATGTGTAGCACCATTAGGGTAAGAAATTGAGGCTAGGGCATTGGAATAGAATCCACTTCTGAGACAGAAAACCTAGTGCCTCAATGCTAGGTGTGTGCCACCTAGGCATCGGCTTACTCAGACATTGGCTCGGATACAGCACAAAGTGCTGTGATGAAATCTCGACGGTGGAAAGTTGGCGCCATGACATTAGCCCAGAAAATACTAGTTATTAAATTTTGTGTAATTTGAATTGTTTCGATCCATTGTATTGTTTTATTGTATGCTTTCATATAAATCAGTATGTCTATTACAAACAAACATATATATTATAACAGTTGTATTGTTTCACAAAAAAAAAAAAATAGCTTGCGTGAAAGGTTGCATAGATTACTCCTTTATGAAATCTCTAAAATTTTACAAGTTCCATATCGTGTTATGGAACACAATATTATTGCTAGATATTGTGTTCATAGTTTGTTATATCTTGAGAGTAATTTACGTCAAAATCCTTTAGCAAATATAATTGTGAGGGCAAATAAAATATTGAAGAAAAGTATCCTTTACAGCCTCAAACTTGTTCATATTTCTAGATTTTCTTAGCCTTCATTCTCTGATACTACTCACAAATTCTTTAACACTTAGTCCGTAAAGGATCCTTTGATTTTTTTTCCCCTTTTTAAGACATGGTCATTTGATATTTTGCTATCATTAAAACTGAAAAGCAATAGACTCGTGTGATTTATAGGTTTGAACAAAAATTTGGAATTTTTGTAAGAGAAAATATATTATAGCAAAATGTTTGAATTGTGATTTAAATAGTGAAACAAACGGGCCTAATAATATGGTTTGTCACTTAAATATTTGATGTTGTCATTTCATATAACAATGTATATTTCTATAGAAATTCTTATGGTGAAGGCTATTTTACTCTACTGGTAGAGCAAAATGTTTATATCTTTATATTAATTTTTTGACAGTTTAATCTGTGACTATATTAAAAATTTAAGTGCGATATAGAACTACTTTTAATTGCAAATCAAACCGTTAAAAAATTAATCTAATAGCTAAAATAACATGTTCTACTAGTGATACGAAATTGTGCATTCTTCACCATATAAATTCCCCATTTTCTATAAGCGTTTGGGTGATAAATGTTTGTGTTTAAGCACAGCCGTGGGCACATGCGTGCGTGTTGAGTGTGCGTGCCGTGTGTTATGATCTATATATACAACTATAAGATTACATTGATTTTTTTTGCGAATAAAATTGTCTTATATGCGTATCTAATAAATCTTAGAATTATGCTGGAAAATATGAAAGATATTTCTTTCTTTCCTTCATCCATACTATATTCCTATTAATTGTCCATTAATTCTCAAAAGCACAATTCTTGAATCACTGCTCCTTCGTTATCTAATTTAATGACTGGACTGCCACCTCACTATAACAAGTGTTGAATTCTGCAAGGTAGCATTTATATGTGTCTGCATCAAATGAAAAATAAAAATGAGCCCCAAAAAACTAAAATAAAAGAAATGAAAGGCATGATATCTTAATCTATTGCCGATAACTCCAATGGCTTCTACTTCCTTATGCCCTACTAACAACTGCCATATGCTTTTTTTAATTTTTATTTAAGGATGTCCATTCTCCAATAAATAAACGAATAAATAAAGATAAGAATTTTTTGATAAAAAATAAAGACATGATTTAGCATAAAAGAAGAGACAAAAATAGGGGGAAAAAGGGTCCATTCTTGTATTTCAATTATTTAGGCACAAAAAAAGGCTCTAATTCAAAGAGCAGCAAATTCCTCTGCGCTAAACACTAGGCTACAAAAATACATAGAGCTAAACAAAAGAGGGAAAAAAAAAAGGATAACAGCTCGCTTCTGAAAATAACTAGAACAAAGTCTTTTTGTTTTTGATCCGATTTTTAATTCATATGTACATGATCAGCTCAAGGTTCACAAAAATCCTCAATACGACGTGTCGTTTTCATGGTCTTTCTTAAAGAGTTAGATCAGTCGCTGGTCTCGTTCTCCGCCACTCGTTATCCATGGGTGTCCTGCACATAATGAACGACCACATTTAGAAATATATATATATATATATATATATATATAATGAAAAAAATACCCCCAGCCTAAGAATATATGTGGAAAATAAAAAGACTGTTATAAGATTCCTATAATTTAGGTTTTCTAACGCGTTATTGACCAAATTTTTAACTCCAAATTACAATCCTTAAGTACCATATATCTTACTACACAGCTGAAAATTTACAGAATAGAACCCAGCAATTTCTTTATTTCATTTTCTTTGGCTAAAAGCTAGAATAAAACATATATTCAAATTGTAAATGGCACGAACTTCAAAAGCACTTTACGTATTTTTCTTTCATCTTTTTCGCATATATTCTTGAGCAAAATAATAATAATAATAATAATAATAATCATACGGACAAACAACTTGAAGAAGGCCTAAAAAAGAACAGAGGACTGAACGGAGAAATACAGCTTACTTAGAACTTGATCAGCGGAGAATCTTCTAGAAACATCCTTACAGAGCATCCGCCTGAGAAGATCCTTAGCTGCCGGCGAAACCGAGTGGAAAACCCCAGACGGAAACCCCAGATTCCCCCGGAGCACCGCCTCGAAGATCTCTACCACCGACTCACCGTAAAACGGCGGAGAACCGGCCAACATTATGTACAAAACGACGCCGCCGCTCCACACGTCGACTTTCTCGCCGTACTCCCCCCCTGCGAGCACCTCCGGTGCCACGTAGTATAGCGTCCCGACGATCCCGCTCATCGGCTCCGGCTCGCCGCCTTCCTTGAACGTCTCCGCCGATCCGAAGTCGGCGAGCCTGAGGAGGTTCCTCCCGTCGAACAGGATGTTGTCCGGCTTGATGTCGCGGTGCGCCACGCCGAGGCGGTGGCAATGCGTCACGGCCTGCATCAGCTGTGCCATGACGGCGGCGGCCTCAGGCTCGGAGAAGGCGCTGCGGGTGACTCGTGAGTGCAGATCCGGCCCGTCGCAGAGATCGACGACCATGTGGACGTAGTCGTCGTCCTCGTAGAGGTCGTGGAGGTTGATTATGTGAGGGTGAGGGGAGAGGAGGCGGAGGATCTTCGGCTCTGTGAAGAGGCATTGCGCATCGAGCGAGTCGCCGCCGGAGGAGATCCGCCGCTTGTTGATCGACTTGACGGCGAAGAATTCGCCGGAATCGTTCGCCGGGGAGCACCTGTAAACGACGCCGAATCGTCCCCGGCCGATCTCCTCGAAAACCTGGTAGTCTCTGTTCAGTGCTTGGCTCATCACTTCTACTCTCTCTCTCTAAAATTCTTCTTCTCTCTCTCTTGTTTCCGTTATTTTTGGTCCCAAGATTCTCCTTTTAAAGCGGTTTCCGCGGGGAATTGGAATGTTATGAGGAATATTCGATCAATATAATCCAACCAATGTAGGATTGCCACGTGGGTAAAACCCCCGGTGGATTATTTGGTTTTTAAGGAAATTACGGTACTATCCTCCGTAGTAACTGGTGTCCGTTAGGTTTTTTTTTTTTTTTTATTTTTTTTCCCGATCCTCGTCCTTTGTGTACGGGGCAAGGAAGATATAGATTTCTTTTGGTGAGTTGCCCTTGCTTTGTCCTATAAATTACTATAGCTGCCATTTTGTTGTTTTATATTTTGTTTTAATTAAATATTACCACCAAATTCCAATTGTTGTATTCTTGTTCATGTACGTGTGAAATCGAATTTGGAAAGAAAGTGTACCGTATGTACGTTCATTACCACCAAAACTATTTTTGTTATTTAGCATGAAAAAGATTGAAAAAGAAAAGAATGAAAAAGTGTGATTTGTTATTATCACCGTAGAGAAAAAGAACCATTAGTTTACGCTCCTCTGAACAAATAATAATAATAATAATCTCTTAAATAATACCTTGTTTTTTGTTTTTTCTTAAATTTTTTTCCTCCTCATCTAAGCATAGTTATACGTCAATTTTATTGGGATAAGGCATGATAATGGAAATGATCAGAAGCGACAACAGAACATATAGTGATGGTCAAATTAAGGATTCGATTGATTAATGGAGTGTTTAGAAGTATTAGTTTGAACCAATTAATTTGAAACTATAACTTATTTTTTCTTTATATTGTGCTTGTGAGGGCTTTATACTATTTGAGTTTAAATCAATTTGTGCAAAACATACCCTAAACACCTGTAAGTATTAGTTACTTCATTGATAACAAAAGCAGTGGTTATTGTTTAAACTTCACTCAGTTAAATGATTGATGAGTTTCATGTTTAGGCCATATTACAACAACACAACTCGAAGTTTGCACAACTCCATGCGAGTTTGAGTTAACAGTCTATTGGATTTTTGTCATTACTAGTTCAGTTGGTTTACACAATTAAAACACGTATCATGTTTATGCTGATTTGTTTAACGCAAATAGGTATGATTAAATAAGTCTAGTTCGAAATGATATTTTCTATTAGAATTAACTAATGGTTGGACACGAATATGACCTGTTACACACAACTTGCTATCCCTTTATTATTGGATCATTAGATAAGACAAAATGAGTACAACCAATTAATAAGATTCATGCAATATCTGTGGGTGATTAATTAGTTTTATTCATGGTGGTATTTTGATATATTTTATTATAGAAAAGATAAGTTAAATTTGAAGCGATTTGATTATTTTGAAGATTAGTATTTGCATGCATTATATATTCATTCTTGAAAATTATTAGATCTCTTTGTTTAATTTCTTTGTTTGTACTTTAAGTTCATTATTTTGAAGAAATTAATCTTTACATGTTAACTAAGGAGAAGTTCGCCGTTTGATTCGCAAATTTAAATTGTATTGATTTAGACAAAAAAAATCTAAATAAAGAATAACAAAAAAAATCTTCACTGTAGTTTGGGGGCCAGCGTTTCTGACTGGCCATTTTTTTTCCATTGATTAGTTATATTATAATAACTATTTTTAGTAGATATATGCTGAAGAAAGAAGCTATCACGTTAAATATATTTTTTATTATAATTTGTAATGATGCCACCCTCATTTGATGTGATATTGTCCGTTTTAGACTTAAATTTTTACGGTTTTACTCTTAAACTTTATCTAAAAAGACCTCATTCGATTGGAAGATGGTGTCCTTATTTATGAACCATTACCTACGCTATTCTTGGGTAATATGAGACCACACAACCTATCTTTTTCTTAGCCCTTTTTACCTTAACGAATTATGGTTGTCACATACCACCATATGAATTTGCAAAATAATTGTACCTTATAATTAAATAAACAAATGAAAAACTTTTGAAGCAATATGTACATTGGACAGCATAATATTTCTCTTTTTTATATTAAGGCTTGTAACTTAAATAATAGAACAATATATGTTCTCAAAATGTAACTTAAAGTAAGCAAAAATGTCATTGAAAAATAGTTTTAGTGACAACTTAAAAATATTACTAAAGCCTAGCTTTAATTTTATTTTAAAATTTTACTAAGTGGGCTTTAGTGAGGGTTTAAAAATGTCATTAAAACTTATGTTTAATTACATTTTAAAAATCTAACTAAGAATATCTCACTTTTTGTGATATTTTCATATATATGTTCCTAAAATCTAAAAAAAAAAAATCATGCATAGTCTGTCTATTTCTTTATTCTGTACCTAAAAAAATGAAAATATAAAATCATAGAGTCTTATTAAAATACAAAATTATGGTACCTCATGTTTTGTTGTTGAATGAATGTTATTTAGATGACATACCACTTTTTGATTAAATATACAATATATAATTTATGAGTGAGAACATTAATTAATATTTGTTCTACTAGCTTGCCAAAAAAATTAAAATATATATATAATAAAAAAATGGATATGCTGAAAAACCATAAGTCTAACCACATTAGCCCATTGTTAAGATGAAAAACAATGAGCTATGTATATATAAAAGTACTATAAAGACAATTAGCAAACAAAACAGAGGAAAAAAAACAAATGATCTAGATATACAACTAATAACCTAATAATTAAATGTCCCATAAGTGTAAAAATAGGAAATTAAATAATTTGTTATGTAAAGACAAAACACGGTGCTTATATATGATTAGAAGCAAACAAATAACATAAAGTACTTATTCCATGCCAACATAGAAATAGTTCCCCTTCTACTTTTAGCTATAGATTTTCGCTTGGATGGTAAGGATGAAATAAACGGCAACAATAAAAGGGTGTGACTTACAATTAGTAGTTACCATTTAATCTCTGGAATCGCAAGAGAAATGACTTACCATTTAAGTCCTTTTTATGTCTTCTTTTTAAGGTATGGCATGAGTCCTTGGTAGGGGTGTTTCGATTTTTTTGTAGTTTCCCTTAAGGAGCAGGTTTTTAGTCTCTAGATCATCGTTTCATTAGCCATTTTTCATCACGGACTCTTTTAGAGGTGGTAAGACCTGCTATTGAGTGTTGTCATCAAGGTCTGTTTCCGTTTGTAATTATTGCTTATATTGTCGAGATGTTGTCAAATTTAGGCTTCCCTAAAGACTTAATGGACCATAACTTACCCAATCTAATACACTTATCCGTTTAATCATCGTAATTATCTTAAATTCTCAAATTTGTTCATTGTGGTGAGGCTTTTAGGGATTTATAAATATTGGAACTTCTTGCCTAGGTTTCTTTTCGTTGCAAAATTTTTGGATACCAATCCAGAGATAAAGGTTTCGATAAATTATGATGGGATTGGAATGGGAATGTTTGGAGTTGTAAGAGCATTATTTGGTTTTTGCCCAATTTTCTTTCATTTTTTTTGCTAAACTGGTTTTCACCCAGTTTAATAAGATTATTTAATGCAGCGCAAGGGTTGCTTAAGAGAGTGGTCTGGTCGAGCGAAATACACTATAGGTGGTTGACCGGTTAGCCGTAAAGCTGCTGCATGAAAGTTGCTTGATTTCATCCTATTTTGAGTCATTTTCGAATTTAAAATATTAGATTTTGTTTCTCATTATCAGATAGACTTTAATTACAAATTTTATGATTATTTACAATTATTTTTAGTTTCCAATTTCAAAATAGGATTATTTTTTATTTTTTGCATTTATTTATTACCTATTGTTATTTATAGTTTCTCATTAGTGTTTTGGACAATTTAGGCTATAAATAGATTACTCTTATCATATATAACAAGGGAAGAAATTCTTATTAATGAAATTAGAGTGTTTTACTCTCTATTTATCTAGTTTTTTTAGTATTCTTTAGAATCAACGAGTGATTGATGTTTATTTCCTGGTATGTTGAGTGAATCAACAAATTTGTAGAAGTCTTACCTTATAGTATTCATGTAACGTCGTTATATAGGGGTTAACAGTTTTTAATGAATTAAAATAAAAATCAGAAATAAGAGTAAACCTCAAAAATAAAATTACCTGGGGCTTAAATGAAAACTCTCAAATCAAAAATAAAAAAAATATATAAACGATAATTAAACCACAGTTTAATATAACACCTTAAATTTAATAATATAAATTGTCATCATCATTATTTCAACCCTCAACGCATTTTAATACAGTCACAGAAAGTAACAATTGATGCTTACATTATCATGAAAAACATTCTAGCAATTGAAGCAGTCCCAATATAATATAGCTACATAGCTTCCTCAACTATTTTTCTCGCAGCCACCTCACACTTAGTGAGTCCGGAAAAGATGAAAATATAAGGAAAAGAGTGACAATATGCTCAGTAGGAAAAACCATTACTCACCTTTACGTTTTTATCATTACTACATTAAAAACCTGCATGGTTAGTTAATACTCATCATTATCCAGATTATGAGATTTATTATAATCATATTCCATGGATACCATAGTTAATCATTACCGAGTTTCATACATATACATATATACAAATATTACAATTCATCATTATTCCTAGATATCCACGTTCAATAGAGTATCACTCAACTGATCAAAACCCAAGGACGTAACTGCCGCCCTCTTCACATCTCACAATTCCTCTATATTCAATTTTTATTTATAGAGTCAATTTTCCTAACCATGCTTCTCAATTTATAACATATGTCAAATCATTATGTTTCTCGCAGTACAATATACATATTTTACAACATAAAACAATCAAATTTTTAATTTACCAAGACCTCATAAAAGATGAGTAATAGAATCCCTACCTTTCAAGCTTATCAACAATCTTTTAATCCCGAAATCAATTAACGTTAGCTCCACACTCCTTTTATCATAAAGCATGCATAAGGATAATTAAAACTAAAGCACAACATACAACCACGTTCATAAATAAATCATGTGTAAATCCATCTTACTAGTGTGCCATTAAAGCTTTTATGCAAATCTCTTTTAAATACCACAGTAAACAATTTTTGTCTTAACACGATATAAAATATATACAAGTAATCTATATGTTTTAGTCCCTAACAAGATTCGTCAATCACTTAGGATAATATTAGAAAGGTTGCAAGACATTAAGGAATTAAGTGGTGAGCAAAAATGGGTTCTTGGTTCAGGTTAGCAGCGGTATACCATGGCAAACTGGCAGTATACTTTTACAAAAAGGATAAGTTCACTATCTACAATCATCACATGGGTTAACAGGTGGTTTACTTAACGTAAACGGGCTGTATATTGCCACTGGCAAGTTTACTAGTTTCTAATTCTAAAATTGAAAAATTCATAGAAAATAAAATACAACTCCGATTTAGGCTTATGATAGCTCGCTAAAAGCTTAGAATGTCTATTTTTTAAATATGCAAACAAATTTACAAAATTTATTTTAATTTAATCCTAGAATTTCAAGAAATAGCCACTGCCCATAGAGGTATTACAAAGTTTATGGAATGTCAAGTTTTTCCTTAACCCAAAACATATTATCCTTGTTCAAAATCTCAAAACCATTCCAAAATATACAACATGCATTATATAATCACAATAAATATATTCTCATGAGTTTTATACTAAAATCATTATTAAACCATATCTCTAGCCTTTCTTGCAAATAAGGGTGAAAACATGCTTATATCAAGCTTTCTCATTCAAAACCATGAAATCTAATTTGTGCAGCAAAATAAATGAGCAAATTCAAAATAAAGATGGTAGATAAAACTAGATTAATTTTCTAAAATCTTACCTTAAAATCTCATTAAAAACTTTAAGTCATCAATTCAAGGGATTAAAGCTCAAGTCCAACTTTAGCATGGAGACTTTTGAACTACATGGAGTTGGGTTTCTCAGGCTTAGAAAGCAGAAGAAAGAAGAAGAAGATGAAGAAGAAGAGAATGAGAAGAAGACATTTCAAGGAAGAAAGAAAAGTTTAAGTGTTGCGCGGAGAAAAGAAAATTAATGCATGGTTTTCTTTGTTGGAGGGCCCGATTGAAGAAGAAAAATAATGGGAAGTGGGAGACAAGTAGGTGAAGCATTAAGTGCGTTATGTCTCCTTCGGAGACTTTAGTTCATATAATACCAAATGGCATTTTAGTAATTAATTTGATGTTCCAAGAGTGTTTCAGTAAATTATTAATATATATAGAAAAATTTTAGAAAATTTTGAAAGAGGCATAAATAAATAGGATGAAATAAATTTTAGATGAAATAAATTTTAGTTAGCATGCTAATAATTAATTTAATTACTATATTACCTGTTAAGAAAATAATATGTGTCACAATTCATATTAAATCAACAGAATTTTTGGTATTCATATCGAATCAATGAGTTTTAAGAATTTATCAATTTTTCCATTTTTTGTTGTGTTTCTGCTAAGTTGGTTAGTATCAAAGCCAAAAGATACACCGATCTTACACATGTCACCTTCTTGTAGGCCCAACAGTATTCCTGCCACTACCATCCATGCTTTCACGAACATCACCACCGCCATAACCACACTTGTCAGTCCCAAAGAACTTACCCATTTCCAAAAAAAAAGAAAAAAAAAACCTTTATGATATAGCGGAGAAGATTGAAGCTCTTGAAAAAATGGTTATGAAGGTGATGAGGAAAGTTTTGAAGCCAATTATGACATTAAAGATCCACTTTTCGACGAAACTTATGACGAAGAAGATCTCCTTGGTGGAGATAAAGATGATAGAGAAAGATTTACTATTGGTCCAATCTTCGACAAGATTAATGGAGAAGATGGCGATCGATTAATTAATTTTGATCAAAATCTTTGACAACAACAAAGGAGAAGAAAAATACCAAGAAAATTATTTTGGTTTTCTATTTAACAACATCGACAGTAAAGAAAAAAAAGATGTAGATTCAGATTCTACACCGGTCATCGAAAAAGATACTTTTCTTTTCCTATGTCTCCTTCCCGATACCACCTTCCATGCGGTTTTTCCTAAACCAGACATGTTTGAATTCGACATGAGTGACTTTATTATGTTTAGTCTTGAAAAGGATCACGTTCATGAGTTTGATTAATTTTTCTCTCCAAAGGTGGTTCAATCCGAATTTAGGAAGCAGATTTTGCTCTTTTCTTATCAATTGAAGCTGCTCAAGATTCGAGGACGAATCTTTTCTAGGCTAGCGAGTCTGATGCAGTGCAAAGTGTTGCCTGAAGGAGTGGTCTGGTGACCGAAATACACTACCAGTAGTCAACCGGCAGGCCAGAAAGCTGTTGTGTGGAAGTTGCCTTATTTCATCCTATTTTGAGTTATTTACGAATTTAAAACATTAGATTTTCTTTCTCATTATCAAATAGACTTTAATTATAAATTTTAGGATTATTTTTAGTTTCCAATTTCAAAATAGGATTAGTTTCTTTTTTATTTGCTAATTTTTGAAGTTATTTATTTTTTCTATTTTTATTTATGGTTTCCCATTAATGTTTTGGGACAATTTAGGCTATGAATAGATTACTCCTATCATATGTCACAAGGGAAAATTATTATTAATGAAATTAGAGTGTTTTACTCTCTGTTTATCCAGTTTTCTCAGTATTCTTTATAATCAACGAGTGATTGATGCTTATTATTATGGTATTTTGAGTGAATCAACATATTTATAGAAGTCCTACCTTCCATTATTCATATTAAATCAACAGATTTTCTGGCATTTGTATCGAATCAACGAGTTTTAGGAATTTATTTATTTTTCTTATTTTTTTGTTACGCTTCAGCTACATCAATTGGTATCAGAGCCGAAAGATCCTACACCGATACCTTTTTGTAGGCCTAACGGTATTTTCGTCACTGCCGTCCGTGCTTTCGCCATCGTCACCACTGCCAAAACTGCACCTGTCAGTCCTGAAGAACTTGGTCGTTTCCAAGAAAAAAAAAACTTGATGATATAGTGGCGAAGATCGAAGCTCTTGAAAACAAGGGTAATGAAAGTGATGAGAAAAGTTTTGAAGTCGATGATGACATTGAAGATTATTCTATGAAACTTATGACAAAGAGGATCTCTTTGATGGAGATGAAGATGATGGAGAAAGATGTGCTAGTGGTCCAATTTTCAACGAGAGTGATGGATAAGATAATAATTAAATTATTAATTTTGATCCAATCTTTGATAACGACGAAGGAAAAGAGAAAGGCCAAGAAAATTATTGACAGACGAAGAAAATTATTTTGGTTCTCTATTTAACGACATCGACAATAAAGAAGAAGAAGATGTAGATTCGGATTCTACCCTAGTCATTGAAGAGGATACCTTTCTTTTCCCATATCTTCTTCGTGATATCACCTTCCATGCAATTTTTCTCAAATTAGACATGTTTAAGTTCGATGTGAGTGACTTTATTCTGTCTAGTCTTAAAAAGGATCATGTTCATGAGTCTATTCAATTTTTCGCTCCAAAGGTGGTTCAGTCCGAATTCATAGAGCGGATTTGGCTATTTTCTTATTAGTTGAAGCTGTTCAAGATTTGAGGACAAATCTTTCCAGGCTAACAGGTCTGATATGGTGCAAGGGTCTGCTTGAAGGAGTGGTCCAGTCAAGAGGATTACATTATCGGCAGTCAACCAACTGGGCGGAGAATTGCTGCATTGTGACGCCCCGAGGTGGGGGTTAGGGAGTTTTAGGTAAATAAGTTGAATTAAACGAAGTAATTAAAGAAAAAGTAAATAAATATCATCAAAAAATAAATGAATCTCATCGATAATAAAAAAATATCATCGGCGGTCACCGTCACGTGAATGCCATGAAGGTAGGGCCGAGATCTTATTCTCATTCACAATCACGTGGATGCTTACCACGAAAGTAGACAGGTAAATAAAATACAATATCAAGAATAATAATACAAAAATACTAAAAATCGTCTCTAAAATGAATTAAAAATATACAATTGATAGAGACGAAAAAGACATTAACACTGGGACAAGTTGTACAATACACGCATCATACCATAGTTTTAGAGAAAATACCATTTCAATCCATAGAGCCAGGTTTCGATTCCTGAGCCCATCCTTCCTCCTCAAACCTAGAAGGGGGATTTTAAAAATAGGAAAACATGAGCAGAAAGCTCAGTAGGATAATTATTTAAAAATAAGTTATTTAAAAATAGTGTTCAAGAATAGAGAATTATTCACAATTCGTTCTAATTAAAATAAATCTCAAAGTCTCAACAAATCAATAAAAACACTTACTTTAAAGCAACTTGATAAAACATCACTGTACGGGTTTTGAAAATCCAAAAAGAATATCAAAATACAATTCTTTAAAATCAAACATAGAAATCATTCTTAAAGGAAACACCTAAGAAATAAACTTTAGCTAAATCAATTTAAAAGGGGCTACCAAAGAAAGGGATAGTAATATCCTACCTCATTTGAAATTCCAATAATGTAAGCTCCAAATAAAATCTACCGTAAGCTCCAATCAATATTCAAGAGCTTAAAACTGCATTTAAAATCAAAAATTACTTTCAACAAATATCATTATGTTAACTTAATCATCAATGTGCCTTTTGACTCAAAATATTCATAACCCAAAATCATAATCCTTTTTGAAATATTTTGGAATCATTAAACATTGAAAACCAAAGTAAAAACATAATTTTTCAAGTCTACAGTCGGCCGGCCGAACATCCTGGTCCGACCTGCCGAACTGCACAGTTCGGCCTACCGACCAACCATGACCGTCCTACCAAACCTTCCTAGGTTCGGCCTACCGACTTGATGAATCTGGCCTGCCAAAGATCACTGGCAAAATCTAAGGACCCGAGACTTCGAGTCTCAAACTCCCTAAATCTAAAATTCAAATTTAAAACCTGTTTTTCAATTCCCAAATCATGAAAATTATATAGAAAGCATAGAAAATCATAGTAGAACAAGTTTAAACCATTTTTCTCAAATTTAAACTCAATTTCACCTATGATTTGAAAATCAAAGGAAAATGTAAAAACTTGATTAAGTTATTTTCGTTCGAATAAAGCTTAAATCCATCATAAAGCAAGTCCTACAAGCTTATATTAAACATTATCTAAGCTTACCAAAATTCGGATTGCAAAATACATCAAAGATTCAAAACGAAAATCAAAAGTTTTAGAGAAAAATGGCTAACTTTTAATGGTGCTTTTGGATGAAAAACTTGATGATTGGACTTCAATCCTTACTCAAATCCATGAGAATGAAGCTTGAAATCAAAATTTTTGAGAGAAAGAAAGAGAAAGATAGGGCTGAACACGAGAGGAAGAAAGAGAAAGAGCGTGAAAAATAAAAAGAAAAAGGAAAGGAAAAATAAAAAGAAAAACCCCAAAGGTATTTTCGTAAATATAGAAAAAATGTGGGGTAAAAAAATGTCATTTAGTATTTTAACACTAAAAATTAAATTTTAAATATGACAAATGCAACAAAATCTTCGAATCACTAAAATTAACAACAAAATCTTCGAATGACTAAAATTAACAACAAAATTTACACTAGCACACTTAATAATTAAACTTAACATAACTAACCTTACTTTAAAATTTAAGGGCGTTACATGCGTGGAAGTTGCCCAAAATAGGATTAGTTTCTATTTTCAAAATAGGATTAGTTTTTTATTTATTTTATATTTTTTGGAGTTATTTATTTTCCTATTTTTATTTATGTTTTTTTCATTGGTTAAAGGACCGAAGTTAAAAAGAAAAGTGTAATTGAGATAATATAATATTCAACAGCAATATATAATTTGAAGGTGAAAATGTTAAAAAAAATTACAGCAAAAACTATTTTTTCAATTCAAATTGGTTTTCTAGACATGCTATATATTTTAAAATTGCAAGTAAATAAGAAATAGAGCCCCTTAGTTGGTGAAAGGACCGCACATCTTATGCGCCCGAAAAGGCTACTAGTTTTACACTCATATACGACACACAAGTAATGCCACATTGTTCGTGTTTCTATTTTAACTACTTTCTTTGCTCCTATCTTTCCAAGGTAGGACTTTTGACTTTTCTAGGCGTGTCTATTAGATCCCCAGCTTTGGCTTCACTTTATCTCGCTCCACTAGACATTTCCAGAGCAATTGTGTCACTGTGAGAACGCTGCACTATCCTAGGCGCTTGAAAGCTTCAAATTGCGGCGCAACCATACATGGAGCCAACATCAAGCCCCCACTCAATTTTTTTTCCTTCTAAAATATTATATATATATATATATATATATACATATATGTATGTATGTAGGTATCCTTTGCATTGTTGCCCCTGCCAAGTGATAGTAATGAAAGAAAAAAAGGACTCAATCTTTGTTTAATAACCGAATAAGTGGACTCAATGATATTACAAGCCTTTATTTTAAAAACAAAAAAAAAAAAGAGAAAAAACTTGTCTTTTCCTGACTCTTGTGCCATCTTTTTGTCTCATCTCATCTTTTGCCTACCATTGCAATATCAAAGACTCAAGTGGAGAAAAAAAGAAAAGAACGCCCCACCGTTTATACCATATGAGCGATTCAGCCAAGAGTGGAAACCAAAAAAAAAAAAAAAAAAAGAGTTTGCTTCCTCTTGGCCTGTATACGACATTAGAGTGAAGGAAAAAAAAAAAGTTTCCTTAATTTTATTACTCGGACAAATTAAATAAATTTCCTCTTAACATCACTTGTGTCAATATGCTCCTAAACATTAAAACGTACCTATTGTGTCTCTGAAGTATAATATTTCTTCAGATTTAGCCCTTAAACTTTGAAATATATTATTTTTGGATAAAATTGTTGAATTTTTATTTGATTTAAGATTAGATATAATACTTAGGGGTTAGTATAAATGTTCTTTTCACTTTAAATGAACTATTTAGGCATCAAACTCTTGTATTTTTTGTGTTTAGAGTACCTGTTCAAAAGCGAGAAAAAGAGAAAGGAGAAATATATAATGTATCGTAATTCAAGTTGGTTCTTTAAGAGTTTTGAGTAAACTGATGAATTTATCAATTTCTTAAGCGTAACAAGTATTATCTTATCAAAAAACAACACGTTTCAAAGTTCAATGAGTGAATATGTAGCAGTATTATAGTTCAAGGGCACAATAATTACGTTTTAAATTCTTGGGGCATATTAATACAAGTAACATAGTTTGGAGGAATTTGTGAAATTTATTCTTATTGCTACGAAGGACACGCCGTCCTCTTTTAGTTAGTAATTTCTTATACTTTTGTTTCTATTTTTTTCTCATTTGTGTTGTTATTTTTATTGAATTACAGTGATGCAATTTGAATGTGTTAAGAGATTTAAATTATTAAATTGTTGTTACATTAGTATTATATTTTGAAGAATAGTGTTTTGATTATTTTTTAGGGGAAAAGGGTTTGCCAGTTAAATAACCAACATTCATATTGTTCATATATTCAATTAGAAAAAAAAAAAGAAAAAGAAAAAACCTTCATTCAAAGCATAAAAAACCGGCGGAGGAATTATATTGCATTAATTTATATTGATTTTGTTTAAATTTTTGTTTTAATTATTTGCCTCCTCCACTGACAACAATTTCTAGCTCCGTCCTTGGACACAACTTTCTCCATGAAAATATAGTCCACGCCCGTTCATTCCACGTAAAGAGCGTCAAGTATGAAACACCAAAACCGGAGGTTTGAGCAAGTTCTCGCTTACTTAGACAAGATACCAAAGATATGGAAGTTGTATCTCTTCTCTCTGACTGGGCAAAATTACCCTTCGATCGGTTCATTCGGTCTTCGATAGGTCTCTTTGTTCACTTCTAGTTACACAACATGATCGCATTTGGCTTTTGTAATCGACTTCGTCGCAAGAAACAAAATTCCTATCGAAACATCATTTCATGTTCTACTTGCACAAATTTATATTGATCAAATCTAATCATTGCAAAGAGGCATATGAGAACCTCCCAAGTCCCAATTACTATATATCAAAGACCACAGCTAAATCTAATTAACCACAACCATGAGATTGTCTCTCATCTATGAGACCTTTTAAAGGGGTCTCATTGTGGTTTTTGCCATAAAAAAAAAAATTATTGGGCACCATTTTTTTTGAAAATTAAACAAGATTTTCAAGAAAATTATGAATAATGAGTTGTTCATTAGCCTATGACTAAGGTACTTCAAGAAGACAAGTGGGTGATATAGTTACTCATAATAAGCATGTACTTGAATATATTCCTATTACCACATGGCATGGAACAAACTTTTGTTGTGCTGAATATAGCTTATGCATGTGATAAAACAAGCCAAAAATGAATGTGTCTCTGGCTAAATTGGATAGTAACAGGCGAATTTAGTAAAACCTCAAAAGATTTGATTCCCATACTTAAATTTCACAAAAATATACACGAGGACCAAAAACCTTACATTCAATTGACTCTTGGAGGAAGCGAAAGGGTATTGTACAGTTAATCATTTTTATTGTTTCTTTCTTTAAGTCCTTAGGCTGAGGTACGAAGTTAGGACAATTGCATAAAAGCTAACCACTTTTGCCAACTGTTAGTTGCAGTTGAGTTTTTTTTGACATAATTGAGGTTGAGAGAGCTTTTAAACTAATTGGTCCAGTTTCACCGAATTGTTGGAGATATATATAATTATATATATATATATATATATGACTATTATAGCTCCACCACGTTTTCGCACCAAAAAAAAAAAAGTAACAAAGTTTGTGTCTTAATCAATGGGAAACAGCTGTTAAGTTTGTTGCTGTTGTTTTCTCATTTTCAATTGGCAGAACTGATACAAATTGAGGAGATTTCTCCTATAGGCAGTAAAAAGTAACTTTAATTAACAATATATATTTTTTAACAGTTAAATTTATTGAAAAATATGCACTATCCACCAGAGGAGAAGGGCTCATAACTCGATCAGCATAACATAACTCACCATAAATCTTTTAGTGAATATTAGATTCTCCGGCGATGCTATATATATATGAAAAAATGAATGTATATATTTGTATATTTATATATATCACCACACAAAAATCAATTTGGATCTCTATATTTATATATATAACCACACAAAAATCAACGCATCCAAATTAATGTCTAACACGTAAATCAATTATTGAAATACAAAGATTAATTTATAGTTTCTCACGAAATTAAACCTTAAGGGTTTAGAAATATGAGACACTATAACCCTAGGTATATACTAAACCATCAGGGGTGCCATTGCCACACGTGATCGACCGGTTCTTTTGGAGAACAAATTGAACTCGCAACAAATTAATTAACGTTTGAGTACGAATGTCTATATAATATAATATTTATATATATATATATATATATAAAAGACTTATTTTCAATAGTTACTATTCTATGGTTGCATATTTAAAAAGGGTATATTTTAACAACAATTAAAGATATTGAGTAACAAAAATGCAACCTTATTAATTATCATAATTTTTTTAGTCAAATATATATTTTATTAAAATCATTGTATGTATTATATAACGCATATGTGTGCTATTACTTTGTATCATGCGACTTTGCCATAATGAATATTCCTACAGTTTTCAGAATCTATTTTTAGTAGTCTTGGATGTATTCCTTTTCTCTTACCAACTTGCAAGATTTTTTGCCAAAAAAAATGCAAAAGGAAAAGAAGGAAAAAGGTTTGTGAAAGCGAAAAGTCATTCTACTTTTTTTATATTTTATATATAATTCATAGACTTTGAAATAAAAGGGCACCAGCCGTCAGCTCTACTTCGATCCATCCATCGGTATCTCTCCCTCTTTCTGAATAGAACAAGAGCTATAAATATTCAGAAGATAATCCCTTAAAATAAAAAATAAAAATAAAAACTCAAAAGATAACGGAGAGTATTGTCAACGTTGGTTAAATGATATGTAGCATGATGTGCAATCTAGTTTAAACTCCAACAATGAGTTCAAGTGTTGTAGCATATGAGAGCACTTTATATTATAACTGTTTTTTGTTTTATACTGTGGCTATAGAGAGCTTTACACTGGATAGTGATTCGAACCCTATGTGCCCAAACATGTTAATAGTTATCAAACCAAGTGTGCATTTTCTCTCAAAGAAAGAAAAAGAAAGCAAAAAAAAAAAACAAAAAAACAAGGGCGCTATTTTATTAATTTTTTAGCGATGAGCTCAAACATGAGTGGTGGACTACCCTAAAAAAATTATATATATGAGTAGTGGACATGCAGATGCAAAATAAGTGGGCAATGCTATTATATACACACAAATTATATTTAAAAAATGTACACACAGAGATATAACATATATATAATATAATCTAAATAATTTAAATTGTTATTTTAAAATAAAAAGGTTACAAGGCTATTACGGCTATTGTTGGTATTATCATTTAAGTTTTGTCCTTGACTTTAAGTCAAATTAGCTTGACCAAGACAATATATACTGAGGATATAAACTATACTAAAAACAAAATTGCACGTAGACATTCTCCAATTGATTTTTTTATACTATTTCCGGCTATTGGAATAAATGGGCTTCCAGTTATACATTATCTAATTATTAAATTCTAAAATCGAAATTGAACAGACTATGATAGTGACTTAGTATTATAATATTATGTTTTCGAAAATAATATTTTTGAGCCTTGGATATTTCGTCAACAATTGTATGGGGTCTAAGTTCTTTTTGTCGTATGTTGCCGGAAATTATAAATACGTACAAAAATGTGCATGAAACGTTGTGTACAACGTCATTCGCAAAATGTCTACTATAATTAAGATTTAATTCTTAATTTAACTATAAACCCTAATGATTACGAAATTGTTAAATTTCCTGTCGGGTCAACTAGGTGATAGTATATCACTTGTTAAAACATCGCAAAATAAATTTTTATTTGTTAATTTGTTAGTTGAAGAACTTTTTCTACACTATACATAAATGACACTTATACTTAATGGAAAAAAATGTTAAAAAGAAACATGATTACATAATAATTTGGAATGTCACTAAAAAAATGGAACGCTAATAGCAACCTCTAAAACCTCTAAAAACTGTATATGAATTATAAATCAGCGGCTTTAGTTATTTAATTGAGTTATCCATGACACGAATTTTGTTATTTTTTTTTTTTAAATAAGCAAAAAATGACTATATTAAAAAGAATAAAAGAAAATAAAAAAGTTCAAACAAATTAAAGGCTATCAAAATAAAGGAAACCCACTTCTCAAAAAAAAAAGAAACCTAAATCAAAAGCGGCAAAACAAAATAAAGCAACCCAAGATACAACTGAAATATTTTTTTCACTTTAAAACCCTTCCCACTAGAGCTTGGATGAAATTTTCCTTTCTCGTTTATTGTTCAAATTCTTTCTCAAAATAGAAAGATATTATAACTTTTCCTAGTTAAGAACTCGAATCAACAATTTTCCACTTCTTTTTGAGCACGTAATTATTAATCATTTTTATCCGCTTCAAGGCTTAATCTTCATAATAGTTCTCATTTAGTTGAGATAAATTATAATAGTTCTCATTTAGTTCACAATTTTCCACTTGAAGATATTGTTCCTATTTGAGTGTTGGAACGATCCCAATGGTAGTAGTATTTACTGAGAACCAAATTTTCTTCATCTTCAACTAATTTCTCAGTTGATCATCAAGGCGTTTCTGATGTTGAGTTGCTAAAAACTCTATCTTTCACATTATGTTCTGCATCACTGCTTTGGGCAGACACATTTATTGCTGCCATTTAATTACTAAGACTTTTGAAATATAAACTACCGTTACAAGATCTTTCTCAGATAGAGTTCTTTAGTGGCAACAATATGTTTAGCCAAACTTTCCTGTATGGAAATTTGTTTCACAAAATAAATAAATAAACGATTAATAACGTGCAATTTTAAACTATTCAATCAAATTTCATGACACTTATTAATTGATTTATAGACCGTTTGGCATTTCAGTCTGAAGTTTTAAGTTTAAAAACTGTATCATATGGCTGGTAGGGCACAGAATATTCTAGATAATATTGTAGCGGCAACTTTATTTCATTTAGAATCCATTGTTCTCCCACAGTCATGCAAAGAAAATGGAGAGAGAATGCTACCACTTTTAAGTAGGATTCAGTATGACTTGAGCCTTCAACCTAAGATTGAGGTGAAGGGACCTATAGTCAATTAGGTTGCCCTTACTCGTTAAGATGATTTGGATTATATTTAAGAATTAAGAGGTAAAAGAAAGTCAAAAAAGGTAGTAAATTGTAAGTTAAATTGGAGATAATTAAGGGAACAAAACGCAAAACACGTCCTTTCAAATATCTCCTATACATATATATATATATATATGTATGTATGTATGTATGTATGTATAGATACAGGACAGAAACATTTAGAGGTACGTATTTGATCTCTTTAACGGCTTTTGGAGGAAATATAGAGGCACTAGTATACGTCTCTGCTACAGTGCTTTTCTGATAAGCAGAGACTCATTCTTTCATACGTATAAATCGATCGGGACAGTACTAATTATGAAGATACGACGAAGAAAAAAAATGTACAACACATCATTAAATATAAAAACGACAATGATATGTTGAAGCGTGGAGTTTGTCTCCACCACACAGATAGTCTCTGCACGCGGCGGTTTGTATTTGACAAGCAATGCTTTTTTGGACCACTTGACTTTTTTTTTTTTTTTTTTCCCTTTTTGGCTTGAAAAATAATAAACATATTGGACGCGGCGACTAGATATTAGCGCACTTTTTTTGTAATGATCGAGAAAACGTCATCAATAAAATTTAATATTTAATTAGATTTAATTAATAAATTTATTCTTAAAAATATAAAATTTTGTAAAAATAGTAATTTTTGTGAAAATTACAATAAAATATGAATGAGCGGCATTGATTGTAAATTTTATGGCATATGTAATGCAATGGTGGATATTGTAAAATACAAATTTTATGAGTTTGATGATTCAGAGATTTGTGCATAATATCCATAAAATGAATTTTATGTCACAATTAATTGTTAAATTGTGATATAAACGAATGGATGATTAGAATGTAAATAGGACATAGAGGTTGTCCTAACCCTAACCAGGGGTAGAAAGGAGGCCAGAGCAGTATAAGAATACTGCTAAATGAAAACGCAGATACGAAAAATGTTATGATTGGCCTCCAAAAGTAAACGAAAAGTAAGTTAAATATTTTTATACAGTCTAAGGATAGAAAGTACACTGATTTGACCACGACAGTATAGGAAAAATACTGTGTGATGAAAAATTATACAATATAAATTTTTAACTCCACAAAGTGGACACTCCTTGATTTTCTATTGGGCCACATGTCAAGAAAAGTGGCCCAATCACCTTGTGACACCTAGTGGTATACTCATGGGTTACCATGAGTCACCAAATGTGATAAGGATGCATTTAAGGCAAAGTTATCACAAAAATTCATTTCCTTTCTTTTGTTCCAAGATCCGGCAGCCATATCCAAGAGTTCTAAAAAAATTTCTCAGCCCCCAAACTTTGCAAAAATACCCCCAAACAAGTTTTACAAGCAAGTACAAGGATTTCCCACAAGTTTTAAGGTAAAATCCTAAACTTTTTCATGAGTTTTCAAGGGATTTTTCATGGGTAAAGGGCAAAAAATTAATCCATGGTATTTTTGCATGAAAAGGAAGTCCAAGAAGAAGTTCAAGAAGCCTTTGAAGGCTAGAAATCCAAAAAGTGTTATTTGGGTAAGTTTTAAAGTTTAAAGTTTTGAATTTTATTTTGATTTTTATTCTTTCAAACCCATGAGGGGTTTTGAGCATGTATTTAATGGAATTTCATGTATATGTGATAAATGGTAAGTTTAAGTTGTGAAACTTTGGTTTTTTAGTGCAAACTGGCAATTTTTGAAAAAATAATATTTTTGTAATTTTGATGTTTGACTTTGCAAAAGTGATGTTTGAGCATGAGAATGTGTTGATTAAGGCATGGAATGGTTTCTGCAGGGGTAGAATTGCAAGTTTGAAACAGATTTTTGTAAAAATGCCATAGGGACTAAATTGAAAGAAAAAGTTCCTTCTCGGCAGATTTGAAAAATAGTCAAAAAACGCCCCTGTAAAGTGAGATTTGGGAAAAGTTAAAACACGAAAGTTGTAGATCTCGATGAAACTGTTAGGTCACGCGAACGGTTTGTCTAAAAATTCAATCGTTTGTGAGTTTTTGATTTTTCAAGAATATGTTAAAAGTGAAAAAAGTGTTAAATGGAAAAAAGGTCATTTTTCAAAATGATTTAAGGTATGGAACCTTAAGTAAAAATGATCATTGCAAAAATAGGAAATTTTGATGCAAAGAAGTAAATTTTATTCCTGGGGGTAAAATCGTCAAAATTTTCAGTTCAAGGACTAAACTGCAAAGTTTTATGAAAATGGGGCATAATTGAGAAATAAAGAGATTTGACCCACTAGGGTGTTATTTTAAAATTAGTATGTGGTTATTTTTGTAAGAATAACGAATCGAGCTCGGGTAGGTTAGTGGACCCACGAAGAGTAAAATCGTCATTTTTGCCTAAATAACCCGAACGCTTTGAAATGTTTCTAATGGGATAAGAAAATGACTAGAAAGGTTCCCGCCCTTCGTTAGAAACGATAGGGTAAAGTTAGATAGAAATAAGAAAAACCAGTGGTTTTTAGAGTTGTACATAGTAATACAACTCAATTTATTAACTAACGGATGTTTCGTATCGAAACATAGTGGAATTTGGCTAATGGCTTTGTAATTGGCCAACAGGATCCTAGGAGTCTAGGAGAAAGGAGATCGAGGTTAAGTTGCCCGACATTCGCATCAAGTAAGTACCCTTCCCACCTACAGTATGAAATGTAGGTTTAGAAAGAAATGTATGTATATGTATATTTGTGCGTATAATTAAGTGTAAACTTGTATGTTTGCCATGATATGAATACCTAGGGGTATAGTCATGTATGAATAATTGTGAGTATATGGAATATATATATATATATATATATATATATATATATATATACCTGAGAGTATATAATGACATATACCTGAGTGTATATGATGATCTGTACCAGTGTGTATATTTTATGTTAAGTACCTGTGAGTACATTATGCTATATATACCTGTGCGTATATTAATGTATACCAGTGTGTATATTTTATGTTAAGTACCTGTGAGTACATTATGCTATATATACCTGTGCGTATATTAATGTATACCAGTGTGTATATTTTATGTTAAGTACCTGTGAGTACATTATGTTATATATACCTGTGCGTATATTAATGTATACTAGTGTGTATATTTTATGTTAAGTACCTGTGAGTACATTATGCTATATATACCTGTGCGTATATTAATGTGTACCAGTGTGTATATTTTATGTTAAGTACCTGTGAGTACATTATGCTACATACCAGTGTGTATAATAATGTGTACCTGTGTCGTACAAGAGCATTTATGTTATGTATAACATATGATCATCACTTCATGCATGGTATGATAACCATAATAAGTGAATTGGTAAACGAATCACCAAAAGTTAAGAAAAGTGTCGTACCGGCTCCTAACTCAAGGGGAGTTTAAAGGATATGTTACGGTCACGGTGTTACGTAGACCTAAATGAAATTGCGCAATGGTACGAACACTTGGGCCCTAGTAAAGATAAGAAACGATGAGGATAAAGAAAGTTTATAAGAAAGCATAATTGATTCATGTATTCATATGAATATCCATGTGGGATTTATGGGACTTACTGGGCGTTAGCTCATTAAGTATTTCATGCTGTAGGTATTCCGACGAGAAGGTCAGAATAAGTTCAAATGGTGAGCTGGCGGAGGGGTGGATGGTGTGCAGATTGGGTATGGAGTTCGCTGCTGTGATGTTTTTCGCTATGTATGTTTAAAGTTATTTTGATATGAAATGTTTAAAAGAAAGATGTTATGAAAGTAAAAGTATTAATTATGTAAATACAAGTATGTGAAAGTATTTTGAGAGTTATCCAAGTTAATGTAAGTAAATTATTCATTTCCGTTTTAAAAAAAAAGATTCCCTAAATTTTTGCACTAAAGTAAGTAAGATAGAGTTTTATCACAGCCCGAAAAGGCGGGTTGTGACAGTTGGTATCAGAACGAAAATCTTGCCATCCTACTGCACATCGTCGTCTGCTCCATTGCCATAGCTCAAGTAAGATAGTTTGATTTTTATTATAAGAATGTTTAGTACTACTTTATATGACATTGTTATGTTAATTACGACAATAAATATAGTATATGATGGAGCCGCATCATGATCGTGATATGAAAACTGATCGAAGAGCCAGCATTGCTTTTCAAGATGAGATGCGACCGCGGTATTATGGGAGTCAGCAGCCTATGGTGCAGACCGAATGGCTTAGTTGAAGTGATTTTTAACGCTTTTCATATGCCACCATATCTCCAGGTTTTATTGGCCTTAGGATTGTTGATGAGGGAAGCCTTAGTATGATGGTTAAGGATTGAACCTGACAAGCAACTATGGGATTTGTAAAGTTTTAGAGGACAAATTCTAGCTGAGTTACACCCATACCACCAGCAAACGTTATTCCAGTCTAGGTGATTCTGATGTTATGAGCGAATGGGAGACATCGATTATACCTACGAGTAGAATCGGTATAAGGAAGATACGTAGGCAAACCGGTAGATCATTACATTCTTAAATTTCGCCGTACTAAGGTACCATTGACTCCGCCACAATTACCCTTACGGTGCATTTACGATCTGGTTTGGAGAGATTTTCCCAATGTGGTCCAGCAGCAAATGCAGTATCTGGGAAATTACCTTAGTATCCATGATTCTCTTATGGCGGCATTACATGCAGACTAGAATGTAGTCGCACCATTAGAAGATCCTCCAGTAGGTATGGATGATGATGATGATGATGATGATGCTGATGATGATAATAATGATAACATTGATGAAGAGCCTGTGCCTCTAGAGCCTATAATCGCAAATGATGATAAGTCGACTGATTTGGATATGGAGGAAGAAGAGGAATCCTAAGGAGGGTTCCGAACATAGTGACATGTTTAAAGTCGAGTCCGACAAAAAAAAAATCTTTGTGTATTATGACGTACATAGATGAGAGATTAGTACAGTTTTGGGCTTTGATGCCTTTGTATATGCATGTATGTTCGGCTAGTGGTGTCCTTCTCGGCAAGAAGGTATATGTAGCCGGAAGTGATAATTGCTCCCGGAGATGATATGAATAGTTATGTATGAAAGGAAAGTATGTATGTATGTATGGTAGTTATGCATGTAATGTTATGAAGAATGTAAAAAAAGAAATGAAAGAGGTTTATGAAATGAAAGGCATGAAAGTGAATGAAATGAAATGAAATGAAATGAAATGAAATGTAGGAATGATTATGAAATGAAACGTACGAAAGGAAAGGAAATGAAATGTATGAATGCTAATGAAATGAAATGTATGTAGCAAGATATTGAGTTCATGTAATTGTGTATGTTGCATGTATTTATGTTGTTTGAATACATGCAGTTATTGATTTGATACTATTAAGTTAATAGTATGTACTAACATAGTAACGAAAATACATGATAGATATATAACGATTGATAACAATGGCAGATATACCCAGAGGACCGAGGAATCCAGATTTGATGGCCATGATTATGGAATTGCAATAGAAGCTCCAAGCTCAGGAGCGGAAAATACAAGGTTTACGGGAATAGTTAGTTAACCAAAATCCCGTATCATCGGTATGTAGAGATATGCCACCCCAGTACCGCCGCCACAGCAAGCGGAACTAGTAGTCCTAGCTGTTTCAGTAGCATCCACTACCGAAGTTTATGAAAGATTCTAGAGAATGATGGCCCTGGAATTTGATAGATCTACAGACCCCTTAGAGGCCGACGATTGGCTTACAGGCATAGAAAGGGTTCTGAAATTTATGGGACTTAGCGACTATGAAAAAGTCCTATGCGCTTTGTTTTCTCTCACTAAAGATGCTAGGAGACGGTGGGAGTCGGTAGAGAGTAAAAGGAATGTAGACAAAATGACAGGGCCAGATTTCATTGAAGAATTTGGCAGGGCTTATTTTAATGTAGAAACCATGGTAGCCCAACAAAAGAATTTAATAATTTTAAGCAAGGCAATATGTCTGTAGCTGACGCTGTAAAGAGGTTTAATCAGCTAGCACGGCTTTGTCCCGAGTTAGTACCCACTGATCGGGAACGAATAAGACGGTTAATGAGAATGTTCAAAACCGACATTGCCCTTGTGGTCGATATTGGAGGGCAAGCTCCTAAGGATGTAGAGGATTGCATCAAACGGGCGACCAAAGCTGAGTTTAGAATTGCCCGTGATAAGGAGGAAAGAGCAAGGATTTTCAAAGCATAGAAGGAGGAGAAAGCTTTGGCCAAGGAAAGTCAAGCTGTACAAGTAAAAGGACAAGGAAGTGTTCCAAGTCAAGGGCTGTCCTAGAACGTTCAAGCAGGACACAACTGCATTGCTAACGGCAAGAGGAAATGGAACGTGAATAATGCAAAGAAACCAAAAGTTCAACCTCATAAGAGGATTAAAGATGTAGGAAACAACAAACCCCTTTGCAGTCAATGCGGGAAAAGACATACAGGAGAATGCAAGGCTGGCAAGAACAAGTGCTATATCTGTGGGAAAGAAGGGCATTATGCCAGAAATTATTTTTCTAGTTCCCAAAGTCAGAACAATCACGCTCAGCAGAGGTCTTAAGAAAACCAATTGCGTACGGTTCAAGTTCAGGCACAAATTGAAGGCCCTAGTGTCAGTCAAGGGCGACTAGAAGCTCTGGAACCAAGTGGGCAAATTTATGCCTACATGAAGAAGGAACAAGATGCAGGAACCTCATCGGTGGTGGCATGTTAGTTTTCTATTGCCCATATTGATGTATATATTTTATTTGATTATGGAGCAACATATTCGTTTGTATCGCTTAAGTTTGCGAAACGAATAGGAAGTAAAAGAGATAGGATAGAGCAAACCTTTAGCATTGCACTACCCTCTGGGAAGGTATTGAGTGCTGATTAATGGTTACGTTATGTACTATTCCCAATAGTCATACGTGAAAGGGAATTGTATATTGATTTGATAATAATCGATATACAAGATTATGACGTTATCCTAGGAACGAATTTCCTAGGAAAATACACGGCTAAGATTAGTCATTGACACCACAAGGTTACGTTTCAACCTTCCGAAAGTGAGAAGTTTATGTATTTAGGGAAAGTTCCCAAAGCTCCCAAGGCGTTGACTTCAGCATTAAAGGCAAAGAAGATATTAGAAAACAGATGTACCGGTTATCTGGTAAATATACTAAGGAAAGATAAAGAAGCTCAGTTAGGACCAGAGAAGGTCCCCATAGTAAAGGAATTTATTGATGTGTTTCCGGACGAGCTGCAGACTTACCACCGGAACGAAAAATTTCGTTTGAAATCAAATTGACGCCCGAAACAGCCACGATTTTTTTTTTTAGGCGCCATATCAAATGACTCTAGGGAAACTCAAGGAACTTCAGATGCAACTAAAGGAAATATTGGACAAGGGGTTCATCCGACCAAATTATTCCCCATGAGGAGCACCTGTCCTATTTGTTAAGAAAAATGATGGAACGTTACAAATGTGTATAGACTACCGGGAACTAAACAAGGTCACGATTAAGAACAAGTATCCACTTCCAAGGATCGATGATTTGTTTAATCAATTGAAAGGAGCGACAGTATTCTCAAAGATTGATCTACGCTCAGGATATCATCAACTTCGAGTTAAAGAAGAAGATATACCGAGAACAACGTTCTGAACACGTTATGGGCATTATAAGTTCTGCGTCATGCCTTTTAGACTGACCAATGCCCTAGCAGCTTTCATGGATCTCATGAATCGAAGAATACCTCGATAAGTTCATTATTATCTTCATCGATGATATTTTCATATACTCAAGAACGCTAGAGGAACATGAAAAGCAGCGAAGTATGAATAGACTAAGAAATACGAAGAAAGTTTCCAAGGATTAAAAAGGGCGACTTACAAGTACACTAGTACTGACAATACCAGATCCGAACCATGGAACGTTCGTGATCTATAGTGATGCATCAAAAACAGGATTGGGAGCCGTATTGATGCAAAATGGAAAAGTGATTGCTTACACATCTCAACAGTTAAAGGATTATGAAAAGAATTATCTGACGTATGACTTAGAGTTAGTGGTGGTTGTATTTGTGTTAAAAAAAATGGTGTCACTGCCTGTATGGAGTTAAGTATGAAATTTATACAAACCACAAAGTCCAAAGTATATCTTCACGCAGAAAAAGCTCAACATGAGGCAGCAAAGGTGGCTAGAGTTAGTTAAAGACTACGACTGTGAAATTTTGTGTCACCCGAGAAAGGCTAATCAGGTAGCCAACACCCTTAGTCGTAGAACAACGTCCTTGCCAGTAACGGTATAGATGATACCAAAACCTCTCCAAAAGGATTTGATGAAAGCAGGAATAGAGCTAGTCCCTAGAAGATTAGCTAATTTGTCCTTTCAATTAACGATCTTAGAGAACTTAAAAGAGCGACAAGAAGCAGATCTGTCGCTACTTAAAGTTAGGAATGAAGTTCATGAAAACAAAGAAATCAAATTTAGCATCTTAGAAGATAGTATTCTCCCTTATAAGGGCAGAATCTACATTCCTAATGATAAAGAATTAAAGAAGCAAGTATTAGAAGAAACTCATGAAGCACCATATGTGGCTCATCCAGGAGCTACTAAAATGTATCAAGATTTGAAAGAACACTATTGGTGGAATGAAATGAAGAATGACGTCGCGAGATTCATCAACAAATGCCTTACATGCCAGAAGGTGAAAAATGAGCATCAACGACCAATAGGCGAATTACAAAAGATTGAAATCCCAGAGTGGAAATAGGATCAGATAACTATGGACCTGATAACTGGGCTACCCAGAACTACGGGTGGACATGATGCTATATGGGTAATTGTTGATAGATTGACTAAATCAACTTATATCCTACCCATTAAACTCAGTAGTTCTATAGAACGACTAGCTGAACTATACGTAACCTAAATAGTTAGATACCACTGAGTTTCGAAGTCTATCATTTCTGATTGTGATGGTAGATTCCCTTCCAAGTTTTGGAGAAGTGTTCATCAAGTGATGGGAACAAAGCTGACGTTCAGCACAGCCTTCCACCCATAAACGGACGGTTAATCAGAAAGGACCATCTAGACTTTAGAGGATATGTTAAGAGCATGTGTGCTAAATTTCAAGGGAGGATGGGATAAAAAGCTTCCTCTGATTGAATTTATATACAACAATGGTTATCGAAGCTCCATTGGTATGGCTCTATATGAAGCTCTATATGGAAAGAGATGTAGACCACCTTTACATTGGTACGAAACCCAAGAGAAGGCGTTGTCAACCATAGATTTTGTTCATAGAACAACGGAAGATGTAAAGTTAATTTGTCAACGAATGAAAATAGCTTTTAGTCGGCAAAAAAAAAAAAGTTATGTTAATCGACGACGACGGAGACCTTTGAAGTTTCAAGTAGGAGACTTGGTTTTTTTGAAGGTAATGCCCATGAAAGGAAATTGTAAGATTTGGGACGAAAGGAAAGCTCGGTCCAAAGTATATTGGACTATTTGAGATCTTGAAACGGATAGACAATGTATTTTATAAGTTAACCTTACCCTCTAATCCAACATTGGTACACAATGTATTCCATGTGTCCATGCTAAAGAAGTATGTGCCAGACCCTTC
The DNA here is from genome assembly GCA_025403435.1 of Artocarpus heterophyllus. Taxonomy (NCBI): domain Eukaryota; kingdom Viridiplantae; phylum Streptophyta; class Magnoliopsida; order Rosales; family Moraceae; genus Artocarpus; species Artocarpus heterophyllus. The sequence continues at coordinate 9,591,261 of CM046341.1, forward strand.
ACATGTTCTTTAGCAGGAAGAAATTGACATACAAGAGAATCTGTCCTATGAAGAAAAAAAAAAAACCAGTTCAAATTCTGGCACGAGAAGAGAAGGAATTAAAGAACAAGAAGATACCTCTCGTCAAAGTTTTATGGCGCAACCAACAAGTAGAAGAAACAATGTGGGAATGAGAAAATGAAATGAGGAAAAACTATCCTGAATTATTTTGATTTTCGAGGACGAAAATTCTTAAGGGGGGTAGATTGTAATGACTGAGGAAACGTCATCAATAAAACCTAATATTCAATTAGGTTTAATTAATGAATTTATTCTTAAAAATGTAAAATTTTGTAAAAATTGTAATTTCTGTGAAAATTACAATAAAATATGAATGAGCGGCATTGATTGCAAATTTTATGGCATATGTAATGCAATGGTGGATATTGTAAAATATAAATTTTATGAGTTTGATGACTCAGAGATTTGTGCATAATATCCATAAAATGAATTTCATGTCACAATTAATTGTTAAATTGTGATATAAACGAATGGATGATTAGAATGTAAATAGGACATAGAGGTTGTCCTAACCCTAACCAGGGGTAGAAAGGAGGCCAGAGCAGTATAAGAATACTGCTAAATGAAAACGCAGATACGAAAAATGTTATGATTGGCCTCCAAAAGTAAACGAAAAGTAAGTTAAATATTTTTATACAGTCTAAGGATAGAAAGTACACTGATTTGACCACAGCAGTATAGGAAAAAATACTGTGTGGTAAAAATTACACAGTATAATTTTTAACTCCACAAAGTAGACACTCCTTGATTTTCTATTGGGCCACATGTCAAGAAAAGTGGCCCAATCACCTTGTGACACCTAGTGGTATACTCATGGGTTACCATGAGTCACCAAATGTGATAAGGATGCATTTAAGGCAAAGTTATCACAAAAATTCATTTCCTTTCTTTTGTTCCAAGATCCGGCAGTCATATCCAAGAGTTCTAAAAAAATTTCTCAGCCCCAAACTTTGCAAAAATACCCCCAAACAAGTTTTACAAGCAAGTACAAGGATTTTCCACAAGTTTTGAGGTAAAATCCTAAACTTTTTCATGAGTTTTCAAGGGATTTTTCATGGGTAAAGGGCAAAAAATTAATCCATGGTATTTTTGCATGAAAAGGAAGTCCAAGAAGAAGTTCAAGAAGCCTTTGAAGGTTAGAAATCCAAAAAGTGTTATTTGGGTAAGTTTTAAAAGTTTAAAGTTTTGAATTTTATTTTGATTTTTATTCTTTCAAACCCATGAGGGGTTTTGAGCATGTATTTAATGGAATTTCATGTATATGTGATGAATGGTAAGTTTAAGTTGTGAAACTTTGGTTTTTTAGTGCAAACCGGCAATTTTTGAAAAAATAATATTTTTGTAATTTTGATGTTTGACTTTGCAAAAGTGATGTTTGAGCATGAGAATGTGTTGATTAAGGCATGGAATGGTTTCTGCAGGGGTAGAATTACAAGTTTGAAATGGATTTTTGTAAAAATTCCATAGGGACTAAATTGAAAGGAAAAGTTCCTTCTCGGCAGATTTGAAAAATAATCAAAAAGGCCCCTGTACAGTGAGATTTTGGGAAAAGTTATAGATCTCGATGAAACTGTTAGGTTGCACAGACGGTTTGTCTAAAAACTCAATCGTTTGTGAGTTTTTGATTTTTCAAGAATATGTTAAAAGTGAAAAAAGTGTTAAATGGCAAAAATGTCATTTTTCAAAATGATTTAAGGTATGGTACCTTAAGTAAAAATGATCCTTGAGAAAAATAGGAAATTTTGATGTAAAGAAGTAAATTTTAGTCCCGGGGGTAAAATCGTCAAAATTTTTAGTTCAGGGACTAAACTGCAAAGTTTTATGAAAATGGAGCATAATTGAGAAATAAAGATATTTGACCCACTAGGGTGTTATTTTGAAATTAGTACGTGGTTATTTTTGTAAGAATAACGAAATCGAGCTCGGGTAGGTTAGTTGACCCACGAAGGGCAAAATCGTCATTTTTGTCCAAATAACCCGAACCGCTTTGAAATGTTTACAACGGGATAAGAAAACGACTAGAAAGGTTCCCGCCCTTCGTTAGAAACGATAGGGTAAAGTTAGATAGAAATAAGAAAAACCAGTGGTTTTTAGAGTTGTACATAGTAATACAACTCAATTTATTAACTAACGGATGTTTCGTATCGAAACATAGTGGAATTTGGCTAATGGCTTTGTAATTGGCCAACAGGATCCTAGGAGTCTAGGAGAAAGGAGATCGAGGTTAAGTTGCCCGACATTCGCATCAAGTAAGTACCCTTCCCATCTACAGTATGAAATGTAGGTTTAGAAAGAAATGTATGTATATGTATATTTATGCGTATAATTAAGTGTAAACTTGTATGTTTGTCATGATATGAATACCTAGGGATACAGTCATGTATGAATAATTGTGAGTATATGGAATATATATATATATATATATACCTGAGAGTATATAATGACATATACCTGAGTGTATATGATGATCTGTACTAGTGTGTATATTTTATGTTAAGTACCTAGGAGTACATTATGCTATATATACCTGTGCGTATATTAATGTATACCAGTGTGTATATTTTATGTTAAGTACCTGTGAGTACATTATGCTATATATACCTGTGCGTATATTAATGTATACCAGTGTGTATATTTTATGTTAAGTACCTGTGAGTACATTATGTTATATATACCTGTGCGTATATTAATGTGTACCAGTGTGTATATTTTATGTTAAGTACCTGTGAGTACATTATGCTACATACCAGTGTGTATAATAATGTGTACCTGTGTCGTACAAGAGCATTTATGTTATGTATAACATATGATCATCACTTCATGCATGGTATGATAACCATAATAAGTGAATTGGTAAACGAATCACCAAAAGTTAAGAAAAGTGTCAAACCGGCTCCTAACTCAAGAGGAGTTTAAAGGATATGTTACGGTCACGGTATTACGTAGACCTAAATGAAATTGCGCAATAGTATGAACACTTGGGCCCTAGTAAAAATAAGAAACGATGAAGATAAAGAAAGTTTATAAGAAAGCATAATTGATTCATGCATTCATATGAATATCCATGTGGGATTTATGGGACTTATTGGGCGTTAGCTCATTAAGTATTTCATGCTATAGGTATTCCGACGAGAAGAACGCCCACTAAGTATTTCATGCTGTAGGTATTCTGACGAGAAGGTCAGAATAAGTTCAAATGGTGAGCTGGCGGAGGGGTGGATGGTGTGTAGATTGGGTATGAAATCCGCTGCTGTGATGTTTTCCGCTACGTATGTTTAAAGTTATTTTGATGTGAAATGTTTAAAAGAAAGATGTTATGAAAGTAAAAGTATTAATTATGTAAATACAAGTATGTGAAAGTATTTTGAGAGTGATCAAAGTTAATGTAAGTAAATTATTTATTTCCGTTTAAAAAAAAATCTCTAAATTTTTGCGCTAAAGTAAGTAGGAAAGAGTTTTATCACAGCCCGAAAAGGCGGGTTGTGACATTTTCTGAGATATTATGAAAGTAAATTCCTTTTTTGTCACATAGAAAAATTGATAAAAGGGGCAGATATCATTTGTAAGAGTGTGGATGACTAGTGGAGGAGAATAAGAGAAGAAAGTGTAAGTATTGAAATATAAAATTTATTATTCGTTCTCTTTAACAAGCAATTCGGGTGCAATGACAGTCAATAACGGATTCAGGATTTTAATCCAACGGGGCATAGATAAAGACCTAATTTTCAAATGTAAATTACAAAAAAGTCCTCAAAAAATGTCAAAGAGACTAAATCAGTGAGGACACAAATGAAAAATCACCTAAATTTAATATAGAAATAATTATTTCTTCGATGGGGGCACGTGCCCCCATTGGCCCCTACACAAGTCCGTCACTGATGACAGCCCCAACTCATGCAATTTTTTTTTTCAAAAGAGGCAAGCCGAGCACTCTGAAGTTGAAGTTGAGCGAGAAACAAAAACTAAAAATAGAATGTATAGATAGAATCAGAACTCAACAAACAATAAATAAACATTAGGATTCAGAATGCTCAAACTAAACAAGCAAGCAAGTATGGAGAGTTAGCAAATTGGCATACTTTGCTAAATCAGTCTTGAGCCGGAATTAACATAATTGTAAGAATTTATGGCTGCACATCAGAAGCAATAAATGAGAACGTTGAAAGAGATATTTGAAGTCGAGTAGAGAAAAATAATATTGAAAAATGTTACGCTGACATGGTAAATTTTGAAATTAATAAGCATGCCATAATGATTAAATTCAATATTTATTATTTTTTATTGTTTCTTTTTTTCTTTTCTGAATTATAAATTTGATACTTCTAAAATTGAATGGTGTGTTTTTACAAGAGAGTTGCAAAAAAGGCGTGTCAATAACATGCACAGCCTAAGAACACAAAAAGAAGTGCTTAGGTTGAGAATTTTGCTGAGAATTTTGTTTCCCTCGTTTCAACAATGCTTATTTTAATACTTGTGGCAGATGTAAAACCTCAGAGAAACAAGTGGCGTGAAAAGTATAACGGTTTTTTTTTTTTTTTTTTTTTTGAGACGGTTTTGAATTTGATTAGCTTATTTCGCTTCCAACAAGATGCTGAATCTAGTGATATTTCCCTCCCTCTGTTAGTTCTTAAACAAGGTTTTACTTTCACAGATTTGATCAAATGAAATAAGAAGAAGATTACCCCTACACATCTGAACTCACTGGAGTTGGCATGTGAAAGAGGATGGGCCACATTGACATTGAAAATTTCCAACAGTTGAAAGAAACAAGAACATATATGTGTGTGTGTGTGTGTGTTTACATATACATGTATATATGTGTGTGTGTGTGTGTATATATATATGCATATTCAGAGGAGCTCAACAGCTTCTAATATTTGCAGACATATGCTTGACTGAACAACTATGCCAAAACGTCCCTAAATTAACCCACTCTCCTTTACAAGAACCACATTTCATTTATCTGCAGTACTAAACATAATATAAATATACATGTATATATATATATATAGATATGGATATGCATAAAGATATGTTACAGTCACATCTAGAGGACCAAACCAAGCAGTTAAATTGAAAAAGAAAACACATTATTAACTAATGAGGATATGGCTACTGACTTTTTTCTCTTTCCTTTCCATTTAACATGCCATGGAAAAAAAATTCCTTGTGTACCCTCCATTTGCGCAGAAGGAAAATCATCACTGAAAATGTTGTCAATATCCTCCCCTCTCAGAGCATGTGTACCGTGGCTGCAACCTTGAGTCAGATGGATATGCCTCCCCACAAAGCATGTTGTCAAGTCCTGCAAGCAAATGCAACTGGTAATGTAGAATCGGTTTGGTATTTACATCGGTTTCGACCATCGAAGAACATGTTCTGGATCATGACACACTGACCGTATGACCTACCAAGTCATGATGAATAAATCATCAAAGCTATTTTTTTGGTTTGTTTTTGGTCTTGGAGAGAAAATAGCTAGAATCACTCAGAATTTAGGTGGCTCCCTTTGTGAACTCAACATGTCAGCAATAGTGTGTTGGAAATATGTATTGTTATAGCAAACTGCAGAACTCGCAAGAAGAAGAGACGTCTTTACTGAAGAACAATACCGATGCGAGTGAATTTTCCTACCGATCTCCAAGGACTCCTACTCCTACAGAAATTGATATAATAGGTAATAAAAATGCATTAGAAGCAAATGAAAAAAGAACGATACAACCAACTGTATAAGTGTTCGATTCTGAAGTGATCACCCGACCCTATCAACTAAAAATCAAGGCCTCAACTAGTCTTTTTGGTAAACTAGACGCTTATCACCACTACAACTTGGTGCAAAGAATAACAAGAGAAAAATCAACATGGTAGAATTGATATTCTCTGACTTGATAGATTTTTCAACTTCTCATCTACTTCGTTTTTCAAACTTTACCCTTTGTTTCCCTTTAAGGGTTAAGAGGTGTCTTCTCGAAAGCCAAATTCGACACACACACCATGAAACTTGTAACAAACAATGTTGAATCTAGAAGAAGAAACGTAAGAGTTAAAAGACACGGAAACCTGAAATGCTCCTGGTTTTGTTTCCATTTGAATAGGAAACAAACCCAAAAAAAAAAAAAACACCTTTTATGGTTCTACTAAATTTGACTCCAAATTATTTAAGATATTTGAATTTCAATTCCTTGGTATCACTAGACACAAACCTGATTGTTTAACATTCTATTTCCTACTATGTAAATAAACACCAAAGGAATCAATGATCGCCATTTTTATTTATTTTCTTTCTTTTCAAAAACATTTTTCGCATTCTCCTTACAATTTTACTAAACATGCCCTAAAATATACAAGCCCTTATGATAATGGCACTATAAGATGTTTGCAGCAACCACTAACACCAAAATTTTTGGCTGAAATGCACTCTTTTAATTAGGCAAGCAAGCAAGCACAGAATTTGCTTGGTATTTCTGCTGGAGGAACGCAGACCACCAAGGCAAATTTAAACTTGAACCGACTTATTTGCTTAGAAATCTTTTTCAAAGTAATCTTCTAATGGTGAGAACAAAATTATTCCAAGGAGAAATATCTGTAAGATTACTTATTTGCTATAGCTTAGAGTAAGATTACTTACCATCTTTGCTTGAACTCTGTTCCATGTCAACATGTTCTTGTCCTGGCCGCATTACTCCAGACAATTCGCACTCCTGGGAAGGGTTGCCTATTGACACGGAAAACGAATGAGGAACGTAAAACGAATCATCACTGGTAGCCTGTTTCTTAGCTGATGAAGATTCAGCCGTGGAGCACAAGTCTTCATCTACTCTCGAGGTCCCAACCTTTACGAGATTGTGTGAATTATCAGGTATTGGCCTTTCCTCTTGCATACTCTTGGATCTCTTCCTATTAGGAGTGTTGTTATTTGCATTTTGGAATGAGGGAACCCTCTGATCATTAGACGAAATAGTATGGCATGGAGCCCTTCCCCTTAAGACCACCTTTGGGATGGCCGAACTTTCTATGCGATCCAAGTTGTCGACAACTTCTTCATCCGTACCGTTTGACTCAGCAGACTTTGCAGCTGCTTCCATTTCCCACATCCTCATTATAGCCTCAGTCAAACGTTCCCTGGCCAAATCAATCTCAATAATGGGTTTTGGATAATTTAACCCGAGCTCTACCCCGGAAGCTTTAAGAACGGATTCAGGCGCATCCCATGGATGATGAATCCACTCAGTTTGCAAGCGCGCTAGCTCAGGCAGCCAATGCCTCACGTATTCCCCTTCCGGATCAAACTTTGATCCTTGAAGCTAACACCAATGTTTCAGAAAAATCAATAAGAATGGGGGAAAATAGGCCACAATCTTTGGCACAAAACAACTAAAGTCTGATCATAATCTCCAACGCAGTCACCATGAAGCTATAAAGATGCTGTTTTCCTCTTAAACTAGCTAACTTACTTATTCACAAGAATGCAAGAAAGAACGTTAAAATTCACCGAATCTTGCATTAGAAGTCACAATTTTTGTTTCAAAATCCTTTTACAGATTTCAAATGTCATGATAAGCACAATGAATTTAAGCCTGCAGGAATTTCCATTGTCCAGGACTAGCTTTTTAACAATACGGAAAACTTTAAGTTTTCGAATCAAATCATGAAGAATCCAAATATGAAGAAGGGATGACTGAAATTAAGATGACACACCTCGAGAAATTGAAAAAAAAAAGAACACAATATAAGATGTTAGCACATAATTAAGTAATCAAGTGAATATTAAGAGTATAAATGTAGTGGCATTAGTCACATATAAGCAGCATAAAAATTCAAACCTCTGGACTATCCAAGCGCTCGAGTTCATGACCATCTGGCAAGCTTCCTGATATATACTGCCAACCAAGGATATCACTTTCCAAGTCAGCATCCAAAAGTGTATCCCAGAAATACTTCATCCCCCATCTCCAAGGAATAAGAAGAACTTTCACTGAGAAACTTGAAACAATCACTCTAATCCTGTTGTGTATCCACCCAGTTGCCCAGAGCTCTCTCATTCCAGCGTCAACCAACGGATAGCCAGTTCGACCCTGTCTCCAAGCCTTAAAATGAGTGGTGTTCGGTTGCCATGGGAAAAATTTCAAGTTACTCAGAAGTGATCTCTCATGGGTGAACGGGAAATTGAAACAAAGATAACGTGAATACTCTCTTAGACCGATCGCCCTGAGGAAAAGGTTCACACTCTCTTCCCCAATGGAGTTCCCTTCCTTTGTCCAAAGTATCTGCTTCATTCTTGCAGATTGGAAAACCTTCCTCACACTCAATTCCCCAAAATGAAGATATGGAGACAAAAGTGATGTATAGTTTCCCTCAACTTTTAGCCGGTTCTTGGAATAGTCGAGAAGGTGCTCCTCGATAAATTCGGTTAGAGTCTTATCTGCACTGCTCCAACCTGGAGACCAGGCTCTGCCTAACAAGGCATTGCTAGCTTTTTCTGACTCGTCTTCGAGACTCAATTCATTGATTGAGCACTTTGCAATTGTTCCTACAAGTGACACCCAAAAAACTATATCTCAATTCTCAGCTATTTGTCTTTTACATCATCTGTTTCTTTCGCATACAAGCTCATACATACGTGTGAAAACATTTTAGGTCCAAAATTAAGCAGGAAACAATGACAATTTTTTTTTAAGGAAAAATTCTATTGAACGAACCACGGAGATATGATAAGCATATTAAAGAGAGAGAAAATAAAAAACAACCAGAAAGATAAAGATATTTTGAAAGTGTACCTGCAGCTGGTATCAATTTCCATGGAGGAAGAAGTGAAACAGGTTGCATTGGCATTTGCAAGCACTTCTCCCAATATGCCTCAAAGGTTGTAAATGCAAAACCCTTTTCATCGTATACTTCCCATGGTTCAAACAACAGATCTCCATTGTAGCTTTGCACAGAAATACCTGCCTCCGCTAGCTTTTCTTTGACATTGTGATCACGAACGAGCGAAACAGGATCTGGAACAGACAAATGGAATAACTAATAGAGCGAAGCAAGAGACATAACATTTAAGAACTTTAAATGATCTCAACTGCAGTGACTTGATAGGATTCTGTTATGAGTTAGTTAAGGGAGTTCAAGGAAATAAGAGGTTAGTTAGTTGCTGATTACTTAAGGTTGTTAGTAACTAGTTAGTGTTGGGTTAGAAGGCGATTAGTAGTATGAAAGGAAGATTAATGGAGAGTTGGGATATGGTCAAATTAGTGGGAATTTGTTTAGCTTATGCAGTGCTGAGTGTGGTAGGCTCTTGAAATCCTATCGACGGGATTCTCTACCATTAGCTAGGTTCTTATCATGACTCTCTAAGAAGCGAGAATCAAAAGCACAAAGTTGATAATCATGTTTGGAAAAGGCCCATCATCTTGACAATTTATGATCCCAACTAACTCGATTTCTCGATCAAATTGCCTTGTCAAAAACATTATGTAGTGAAGTAGTATCTTAAACCCCATTAAACTAAACATCTTGTACTTTCATGCAAAAGAAATTCAAAAGCTAAAGAACATGAGAGCCAAGAACTGTTAAACGCTAAAATGAATTCGTGTGTTTTTAATTTTTATTTTTTGTAAGTGCAATGAAGCTACTTTAAGAAGAGAGAGAGAACATACCATAAAGATGGTTAAACACTACTTTGGTAGCCCCAGTGGCATTGATGCACTCCAAAAGAGCCTCCAAAGTACTTTGAGTCTTGAGTAGCACAAGCTCAGCCCCAAGGGATTTCAAAGACTGTTCCAAATGTGCAAGAGACTGCTTCAGCCACCACCGCGAAACCCGACCGGGGTAGAACTGTCCTTCCTCTTTGGGACACCATATGTACACAGGAACAACACTACCCTCCTTAGCAGCCGCTGCTAAAGCAGGATTATCCTCGATTCTAAGGTCCCTCCTAAACCAAACTATGGTCTTTCCGCCACCACCCATGTTGCATAATTCAGACCCTTTCAGCTTAAACTTGATCCATCAAAATTGAAACCCCATCACTTTCTTTCCTTTCATCTAGAAACACCAAATAAAGTTCTCATCAAGCAATTTGAAGTCACAACTCGTTTATTAGGATTCAATTATTGAGAATTCCCACTTAAAAACCCGAAAATTGATCCAACAATGACAATAAAGCTCTAGAACTGCAGAACAAAAAAAGGTCAACGCAAGCAGTAGATGCAAGAGCAAAACCCAACAGGGGTTGGTAATAACTTCCTCAAAAACACCGAAATTATACAATTTTTTTAATCTTCCACATTTAGTTCACCAGGAGCTTTCAACAAATAGTTCTTCCTACTATGGAATACAGATCATACTTTGATCATCATGACTGTGTTTACAATGGATCTAAGACAAACCCCAACATAAATATTATACAATTACTCAATTATACACATTAAGGAATATTACCCACAAAGACCCAGAATCTCTTTTAGGAAAATCTACTCAAAAGAAGAGAATATAAACCAGACAAAGCAAAGAAAGAAAGAAAGAAAGAAAAATAAATAAATAAACTCTGGGTGATCAGAAGATGAGGATTCGAGAAGATAACAAAATACCAATTTTTTGCCACCAACTAAGGGACTCCACCCATGTAATATCTTTTCATGCTTTGCTTTTGGACATGGGAAAAAGATACGACATGATACATATAACAAATACCTGCTAAGATTATCTCCCCCTGCAAAATCCACAGGGCTTTTTTTTTTTTTAATTTTATCAGAAGGATGACTTTTGGTGATATTACTATATGGAATCCATTTTATATATTTATATAAAATATTTATATGTGGTAATATATATTATTATGTGGTAATGTCAGATCACGTGGGCAAGTTAAAAGTGGTATTTGTTATTGTGGTGGGGAACAACTTCTGGTTGCTTCGGTGAAGCGCCCACCGTGAAAGGGCACTGACACAATACATGAATATCCCAAACTCATGTCATGTGGATTGGTAAATTTTTTTTGGGTAGTTAAAAAGGTCCCGTCAACCCACATCCACAGCTACTGTAGGAGCGGGCAACTTATTGGAGCTACGGGATTCGAACTTTGCCGAGGGATTTTTAAAAAAAGGCCTTTGGAGAATTTTTTTTTTGATAAATGGTTTTTTTTTTTATAATTTTTGACATTAAAAAAAAAAATATTAGGTATTAAAATGGTTTTAGTTTTTTTTTATCCTGTTGAGGTTTCTTATTCTATTATAGTTATTTTTTTTATTTTTTTTAAAAAAATTAGAACAGTTTACTTATATAAAAAAACATATTTTTTGGTTAAAAAAAAAATCATTTACCCAATTAGAAATTTTTTTTTAGTCTTTCATCAAAATCCCCCACTTTGTATTTTTGGGAGATAAAGCAAAGGAAGTCTAGTAAAGGCTTTTCAATCACCAAATCACATCCTTCCGTAGTGTTTGGATTGGTAATTTGTTAAGGGTGTGAGCAAAATTAACATTATTTAAGCAATATATGTATATGGTAATTTGCCTAAATATTTACCATTTGATAGTAATAGTTTTGAGAAGTGGTTGCAACGTTCTCTTTCTTTCTTTCTTTTTAGGCTCTTAAATCAATACCGGACACATAAAATTTACTAACATTATAAATTATTATTTAACAGAAAATAAGATAGTAAAATCTACACATCAAACAATAAATAAAAAAAAGTATAAAAGAAAGTAAGAAAAATTGTACGTAAGCACTTCTCAATAGTTTTTGGGAGTTAAATTCCATTTTTAGTACTTTAGCTATGTCTTCGACTTTGAAAACTTCTCACAGTAAGCCCTTAATCTATTAAATTATCCTAAATTAAACATTTTGTTCATCTGTTTGTTAAATTCTTGAGGAGAAAAAAGGTGAGGATCATATGCAGTTTACTGGATGATTTAATTTTGTAATTTTAGCACACACTTTTAAGAAGGAAATTGTGTTTCTTTCCATTAAGATTTTAATAGTTGAATGGCACGAAAAAACAAATTTGAAATAATTTATTAGACCGGCTATTCATTCGAAAAATTAGAACATTGATAAACCAAAATTTAAATTTCTGAAATTAAGGGACTAGGTTTTATTTTTTGTATTCTTTTATATTGGGAACATTATTTTTTATTTTGGGAATATGTTTTTTTTTTTTTTTATGTAACCTGACCGTTAGTAACGTATAATATAAATAGAGATACTCTAATATAAAAAAGATAAAATAAAATAAACAAGTTTGACCAAGGAATATGTTAAAATTAGCAACCTTATAGAGCATGTTACATGTTATTATATTAGAACTAATCAAATTAAGAAAAGATCTGAGAGTTAAAAAAATCTGATTAAAATGTGACAGTTTAGAAGTATTTTATTACTGCTAGATTGTCTTATCCAAGTTTATCAAGACTTCTTTTAGTAAAAATATTGAACATAGTTAACTTTTGAAACGATTTTTTTAATGTTTTAGTGTTAAAGAATTGCTAATTTTGATAAGTTTGAGTTGGGAATTTTTTTTTTAAGTATAAGGAAAGACAAAATTTACCATTTAATAAAGATTAAGAGTGACTTTGAAGATCTGGGGGACAAAGACTAGGTAACTAACTGTATCCCCACGAGAATCAAAAGACAAAGGCACATGTGATCTAGATTTACAACACATGGTCGTGCCTAATTGCATTTATATATATATATACACACACATATGTATCTTAAAGGAAAAGCTTTTTAATTATTTTTTTTTATTGCAATTCTAAATATGTAAAGATTTTCAACAATAGAACAAGAACATGTGGGTTTAATTTGATTTTATGCACAAAGCCATGGATAGAAACCTCAAAGTCACATGGTCCTTGATATATTTTTTTTATTTATATTTTTTGCTAAATACATAACTCCGCATACACTAATTTTTACTCATGATTGTGTTCCCAAATTCAGAAAAAAGACTTTAAATAAAAGAATGCCATCACGTGGGCTTTCTTCGGTTTTATCAAAACGCCTTGCAGCCTTTCTTCTTTGGTTGAAAGTAGTACAAATATTAAAAAAAAAAAAAAAGGACGACGATGCACAGAATTATTAAGCACGTGTTGTTTATCAATTAAAGACATTGTAGTTCATTTAACAGTTCCCAGTGTTTTTCTAAGTTATAATTTATGAAAAATCTTCAAGCAAATTAATGTCTGGATTTTTTTTCCTCTCCTCTTTTTTATAATACATATAATATGTTTGGGAACTTAAACAGAGTAATATATACACACACACACACACTCAGCATTCGAATGCAGCCAAAATCATTGATGGAAACGATCATATAATATGAGTTTTTTTTTGAATGATTAGAAAAATCCAATTTTGACAATTTTGCTCTGGATGATTAGAGGTGAACTTTTTTGTTGCATTAGCTGTTGTGTTTTGGAGGAATTATCTTTCATTAATAAAAAAGGAGAAAAAAAAAACAGCCGACATATTTGACCCAGCCGCGCTTCCGAAAGCTTTCTTCATCACCAAGGCTTAGATCCAAGGACAGAGAAAAATGGTAAATGGTGAGTGGTGAACTTTGCTAATTTCTCAAGGACCAAAGGAAAAAAGAGAATTCCATGTTATAGTTCGATGATGGCATGTAGCAATAGCTTAACAATAACCTATAAGACAGTTCTAATATGTCAAATTAGATCAGAATTATTATTAATTTTAAAAAAATGTATGTGGCAATCTCTCCAAAACTTAAGAAAGATTTATATAATTTGAACGCAATTTCTTTGATCAAAACCGAAAAATAAATTACCAATAGGACTCTATTTTTCAACCATTGGATCTTTTTTTACCCGAGCTCTGATTTTGATCAAAATCAACAATCAGAAACATGTCCTACCAGTAGTGTCATTGATGGAGAAAGACCCTAATTTGAAAATGTTCTTTTTTAATTATTATAAAAGAAAGGTCGACTTTGCTTAAAAAGTAGATTCTTTTCCGGACTTGGGCTTTGGGTTGATACACACATCATCAAAAGACCCAAAAACATTGAAAATGGGACCTAGAATCCGCCCACTTGAGCGAGAAGCAACAAACGAGTGTGTCCCCTTTGCGCAACAGAGAGCATATTACAGGCTAAGGTATTCATTTCTGTCGATCACTAAAGAAAAAAGAAGAAAAAGGAGCAAAAGAGAAACAGGATCGGGAGTCACTAAAATTGATTCTGAATGAAGTAGCAAAAAATTAAGGGCAAAGTTGCAAATAGGCAAAATATGGTGTAAGTGACAAATAACGCTAGGAAATGCTCAGTGATGGAATAATAGAACCACACTTATCAATCTCAATATCCATAACCATACCAAACCCAATATCACCTGAGAAGCATCATGGCAATGAGGAAGTCCCAGATTATCCCTGCAACGGGTAAATAACGAGGAGCCCCCTAATCAGCCTTCCCAAGGTGCTGAGTTATTTAGTAATTAAGCTATATGTAATTTGTAAATCTACAGAAAATCATAAACTAATTAAAGAACGAAAGAGCATTCCATTTTTGTTGATAGAAGAAATTCCGGAGGGACTTCTTTTTAGATGACAAACCATTCAAGTGCTCAATGTGCCCGGTCTCTGAGGACTTCAAGATCCATCTCAGTCGGATCGGTTGCCTGGATCTCATAGTGAATTCCATCCAGCTCCCTTCTGAACCTGTCCTTTGATGTTGCGTACAGCATCTTGGCACGGATCCTCGATACAGATGGTGACCTAGAATCAAAGTTTTGCAAAGGCAAAACCATAGGTAAATGTTAACAAGAGTTCTAGGATAATGCAATCACTGAATTTTGTACAAGTTCACGAACAACTGAGATGCTATAACAATATAGTTCTAGACTTCTAGTTCTAACATGAAAAAAAAAAAATCCAGAAAAACTTGACAAGGACAAAAAACCTAAGCAAGTTATTAGTAATCAAAAACACTAGCACTCATCCCCTAAAAAGGAATGTATTACTGCAGCAATAATACTTGACATGAACATTAATGAAAATCAAAGACAGGAACAAGTATAAAGGAAACAGAGGACTGCCCTGTTCTCACTGTTTGGCGTCTACAACAACAGAAAATTTGTTATCTTTCCCACAAGAATAATACCTGAATCCGATCATTCAATTTATTGGCAATCCTTAGTTTCCCTAACATACTAAACAAGAGCAAAAGGAACGAGCTCTAATTTAGCTTCCTCGAGTCTGATACTAAAGGACCTGGTATTTCAAAACCCAGAAATCAGACCAAACATGACTGAGGAAACTAATAACCAACCAACCAAGAAGGATGAAAACTGTCTGTGATTTACCAGAACAAGTAAAACACACATCCACCATATTCATGGAACAAAGGGCACATATTAATCTCGTTAGAAAAGGAGAATCAAGTATTACACAGGGAACAGGAGGAAAGAACAAGCCCAGGTTATGTTTGCAGTTTACAAGGGCTTACCATAAAGATCACATTCACACAACATTGCTTACAATACTCATTAGTTCCAGGAGATACTTTGAGCATAGGTATCAAGTAAATGGAAAATTACTAAATGCACGATCAGTGTGATCATTAAGACAAATTAGTGGTAGTGGTAGCAATTAATAAATTCAGATTGTGAAATCATACTGAAGCTTCTAGCAAAAACAACAGCCTGAATTTGTAATAAACAAAAAAACTTAAAAATACACAAGCATTAACATCGACTAATTAGATTATTGGTCAAAAAACAGTTTGATTAATCAACTGCGACTGTAATAAGACAAGCAGTCTATTACTTCTGAATCTAACTAATGCAAAAGAAACTAACCACGCAATGAAAAAGATCTTGCTCTTTTGGCAATTCTCCGAAGTGACAAAATCAAAGTCATAAACCGCATATCGACAATCAGTCTCAGGCAAGGAAGCAGCAAAATCATCAAAGCTTTCAGCTGGGCCTCCGGTTTTCTCAACCACAACCTCTTTTTTCTTCTCATCAATCTTAAAAATCACATAGCGGAAAACTTTCTTCCTCTGCAGTTCGAGGAATGTGCCCTTGCTGTGATCAGCAACACCCATGCCAGACGAAGCATTCCCCTTTAACAAACAAACAAACCCAATATTTAATATTTTAAAAAACAAGCATCAAACACACACACACACAACTATAGATCACCCCCATTATTGTCTACACTTTTTAATCAACAACAAGATTTGGAAATCTAAAATTACTTTTCGTAAGAATAAGCAAAAGAAATTTTTTTAAAAAAGAAAGTGCGCAAAAAAGAAATTAAGAGAATCTAGCATTCAAATTGTACGGATTCCAGCTTTAAAAAAAGTTCGATTTTTTAAGAAAGCAACGAAATTAACGAAATTTGACTAAAAACCACAACCTCAGCTCTGATTTTATCACTGTTAGGTCTGAGAAAATCAAATCAAACAAATCCAGTCACCAATTTAGCGGAAAAAATTAAATGGAGTCGAATCGAAATCAAATATCACAAATAATCCTTACTCAAAAACAAAAATAACCAATTCCAGAATCAAATGGACAGGAAATAAGAAAACCTAATACTCCAAGATATGAAATCAGAAGATAAACAAACTTCACTTGAAAACGATAATAAACCTAAGACAGATCTCCATGGGAGAAGGAAGAAGCTTACCCCTCTAAAAGCCATGCCCGCCTGCCCCTAATCGCCGATAGACAGAGAAAGAGGGAAGTAAAGGATTTTAGAGAGACAGAGTGGAGAAGAAAGAAGAAAAAAATCAGCCACCAAAAAGAAAAAATACAAAGGGAAAAAGAAATTGGAAGTTTGAGTAGCAGTACAACGGTACGGATCTGTTTAGTAAATAGAT
The DNA here is from genome assembly GCA_025403435.1 of Artocarpus heterophyllus. NCBI lineage: Eukaryota > Viridiplantae > Streptophyta > Magnoliopsida > Rosales > Moraceae > Artocarpus > Artocarpus heterophyllus. The sequence goes on from CM046341.1 coordinate 9,608,161, forward strand.
TAAAATTAGTGGTTTAATTTGAATTAGTATAATTTAAATTAATGATTTGAATTATTATTTGGATTGACGTTTAGATGTGCATTTAACGTTTAATCTGAATATGAAATAAAATTGAAATTTGTATTTGAAGAGGTAGTGTAGATAATTTTTGATTGTTTTTTATTTATTAATAAATCTAATAAAATCTTAATGTTAATGATCTTAAAAAATATGCAATATAGATCTTGATTTATTCTTCTCTTCATTAGAAATACAGTGAAAAAAGAATCATCTCAATTGGATATCAAATGAAAAAGTTATGATTTTTTTTCCTCAAATATAAGAGAGAGAATTTTAATTTTTATTGTAGCAAAGATATGTGAGTATCAAAAGTTTACGGAGATAAGAACTCTAGAAACTTGGACCCGTTTGGTTCGAGTATTTGAATGAAGATTTAAATTTTTGTAAGAGAAAATACTGTAACAAAATGATTCGAATCGTGATTCGAGTATCGAAACAAACGGACCCTTAGATTCTTGATACCTAAAGGATTCAAATTTTGAGAGAAACAAACACATATTTAAAAAAAATTTTATATTTAAATTTAAATTTAAATCTATTAAATTTAAATAATGCACAAAATAAACATCCTATGAAGAAGAAAAGGATTTCGTGGTTTCAAGGGAAAGAAATAAGGGATGATAACGACTTGAAGAATTTTTTCTCTTATTTGTTTATTTATTTATTTATTATTATTATTATTATGATTTAAAGAACAACGTGACGAAGTCATGTCTCTTTTTTCTTTTCTTTTTTATGGGTTCTTTTTAGTGGACAAGTCAGGCTCTTTATATATATGCCACAAAAAATTAAAAACTCAATTTAATTTATGTCATTCAAAACCTAAAACGTCACGTTATATTTTTATATTATATTCAAAATATTAAAAGTTTGTTTGATAAATAGATTTGAATTAGTAATTTAATTTGAGTTAGTATGATTTGAATTAGGATTTTAGTTAGTGATTTGAATTGACGTTTGGATGTGCATTTAAGTTTTAATATGAGTATAGAATAAAATTGAAATTTATGTTTGGAGAGATAATGATAATAGTTTTTTATTTATTAATCAATCTAATAAAATCTTAATGTTAATGATCTTAAAAAATATGCAATATGAATATTGATTTATTCTTCTCTTTATTAAGAACACAGTGAAAAAAGAATATCTCAATTGGATATCAAATAAAGAAGTTATGATTTTTTTTTCTCAAATATATGAGAGAATTTTAGTTTTTATTGTAGCAAAGATATCCGAAATTAAAAGTTTAAGAAGAATAAGAACTTTAAAAACTTGAACTCTTGATACTAAAATAATTCAAATTTTGAAAGAAACAAACACATATCTAAAAAAATTTTAATATTCGAATTCAAATTTATATCGATTGAGTTCAAAAAATACAGAAACCGATCGTATCCTAAATATACCTTATAGTATCAGCCAGTGTTTAGCGTCCTTCATGGTTACTAGCTGGTATTTGGTTCTGTTAACGATGCCACCTCATTACCGGCCCAATACCGGTATCCACCAAGAATATTGCCTCCGGTACCGGCCGGTATCTAGTATGATACTGCCAGTGTTACTTGTCGGAAACCGTTATTTTCTATAATGGCACTCAACAAAATACTTAAAAAAGAAATACAAAATTACGAAAATTACCAAAATATTTGGTTATGATTAACAACAGCAAAAAAATTTTTAAAAAATTAAAGAAACAACCTAGACCAAGGTAAAAAAAGATTTTCATGCTCAGGAACAAAAATTAAAAAAAATCCAAAATATTGTTACAAATCGTGGGATGGTTGTTTGGGCACATTAGAGGAGCTTCATGATGATGATGGGGGCTCTTTGAGATTTGTGGATCATATGTGCCTATCGGAGAAGATCACACAGAGGAAAAGGAGAGAAGGTCGGAGAGAAAGGGAACACTAAGTGTAGGAGATTGCGTAACAGGAGAGAGCATTAATCAAAGGAGATCGTGCAAAGGATAGAGGTAGAGAAAGTCGCCACTTACGACTTCAAGAGGAGGACTATTAACATCGCCAGGGAAGCAAAGAAGAAAGAGCAGGCCGGCTGTTGAGAGAGAGGGGAAGAGAGAAGAAGGGGTGACTGGGAAGTGAGAGAGAGAAAGAGTGAACGTAGCTAGGCAAGAAAGAGAGGAAGAGAGTAAAAAAAAAAAACAACTAAGTTTGGTCTATGGGTATTTTGGTCAACATACAAGATTTAACTGATGATACGGTAGGATATTTTGTTATAGTTTTAGGGGTTGCTGTAAGGGGAAATAATTGCAGGGGGGCATAATTATCAAAAGAAAACATGCCATACATTCCGAGCCTATAGTCAAGTTATGCATATTTTACAAATCTTTTTTACTGTATTTACGCTGTATGTCACTCTTTCTAAGTGTGGATTAGTTTGCGCCACATACAATAAGACCGTTTGATAGAGTGTCACGTGGTAAAAAAACTAAACTAAAAGGACAAATATACCCTTATTTTCATATTACTTTTTTCTTTCTCCCTCACTTTTCTTTCTCTTCCTTATCTCCTTCCTCCAACTGCCCCCCTTTTTTATCGTTGTGTTCACACCAGCGCTGCAGATGCTAATGGAAAACGGTGTTAACCAGTCCATCGTGCCTCCACCTTTGTTTGTCGCAGTGGCCTCACGTTTTGCCTCATCGCGGCAACCTCACGTTTTGCCTTATTAGGTCAAAGCTCGTCATGCCGGCTGACTTATTGTTTGGGTCTAAAAATGTAAATTCGATATAATCTTAAATATAAGATTGTCCAAGTAATATTACTCGATGAATCTGAGGTCGATCCTATAAGGAAAATGTATTACAAATATCCAATATATCAGTTATTCTATTTTTATTTATTTATTTATCAGCTGAAAAATTTGAGGATTAAAGTAAATTTTTTACAATTTATTTACAATATTTACACATTTTTACTTTTTCTATTTTTAGATTTTTTTTATGATTTTTGAAACTTTAACAACAAGAAATATGACTTAAATTTGAATGGTAAATGAAACTTTAACAATAAGTGCAATATTAACTTTAAAAAAACAACAATTTAAACAATGTTGAGGATTGAAGGTTCTATTCAGACAATTAACTTAAATACGTTTAGTTTTTTTAAGATTATTTATTAAAATAGTTTAAATATGTAATATGTCATCTTTTGTCTATAATAAATCAAAAGTTACTAAGCATTTAATGTGTCAATTTATGTCTATAATGCATCAAAAACTCATTTTTTTAACGAATATGTATGATTTTAAAATTAACTAACTAAAATTACCAACAAAATTACAGTTAAGCATTTACCATATCATTCTTTGTCTAAAAATAATTAAAGTGTTCTTAAGCATTACTTGTACTAACATATATCTACAATAAATCAAAACTTAATTTTGTAAGTGTTTTAGCTAAATTAACATAAAAATTATAAGTTTTTTAAAAATGATTTGAACGTTATAACTACATATAAAATATTAAAAAGCTAAAAATATTTACTTTAATTTTACCAGAATTTTTTCTTCTCTTCACAACAAAAAGGAAATTTAGAAAGGCATATTAAAAGTAAAAACACACATAACAACATAGCTAAAAGTTACAACAACATAAACTTAAAACTATTTTACAAAAATTAAAACTAGAAACTAAGAAAACTAAAAATAAATAAATAAAGCTTAGAACTACATTTTTGCAAGAGAAAAGAAATTTCTCGCAAGAGAAAGAGTGAATAATACACGCCATAGACTGGGGTATTTATACTAAAAGAAAAATTACTATTTACATAATTTTTATTTATTATTTATTGTTTTTATTATTTTATTTAGATATTTTTTATGCAAAATTATTACGATAGCAAAATGAAAGATTTAGGATTTTTTGAAATATTGATTTTGTAGCAACCCACGTTCCTAAATCTATTCAAATCATTTAGGTTTGATTCATTTGAATCTAATTTATTACTTTTTTTCTTCTTCTTCTACACGAGAATCAGCTCAAAGATGTGATGTTTTTACTTCTCAATCTGGTAGAGCATTGAGCATGAGAATAGAGTGGAGACACGACCTGGAGCGTTAGATAAGAGGCCTTTGACTCAGTTGAAGGCACAAATTATGGCACAGTACTGGCACCCTAAGGACCGTTGGATGGATGAGCTGTAAGCTAATCTTGTGATTGAGAAGAAACGCACATGTGGAACGCAAGGCAGCAGATTCCACAGGGGAAAGGGGACGCGTGGACAGATGCAATCTGCTGGGCGGTTTGAACCAACAATCCTAAGCTCGCCACGTGGCGGTTCTTTGATTTTTATTTTGATTTTGATTTTTTGATTTTTGATGTTTGTTTTTGCTCATTTTTGCGGTGTTTTCTTGATTTTTTTTATAGATTTCAAATCTAAAATGAAATAAACAAACTAAAATTAATTATTTTATAAACTTAGTTTTACAATAATTTAAAAATATTTATTTTATAATAAAACACACTAAAAATAAATAAAACTTCTAAAATTAACAGTTCTTAAGAAATATATTATTGAAGACTCAATAATATTTTTAGAAATTACTAGAAAATGTAATAAAGCATGTTTACAAATAAAAAACTTATTACAAACATTTCAAGACTCAAATTAAAATCACACAATATTATTTTTACTGTTTTGATTATTTACAAACTAATTAATTATTAAACACACATAAATGATTCTAAAAATAGCTAAACATTTTATTAGACATAAAAATACACCAAAATATATTTGTAAATATTTTTACACAACACACTAAAATACTAATTATCATAGAAATGCTGAAAGGATTTAATGAGAAATATTAATGCAAAATGAGCCTTAAAAATGTGTGTTTTCATAGTCTCATCACCTATTGTGCCACCACTTTTGTTGGTCGTGGTGACCTCGCGTTCAAGGCAGATTGGAGTCATGCATCGTGACAACCTTGTGTTTCTATCTCTGCTCAATGCTTAATGTTTTCCGTCATTCTCCCCATGCCCATGAGTGGAGCAGATTTGTCTCTGGCGTTTCTGTAATGGCCATCATAGTGAAGACAATGACGGAGATAATTCATTTTTTTTTTAATTTCTCTCTTTTTTTTATGATTTTTAATCTAGTCGTTTTTATGAATATTTATGCATTTTTTTATTTTTTGATGTCAAAGATGGTCATGGTACCACTGGTCTTAGTGGTTACCTACCAGTAGCTGTCTGGATACTAATGGCAAATATTACGAATATCAATGGTAACCACTAAAGATACCAAATATTGTCGATAACAACGTAAATACGAGATATCGGCTAGTAACTATGATATATACCAACTGAATACCTAAAGGGTAAACTTGGTATTATAAAATATAATATAATGATATGGCATGAAATTCTTTGTAATTAATTTTTAATGACATAAATTAATCCAAGATTTATTTTTTTAACATATATATTATGAGCCCGTCTTTTTTCACAAATCATATTTGGGTTTCGTCAGCTCACATGCTAGGACCTTATGTCCAGTCGGGCCAAGGCCGACAATGGGCAAAGTAACAAGCTGGCCCGTTTGATCCAGTCAATATTTACAACTACATTAGTGAGTCAAATGAGAATCATTATAGGCTTGTGGCGGTTGATGACAAGATCACCTAATATAGTAGAACTTCGAAAATCACAAACAATTTAGTGGATAACAGACTGTAGGGTTGAAATTATAGCAGTGTGATATTCGTCTCATGGCAGATGTTAATGTTAGGCATTTTGGTTGTCATGGACACACTGCAATATGCCTTTTGGGCCTTGGAAGCGTAGGTTGAGCCTCGAGGCTACTGGGTTGGGCTGGCCGAAGCCTTTTTATGACAAATTAGAGGGGCTCTTTACAAAAAGGCCACAAACTTAAGGCGTGGATTGATTTATACTAAAAATATATATATATATATGTAAAAAATATTACAACCAAGTTTTTAATTATATTTAAAATTCTAAATATATCCTTAATATCTATTTAAAAAATCAAAAAATGAAAAAAAAGGCCCAATCAAGAAGAATGAAAAAAATTCCTAGGATGCGCGACACCTCCAACGAGAGAAAAGAGGGAGAAGTTTGCCATGGCTGGTCCGTGCCCAACACACGGCTCCCGAAGTCAGTTGTGATTGTCGCAGGCTCTTGAAGTCGCCCATGGCTGGTCGTTCAGCTCCCAAAGTCGCCCATGGTTGGTCGCATGGCTCTCAAAGTCGGTTGTGATCGTCGCGAGCTCCTGAAGTCGACCATGGCTAGTTGCGCAGCTCTCGAAGTCAGCCACAGCTGGTCGCGTAGCTCCCAAAGTTGGCCATGCCTAGTTGTTTGCGATAATTGACGAGTAAGGGAGAGGAACGTGGCTGGAGATGGGGGGATAGTGGTTGAGGATGAGAAAAAGAGATAGGAGGGTAGGGAGGAGGATATAAAGAGCCGGGAAAAAAAAAACCCTAAGTTGAGTTTGGGGGTATTTTTGTTAGAACATAAAACAAATGATTTTAGTGGTGGCATATTTTACAGTAGTTTCTTCACATGGGGCACATCTTAATCTACCTCTAAGATTAGTAGCATGTTTTCTAAATATCTCAATTAGAGGGAGAGAAAGTTTGAAGAATACTATAGGAAGCACAGCTTTTAATTTGCTCACATAAATGAACTAGTTAAAAGTGAATAAAACATTGCATAAATTAGAACTAAACGAAACTTTTAAGATTTGAGGAAAAGTAAATATTTTAGAGCACATTATACTTTGCATGAAAGGAATCTCAAGAACATGGAGTGGTTCCATTTCTCGTCCAATCATATGTTTAGATATAATATCTATATTCAGAATTAAGTTGTCCTCATACAGTATAAGTAACGGGAAAATAGAATATCAATCTTTGTATCACCAATACTGATTACCTATCAAAGTATATAAATGCCAAATCTTCTTAGATACCCTTTTAACATTGGATAGGTGTGAAGCTAAATCAATAAAGCAAGGAAAGAAGGAAAAAAAAAAAAAATCAAAGGGAGCTAGTGAGGCAGAAAGCGCGTGCTTCAATGCCAAAAAGTGGGCACGACCACGTGCACATTGAAGGAAATTCAAAGCGGAGGAGTATCTCACGCGACAATGTCAGCTTAAGGGAGTGGCTGCGCGGCTTGGGCTGATAAGAAGCTGATATTTTTTTTTTTTTGACATTTTTGTTTCCATTTTTTTTTTTAGCAAATCTATAATCAGGAAAGCTGGGGTTATTTTCTTGTGTGTATGAAGGACAATTGAGAGGGCTGGAAAAAAAAAAAAAACACATAGAGAGATTGTAGATTGAAGAAAACACAATTTAAGTGTGTAAGAATTCTCTTGTAATTTGTATTCATTATCATCATTGTAAGATCCAAAAAATTCATAAGCTTAAATCTAGAATTAATTCAGATTTAAATAATGAATTTTCCTTAATAAATTATATTTTGTATAATTACGATTAAATATGAAAATATTTATGAGAGATATTAATATGCATTATATATGTAATTTTGTGCAAATTTGGAGTATTTTAAAAGTGCAAATTTTATGAGTTCAAAACACTCAAAAATTTGTAAAAAAAACTCTTAAAATAAAATTTATGTCATATTAATTATAACTTTTGTGATATAAACTTATGAAGAATAAATTTGTTAATTAAAGTTAAAAAAATCATGCCATGGTCCAAAACAGTATTAAAAACTGTTAGTTGTCAGTCAGTAAATTGTTAAAGTTTTTTGTATCTACAATCCAACTGTTGTTGTAATACAAAATAAACAAATACACAAAAGTAAATAGTACACAATACAGTATAATTATAAAGATAAAGTACAAACATAGATATAAAATATTGTACTAGGATTAGAAAAAATGGGTAAAAATTAAGCCATTATAATTTTAGACTGTTAAAGCAAATATCCCCTCAGTTTTACACTGACAATATAAGAAAAACACAGTGCATAATATATTTACATCGTGTAAAAGGTAAATAGAGCCTATCAAAAGTGCCACCTAAAAGGAAGGAAATGAGTCATATCTCCCCTAAGGTGTACCCAGTTTTAACCATTGCTTTTGAGCAATTTTTTAGCATCAAATATGCTACAGTGATGACTAGGTTAGTTTAGAACCCAAGTTGGGAAAAAAAAAAATCCTTCTTTCTCCATCACTTATGCATGAGCCATAAAGAAAAACACTCACTTTTTTCCCTAAGAAAACCTACAGCCCTCCCTAGTTCTCCCTCAAATATTTGTCAAACCTACAAATCCTAATCAAGCTTAGGAACAAGTTCAAGTCATTGGTGATCAAGTCTAGAACAAGTTCAAGTTATTTTGGAGGTAAAAGCCCCAACTTCTCCTATGAGTTTTCATGTTTTTCTTGAGCTTTTGGAGAGGATTTTAATAGTGGTTTTGTCATGATTTTGTGGAAAAGGAATAACAAGTCCTTAGGCTTCACAAAGTAGGATGAAAGAGCTGGGAAAACCTTTAGGAAAAACCTTAGCCTTTTCTTTGAGAATGTTCATAAAACTTTGAGTATGTTTTTGTACTAAGTATGAACTATGGCATAGTTCAAGTTACTTTAGAGGGAAATCCCAACTTCTCCTATGAGTTTTCATGTCTTTCTTGAACTTTTGGATAGGGTTTTAATGAACATTTTGTCATGATTTTGTGAAGAAGGAAAAACAAGCCCTTGAGCTTCACAAAAGGAGGATCAAAAAGCTAGAAAAACCTTTGGTAAAAACTGTTGGAAACAAAGTGCGCAGCGGAATTTTAAAAATTTTTCATCAGAGTATTTTCCAAAATACAAGTATGACATGTTATATGTATAAATTAAACAGATCTTACTAACCTCAGTGTGCCGAAGAACCTCCGCGACCTGTGTAGAGAAGTAACGTTCCAGAAGAGCCTCAACCAACTGGTCTTCTTTGCTATTCTCTATCCACAACCGGAGTGAGTGTGGGCTCACACGTACAGCTCTTCCACCGGTGACTCTCCTTCCAACCAATAGAGAGAACCCAAAGCTAGTGTTCGTGATTTGTGAACAAAAGCTCTCAGGGAGTTTTCAGATGCTCACTAGAAGAGTATCACTCTTAATCTCTCAAATTGATCTGAGTAAATCATTAGACTTACTCCCTTTTTATACCTATTGGTCCTTGGGGTCAGTCCATATCAGATTAGGTCTCAAAAATCGAAACAGAATCAAGTTCGGATCAATATCTGATAAGATACGCGTGAAAAACGCGTAATCTTAGCTGTCGCGGTCGGCATGCCGAACTGTGAGATAGGCAGGCCGAACTGGCCAGTTCGGCAGGCCGAACTTTCTGATCGGCAGGCCGAACTGCCGAGAAAAAATCTCCGCGAATCTTTTATTTTCCACCCGAGATTCTAAAGGATAAAGTCTCAGTTTTGATTCAAATAGCCCAATAGAAAAGATATCTGATCAAAACAAACTCTATCAAGATAATCTCTAAGAAAATAAATCAATTCAAAATAATTCTACAAGTTTATCTTGTTCTAATTGTCCAAAATTAAAACAACCGATAAACAGACAAGAATTATCCGAACGCCATAATTCAACAAGTTCATCTTGAACTAATTTCTCACAAAATTAATTCAACCGATAAACAGACATGAATTATTTGATTCTTATAAATTTTAAACCAATCTGATAAATCCGACATAAGTCACCAATTATTGGAAAAGCACGCCGTGTCGTTACAGGACTTTGTGAGCTAGCAAAGGGGACCAAAATGGACCTATAAAGTTCAAGCTCATGATAATTATGAAACCCAATATCCCAGATATACATTTCACAATTATCAACTCCAACGCTACTCCACTAAAAGCTTGGAGCTGCACTCTCGAACTTTACAGAATTACGAAGCTCGTGTAGCTAAGTCTCCATGACATATCATAGTGTATCGCATCCCCATATGATCATCCATAATCGGCTTAAGGACAAGTTCTGTCTTACCTTCCCGATTATTTTTATCTTACGTTCCATTGTCTCACCATTAGAAAACTTACCATCCAAAGATAGTATACCATTCGGTTACACCTATGTATCCAAATGGTTGAGCGCTCCAGTTTTCCAATTACAGGACAACGCATATAAGAGGATATCATTACTCCTAAAGAGGAGCTATGGATTCCATATCTATGAATAACAAGTCTACGCTATCAAGAGTCATGCCTCCAACGTACCGGCATGCATGCCACTATAGAGATGTGGGAGTCACCCATTGGTACATCAAAAGACACAAGTCGAGACAACGGGCCCATTATTCATCTCAGGATTAAGATACAATACAAACGACTGTCTAAAGTGAATCGATTTGCCAAGACAGAATTATTAATCCAAATCAATTCACTTTATGTCCCGATCCAACACATCGTCACCTATGACAACGCGCCAATGTTTCTATTCACGGAGTCCAACTCCGATGGCCAAGACAAACCATCTCCCAAAAGGGATATAGACAACATAACAATCTTTACATGAATAAAGCGCCCAACTTTATTCCCTCGATTGCGGATCATATATTTTAGACCATCACCTTAAGAGTCGTGTCTACCGCATAATCATCCCATCATATGCCCAACTCTTAAGGTTTAGACTGACAGTCTCAGACTACTGTTTGCTTATCATACATTCAACGAATATGAACGTAAAGAGGACAATATTTGGTATATATAAATGAATAAATTCTTTATTGATAAAAATGTCTCCAAAAACGTATTACATTTTTACTCCTTAGAGCATACATGTCTAACAATCTCCCACTTGCACTAAGTGAGTAAATACTGCAAATTTCGCATCCCCATAGCTTCCACATGCCTTTCGAAGACTCTCCCAGAAAGTGTCTTCGTAAATGGATCAGCTAAATTGTCCTCTGACGCGATCTTGCACACCGTGACATGCCCGCTCTCAACGAAGTCCTTTATCACATGATACTTCCGATCAATATGCTTACTCTTCTTGTGAAATCTTGGTTCCTTAGCATTAGCTACCGCCGCACTGTTATCACAGTACAGTGATACCGCTTTATCCATACCAGGAACTACCTCAAGATCCCCAAGGAACTTGCGGAGCCACACTGCTTCTTTCGAAGCATCACTAGCCGCCACATACTCGGCCTCCATCGTTGAATCCGAAGTGCAATCTTGCTTCGCACTTCTCCAACTGATGGCACCGCCACCCAGAGTAAACACAAACCCTGAAGTCGATTTCCTAGAATCCAGGCAGGATTGAAAATCCGAATCAGTGTATCCTAGAGGAGTTAAATCCTCACCCGAATACACAAGCATATACCCTCGAGTCCTTCTCAGGTACTTGAAAATATGCTTTACCGCAACCCAATGGTTCGGTCCTGGATCCGCCTGAAATCGACTCACAATCCCGACCGCATAGCTAATATCCGGTCGAGTGCAAAGCATGGCATACATGAGACTACCCACTGCCGAAGCATAAGGCACCTTCTTCATGTATTCTCTTTCTTCATAAGACTTTGGAGAGTCTTTCTTAGAAAGAGTAATTCCAGACCTAGATGGTTGCCCACCTTTCTTGGAATCCTGCATTGCAAACCTCCTGAGAATTTTATCTATGTAGCCGGCCTGTGACAAAGCTATCATTTTGTTCTTCCTATCCCGAAAGATCTGGATACCGAGAACAAAATTAGCCTCACCCAAGTCCTTCATGTCAAACTGCTTAGTCAACCATAATTTGACCGATGACAACGCCCCAACGTCATTGCCAATTAGCAGAATGTCATCTACATAGAGTAGTAGAAAAACCACCTTCCCATTCTTAATGTGTTTGTAAACACATGGTTCATCCACATTTTGTGAGAACCCATAAGTCTTGATCACTTGATCAAATCTTATGTTCCAAGAACGAGAAGCCTGCTTAAGTCCATAAATAGACTTTAGCAACTTACAAACCTTACCCTCTTGACCCGCGACCTTGAACCCGTCTGGTTGTTCCATATAAATGGACTCATCAAGATAGCCATTTAGAAAAGCCGTCTTGACATCCATCTGCCAAATCTCGTAGTCGAGAGCGGCAGCTATGGACAAGAGAATCCGGATGGACTTAAGCATGGCTACAGGCGAAAAGGTTTCCTCATAATCGATTCCTTCCTTTTGCGTATAACCCTTAGCTACCAGTCTAGCCTTAAAGGTTTCGACCTTTCCATCCACTCCTCTTTTCCTCTTGTAGATCCACTTACACCCTATGGGTTTTACCCCTTCGGGAAGATCCACAAGCTCCCAGACCCGATTAGTCTCCATAGACTTCATCTCAATGTTCATGGCCTCTGTCCAGAGTCTTGAATCAACATCCTCCATAGCTTCTGCGTAAGTATAAGGATCCCTGTCATGTTCATCCGGTTCAGCCAAAAAGACCTCCCCATTGAACATATACCTTTCAGGTTGACGCCCGATCCTCCCACTACGCCGAAGCCCCTGAGGTTGTTGTTCAGGTTTGTTTGGTTTTTCTACACCGATCGGAATGGTTTCGTTCGGAACCTCCGGAGTAAACGGATTACCCCTCAACTCCTCAAGCACCACTTTGCTTTGAGGTTTAAAGTCGTTCATGTAACTCTCCTCAAGGAAAGTTGCATTAGTTGAAACCACGACTTTATTTTCCTTTGGGTTATAAAAATAACCCCCTTTAGTCCCTTTTGGATATCCTACAAACACGCAAACTTCTGAACGTGCTTCCAACTTATTCGGATCCTTAAACAGGACATGAGCTGGACATCCCCATATGCGAATATGGTTTAAGGATGTCTTCCGTCTTGTCCACAACTCGTGAGGAGTTTTAGGGACCGATTTTGAAGGCACATTGTTCAAAAGATAACATGCGGTTTGTAGTGCATATCCCCAAAAGGATAAAGGCAATGATGAATAACTCATCATGGACCGAATCATGTCCAACAAAGTCCTATTCCTTCTCTCTGCTACGCCATTCTGCTGCGGAGTGCCCGGCGCAGTCAAATGGGATAAAATCCCATTCTCTAACAAGTGTCCCAAGAACTCATCAGAAAGGTATTCCCCACCTCGATCAGATCGAAGTGCCTTTATGGGTCTACCCAATTGCTTTTCCACTTCAGCCCGAAACTCCCTGAACTTATCATAAGTTTCGCTTTTGTGGTGCATTAGGTACACATACCCATATCTTGAGTAATCGTCAATAAAAGTGACGAAGTACTCATACCCTCCTCGTGCCCGGATGTTCATCGGTCCGCAAACATCACTATGCACAAGTTCTAGAACCCCTTCGGCCCTATTGCCCTTAGACCCGTATGGTCTTTTGGTCATTTTACCCTCCAAACAAGACTCACATTGAGGTATAGATTCCACCTTTAAGTGACTTAAAGGTCCATCCCTTACCAACTTTTGAATCCTATTCAGGTTAATATGGCCAAGGCGCAAATGCCAAAGATAAGTCTTATTAGAGTGAGAAGTTTTAAGTCTTTTTGAGTCATTATCATTTATCTCAGCATTAAGCAATAAGTCCATCTTAGGTTTGATAAAATATAGATTATTTTGCATCCATCCAGAACAGATAAAAGATTTGTTTTTACGAATCACCACTTTTTCATTAAAAGATACCACGTAGGAGTCTTTAAATAAAGAAGATACAGAAATTAAATTCCTTTTAAATTTAGGAACATAAAAACAATCTCGCAAAATTAAATTCCTATAATTATCAAAATAAAGATGGACATCTCCCACTGCTTCCGCTGAGACCAAGGATCCATCGCCCATCCGAAGCGTTAAGTCTTCACGAAGTAGACTTCTCGTTTCTTTGAATCCCTGCAGAGAAACACAAACATGATTAGTTGCACCAGAATCTATGACCCAAATGTCACTGGATTCCTCAACCAAACAAGTTTCTAAATATAGAAGATCACACCTACCTCCCTTGGAAAGGAAGTCCTTGCAATGCTTCTTTATATGCCCGACCTTACCACAAAAGAAGCACTTAAGCTTCTTTGGGTTCTTCTTCTTTTTCTTCTTGCTCTTGGTAGCAATAGGAATAGAAGACTTACCACTCTTGGCCCGTTGCTTCTTTCCATTCCCAGAGTTAGGATTGGAACCAGAAGCAGCTACCATATTGGCCTCTCCACCAGCAGGAGACTCCCTGATCAGCAGTTCAAACTCCTGTAACTGTTTCATCAGTTCTGTCAAGGTCATATCCCGTCTATTGCTCAAATTAAAAGTAGCTCTAAACGGAATAAATTCCTTAGACAGAGTCTCAAAGACCATAGTCATCTGAGTTTCAGCATCGATGTCGGCTCCATTGGTTTGAGCCTCAGCGAGGTAACCCATGACCAACATCATGTGCTCCTTTACAGATGTCCCCGGTCTCTGTCTACAGTTTAAGAGTTTCCGAAGCGCCCCTTGCCGCTTTGTTATGGCCTGGCCTCCAAACATATCCTCAAGATTATCCAAGATCTGCTTCGCAGTCTCATAATCCTGATGTTGAGCCTGCAGCACGTTGTTCATGCTAGCCATAACATAGCAGCGGGCCTGATCATTAGCATCTTTCCAGCGTTCGTACGCTTGGAATTGCTCATTAGTTGAGTCTCCCGTAGGCTCGGGAGGACAAGGAGTTGTCAGTACATACTTCAGTTTCTCAAAGGATAGGACGATGTCCAGGTTCCGTTTCCAATCATTATAGTTCTCACCGGTTAATTGGTTTTTGTCAAGTATCGATGATAAAGCGTTTTTAGACATTTTCAATCTACAATAAAGAATCATATACCAAACATAAGCAAACATATTTAATAATTTAGTAAGATAACACAATCATGTAAAATCATACAAATGTGTTTATGTGTCAAAACCTTGAAAATATCACAACCTTACAACGATAATTCCCAACTCAGAATTCAACAAGCTCCTAGGGGAGTCATGCCAAATTCAATCAGGAACACGGATCCCCTCCTGATTAATATATGCCATCCAGGACCCGTATGATCCAGCATATACTAATAATCGTTTCTTTGGCCATTAATTTTATTAACAGAGCTCCTAGGGGAGGTTAATAATAAAATTAACGTGAGTGTATAACCACCGTTTCAATATTTTATCCATGATTTATAATCACCACCTAGGGGTGTGCAACCATAAATCATACTAAAATACCTTATCATTTTAGAGATCCAATCTGGTACATAATAGAAATCCCTTCCTAGGGGTTGGGACCATCATGTTCTTCCTATGGACCAACGATGGAGGCCTTAGGTTCTCTCTTCGAAAACCTTCTCCCACTCAATCTTTTGAAGTCAAGGTTTTATTTTAAAATTATGCATGAACAATTTTAATATGAGCGGCACTCCCTATTCTATATGACATGTTATCAATATACATGGTAAATCATATTATAATGCAGACAAGCAAAGCAATCAAGCAAAGCTACAAGCATAATAATAATAACCGTAATATTATGGTTCCACCCTAGAGAATAGAAAAAACTAAGATTACAAGAGAATAATCGAGACATTTATCGATTCTTCATCCTTGAATCCTCAAGCTGTATCCTTCTTCATGTAATATCCATCTTCAAGTCCTCAATCCCGTATGAATCGAACACTTCATATTTCCGGTCATATCCAAATTTAATGTTTCTCAGAATCGTCCCAAAAATAAAATTAAAACTGCACCAAAAATTGCACCTTTTCTGGACACCTGGATGCTCTCTGTCGGCAGGCCGATCTAGATGATCGGTCTGCCGATCATGGTGGTTCGGCCTGCCGAACATGAAGGTTCGGCCTGCCGGCAGAGCACCAAAATTTCTGCCCCACTGTCGGCCTGCCGGACCGTACGTCCGGCCTGCCGATCTGTGACCTTCGGCCTGCCGAACTGTGAGGTCCGGCATGCCGACCGAGCAGAAAACACTCAATCCAGAAAATACAATTTTAATGCAATTCATCAATTTTATTTTCAACAATTCAAAAACATAAAATTAGAGACTCAGGAAATACCTGGAGGCGCCATCATCTATCTTCAAGATCCGACTTCTCGTTCCGTCTTCTCCGAATAATTATTTAATTACAAAATTCTTACAAATTAAAAATTAAATAATAATTCCTAGACGGAGATGATAGTCCGCCATCTAATTACATGAAAAACTTAGATACACATTCTAACCTCTAAGGAACCATAACCGGTATTAATTAATTAATAAATAATTAAACAACAATTTAATCAACCATAATTAATTAATAAACATTCACCACATAATCCATGACAACATATATATTATATAGAAACCTAGAGTGCCATCTCTCTATAAAATTCAATTCAAGCATTGGAGAGATTAAGATCACAAAATTTATGCATATAACATGATCACAAACTTGAAAATTTACGTAAAAACCTCGTCTCTGATACCAATTGTTGGAAACAAAGTGCGCAGCGGAATTTTAAAAATTTTTCATCAGAGTATTTTCCAAAATACAAGTATGACATGTTATATGTATAAATTAAACAGATCTTACTAACCTCAGTGTGCCGAAGAACCTCCGCGACCTGTGTAGAGAAGTAACGTTCCAGAAGAGCCTCAACCAACTGGTCTTCTTTGCTATTCTCTATCCACAACCGGAGTGAGTGTGGGCTCACACGTACAGCTCTTCCACCGGTGACTCTCCTTCCAACCAATAGAGAGAACCCAAAGCTAGTGTTCGTGATTTGTGAACAAAAGCTCTCAGGGAGTTTTCAGATGCTCACTAGAAGAGTATCACTCTTAATCTCTCAAATTGATCTGAGTAAATCATTAGACTTACTCCCTTTTTATACCTATTGGTCCTTGGGGTCAGTCCATATCAGATTAGGTCTCAAAAATCGAAACAGAATCAAGTTCGGATCAATATCTGATAAGATACGCGTGAAAAACGCGTAATCTTAGCTGTCGCGGTCGGCATGCCGAACTGTGAGATAGGCAGGCCGAACTGGCCAGTTCGGCAGGCCGAACTTTCTGATCGGCAGGCCGAACTGCCGAGAAAAAATCTCCGCGAATCTTTTATTTTCCACCCGAGATTCTAAAGGATAAAGTCTCAGTTTTGATTCAAATAGCCCAATAGAAAAGATATCTGATCAAAACAAACTCTATCAAGATAATCTCTAAGAAAATAAATCAATTCAAAATAATTCTACAAGTTTATCTTGTTCTAATTGTCCAAAATTAAAACAACCGATAAACAGACAAGAATTATCCGAACGCCATAATTCAACAAGTTCATCTTGAACTAATTTCTCACAAAATTAATTCAACCGATAAACAGACATGAATTATTTGATTCTTATAAATTTTAAACCAATCTGATAAATCCGACATAAGTCACCAATTATTGGAAAAGCACGCCGTGTCGTTACAGGACTTTGTGAGCTAGCAAAGGGGACCAAAATGGACCTATAAAGTTCAAGCTCATGATAATTATGAAACCCAATATCCCAGATATACATTTCACAATTATCAACTCCAACGCTACTCCACTAAAAGCTTGGAGCTGCACTCTCGAACTTTACAGAATTACGAAGCTCGTGTAGCTAAGTCTCCATGACATATCATAGTGTATCGCATCCCCATATGATCATCCATAATCGGCTTAAGGACAAGTTCTGTCTTACCTTCCCGATTATTTTTATCTTACGTTCCATTGTCTCACCATTAGAAAACTTACCATCCAAAGATAGTATACCATTCGGTTACACCTATGTATCCAAATGGTTGAGCGCTCCAGTTTTCCAATTACAGGACAACGCATATAAGAGGATATCATTACTCCTAAAGAGGAGCTATGGATTCCATATCTATGAATAACAAGTCTACGCTATCAAGAGTCATGCCTCCAACGTACCGGCATGCATGCCACTATAGAGATGTGGGAGTCACCCATTGGTACATCAAAAGACACAAGTCGAGACAACGGGCCCATTATTCATCTCAGGATTAAGATACAATACAAACGACTGTCTAAAGTGAATCGATTTGCCAAGACAGAATTATTAATCCAAATCAATTCACTTTATGTCCCGATCCAACACATCGTCACCTATGACAACGCGCCAATGTTTCTATTCACGGAGTCCAACTCCGATGGCCAAGACAAACCATCTCCCAAAAGGGATATAGACAACATAACAATCTTTACATGAATAAAGCGCCCAACTTTATTCCCTCGATTGCGGATCATATATTTTAGACCATCACCTTAAGAGTCGTGTCTACCGCATAATCATCCCATCATATGCCCAACTCTTAAGGTTTAGACTGACAGTCTCAGACTACTGTTTGCTTATCATACATTCAACGAATATGAACGTAAAGAGGACAATATTTGGTATATATAAATGAATAAATTCTTTATTGATAAAAATGTCTCCAAAAACGTATTACATTTTTACTCCTTAGAGCATACATGTCTAACAAAAACCTTAACCTTTCCTTTGAGAATTTGTTGATTTTCATACAACTTTGAGTATGGTTTGTACTAAGTATGAACTATGGCATATTAAATGGACTCTGTGGCATGATTATGTAACATGTTTTATGTATAGTGATGATGTTTGATGTTAGAAACTAGGGTCTTATATGTTTAAAATCAAAGTTTGAAAACTTTGCTTCAAAACAAAGTTTCAACGTTTTTTTAAAGAGTGACGACCTTGTTAGTCTTAGAGGCCGATTTATTTTTTAAGCAAAATATAAGATTTGTTCAAAGCAATAAGATTAACAACTTTTGTGAACAAAGTTTTATAAAATTCTAAACGGATCAAATTGAAAAGTTTATATTTTATAAGGTAGTTTTGAAAAGTAGCTGTAAACCCACTGTACAGTTCGAATTTGAGAAAAGTTAAAAACGAAAGTTGAATAACTCATTGAAATTGTTAAAAATCGTTGATGGTTTGCAAAAATTCTGCTTGAATTATGAGTTATAAATTTTATGAGTTTTTAACCACAAAATTTTGAAAAATGGTGCTTAAAATATATATAAATGTATATAAATATATATAATTGACCTAGATACTTTAGAGAGTTTAATCATTGTGAAAAACTGAGCCTAAGGGTATAAAATGGTCGGTTTTGGTCCCAAGAGCAAAATCGTCCAAATTTTTTGTGTCATAGTCCAAAACCGTAAAACTCTGATGAAATGGATTTTTCCACCAAAAAAAAAAAAAAACCAGTCCTTAGATTTTCAAATCGTTTCAAATAACAAATAAATATAAATTTATGTTTAAAATGAGTTCAAAATGATTTCAAAGACCTGACAAGGGCAAAATCACCATTTTTCACTAAAATTACTTTAAATGGATCCCAAAATGTCCGAATTAGAAAAAAGCCTGAGAATTTTCTCGTAGCCTGTTAGTGTCGAAAAGGTAACGTTGAATAAGGAAAATAAGTTCTGTAATGCTCGGGTTACGTAATTTTCAAGTAAATTGATTAATAACGGGAATAAATATTTTGTTTAAATTCCATTATCGACGTGCAGCTCAATAGTGAATAAGTTAGCTAATATCCCAAATATTGTCCAAGCAGGACACTTAATCGTATAGCAAGGGGAACGCAAAAATGGATAAATGCAGTGCCACTCCAAAGTAAGTTTTGAACCTCACCTATAGTGTGGACAAAAAATTGTCAAAACAAGGTATTTATTCCATTTAATTATATGCATTTGTTATGTACTTATTTAAAGTTATTAAAGCATCATAAATAGTATGTCACCATAATTTAAAGAACTGACAAAATGATTCACCACATAAGTGAAGAAAGTGTCATACCAGCTCCCAATTCAGGGGGAATTTCAAGTAAAAAATGTTATGATCTCGGTGTTACGATGATCTTGCACATATGGTACAAACACTTTGGCCCTATAGTTCAAGACAAAGGAATGAATAATTGCAGTTCATAATTAAGCATAATTGGTCATGCATAATGATATAAATTATTTTTGTGTGCTATGTTTAGACTTACTGAGCAATAGCTTATATAGTTATTTCATGCTATAGGAACTCCAACTAAGAGGCCAAAATAGATTTACTGTTGAGATGGCAACGACAAATGAGTAACAATACAGTCAAGGTTATGGATACCGATGCGAGAATGGTTCCATCATAAATTATGAGTTTAGAATTATGTTATTTTAAAGAAAACTATCTAGTTTACTACGGTGTGTAATATAAGTAGAAAAAGAATTTAAGTATTTCTAGGAACAAAAATGTATTTATGAATATGTTATTATAAGTTAAAAGTAATTTTGAAAAAAAAAATGTTTGCACTTTTTGATAACTTAATTAATGCTAATTAAGCTCAAAAGAATGTTAAATAACGGACCAAAAAGTTGGTTCATCACATTCATTATAGAAAAATCTATAGTGATAGAAACAAAATGTTGTCTCAATTTTAGACGAACTTGTATCAAATTTTGTGTCTCTTGCTTTATTTTATTTTTTCATAATTTTATTGTTATCGGTAATTTATAGAATTAGGGTGCGACTAATTCTTAGCATTGAATTCATATGTTATAATTCAATTATTCAATTATGTTTAGAAAATAAAGATTATCAATATACACTGGAAGGGAAATTTAATAGTCTCATTAAATTATTTGATAGAAAAGTAAACAATGTTAAAATGATAATTTGCTTTCTAATTTTCAACTTTATTATCTTTCACATTATATTCCTTTGTAGTTTGGTAATCACACTATAAAGTATACTTTTTAAGACATTATTAATAATAAAATTTAAACACACATTATTAAAAGCTAACGAGGTTTAGTTCATAGTTCTAAATATGTATGCATGTACATACTAAATAACAAATCCAGTTACAATTTGTAAAGATATACATGCGAGAGTTTTACATTATAGCATAATTTTAATTGATATTTTAGCATTTGAGAACTTTATACTATGACAGTTGAAACTTGATTTTCAAACATTCTAGACATTTTTGTTCTTCTTCTGGTCTAGATTTCCGCGTTGCTTATTTGCGCATGCATTGGCATGACAAATAAATATATCAGCTAGAAATCTTTATTAGACGGGCCTTTGAATTAGCCATTTTTGTTTCATCTTTTTGCCTGTAGATTTATTATCCGTCGCCTATAATTGATTTCTTTGCAAAAGGGAAAAAAATTAAAAGAATTATATTGGATAATTAATACAAGCGTGAAATTTTGGTTTTTGGTCAACTAAAAATTTGATTCTGACAATTACTATATATCATTTAAGGGGGAGGAGATGGAAGATATTATACTTCCGACCAACTCCGCTTTCTCGAGTCGACGTGTTGTCATCCACTCGCTGCTTCTTCGGAGGAGGGGCGTCATCAGATCAACGACTGGAATCCTTCTTGTATGAAGTTTTCTTAGGTGGAACACCACCTCCGGATGAAGAACCGCCAGTCGAGCTCTGGTTCTTTTTGGTGTGAGAGGGAAGCTTCAAGTTCAACATCTCTGCAAAGAGAAAAAAAGTTAGAAAAATACACGTAAACGTTATGAAGACATAACCCGACAAATAGTCGAATCCCTACCCTCTGCGCTCGCATCATGAGGAAGTTGACTAAAGACAATCCAGGAGGGATCAAGAAGGTCAATTATTAGGCCTGAAAGCCTTTTATTCTCTTCCGTAAGGAGGTTCTTAATTCTCCTTTCCTCCTCTGGAAGGTCAGCGATGTGCCTAAGCCTATGTTGCCTCTCCGCCAAGAGCACAGGGCGTTCAACAAGCTCCACAAAGAGGAAGCGGGTATTAAAAAAAGGGAAAATAGTAGGAATATGAACGTAAAGGTCGAAAGTCTCGCGTAAAAAGCTTACTGGCAGTCCTCCAAGTTGTGTTCACAAACTTTAATATGTGACTCCTGAAGTATATTATATGTAGATATGGAATTTTGGATAGTATAGAATGTAACCCCACATAATTAACTTTGACAAATATCAACCCTGCATGCCACATATGTTTCAAATAAAAAGATTAAAAGCTTTTTTTTTTTCCAGCAATCTTAATTTTTTTAAAACATACATATATTGCTCGCATTAACTTTATGTATCTTTCATGACCTAGATCTTTCATGTCTAGGTCTGATATAAGCAATAAATTTATAAAAGAAACTAGTTAGCACACTACAACACTTTGGAGGAATAAATATAATAGTGTTGGTCTTGTAAGAAATTTCTTGTAATAAATAGAATCATACACAGTATATAGAACATTAAGATTTAAGAAATCGAAATCGTTGCGTACCTGTTGAAGTCATAGAAATCCGAATTACAAATGTGGCAGCTAGTTCTTCTATATCCTTCTTCTTACTTTAGAAGACGGCTATCAAAACCAATATGGTGTGAATCCGAATTACAAATGTGGCAGCTAGTTCTTCTCCATCCTCCTTCTTGCTTTAGAAGACGGCTATCAATGGGGTAAACCAGTATGGTGTGATCTAGAGGGAGAATACTAGGAAAGGATGAAGGGATCTAGCCACATACCTGCATATGTATAAGCTTCTATCTATCATAGAAATCCTAAGGCTGACACCTTTTCATCACATCAAGTATCCAAGCCCAAGAGCCATGAGTTGCACTAAACCCAACAATCTAATGATGATCACATTTGTCAACTGGGCTTCCATGCATTGTTAAGATATCCAGTCTAACAAGTTTTAATAAATAAAAACCTAGAGCAACTTACAAGAATATCCCCAAAAGAAACACCTTTTTGAGATTGTCCTTCTAAAAGGCTTTTTTCAAAACTGTTCTTTTAATAAAAAATGTGAATTATTAAATGACTAAATTACTCTTTCTCCATAAATGGAACCTGCTAGATTCCATCCCGAAACTCACTGGAACCCGCCAGGTTCTATGCTAGACCCCGCCTTCGGTCGCAGAAGCGGGTTGCTAGGTTATAACCTACCAGATTTCAACTTAAAACCCATCAGATTTTAACATTTTATTAAACAAAAAAGTGCCAACCTTCTCTGATTACCCACTAGAGGTGTCGGAATGTAACATGCCAGGTTTCAACTTAAAACCCACGATGGTGACCTGAGATGGTTGGCGTTTCTTTGTTTCAAATACAATATGTTAGAAGAATCTACTAGATTTCATCTTGAAATTCACTGGAACCCACCAAGTTTCATCATAGAACCCGCCAGGTTCTGTGCTGGACCCCACCTTTGGTCACAGAAGTGGGTTGCTAGGTTATAACCTGCCAGATTTTAACGTAAAACCTACCAGATTTTAACATTTTATTAAACAAAAAAGTGCCAATCTTCTCCGATTACCCACTAGAGGTGCCAGAAGGTAACTTGCCATGTTTCAACTTAGAACCTACCAGATTCTAACATATTGTATTTGAAACAAAGAAATGCCAACCATCTCCCGTCACGAACGTGGGTGCTAGGTTTCAACTTGAAACCTACCAAATTCTAACATATTTTTTTGAACCTACCAGATTCTATCTCGAAACCTACCAGAACCCTCCAGTTCCATTCTAGAACCTGCCAGTTCCAACATAGAAATTAGCAGGTTTCTTCCCTAAACTCGTGAGGACGTGTAGGAAAAAAAAACAAATAAAAACAAAAACCTTCCAAATCACAAAAAAAGAACACAAATTACAACAAAACCACTAATCAAAAGCAATCACAACAATAGTAGAAACAAAACTATGTAACCTACAACATTCAACCCACAAGATGCAAAGAATTTGAGAACAAAATTACAGGTCTTGTTAGAGCGGTGGACAAACTCGTGACTGAGGAAGATATTAGACCAGATTGTCAGAGTGCTCGATCTCCTAGCAATCCAATCGTCAGGTCTTCTGACGATCTGACAAGCATCGCTTTTAGAATCAAGAAGCCACGAAGCACAACAACAATTTGTCGGACCTGACGAAGCTGCCAAAACACAGAAGCTCTAGATTAGGATGCGAAAAAAATCATATTTTCAAAGAGAAAGAAGAAAAATCCCTAAATCAACTAAGAGAAATTAGAGATGAAACATGGAGAAAATGAGACAAAAACAAGAGAATACCTTATTGAAGGTCAAATCAAAAGCCCCACCCCTGAGTGAGAGAATTTGTTGGTGGATCAGAGGCCGTCGAAATGCAGAGGCTCTAGATTAGGACATAAAAAAAATTAGATTTTTGAAGAGAAAGAAGGAAAATCCTTGGACCAACTTAGAGAAATTAGAGATCAAACACCGAGAAAATGAGAAAAAAATGAACGACTTTAATAAACAAAAACAGGAGAATGCCTTGTGATGAAATTGACATGGTCGAATCAAAAGCTTCAACCCTAAGTGAGAGAAATTGTTGGCGGATCAGAAGCTAAATCTGCTCATCGGTGGAGAGGGGGTGACTCCGGTAGAGCTGTTGTAGAGGATGAGGACGATGATGGAGATAGGGAATCAGGTTCGAAGGAGGAGAGAGACGAAAGGATGTAGAGAGAAAGAGAGGAGATAGAGAGTGAGGAAAGTGTCGAGACTGAGAGAAAGAGAGGAGAAAAGATGGTAGAGAGAAGAGGGAGACGAGGCAAAAAAGAAAGAGACACCGGTGGAAAGAGAGCGGCTACGGGGGGCGGCAGCGGGCGGTTTCAAATGCATTTTTGATCATTGGTTGGAAAACATGAGAGAATTGGTGAAGAGAAGAGGAGAGAGAAGGAGGAAGAGAGAGAGAGTTTTAGATATGAGTTAGGTTTTTTTAATCTGATTTAGTTTTGAATTGGGGACAAAAATGTAAATTAATACCTTAAATTAAAAAACAAATAACAATAAAGGGCCAATTTTGAAAAGTAAGAAAGAAGAGAATATTTTTGATAAAGAGTGTCTATAAAGGAGGATTGCATGTAGTTTTCTCTAAAAACCATATCAATTTTAGCACATAGCCACACATACAAACCTAAGATGCCTTAACGGGTAGTCGAACAGGGACAGTGGCTGAACTTCATTCCACTGAGCACAAGCATGAAGAACAACTTGCACGCCAACTCCTGAGAGATAAAGTTCAGACATCCACTTTGGCGTGCACGTCGACTTGTTAGGTCATGCCTTCAGCCATGTAATTTCGATGCCACAAAACTTATCATATTGTCATTCTAGTATATGATGAACCTTAATTCTTATAATCCACATCTCAATCATTTTGCCTCATCATGCATTCTAAATTTTTCTCTTCTTTGTATAAGACAGTATTGTATTTGATGCTAATTGGTGAACGTTGTGTGTATTGTTCTTATAGTTTATTGTGTGTATTGTTCTTATAGTTTACCTTCTTACTAGTTATTACTAGTAATTTGTATTGTTATCATTGAGTGTAACTATCGAAACTCTAAATTCTTCATTATTTTTATTTATCTTTCGTTCACAATAATTTTAAAGGATAAATTTAAAAAATCAGCCAATGATACAAAAACATTAGGCATTTTGAAGGATTGAATTCAAACAATGTTACGCATATTGTGTACAAGTCTTACATATCTTATGCTTTTTATTTTACACTATTATCACCATTAATTAACTTGTCCTTTAACGTCAAACTCGGATAATTTTTTTAATAACATATTTCATTATCTAATTCAATTGAAGTTATTGTTACACCCCTCAATTGAAGTTAATAAACAATTTCTTGCTCAGAACTATCGCCTCCCTTTGTCGCGATTAGACAATATTGTGTAGAAGTTAGACATGTGGCGTCCTTTTTGCATCCATTGATGTAATTCTCCCTATACACATGGGTGTCATTTCCAATCCGGTGTCGGATTAAAGTACTCGTCTAAATATATATGTGTGAACTAAAACTATATCAAGACAGAAATTCTCTAGCAGAGCTACATATAAATGTAGCCACGTATTGTGTGCTCCCCATTCAATTTCTGAAACTGCTTACAATTTTTTTTAAAAATTTTAGACGTGTCCATTTCTAAGAAAAACATTCTTTCCTTGCTGAATAATTGAAGTACGTTATTGTGTTCCTATTTAATTAAAAAAAATCACTTTTATTCCACTCAATACTTGAAATATATAATGATGTCTCATTTAATAAAGTAATATATTTAGTTTTTTATATTGCTCCCCCACTAAAAACATTAAGCTTTTCTATTATTACTTTATATGTCTAAAGCTGATCTTATTAATTTGTATGTTGGTTTGAGAGAGAAAAATTAAAAAAAAAAAAAAAACCAAGATCAACTTTGGGGGTTTCCGCAATTTCTTTGGAGGTATATCCAAAGATCACTATTACACCAAACGCTAAAAGAAAGAGAGTCTTGCAGCACGAGTTGTATAAAGCCTTCTATCAGTTATAGTGCTTGGTATAAGTGATGTTCCCAAATATTTTTCTCTACCTTCATATTTTTTAGTTCAGAATGTCTACTAAATTTACACATATATGTAAAGAGTAAAATAAGCAAAGTTTCGTATAATTTATGAAAATAACACCAATTAATAAGGACAATGGGACTTAACAGGTTAACCTTTTAAGATAGAATCTGACCGAGCCCTTAAAAAGTCTCATTTTTATCATAATATTAGAGGTCAACAAGCTCCAAAGTGACTTAATCCATCCAATACAATGATAGTGACTTCAAAGAGAGAACTATCTTATGGGGCATGTAAAGTCCACTTTCAATTTTATGTATGAGGGTATCTATTACATTATACATTATGTACACGTGTTGTATAATACAAAGTTGTACACAGACACACAAATTCTAGGTAAAACCATTAGCGTTAAGCATCACAATTAATAAAAAGTGAGTTGCATTTATGAGCTCCATGCTATGAAACTTACATCCTATTAGTTTGTGGTCCTTATCACCTATCATTGTTCATTATAGATCCATTTTTTATTAAAAATTATTTGAAACATAAATGATGCTCAACACCATAACTAATAAAAGAGAGGCTTGATACTACAGGACTAATTATTTCTTATCAATTAGTGTATAATTTTTTACGCCATTCATACCCTCTAGCACTACTCTTCCACATTACAGATTGGCACAAGCATTCTACTGTATTATATTATCTTTTTGTATACAAATCATGGGTTGTAGACGACCAACACGAAGTAATCTGGTGGATTAGCAACGGTAAGGTAGCATGTTAATCTCAAAAATCAACACACATCATTGGTCGTCTCTATTGCCTATGGGTCAGAGTTATCTAGTTGATTACAATACGTAATGAACTAAATTCACTCCCCAAATCAACAAAAGGAACCCTCTAGCATAATTCTTCCAGATTATATACCCCGATTAATCATATACCAAGATAGGGATCTCGTAGTTTCATGTGATGATCATCTCAAAATTCTCTATGCAGATTAAAAAATGGAGAAGTTTCAAGAATGTTACTTTAAAAGCATGGAAAGAAATCTACAACTATAATAAGAGGGGTTAAGATTTTGACACTTTAGAGGACCGATAAAAAAACCAGCAAAACATGTTTTGATAAAAATTATCCCTACTAGTTGTTGGAGACTGGAGTAATCTACAAACCAAATTACGTCACTAGAATCAATAGTGATCATCAGCTGACACTTACACTGATCACCGAAGGAATCTACTATTTAACATAGGTAACTACAAATAATGTTGCCTTCTTCAGCATAAATCACCCGTAGTCTAGCCGGTGATTGCCAATGGCAATTGCTTGAGTAATATGATAGATTGGTACTGGTATTCCACTATATTATATCATTTTTTTTTTCAATACAAATCATAGGTCGTAGGCAACGAGCATCAAGGTAATTTAGTAGATTAGTACCAATAATATAGCATATTAATTTCATAAATCAACACATATCACTGGTATCTCTATCACTTATGAGTCAGAGTTATCTAGTTGATTACTATCTATAATCCACTAAATTAAGCCCCAAAATCAACAAGAGAAAAATAAAAATAAAAAAAACTAAGTTTAATCATAGTATCTAACTGACCAGGAGGAAAAAAAAAAAAGAATCTCTAATTAACTCTACGAACTTCACTGAATGATTATATATTTGGAGTATTTTTACTTACATTTTTATAAATGTGATATATATTTAAGTGTTGCATAAATTAAAATTGTAATATAATTGGTGATGTGACACAACTTTTTTAAATATAACATAAATAAATACATTATTTAAAACTGTAGTATAACATTTTATTTTCTCTATATTTTACCCTTCAATAACCACAAACAAGAATTCATCAACGATTGGTTGCTCTTAAAAGTTTCTATGCTTGTCATCTTCTACTTCTCTAGACATACGGTCTTTATAAAAAATTACAATATAAGATCAAATTATTGTTTTCAAATTAAAATTCACAATATTCAAAATATCTTTAAAAAGTCTTTAATGACATTGTAATTATTTTAATGATACCACATTTTGTATTATATAATTACATAGTAATTATTTGAATGATATTATTTTTAGACATGTATAGAATATTTACAAGCTGAAGTCATAGTTTAATTTTATAAGCATAATTGGATCATTTATCTCATTAATTCCTCTAAGGGGGTACTGCCCTGGATAAAAATTCGGCCCATAGATCAAACCTCTAAGAAACCATAGAGTACCAAGTGAAGTTCCACATTTGTAATTAAGTTCCACATTTGTAATTGCGTTCCTCTCTTGTGTTAACAAAGTTCTCTTCCACAAAAATTTTTTTTCCTTGTTTTCATTTTAAGGATTATGAATTAAGTTTGTAACAACATTTTTTTAACAAATATTTTCTTAAAAAAATCTTAAAAGTGAACCACGGGAGATAAAATGCTTCCTATACGCATGTGGTTGAACTTTTTGTGAGGGAAATATAGTTCAAACCAAGAGTTTGAACCTAAAATAATGTATGTGATGTTTGATATTTTCAGTTATAACTTATAGTGTAAAACTCTCACATGCTACAATATTTTTAACTGAAATTGATTCAAACTATAGTTTGAACTAATGCTCCTAAACACCTTAGTAGTAATTCAACTTTGTAAGAGATAATATTGTAGTAAAGTTTGATTGAACTAAAGGTTTTAGGTTCGAACCATGTTTCCAAACTAACTCTAAATACTAAATATATTGTAGATAACTGTGGTTGCTAAATTAGAGCAGAAAGATTGGTAAAACTATGAAGGCAAAGTTTGATTCCACATTGGTCTAATTTACCAAATATAATTATCTAATTAAAGTTGAGAATTTATTATGCCCATGTATATTATATCACTTATTTTTACTGGGTCAGTCTTGCTGACCGGGTGTTTAGTCTTTACCAATTCAACTCTTAACAGTAAATGAAGATATACTTAATGTCTTAATGCACTCTCTATTGCTTCAATAATCTTGTGTTAAAACATTGACTCAATGCTGATAATTTATTCTTCTTTTGGTTCAATTACTCCCTTTAAAATAAAGCATTTTTGCACCAAATTCAACTTCAAATAATAAAATAATCCCTTTTTAAAATATATCGAGTAGCGGCATATTGCCTTTATTTGTCTTTTTACTTTTTTCTTTCTCTCCGGTAAAAAGAAAAGCGTGCAAATGATTCTCTACCTTTGTACTTCTTTTGCCTTTGCCTTTTGTGCTTTGCAATTGATCTTTCAGGTTGGTTTAATTAACTTTTTATTTTGCGAAGGCTTTCAAAGTTGTATACAATGATACGGCAGAACATAGGGTAGGAAATGTACTTTTAGATATTGTTGTTTTAATGTTGAATTAAATTTTCAATAATTGACAATAATTTTATATCATGTATTATAAATTTTTAATTTAAATACTTGTAAATCAAACCATTTAAAAACAAATCTGCGACTAAAACAACAGCTTATAAAAAAAGCAGTTCTTACCATGTGAGTTTCCAAATGATATGCATATGGAGTTAGAAAAATCATCCGCAATGTTAGGAATAGGGTATATCGTTTTTTTAGTTGAACATGACCAATTTGACTAGTTGAAACACTGTCCAAGTTCCAAATGCTCACTGTGTTAATATAATTTATTAGCTCCTCTTGTAACTTGCAATATTAAACAAAAAGCAAAAATATGATCACAAACTGTTAAATGAGGCAATTAATTTTATTAAGACTAACTGACAAGGAATATCTTGTTCAAAGTGGTTTTGGGGCTGCTAATTCAGCTATCCAATGTATGTGCATACGTATACAAATAGATAGTATATGTCGTGTGACTTTGAAAACGACTAATATTATCAAATTTTGTTCTGAAAAAAAAAAAATCTTGGAGCCCGATTTCATTCTTTAACGCTTACGTAGTAAACACATATTTTCAGAAACAAACAAAAAAAAGCTTTCATATTTTTCTTATACTCAATAATATCTTTAGAAAAACAATTAACCATACACATCTAGAAAACGGTCATAACACCATTCTCAAAAAAATTTCGTTCCTAGAACAAAACTTTTTAAAAACGTTGTTTGATAAAGATAAGCCATAGAAAAGAAAATAAACCAAAAAACTGTTATTTGTGTAATTAAAAAAATTAATTGTCTTATTTTAGAACTTATTAACAAAGTTGATAATTACCGACTCTCACGTAATGATTTAACATCATTATACTGAGAAGTGAATAGCATTTTTTTTTTCCTTTTTTCTATCATACCATATAGCACGGTCAAGCGTGATTAAAACAATAATAATCCCAAATTATTCTCCTTATTGGGTTTTTTTATATTCTATTTATATATGCCAAAATGCACGGCCTCGTGCACTTTTACCAGTCAGTACTAAATGACAAATAAAAAAATAATATAATAATCTCCATGCCCAAGGCTTTGCTCATTAATCCATGAATTAATTAATATTTTATTTTCTCCAAAAAAAATAAATATTTTATTGATCATGTTGTTTTGCTATGTCCTTCCCGGAAGCTCCACTCACTGCGTGTTCCTTTTGAACGTGGATTTTTCTCTTCTCGTAGATCATTCAAGATTTCCCGTAATTGGCTAGCCCACCTCCTTATAATCAGAGGATAAAAAGCCAACTTAGGCCTAGGAAAAGTCTGAGCTCATTCCCAAGGATATTACTCTCTCTCTCTCCCCCGCCAAAATATTGGCAAAGGGAAAATCTAGAGAGAGAGAGAGAGAAGAAAAAGAGTGTGAAATAGCCAAGTTACAAGTTTTTTACAAGCCTAAAAGGAAAGATGGTGAGAGCTCCTTGCTGTGAGAAGATGGGGTTGAAGAAAGGGCCATGGAGTCCTGAAGAAGACCAAATTCTCATATCCTTTGTTCAGGAATATGGCCATGGAAATTGGCGTGCCCTACCAAAGCAAGCTGGTAATTATTATTACATATATATATATATAGATACACACATATATGTATTCCTTTTTTCTTCACTCGCTTTCTTTATGTGTATATCTGTTTCGATTATATGGATAAATCTTAGCCACACGATTTAGAAAGATATTGTTGATTGTACTCTAAAAGGTCACCTTTTTTTTTTTTTTTGAACATAAAGAGATCACAACTAATACTAATATCACTCACTATAAGAGTTTTTTTTTATTTTTTTATTTTCTTCTTTTTTTTTTTTTTTAAATTTGGAGTGTAAGGATTCTCTTTAAGATATGAAGGCCGTTTGATATTATTTTGGGAGTTTTTGAAAATATTTTAATACACTTATTAAGGCAAAAATTTTAAAAACATTCTCAACATAATTCTTCAAAAATTCTCATTACCGAACGTGAGGATGCTACTCTTGACTGTGTATTATGTGATAATAGATTTGGTAATTAGTTAGCAAGTCGGTTATTGCTGTGTAAGGGCCAACAACTTATAGGGTGTTTGGAAAGGTGGTGGGAACCACTTTTACTATAACACCTTTTTTTTTTAATTGTTACTGTAGCATATGAGAGCTTTACACTGTTCATAATAGAGTTTGTGGTAGAAACTGAGTGGTAGGAACCACTGCCAAACACCCTCTTAGTTAGAAGCAAAGTTTTAAGCTTAAAACAATAACATGTGAGAATTTTACATTGTACTAACAATGTTTTGCTTTTACGGTAGCTGTGAAAGCTAATTAGTTAATCTAATTAGTTCTAACTAAAAATCCTACCAAAACATATTATATATATATATATATATATATATATATCTAATTCACTCAATGAATGAAATTAAAGTCGATCTTTATATTTTTTGTTGGAGCCAGATATGATATTATTGACGGTTAAAAGTTCTTTATAATAGTTTTTTTGATTGACAGTTAAAAGTTCTTTTTATAAATTCTGGTATTGTTTTTACTTATATTGAATTTTTGTGTTTAATTAGGACTGTTGAGATGTGGGAAGAGTTGCAGGCTAAGATGGATAAATTATTTGCGTCCAGATATTAAGAGAGGGAACTTCACCATAGAAGAAGAAGAAACCATCATTAAGTTACATGAAATGCTCGGCAATAGGTATGTATACAATTTTATCATTAAAATTGTATTTAATTTCCTCATCATAATTATCACTAGTATATCTTCATCATATATATATAGTTGACTCATTATAAATCCACCTATAATGCTAATTCATACTAAAAGTGCATGTATAACGAAATTCATTAGCAGCCCACCATCTAATTAATTAATTAAATAATTTCACGTCTCTTTTATCTAATTGGTCTTTATTTTTTTGGTTTAATTTTTCCTTTTTTTTCTCTAGATTTTTAATTTAAAGAGTTAAAGTCAAACTTGTTTGGGAAAGTTCTCTTGTTCGTCGACAATTGTAAATGGTGGGGGCGACACCATTTTTTTTAAGTCAAAAAGATGTGATCACCTTTTGCACAAATATGATTATAAGTTGGAAACTAAAACCATAAATTTAAAAAATGATTTTTCTTTTATTTTTTTAATATTATCTCTCATTGACACATGACAAAACGCCCGTTTTGGAGACTAGTTCAATGCAAGAACAACGTGCACAAGTTGAAGATCAGTTGAAAGATTCTCTATATTGGAACTGACTGCAAAACAAATTGAATAAATACATAAATCACATAAATCCATGCAAGAACGACAACCGATGATAGTAAATATATTTCTTAGATTTTGCGCCTCATAGAATCAAATTTTGCAATATTTAATTTGCATGTTGCATAGCAAAACAATTAAATAGTCTTAAGATGGCCCGGTCCAACACATGTAACTCTTAATAAATACAATCCAATATGTAATATAGACAAGCTAAATATTATACAAATACACGAACATACAAACAAACTATACAAAGAAACTCACATGTGCTTCCGGGTGACTTAAAGACTATTTCTAACTAATTAATCCTTGATTTTTTTAAAAAAAAATAGATAATTTAATCGAGTCTATTTACCAAATTTTCAGATGGTCAGCAATCGCAGCAAGGTTACCTGGGAGAACTGACAATGAAATAAAGAATGTGTGGCACACACACTTGAAGAAAAGACTCGGCAAAAACAGCCATATAATTGTTAACAAGAATCACAAATCTGTGACCAAAAAGGATTTCTCTGCAAAACAACACCCCACATGGAGTAGTACCAATGCCAATGTCACAGACCAATTGGAACCCACAACCTCAACGTCTTCACAACCGTCGTCTAGTGATTTTTCATCCGTCACAGAAGCGACGTCGTTTGGCAGCCGAGGAGACAAACAACGACAACAACAATAATGGCAATGTCATTGTCATCAAAGATGAAAAATACATGGAACATCAATTGTCGGAAAGTACTAATTTCCCGGAAATTGATGAGAGTTTCTGGGAAATTTCCAATGTGACACCAAGTTTATCTGAATTTTCTTGTCCATTTTCTTGGAGCAATACTAATTCGGTGGAATTGGATTATGATTATGGTATCAACAATTTTATTGGTCAGGACATGGACTTTTGGTACGATATTTTCGTCAAGGCCGGCGGGACACCAGAATTACCAGAATTTTAGTTGTTTGACATTTCTTTCATTAATTTAGGGGCACTCTTTTTAAGAAAGTAGGACAATTTCATGAGTTACGTCTGATATTTGATGTTTTATACATTGGATTCATTTCAGATGGGTTTAGATTTTCCAACGTGGGGCCAGAAGTCATCGTTCATCGGTCAGTCCAAATTCAAGTTGGAATTTTATATGTATCAATCATGTCCATTTAGTCATTGACGAAGAAATACGGATTAAAAGCGGGGTCTACAGATAAATATTGTTTATTATGCACGATATGATTTTAGAAAAATCATAATATGTTTGGCTAGAATATTTGTGGGAATATATATGACGGAACAGAAAAAAAGATTAATAAAATGAAAGCAAAAAAGATAGAAAGAAGAAAAGGTTTTTATCGAAATAGTACTTTTGTACATCACTACTTACAATTTTATCTTTTTCTATAAGTTGGAGATGTTCCTCTAATGTTGATTTGATGTTTCATGTGTAATTTAACCCCTCCATTTGAAGAAAAATTGTAGTTTTTTTTTTTTTTTTTTTGTGTTTTGCTTAAACTATATATGCCATTATAATAGGAATTGAACCTCAACATTTTCCTTATGGACAGAATAGCTTGATAGCATGTTTATTGACAGGAATTTGAGTCAATTTCATGTTTACTTCTTTATTTTTATCTTGGAATGGAAGTTGAGATTGGTGACCCTATATAAATTTGGAATTTATTAAGAATGAGATTGACAATCCCATGTCCCTCTTCTGAATTATAAATCCTAATAATACTAATATTAAACTATCATCTCACTCTTACTTTACTCACAAAATGTTGGATGAAAAAGAAAAGACAAAAAAAAAAACATAATTCTAGTTTATTACTTTATTTACCTAATAGAACAATAAGTATTCTAATTATCATCAACTTCATTGTAATAAACATACATTTATTTTTTAATAAAAAAGATGAAATATTTCAATTTTCTTTACCCTTTATTTTAAAGTTTCTATTTATTTTATATACCTTTTGATAGTTAATTTTATTTTTTTAAACAATTACACAACTTTTATTTGTTATTTATTTGTCCTAATATTATAATATTTTAATTATAATTAGAATTATTATAATAAGTACACGATTTTTTTTTTAATTGAAAAGAAACATTAAAATTTACTCAAAGAGTACATAAGTAAATTTACAACATTCGTTTTGATTTTGGATGTATAGAAACACATAAATGAACTTCGGAATCAATCCCTTTCTTGTAAGGTGGCTTTAATTACTATGTAGTAAAAAGTTTGAAATGTATATAGTTGAGCTCCATCTAAGGGAAATGTGTATGTGCTAATCAAAGTTAGCATTAATGCATTTGTGGGAATTTCGTCAGCTTTATGAACAGATAAGTAGAGTACTGAACTACAATAAATTCAATGATGTGTGCTTACACTAAATGATGTCTGCATCTAAATAATAATTGTTAAATAATACAACGTAAATTATGCTCAAGCGGTTTGATTATGTGATATTGCTCACCTGCTTTGTTCTTTTATTCATCCGGACATTCTCAAAAAGGCTTGATATAAGTTGATCTATATATATAGATGAAGGCAAGGGAGAGCTAGAAAAATTAGTAAAAGGGTAGAGGTGTGTGACTGAATTAATAAGGGGAAGGACGAAATACAGTTTTAAGGGAGGCAGAATTTAATTTTAAGGGGGAGGGGGAGGGTGAGGGGCATTTCATATAAAAATTATAAGAAAAAAAAGTTCAGAGGAGGACCCCTTGTCCATATGTGGTTTCGTCCTTAGATATAGGCATGAATATGATGGCCTATTTTTATATGATCCTGGCATGATACACATTGACATATCAAGTAGGAGATTAAAAGTGTCTTTTCCTCTCCTCCCCTTTTTCTCTCTAGAATTAGGGTTTCCTCTTCTCTCTTGTGCGCCGCCTATGGTTGGGCCGGAGACCACACCGCCTCGTGGCTAGCTATTGGTCCTTTGGCTTAAAGTTGTACCTTGGGGTCTCACAGTAGCTGTCCAGTGGTGCTTTGCTACCTAATCCTCGTTCCTCATGGTGGCTCTAGACGAGATTGTGGGGCTGCACTACTGGGCTTCAAGGTTTACCTTTGTGAGCGGTGGAATCCTGTGGTGTTGTGGCTTTTGGGGTTCTGCCCGTCCTCATCTTAGGTTTGTAGGGGTGATGGTGTTGGTGGAGTTTTCTTTAGTCGTCACTGGCTTGACGTGATTCATGGGGTTTCTACTTCATTGGTAGGAGTTTTGTCCCCGCTGGTATAGTCTAAGGCCTTCAGTTTGCTAGTCATGGTGGTGGCAACGACTACGTCCATCCGTGGTCTCTTTGTCTTTGATGTCATCCTTCCCCTTGCGACTGCTTGTCTCTTACAGGTCTATTGTTTTGCCATAGGTTCAGTGGTTTTTGGAGCTTGTCTTTGGGCATATGTGCGAGACTGAGTCCGCTCGTTTTAGTTTATTTAGCTTTATTTTCACTAGTAGACGTTTTTTGGTCCCTACTATGGTTTGTTTCTTTTACTTTGTTTTCTTTTGTTTTAGTTTGTTGCAAAGTTTTTGCTTTGCAGTTATTGTCTTTTAGTTTGTTGTTGATTATGATCTTTGTAGCATTGTAGCTGTGACCCTCTTTTCAACTAGATTTTCATTGATTATTGTAGGGTCCTTAAAAGAGCGTAATGTGTACTCATCTTTGGATATGTCAAGGTACTCCCGTTTTATTTACAGACCTTTGTGTCACTCTTCCTACCAATATGCTTTCATGTTTGTATTGTTGGTCTTAGTTTGGTCATTCTCTATACTTCAAAATTTGTCAGCATGTTTTGTAATGGTTTATATAAATGAAATCCCCTTTTTGTTTCAAAAATGTAGGTTTAGAATGGTACTCTAGGTTTAGAATGGTACTGTCTGTCCGCTAGATGACCTTTTCCCGATGTATGAGACCCCCTATTGATCAATGAACATGCTCTTATTTAGCACGACATACAAGACATACATATGTATATCAAATTTTTAAAAAGGATAAATTACACTGACACCCTTTATGTTTTACATAAATTACAATTACATCCTTTGGACCAAAACAATCATATTGATACCCCTAACTGTTTAAAAAAATTACAAAGCTATTAATTGACCATGAAGGTGACCGTAGGTTGACCGTTAGTTTTATTCAAAATGCCAAAATTGCCCCTTTACCAATTAAAAAACGTTTCTATTTATTTTTGAAAAAAAATGGATATAAAAATATTAAATATGTTAAAATAAAAACAATATAATTTTTATAAAAAAATACCTGAGAAA
Organism: Artocarpus heterophyllus; assembly: GCA_025403435.1. Classification (NCBI taxonomy): domain Eukaryota; kingdom Viridiplantae; phylum Streptophyta; class Magnoliopsida; order Rosales; family Moraceae; genus Artocarpus; species Artocarpus heterophyllus. The sequence goes on from CM046341.1 coordinate 9,645,455, forward strand.
ATTTAAAAAAATATCTCCAATTATAAAATTTTATACACCTAAAAAATAAATTAAAAGGTTGCTACCAAACTAAACTAAATCATCATAAACAAAATTAAAATCAGTTTCTCTTAAAGAAAATAGATTAAGGATTTCAAAAAAAATTAAAAAAACCCTCTCTCTATCTCTCTGTCTCAGTCTCTCTCTCGATCTCTCTCGTTCTTTACGAGTGATGGGGATGCAGACCAGGTGGGCGCTGGGGACGGGGATGGGGATGGTGAGCGATGAGCAATGGAGGTGGGGGTGCGATGGGGAAGGATGCGTCGGGCGCTAGTGTGGGGACGTGGGTGTAGGCGTCGGGACTAGAGAAAGAGAGCAGGCTGGCGGCCGAAGGTTGGGACGAGGGATAGGGGTGGGCTGGCGTGGGGCTGCGGAGGTCGAGAGGGGGCAGCTGAGAAGTTGAGAGAGGAAGGGTGGAGGGTTGAGGGGTGGGCTTATTTGTGCTTAGTTTACTTAATTTTTTTTTAAACCAATGGCTAGGATTAAATTTTGTAGATCAATGGCCCAGATTAATCGGGGTATTTTTGTCATTTTACATAAAAATTTAATAGAGTTAAGCTTAATAGGTGTTAATGTGATTAGTTTTGGTCCTAAGATGTGTCATTATAATTTAAGTAAAACACAAGGGATGTTAGTGCAATTTAATCTTTTTAAAAATAAAAATTTAAAAAAATGCGTCGGAGCTTAATTGGCCCCTAGCCTCAATTCACTCCGTGGAAGCCTAAATAGCCGACTTTTGTGGAAAATATGTACTCATTTTTCTTTTTAGCCTTTTTCCAAACGTCAACTGATTCCTTTCCGAGTTGATTTTATGGCCTCACAAGAATGCTTTTATTTACTTCATGGTACCATCATTTTCCGAATAGAATTTGTCCATTCACTACGTTCACGTCTTTATATAAATAAACGAGAAAACTTTTAATGCCATTGTCACAGGAGCTTGCTTGACATGCAAGGTACGATGTAACATTCTTCCCTGCATATTGTAACATCCAAAAAGTCCCACATCGGCTAGGTAAAGGACCGAAAAGCAGTACTTAAATCCTGGGCTGCCCACCTCTCAATAAGAGCTCTTTTGGGACGTGACAAGTGGTATCAGAGCGGGGTACTGCCTGCCTGTTGTGTGGATTCTCCATGGTCCAGTGGGACCCTCAGGGGAGCCGATCCGTGACGGGGGCGTCACGTGATTGGGTGGAGGAGGGTGTAACATCCAAAAAGTGACGTGACAATATGCTCTCTTTATGTCTTCTTCATGACTTTTAGCAAAATATATGCTTAAATTGGTCAAGCCAGAAAATTAAAAAGTAGTAGACTTAATTTGAAAACTTTTTTTGGAGGTTTCTCTGATAGAAACCAAAAAAAATACACACCGATTGGCATTTATTTTTCAACTATCAGATCTACACGAAGAAAAAAAACCAATTATGACTAGGTCTAATAGTTTCAAAACATATACCATCAGTAAGATTCCTATCGGAAAATTCTCCAACCTCTTTGGGGGTAGAAAGTTCAAGTTGGCAACTTGTTTCTTCCTCTCTGACGTGAAAGTTAAAAAACATGAATGTGAAGCTTAAAGAAGTCGTCCTAAAATCCCCTAGTTACAAGTCATTGCTGAAGTTTCCCAACGACATGATAGCCCGGATGTCCTTTTTGTTTCTTTTCATCTCATTTTTCTCCCTTTTTTTTTTTTGCCAGACGAACATATTCACATTGAGCATAATGTTTGTACTAAATCATGGATCCAGCTTAATCAATTTCTTAACGTAGCGACAGAATCATTAATTACTTCATAATATGTACGGAGACGACATTAAAACATAGGAAACTTGTGCAGTAGGACCTTAAAATTTATACACTATTGGCAAGTCGTTTTTCAGATATCATATGTGTATCAAAAATTGTTTGTTCCGCATGCTTTTTTTTATTGAAAATTTTTTTTGTTAGAATTTTTTTATTGACGTTATATTGATCGAATCCGATGGTCAAAAATGTACACCACGAGGTATAATGCAGTACTACACAAAGATTTTAAATATCCATAAAAAATTAACCGAAAAAATAATTGATATGTGGATTAAAACTGTTTTGTTGTAGTATATAAGAGCTTTATTTTATAGTGATTTTTTTTTATTATTGCTATAATATGTGAAAAATTTTACACTATTTATAACTTAAAATGTGGTTTAGACCACTTTTATCGAATACCTTTTAAATAAGTTGGACATTATCTTATAGGCCCTACTTGGAGAGCGTGTTGCGGTACATCTTGACCATGATTGCTTTGCGTTGGACTTGCTTGCAAAAGGAAACTTGATCGAAGGTCCTTATTGCCATACGGTGAGTCACATGGTCCAATAAGTTTACACTAATTTTGACCGAAGATACAGAGAAACCCAACTGAAGAAGTTTCAATCATTGATAAGACTAATTGCATTATAATATTGCGTGCCACACATGCAACTGCAAGAATCTATAAATAGTTTCCCACTATAAGTTGTGTTTTTCGGCCACAGTTTTAGGAGAGAGGATTTATATCGGAAAAGTTTCTTGAATTGGAATTGAGTTATTAACATTATTATAAGGTGTTTAGTAACGAGATTTAAACTAAAAAAATTAGTTTTAAAATTATAATAGATGAGAATTTTAGTATACTATAGTAGCCTTTTGTTTTATATTATAATATATAAAAGCTTTATATTAGTTATTGGTTTGAACTAGTTTGCCACACTTATATATTTAGTCCTTGAATCAACAGGCGTATTGTATCATTTTGGTTTATAAATTTTAATTATAATTTTAATAAATTACTCCTTGAAGTTTTTAAATTTTTGTCAATTTTAGAAATTGATATTAAAATTGGAGAATGGCATCTAAAACTTTCAATTCAAAATTTGACAAAAATAGTTATCCTAAATGCAAAATCTTCTAGTTTTTTATTTTTTAGTTTTTTATATTTACAACAAAGAAAATATTTTACTTTTAATATAACTGTTTCTATAAAAATTTCAATTGTTATGAGATTGGGATGTGATTTTTACTGTGAAGTTTTAGAATTATTAAAAACCAAATTAGTTAAAAACAATAAAAGTTCAAGGACTAATTTATCAAAATAAAAAATTTAAAGACCAAAATAATACAATGTCATAATTTAGGCACTATCAATATTATTAATAACTCGAAGGAATGTACATTGATTCTACAAGCAAAATGAAATACTTTGGAGTTAGCACTCAATCACCATTAGAGTAAATTTGATCACTTTAGTTAGAGATGTCAATTTGGGTCTAGTCAAATAGGCCGGTCTGAGACTTGGACTTTTGGCCTGACCTAAGATCTTGGGTAGGATAATTTGAGAAAATACAACTTCTGTGGCATTGGTTTTCAATCTTATCACTTCAAAGAAAAAGTTTGAAATATACCACTTTTAAGATTAGGCAAACAAGGGTTAAATGAGGGTAATTTGACCTTTTTGTTAAAAGAAATAGTACAAATCAAAAGAAGAAAAAATAAGTGATAAAACACTATTGTGAAAGTATAGAAGTGCTATATCACCTAATTTAATCTGGGATAGACCTAGTTCTTTGGCCTGAATAAATTGGGCTAGTGTAACGCCCCGAAATTTATTTAGTGTTAATGTAATATAAATGATAAATTAGTGTGCCATAATTAACGTTTTAATATTAATTATATTATTTGGTTAGATTTTGAATTTTTGGTTGTTTTGTTAAATTGATGCGTTCAAATGATTTCTTATGTTTTAAAATGATGTTTTGAGTTTTAAAACACAACAATTTGTAAAATGTTAAAAATACTCCGTTTTGCAAAACCGTGGACGGCACATGGTTTTCGCACAGTAAAACCGCCCACCGATTTTCTCTATTTATTTCCTTCCTCTCTCTCTCCTCTCATTCCCTCCTGTGACTCTCTCTCGCTCTCTCTCAATTTCTCTCTCGGCAACTCTCTCTCTCTCTACATCTCTCTCAAAAAATTTTTAAACCCCATTTCGAATCCAAGCTTCGGGATAGCAAGGAGGAGGCTCGGGGACGTGATTTGGCAACCGAGAACTGCGGATTGAAGCTTCGATTCAAGGTTAGTTTTGAAATTTCTAAACTTTTTCTAAAATTTTCAATTTTGTGCATTTTTGAAAATCTAGGTTTGTTTAAGCTTAGAAAACCGTGGACTTGAGTTAAATGAACTTAGAACAACTAGAATCTAAGCTTAGATTGAAGAAAAACGAATTGGATTCAAGATTTTTCATTTTTCCTCAATTTTTCCTATTTTTGGATTTTTAGGGATTTTTATGTTTGAATCTTGTTTAAATGAGTTTTAAAGTGTCTAAATATGTTTTTCTATCATCTATGAATGTTTTTCATGCCTGAGATTTGAGAAAAACAGGTTAGAATCAAGATTTGGGTTTTGGGGAAATAGAAACCCGTGGCTGAAATTTCTGGGTTTTTCCCAGTTCGGTAGGCCGAAGTGCGTGTTTGGCAGGCCGAAACAGGGATCGGCAAGCCAGTGTTCTTCAGTCCGGCAGGCCGAACCCAAAAATAGTTCGGCCTCAGCCGACCGATCTTTGCTTCCAGCAGGCCGAACTGTGCAGTTCGGCCGGCCGAAGCAGGGAGTCCGACAGGCCGACCGAGGCATGGCAAGTTTTGTGATTTTTACTCGTTTTCACTGTTTTGAACCCTGATTTAGATTTCAACCTTATAGGATGATTTTAAAGGTACAAATGGCACACTAGGACATCATGAAATGATTTAGTAACATAGAATGTCTCGAACTAGATATTGATCGACTTAGTTTGTATCTAGGATCGTTCGTGGTTCCGCGGAGCTAACGTATAGCAGACCGGGATTACGGTATGGGGCACAGGCACGAGTATTGAGGTAGGACTTCTATCCTATTTCTTTGGTAGCCTGATTTTGAAATGATTTGGCTTTGAAAATGATTTCTATTAAAATGTTTTCAACGATTGTTTGAAAATGGATTTATCGGTTATATTTTAATATACCAGTGATCTGAAATGAACTTCATAATGAATGTAATTGATAACACTCGGTAATTGGGTTTTGAATGATAATGATAATAAACACATAGGCATGATGCCATATCAGAGATCGTGTCGTGTAGAGAGCAACCTTGGGGGCAAGTCCCAAAACCCAGCTGGGCTACTTCGGTAGTGATATCATGGTTTGCTTAGGTAAAAGAAAAATGGTGTTTTTGATTATTTGAATAGACTGTTCTAGGTCAGGACGGCTCTACTCAAATTACTTATTATTATTTATTATTAAGGTTACTTTTGAGTACTCCTAAATAATGAAATGTTCTTTTGAATCAAATCATTTTATAAAACTTAGTCCTACTGAGCCTTTCGCTCACGTTTTATTTGTTTTAAATTTTCCTCCCTCTAGGTGGTTTCCCATTTAGGTTTGGAGAGGATTCTTCAGACCGAACTCAAGGAGCAATAGGAGGATTGATTTATATTTTGTATTATTTAATCAAGGCATGTAACATTTAACTTTATTTGTATCTGACTGTGATTGTATTTATGATATTGTTCAGGACCATGTGTGTGCACTAAGTTGTGAGTTGTGGAACCCATACTCGCGGTTTTTATTTAATTATTATTATTTGCTTAACGTTTATAAATTCTTTTATAAAAATGTGGTTGAAAATCTTCTTAATTCTCACTTAATTTGATCCTTAAACCATTGGTTTTAATTAAATCCTCTTTTAATTAATTTAAATAATCCGTCACGTCACCTCCCGTACTCCGGGGCGTGACAGCTAGGCTAGCCAACAAACATAAGTTTTTGGGAGAAAGAGCCAAATAACACATTTAAGCTAAGAATAAGTAAATAATATCATATATTTAAAAATGTCTAATAAATAAAATATCATGAGAAATTGAGATATATCTTATGATAAATTGAGAACAAAGTCCCGAAAATAACCTTACCTCTTTCTTTTGTCCATCTCTCACCCTTTTCCCTCGTTGGCACCAGTGATGGCTGCGAAAACTGTATTGATATGCTAATGCTATATTTCTAAGAGACATAAAAATTTATCGATGACGTCACTGGTGACCGGCAATGTCGTCAGTGGCCGAAAAATAATGTATTAACATGTAAATACAAAAATTTACCGGCAATCTCACCAAACTCTAAAAATACCATATTGACATGTAAATAATAGTATTTTATGTAAATACAAAAATTAACCGGTATCTTCGTTGGACATCACTGGCACCGCGATGACGTTGGCAGCCATAAAATACAATATTTAGCTATAGATATTGTATTTACATATACATACAAAAATTTATTAGAGACTTCGCTAGACCATCGACAGTCAGAAAATATAATATTTATCTGTAAATACTGTGGTTTTGCCGGACATTGCTGACACCTACCATGAACCCGGTAGCCATAAAATACAATATTTATATGTAAGTATTGTATTTTTATGTAAATACAAAAATTTACTGACGACTTCCCCAAACCACCGAGGACTGAGAAATGCAGTTTTTGCCTGTAAATATAAAAAATTATAGGTGGCTTCGTCGGTGGCCAAGAAATACTATATTTCCATTGAAATATAGTATTTACATGTGAAAACAAAATTTTACTAACAACTTCACCGAGCTTGATCGATATTGATAGCATCAAGGGCAACTGAGAAATACAATATTTCTTAATAAATACAAAAGTTAACAACTCTATCATTGATGGCCAAAAAATATTGCATTTCCTAGTTGATATGTATTTCGATTAATAATAAATTCCTTCGTATATTTACCAGAATGACAACTACACCGTTCGATGGCATTACCGTCCAAAAAGTACTAACCATAAATATAACAAAACTTGAATACAAAATACTAGTTCGATACAAAAATAGATCCCCAAACAAAACTTAATTTTAGTAAGATAAAACAACAACAATAAACAAAGGATTAGATTTCGGATGAGATTGACATCTCAATCATCACGAGCTATGAAGAGGAGAGAGAGAGTAATCAACACTCGACAGGCAGACGATCGTCATGGAGGTGGTGGTGTTCGTCAGCAATGGTCGATGATCGGATCTGTGCCATCAAGGATGATGGAGAGAAAATCAAAGAGAGATTGCAAAGAGAGAGTGAAGAGAGAGGGGATGAGGGAGAAAAATGAAGAAGGAAGATAAAAAGGGGAAAAAATTAGATCTATTTTATGACTTTGAGGGTATTATAGGCTATTCATGCTTGCAAAATACTGATTAATTTAAAACATACAATTCATTTCACATTTTCAAAACTTATGAAATAATTTACTAATGGATTAGTAAAATACGCTGTTTGTTACAATTTTTTTTTCCTTTTTTTAAAAAAAATATTCCCACATGAATTGTTGTTGACGACAACATTTCTAAGCACCGGATGTGTTTGAATAGATTAAAAAAATGTTATTTTTTTAGCTAAGCCTAATTTATCAATGTCACGCCTGTCAAAATCCAATAAAAGATATCACAGTTAATAAATAAAGTATTTAAAGCTGTAGGTAAAAATGCCAAGTTTTAAATATAGTTATTAAAAATCTTACCCTGTATTTTTTTTTAAATGTAAGGTTGCAGGTGAAAATGCCAAGCTTTAAACATAGTTATTAAAAATCTTACACTATCTTAAAGGAAAAAAAAAAGGCGTTTTAGGCTTTTGTAACTTTAATCTACACTAAAAATTAGTTGAATATAAACGGCCAGGTCCTTGTATAAAATGTGAGAGAAATGAGATGATAGTGTCTTTTTTTATATGGGACTCCTTAAAGTTCTTATTTTGAAATTTTACAACAAAGAACATAAAAAATATTTTTCGAAACATGAAGTAAGCAACAATCCGCTCTTGTTCCAACGGTTTGGCATCTCCTTGCTACCTTCCAGATCAAGGGTTTATTTCTGCTAGATGTAAAATGTAATTTTTATTTTTTTTTTTTAACGAAGAAGGGTTTTGATTGAACCGACCATCTCAACTACCAAAACTGAAATTGAACCATCGACCACCTCAGTTACCAAAACCAAAACAAAACTACCCATAAAAGCCCCTTTTCGGTTTTATATCGGTCGTTGTCGGTAGCTTTCCGTTTTTTGATTATTTTTTAAATCCTAACCACAACTTGTATCAGCAGCAAAAAGCCTTCATTCCCTACATTGCCCTTTTCCTAAGAAACAGTGAGTCACAGAAAGTAGTGCGACCAAACAATTTGGGGGAATTCTCCATTGCTCTCATTGGCAAGGGATGATAGAGGTATCTTCTAAACCGTATGATTGACATCAAACGGATATGAGGAGTGGAGTGACTGCACTTCTTTTACAGCAGCTTCTCTGCTTCAATAGAAATTGATGATGCCTTGTAGCCCTCATGATTCATTATTGGTGGGAGAATGAAGCTCACTAAATCGCCGTGAAATAGGCTCATGCCTCATGGTGAGTTTTATTTCTTTGGGTATGATCATTTGGATGGAATGATGAGAAACTGGCCTTTGTTACTTGTAAGTGACAAGAATATATCTGCGCTTTTTCGTTTAAGTTTCATGGGGATTATCAAGATCGATAACACCGTCTGCTTGACAAACTTTGCTAAACCAAGCACACTACAAATCTAACTTGTTCCCTGCTATCCCTTTACTCAGGGAGATGGCCAATACACATTGCATAATAAAATCCTGAGACTTTATTTTTTTTGCAACTTTCTTCTAATTTCAAATTGTCCCCACTTTAGTACCTTTTTTTTAATAAGCAACACTAGTTCTTTTGTTATCCCAAGAATAACTACCCAAGAGAGGGGTGAATTGGGTTTTCGAAACTTTTACAATTATTGGAAATTTTCTAAAGGAAAATGCTTAAGAAGTAAATATGAGAATGAGATAATACGAGCACAATCAAGCAACAATTAAGCAGCAATAAAGTGAAGAGTAAGGAGAAGAAATGCAAACGCTATTTATAGTGATTCGGCCAATATGCCTACGTTCACTGTCGCCAAGCTAAACTCCTTTGCTTGACCTCTTGCGCTAATAGACCGTCTTTTCGGCATGATCACTCATTTATACAACCGGTGACTTGCTCAACCCGAGGCTCACCACACCTTCTTACAAAGTGACAATTTTCCCAGAGATTGTCTAACCAAGAATTCTCCAAATTTACAAGGCTTTGGAAACCAACAATGAAAATAATGTAGTTGTAATTTTGGTACACTCACAAGATATACACTCCAAAACAGAAAGAGATTAAAATAAAAACTGTGGTATGTGTTTGGAGGTGTGAGTAATTCTCAATTAGAGTATGAAACAATTTTGGTGTGTAATGAATGCTTGAGAAGAACAATGTAGAATAATGTCAAATTTCATTTGTGTTCATTCATCATTTATTGCACATTGAATGGATAGGTATATATAGCTTCCTAGTGCTTAGAAACATCTGAACAAATCAATTTTGAGTCAAACTAGCCGTTGCAAATGGAGCTCCAACGGTCAGAAAACTAGCCGTTACAAATAGTTCGACAGGCCGGAAGTAAAGATCGGCAGGCCGAAGAATGAGGCGCTAAAAATTAATTTCTCAACGGTCACCAGATCGGCAGGCCGGTTCATAGTTCGGCAGGCCGAAATTTGAACCATCAGCAAGCCGAAAGTTGAGTTCGGCAGGCCGCTAAAGCTTATGCAGAAACGGGTTTTGAAAACCCTCAGATCGGCAGGTCGAAGCAAGGAGTTCGGCAGGCCGATCTCCATAACTTCGGCAGGTCGAAGATGCCTTCGGCAGGCCGGCAGAGCCTTTACAGCGAGGGGTTAAAAAAATCCCCAGATCGGCAGGCCGAAGCAGGATTTCGGCAGTCCGATCACCTTCGGCAGGCCGACCAAATTTGGTCGGCAGGCCGATCTGCCTTAGGCCAATATGCTTATGTGACCTAATTTTGAAACCTGTTTTATATCAACATATTTAAGCACTTCTAAAACAGTTTAAATCATAATATTCACATGCAATATGAATTCAAAAATAACATTAAATGCAAGTATGCAATGTGAGTGTGTGCTCTTGAGCTTTCTTTTGATCATTCAATTTGAGAATTGCTCACTTACAATTATAGACTTTAGAATAAAAACTTGTAATCTTCAAGTCCTTGTGAGTTCCCTTTCAAAAGACTTTTTCCACAAGCTTTCTTGAACTGTCTTCACTTGATTTCTTGAAACGTAAGCTTAGAGGCACTCAGGATAATTATTTGTTTAAAAGAATATTTTACACATATAATAAAAATTGTATTTGTTATCATCAAAAAAGCTTTGTGAAACCTTGGAGCCAACATCTTTAAATAACAATTAACCCACCTAAGCTTAATAGGCACCATATCCAGCATGAACCCTAAAATTTACTGCATTTAACTTGATCAAATCACAACATACCCGCAAAATTAAACCCACTGAAACCAGCAAGTGCAATAATGCCTAAACGTAGGTTTTTTTTTTTCAACAATTTGATCGCAGAGCCAAAGGCTAATGGTTTGCTTGGTATGCAAGTTCATAATGATGTAGTTTAGGAACTTTATGATTTAAACTGTGGGTTCCTACTGCGATAGTTTTGAACTGACGTTGAAAAAATATAGCTTATGAAAAAATAAAACAAAAATATGAATGATTTTTACTCTAAAAAAGGTTCATACTGTGAGAACTTAAAGGAAGCCAAGTTTGGATTTTGAAAGTTTAGGGCGTTTTAAAACCGTCTCTATAGTTTGAACCGGCTTCAGTTATTACTCAACCAAACACCAATTTAAACCACCTGCAAAGTTTGAACCGCCTAAATCCTATGTACCAAACACCTTGTAAACTTTTTGGTACCTTTTTCAATCACATAGGACCTTAATTTAGCGTTTATTCAAGCTTGCAAGATCCGCACAACCCAAAATAATAGACTTCAAACCTACAGAAATCGACTTGCATCTGAGTATAAATCGACTAGTAAAGACCAACAATCGCACAAGGAATCCCCACACAAATTAGACAAGCGGCACGATTTAAAAGCAAATCAAACCGTGCAGTGCAGTTAGCCAATGCTACTTGAAAAATGTCACAATAGCCTCTATTATTCAAGGTTGAGCCTGTAGATAAATGACTAACATAAGCTTAACAAATAAAAATCCAAATTTCCTCGGACAATTGATTGGTTCAACGATAGTAAAACCCATTAGAAGCAGCTAATCCGTCATCAACAGTTTTCCATGTCTTAACAATGGCATTATTCAAAACTTTAGCCACTTCCACAGACTCAACCACACTACGTCAGAGAGGAGAGCATTTACGAGAGGCAAGAGTATGCCAACTCCTTTTCCTCAGACAGCTCTGCTGCTGTCAAGTCCAACTTCTTCCTAGAGAACTCATCAATATCAAGTCCTGTGCCGATAACAGAAATGAGTAACATGTGAGATAAATTAAAAAACTATAGCAGATTGCATATAACAGTTGGAAAGAAAGACTGCAATATGTCGAAAAATTAATAAGTATACAGTAGTTACATCTAGATTGCTGTGGATACAAAGGTGCATACTTTTTTAAAGAGAAAGGTAAAACTAAAATGCTTCAACTAGTATGAAGGTTGCATATACCAAAAGACACATCAATTTTGCCTATTATTGAAATTTTCTAATGATATGCATAGTTTTCCAGTGCGAAAAGACTCTTACCTTGAACAATTGACCATTCACCATTTTTGCAAGTGACTGGGAAAGAATAAATGAGACCAGCTGGTACGTTGTACGAGCCATCAGAGTACACTCCCATGGAAACCCATGTTCCCTGAAATCAAAGAAACAAAAATCGTGAGCACCGGCAAACTGTACTGCACATGGATGTTGAAGAATTTCAAAGAACTAAAAAGAAAACTAAAACCAACCTCTGGAGTTCCAAGAACCCAATCACGGATGTGGTCACAAGCAGAACTGGCAGCAGACAAAGCACTTGATAGCTTACGAGCTTTGATGATTGCAGCACCACGTTGTTGGACGGTGGTAATGAATTCTCCATTCAACCTGCAGCAAAGAAATTATTCAGTCAGCTTAAATCAAAGAATAGGTCTGAAGTAAGAATTAACGATCTATGTCATCCAGTATCATACCATGCATCATCGGCAACAAGCTGACGGACAGGCTTCTCCCCAGATGGTGTTTTGACAGTTGCATGGTTCACATCAGGATATTGAGTTGAGGAGTGATTTCCCCAGATGATGACATTTTTAACATCACTAACTTGAACATTCAATCTCTCTGAGATCTGACCCAATGCCCTATTGTGATCAAGTCTAGTCAAACAAGTGATGTTTTTCTCAGGGAAAGATGGTGCGAATTCCTTCAAAATCAATGCGTTGGTGTTTGCAGGGTTAGCAACAACCAAAACCTGCAGAAGAAAGCAAACAGAATTGCAACGTATTAATGTTAGATCAATCTGAATATAAAAAGTGCAAGATTCTTTCATTGTACAGGTATGCATCATTTAAATTTCATATTTAAAAATTTAGGAATGTTAAGCGTCATTTTTTTTTTTGGAAGAAGAAGATATTAAGCGTCTTATTGGATTTCGAGTCCAATTTCTTTTCATATGTGGCTTGCTCAGAGAATTCATACTCAAAGTATCTGTTAGCTAGATTAAAGCCTCGCGCTATAGCAAGACAGCATGTGAAATTGAAGCAATCAAAAAAATCCTAAAAACTTTTTGCTAGTATTTCAGATAGCACCTACAATTTTGTATACTGGTCAGCATTTTGAAAGTTATGTCACAATCATAACACAGAATGTTGGATTTGCAAGTTGGTAGAGAATTCAAAATCAATAAGCTCGTCTTCAAATAACATCAAAATACATGATATTGAAATAAAAATGAGTATAGAATATAACTGACCTTGCAGTTTGCAGCAGCATGCTTCTCAAGTGCTGAGGCTTGGGCCTTGTAAATTGAGACATTCTTTGACATCACATCCTTTCTCTCCATGCCTTCCTTCCTTGGAAAGCCACCAACCATCACAGCAACATTGACTCTGGTGCATGCCTCGACGACATCGGTTGTTGCAACAACACCTAGTACAAGAAGTATTATATTACACATTAATCACATCTCATTTTGACAAGGCTAGAATCAAGAACACATGGAGAAGTTCCCACAACTGATAAAGAATTTCCAAAGTTGAAAAAAAAAAACAAAACAAAAAAAAGCGCATCATACCTTTAAGAAGAGGGAAGGCAGCATCCACCAATTCCATCTTCACACCATTCAATGCCTCAGCAGCCGGTGGGATATCAAGCATGTGCAAAATTACAGGCTGATCGGGACCCAACATAACACCCCTAGCAATCATAGGGACAAGAGCATACCCAATTTGTCCTGCAAAACCACCATTAGTACTTAATACATCGTCTTAAAGAAAATTATTTTTAAATGGAAAAGGAGATAAAAGGAAAAGGAGGAAAAGCATTCCGACCAACATGGTACTTGCCAGATAAAAGAGTACAAGCTTTTTGGATAACATTTTTGTCTTTTGTTTTTACCGAGAGAGGTAATATGAAGAGTGTAGATTTTCTCAAGATGCTGCTTACGAAAATCTCCACCACTCTTTCCCTTTTTTTGAAAAAAAATAAAAATACAAATAATACCAAACAAAGTCCTTATCATGATGACATTAAAAAGAACAAAACATTCCCCTGTTCTTGTACGCTTTAAATCTGTATCCACTAACACCGTTATGCTAAGATAATCTCATGAAAGCTTGCTCATGCATAAAAATACAGACTTTATTAACTCGCAGTCCAAAAACAAAAGGCATCGTAAATCATAACATAACAATTCGGAAAATCACCTAAACAATCCACTAAGATCAATATTTCCAAACCTCGGGAGCGGGAATAAATCAGGTCACGAAATCAGAACACCACTAAACGAACTATACAATCAAACACGCTCAATACAGACTATCGGTTCAGAAAATTAATTCTAAAAACAGATCTTTTCAAATTTTACTACTTTAAAAATCGCCTATTTCAAACAAATCGCCCTATGGCTAACCACAAGATCTGAAACATTCGACGATCAAACACGAAAGGAAAGAATAACATCAAAACAAACCAATTCAAGAAGAAAAACCGATGAATCTCGAATCGGATGGAAGAAAAAAGTGAGCGAAGTGGAAGTGTTCCTGTCAGATCTGAAGCGCAAAGATGAGTACCTGCGGCTCCGGTGACGAGGACGCGAACTGGTTCCTTGGAAGCCATTGGAGATGATCAAGAAATCTAGAGAGATAAAGAACGAGGACGAGAGAGAAACCGATCTGGACGATGAGAATTTGGTAAAGTAGAGAGTGAGACTGAGCTTCGGAAATGGCGAGGGGGGAGAGGAAAAGAAAAATTTATAGGCAAATTATCTTCAAAACGGCGACAAGTTGGCGTGTTCAAGTGCTGACGGCGTTAGTGTTTGGTGTGACGGAGAGAGAATCACAAGTGGGAAAGGAATATTCCGTTAGGATTCTCGTTTAGATTGATGTCCAAACCGAAGGACAAGGGCCACGAGTGATACGTGGCTTCATAGAAAAGTTCGTTATATCTTTTTTTTCTCAACTACTGGCTGAGCGACTAGAGATGAGTTGACTAGCCTTTGCAACTGAAAAGTCGAATCAACTAGTGGTGCAAGTAGTTTTCCAATTTTTGGAATTTTTAATTTTAATTAATCAAAAGAAACTACTTTTTTCTTAAAAAAATATATATTAATATATGCTACCATTGATGAATAGATTCTGATATATCCATAATGCCCACAGATAGCTTGATACGAAATCCTGATAGGAAAATGCCTTTTTTAAAAAGCTTCAAGTATATATATATATATATATACGAATTGTGGTGATCATGTCCATGATGATGATATGTTCTTAGAGATATCACGTGTCGCATGCCTTGTGACGGAGTATTTATATGCTTTCTCAATTTATTGTTAAAACATGTCACAATTACTAACCATATCACACTTCAATTATGATTGAAGTTTTAAGTTTAAAAAACTATAATATATAAATGTTTTATATTATAGTAATTTTTTATTTTTTATTATAGTTATTGAGAGGTTTATATTATCCACAGCTAAAACTGATAAGTTAAAATTGAAGTACCAAACATCTAATACACAATGATGAAGCCCTAATTTATTAATAAGAGAGCCATTTTTTATCAAAATTATACTAATGCATAGAGAACTATTAATTTAATAGAAACCAAGTCTAATCTATACACATACATATTATATTAAAATTAAAACTACTATATAAAAAAATAAAAAAACTAAGGAGGTCAAGGCTCTGTTGTCTCCGTCATTGCCTATACATGTTTTAGTTTAAATTGGGACACAAAATTTTCTCAATATGTCATTGTTATCTCATAGAAGCTCCAAAAAAAAAAATCTTGGAACTAGGATCCAGGAAAAATTTGAGTAGACATGCACTTATGGTTCATTGGTCATTTTATGTAATTTTTAGTTACTAAAATGTCTAAAAACTGACAAAGAAGGCCATTTCTTTCCATTTTCTTTTCATATTTTATTTCTTTATTTCCTCGTAGTTGAAAAATAATCGCTTTGTTCAAATTTTAGCTTAGAATTAAAAATGTTGCATGTTTGAACGATGCTAGCACGTGCCTCCTCATGCGTGAAGACTTCCTTCACTTTGGGTTTGTGGAGTAGCTAAGATGTGCTTTTTTAATTCAGTGAAACTAGACCTTTGCACACCTCTTGATCCAAATCTGCAATTCTGGTCTATAAGTTTTGTTGAAGAACTAGGGCGTATCCTCACGATGGAGTTATCAAAGTAGAGGCAATGGTCAACAAGGAACAAATCAAACACTAAATAAGGTGGGGCACAAATTGAAACTTATGTGAAGTAAGAGGAATGCCACCTAATTCTCTCAAGAACCCCAACTGCAATATTAATCTGTGTGCCAACTAATGAATTGTCATATTTATATTTGTATATGTTTAAAAGATTGATGAAAACTCCTACCAAGGGATGGATGTAACACTTTTCCCAAGCTAGCAGCTCTAAACCCACCATAATGTTATCTCTTAACAACTATCACTAAAAACTTAATAAAAAATAACTTTATACAATGACAAGTAATAACCTTTATTCTGAATCAACTGTCAATATACAACACACTAAAAATCACTAATTTCACATCTTAATATCTATAGAATTGTCCCATGATCTTGAACCATTCTCGCTCGGTCAACTGAAACCTCTACTTGGAATCTACTTGTATCATAAGAACTATTTAAGCTAATGCTCAGTAAGTATACCATGTAGTTTTCACGTTCAAAATACTTTTCTCGAAGTATTCTTCGAGGCCCTCTGCGTGATGCTACTCTTGTGTTATTAGAACCTTTACTTCATACTCATTGGCCCACTCTCTTGGAACTCTTTTCTTCAAGAGATTTGGCCATTATAACATTAACTTTCTTTAGTTTATAACAAACAAAAAGTTCACATCATACGTAAGATAACACACTTTTCATAAAACATGACAAAACATGTACACATTATAATCACAACATAAATTTAAAACATGCTTTCACAAACATATTATTGTTTAAGTGATGCAATGGAAAATATACTTACCTCAATATGCTTAATGAGGAATAACTACTATCTTCTTTTTCTTTCTTCTCTCCCTTTCCTCTTCTTTTCTTTCTTTTTAAGTCTTTTTTTTCTTTCTTTTTCTCACTCAAATTTCCTACCTTTGGTCATGCTACAAAATGGCCCAAAGATTTCATATTTATATGCATCTATTAAGCATGACAATGTATCTTTTAACTTGTAACTTGACATGTATCACTAAATGTCACTGTGCATATAATCCACAGGGCTTCCTTCGACACTTAGCTATCACGTGCGTTTGCCACATGTCGATGTGTATGCTTGCCATATATTACCTAAGATACAAAACTTACTTCAATCCTTGCCATGTGGCACTATGTGTCGTATGCATGCTTGCCATCTAACCAACTAGCATGAATGCCACCTCCTGCCTATGTGTCATGTCAAGATTAGTCATCAGCCTCATGACAATTCCCTATGCTTTCTCGAGTGATAAGTCATAGCCTAACCGAGCTTCATGTGATTGCCACCTCATGTTTAATTTGCAACAATCTCGTTAAAGCTTCTAAACATCTTCCAGTCTTAAAGTCATAAGTTTCTAACTTTAAGAAAGAAGCTTAAGAGGTTAGGTGTTACAACTCTTCCTTTTTATAAAAATTTTGTCATCAAAATTTGGTTATTCAAATTTCTCAAATTTAACAATTGTTAGTACTATGTTGATTGAGTTCTTATCCTACAACTCTTTAAAAATCTCCAGAATCGTATTACTCTAATATCAAAATGTAATGCCCCTCCCAAGCTAGCGGCTTTAAAACTCTGCCAGCTCGAGAAATACGTTATCTCTTAACATCTATCACTAAAAACTTAATAAAAAAATAACTCTATACAATGGAAAGTAATAACCTTTATTACAAATCAACTGTCAATAAATAAGACACTAAAAATCACTAATTTTACGTCTCAATATTTGTAAAATAGTCATAGGATCTTAAACCATTCTTGCTCGTGTAACTGAAACCTCTACTTCGAATCTACTTACATCACGAATACTATATAAGCTAATGCTTAGTAACTATACCATATAGTTTCCACGTTCAAAATACTTTTCTCAAACTTTTCCTTAGGGCCCTCTACATGATGCTACTCTTGTGTTATTAGAACTCTTAGTTCATACTCATTGTTCCCCTCTCTTGGAACTCTTTTCCTCAAGAGATTTGTCCCTTATAACATTAACTTTCTTTAGTGTAACGCCCCTTCACGGGACTTCACAGTTACCGTCTTATAACATCTATTATTTATAGCAAAACAAAATTTTTGTAGAATTTAAATAATCAAGTAATATGAAATAGCTTAATTTTTTAAAAAAAACAACACTTTTTAATCAAATCAAATATCTTCATCTAAAAATAAAAATATAGTTGCAACATTACTAAAAACATTAAACTTATCAAAATATCTTTAACTTGTGAAATCTCATAAAATAAATGAAAACTAAAATCTGCGAAATTATAAATAATTGAATAAAAGTTTAAATCATCATTAACTTAGGATGCGTCACTCTGATATTCTATTTTTGCCACCACGCACACACCTGCACTGATCTCCTTTATCCTCATATCTAACTCTTGTTTCTAGCTGCAATATGAGAAACATCTAGTAAGCATAATGCTTAGTAAGTACACCCTAACTCTCACAAAAGATTTTCATCAAATAATAATGTTTAATAAAATAAATTCATTATTGAATAAATATATCTTTTTAAAAATATATATATAGTAATACTTGAAAATATCATATAGTAGGGCTCTGATGTTGTACCGTCATCATCATAGTGTGCTAGTCACGAAAGGAGTGAGGGAACGATCCCTAAACCAATCGTGACAAAGATGAAGCGACCGCTCATCAATCGGTCCGCTTACCTGACCCCATCATCACCATCAATTCGTCAAGTATACAACGCCTTTTTAAAACATCAAAATAATAATATAGATAATGCATATATATAGGTTTTCATAAAAAGGTTTCCATCAGATAGAGTAATGAGGTAAAAATAACATTATCTTTCATTGTTTTCCAACAATTTCCTCATTATTAAAAATCCTTATCTCAAAATGTCTTCATAACATATCATCAACATCAATCTAGATAATTTTGGACAATCATATTGCAGGTAAGAGATGTACTTACCTGATCTTTAAACTTACTCAATCTTTTATGGTAGGTGACACGACGACTTGGGTCTTTAATGTGTTCGCTTCTTTAAAGCGTTCATGCCAAACATTTATATTGACCATAAGTCACTAATAATACTATTAACAAAATTTATATATCTCATACTATCATTGAACATCACCTTATCATGTAAAAATATCAAGAAGCACAAAATCACAATTTATGAACCTATGACATAATTCCCAAAAGTAGACAGAATGACTTTTATTCACTTAAAAATTCATAATAATCTCATCTTAAATCCAAATCAGCCAAATCTAGTGACATTAGAAACTAGACTCAAAAACAAAGAATTTGATATATAATACGCATATTTTAACAATAATTTGCATAAAGAAAAAGTACTCAAAATTCAGTCTAAATTTTAGGTCTGTGTCCAACTATACAGCTTTTAGGGTTAATTTCAAAAAATTATAACTATTTAAAGAAAATTTTGATTCAAGCGATTCAAAAGCCAAACAAAATCTTGAGATGTCTAGTATTTGGAAAAATATAAGAAAAATATAAACAGAATAATATAGAATTGGAAATCACTAGAACACAATAGCTATGAGGTGTTTGTATGAAAAATAGGCATAAGGCATCAAAAAATTTCAATACCAATCCATAACCTAATAAAACCTCAATTAAAATTGAAAACACATAATTAACATAATACTAATTGATAATAAAATGCACCCATCAAGATCTACGTAATGAAAATATGAAAATCTATGATATCTCTAATCTAGGGTTTAATAAGAGGTTAATCAAAACAACCAAATCATCAACTCTTTTCAATTACGAATTGACATGAAATACAAACAATAAAAAAATCAATGTGATAATAATAATAATTATAATTTTAATCTAGCACACCAAAACA
This sequence comes from Artocarpus heterophyllus, assembly GCA_025403435.1. NCBI lineage: Eukaryota > Viridiplantae > Streptophyta > Magnoliopsida > Rosales > Moraceae > Artocarpus > Artocarpus heterophyllus. The sequence goes on from CM046341.1 coordinate 9,665,229, forward strand.
TCAAACAAATATGTTAAATGATTGATACACTTATCAAGATGAATGTAATTAGAGAGATTAGAATCTTGATAAAGCCAAGAAAACCAAGCATGAAGCCAATCAATGAGGAATGAATGAAGTTTAAGTCTAGGGTTATTAATAAGAGGTCTTATATAATTTTTAAGTGTGGGCTACTTATGAAACATAATAAACTTTTTTTTTTCTTTTCCTATGTGTAATACTTTTTTTTTTTTTCAATTCTCGACAAAGCTTTTGCCGCAGGCCCAAATAGGCCCGACATACATATGTGGGCGTGCAAAGTTAACATCAAACATATTACACATACCATTCAAGTTATATATATTCTTATATATTTATATTATTAAATAAAAACAAATCAATTATATATTTAGTTAAAACAAAACAAAATACATCTTCACATTATTAATTCATAAATAACCATAATCCATTTGGCATGAACATTTTCTAGGACATTAAAACCCTTGTCGCTGTCATATGTAACATCCCCAAATAGTATGTTAGTAATAACATCATTGTCGTCAATTATGGCATTAGACTCTCTACTTACCATTAAATAGAAAATTAGGGTATTATAATATCTCCTACCTTATAAAAGTTTTGTCCTTGAAACTTAGAACAATTCAGGATATTTAGTTTTCATCATCTTCTTCATTCCCATGTCGCCTCCTCTACTCTATGGTTGCGCCATAACACTTTCACCAATGCAATCTCCTTGTTCCTCAGCTCTCGGGCTTCTCTATCCAAAATCTCTACACAGGTTTCTCCTCATAACTCAAGTCTTCTCGATCTTGTATTGTTTGTGGTTGATCACATGTTCATGGTCTGCTACATACTTTTTTAACATTGAGACATGAAAACATTATGAATGGTCGACATCTCCTTGGCAAGTCTAACTCATAAGCCATATTGCCAACTCGCTTGGTTATCTTGTAAGGTCCTACATAAGTGAGACAAAGCCTCCCTTCTTGCCGAATCTCATTACTCCCTTCATCAGTGCCACTTTGATAAAAACAGAGTCACCCATGGTAAACTCTAGAGGCCTTCGTCGTACATCAGGGTAGCTCTTCTGTCAGCTGCGAGCAGTCTCAATTCTTTGGCAAATGATCTTTACTACTTCTGTCGTCTCATCTACAAAGTCTGTCTTCTTTTCATTTCAGTTTCCATCTCTCTTTCTTTTAAGTAATTTATTTATTATTTATGCTAAGATATCTTGGACTAAGCCAGAGGAATATTATCACCATTCTTAGCATTGGGGTTAAGACTTTTTTTCTTTTTCTTTTTTCTTTTTTTATATACTCCAAATGGCGCAAAAACAAGGGTCAAAATAATTAGGGGTTTTAGTTTGCACTGCACTCTCAATTGATCTTCCCAGACTCTCTCTCCCGATTCCCCCCTTTCTCCTCAATGCGAGTGCACTTCCCCAAAAATGTTGGCAATCAGAACAATGTCACAAGAAAAAATGGAAGCCTTCTAACTTGCTACCTTATACTTGGGAGTTTTAGATCCCTGTTTCTATCTTATGACGCTTAACTGTTCGTATGCACATCTTTGGTAGGTATAATTGGGCAATAGGCAATTCAACCTTTGATTCATCGTTAGGAAGCTAGACCAAGGTTTATTTATTGTGTGTCAGGTACAACATCGTTATGGATTGGTTTTAAGTTCGTGTCCTGCCACTTCTCTTCTTCCTCCTAAATAATTCTTTATTCTGGTAATGAAATTTCATCATATCTCAGGATGATGATGATGCAAAATACAATACTTCACAATTTTTTTCTTTTTTTTTCGAGAACAAGATTGTAAGAACAAACTTATTAGTTTTTTGTAGGAATTATGAATTTAGAGAGCTCATTTTTTTCCACTTCTCCCTTAGTCAATCTATAAAGATATAGACGGATAGCAAATTACATCTACATGGAATTGGTGCTGAGCTGTGAATTTCTATAATGATAAACAATATGTCTCTTCTTCTCACAATCAATACTAGCCTTGTCTCTAACTAAAATTATTCAAAAACAAAGGTTGTGCGAAGTCCTCATCACTTCATCAAGTTCTCCTTGTAAAAGCCTAAAGAAAAAATGAAAAAAGTCGATAGTTCAAACGGTAATCGCACGCCATCGCCCTATGAAATCCCAAGTGGTAAAAGAAGCCAAAAATGTAATCTGGTTTTAGAAAAAACAACCTAATGATTTTCTACACATGAACATCGGGGCCTATTTATAAGATTGTATGTGGCATTTGATAATTAATGTGCTATATTTAACTATGCTTTTAAATCGTTTGGTTGCTTTATGTGAAGTGTTTGACCTTTTATTTATTTTATTTTGTTTTATTGTAGAAACTACAAAGACAACATTTGATAATGTCTCTCTAGTAAGTTACATTTTTCTTTAGTTCTTTATTTTCATGATTTCTCCGTTACTAGCTCTGCATGGCACGATCGACCTCGATACCTATATTTCTAAACAGTTTTTGTTAAAAGATTTCTTTTCTCAAGGCTTTTTCTACGCTGAATCTTCACTTGAAGTGTTTTTCCCAGGGGAGAAAAAGAGCTGTCCTTAGAAAAGAATAAAAACAAAAAACATGCTCTATCATTGTACATCTGAATTATTAAACTGAACTTCTTGTGACTTATGGACTTCATATATGGAATGTAAAGTTCGCTACAAAATAATTCATAGATTCCAAAGGTCACGAGTCCTAATCATTTCTCACCCTACATGTGTGGCGAGTTTAAAACCCAAAATGCTTTGTATGTTTTTGATTTGCTTCTTGCTTTGCAGAATTATTATATATTTTGTTCGTAAACACTTTTTGTTAAATGATTTCTTTTCTTAATGCTTTTTGTATGTTGACTCTTCACTTGGAAGCGTTTTTTCCTAGGGGAAAAAAAGAGTTGTCTTGGAAAGGAAAAAGAAAACAAAAAACAAGGAAAAAAATGCTCTGTCATTGTAAATCTGAATTATTCATTCGAAAGTCCACTACTTGTGCTATTTAACTATTCTAATACCAGAAACGATTTCTTTTTACATGACTTCCACTTATAAACTTTTATACATATATTGGCTTTAATAAACAAATAATAAAAGGCACGCCCGTGCTAACAACTAGTATATATATACTATATATATATATGAGAATGGTGATTAGGAACCCAAGCGATATACATGCATAGAGCTGGTCGTTAGAATGTTTCATTAGCCTGGTGGTTAGTTGATAACAAACAATTGTTTTGAGGTAAAATTTATAAAATTTGTGAATTTTGACACTTCTGTTATGCGTCATTGAATTATACGAGGGGTATTTATCTTTTTATCCCCTCTATTTTATAAGTTTATTAAAAAAAAAACCTCTACCTTCTGTTTTTTTTTTGTCATATCAAATATGTATATCTTCATATTAAATATAATATACAAATTTATATTCTACCGCGATCCATAATTGATTTTGATACTCAAAATAATCAAATTATTCTGAAGAAAAGAAAAGAAAACTAAAACTTTCAAAAAAAAGGAAAGAAGAAAACAAAAACAAAACCACACAAAAGACCCATTTTTAGGATACTTTCAAAATCCTTGGTTTATTTTTTTTTTTAAGTTTTTGAAGCTTATTTTTCTGTTTGTAATTTTTTAGGTCAAAATTGAAATTTGACTCGGAAAAAGTTATAAATTAATGTATTAATTTTAATTAGAAAATGTACATTTGATGAATTAAAAAGCCAAAAGTATAGATGTTTAAATAAACTAAAATAATAGTTATAAAAGGTAAACAACCCTATTATATGAAATGTACTTATTGTGCGAGCTTGAAATATTAAGCCCTCATAAGTGAAGCAAGTGATGTAGTCACGTATAGTTGAGTGAGATACGTGTCCCATTCAATTTTTGACATTTTAATTTTTTAGACCTAAAGTTTTAGTTTTGCCTTTATGATATGAGAAAATTTTACATGTGCCAAGATGAACAATTAAAATTTGTAGTTATATCCTTTTCTAATAAAAAAATGTGCCCAAGCTGAACAATTAAAATTTGCAATCATATCCTTTTCTAATAAAAATATCTCATGTATATTGTTTTTGTATACTTTAGTCTAATTAAAAAATTCTAACTCTATCATTGGTAAGAAGCATGTGTTAGCAAGAGCTATGATTGGTGCAAAACAAAACAATCTTTCCCAATGGGGCTCCAAGAAGTTCTCAAGAATTAAGGCAGATATGGATATTTAATATAGCATGCATGGCGTGTCCCAAATGTGCGAGGAGTACCTTTATTGAGCAAATTGGGTCCATGTATCCTCTAGGAGTTAGAGGGAAGCGGTAGGAAAGAAGAATATCACATCAAGTATTGTTCAATCGAAATGGTGGATCTTCTATATGCTTTCATAACATGTGTCCCATCAGCTTTTGACATTTTAATTTTTTAGACCCTAAATTTTAGCTTTACCCTTATGATATAAGAAAATTTTACATGTGCCTAAGACGAACAATTAAAATTTGTAGTATTTCTTTTTTAAAAAAAATATCTCGTATTTTTTATATAGCAGTACAATTGACAAATTCTTAACTCCACCATCGGTGAAAGCATGTGTTTAGCAAGAACTAAATTGGTGCACAACAAAACAATCTTCCCTATGGTGCCCCTAGAACTTTACAAGAATGAAAGGGATATGAATATTCAAATAGCATGAGCAGCGTGTCCCAAATGTGCGCGGAGTACCTTTATGTGCAAACTGGATCTGTAACACCGAGATTTTTAATGCATTAAAAATGCATTAAATTAAAGATTATTAAGACAAAGTACAATTAAAGAAAATACTGTATAATAAGATGGAAAATTATACAGTGTTAGAGCAACGCAGTATAAGAATTGAATTGTGTGGACCACAATTTTTTTTATACTTTTATAAAAGAAAAAGAAAAAAAAAAAAGAATCAAAATTCGAGACTTTCTCTCTCCTCTTTCTCTCTCTAGAATTTCTCTCTCTCTCCTCAAATCTCGTTTGAGATTCCGGCGTTATTTTTCGACACCTCCCATACCAGTGGGAAGCTCTCGTTGAGCTGAGTCCAACGAGGTGTCGTGCCACCCAAATAGCCGCCGGAGGAGGCTCACGCGCCGCCCAAAGTGGCGGCGAAACCCATTTTTTCCCGACGTTTTTCTCGCCGTCCGACCACCAATCGACGTGATTTTGGTGTCTATGGACTCAGTGTGAGGAGAGGAACAAGATGGTACCAATTTCCAGCTCAATTTTGGCTGGAAAGGCTTCGCCGGAGCTGCCCGTCTCCGCCGTGTCGCCGCCCCTCGAGAACCGCCGATAATGGCGGCGGTGAGGTACACCGCCGCCACCGTTCGACTCAGACGGCGACGGGGAGTGAAACCCCTCGCCTAATTTCACAGCCCAGCCGCGGTTGGTCGGAGTTCCACCTCCGTCGTGACCGCCGCGACAGCCACCGATCACCACGTTCCCGGCTGCCTCGCCCCAAATTGAAAGGGGGAAAATGTTCAGATGGTTGAGAAGAGCGTGAAGCAACTCTCAATTGCACGAAATGACGGCCGGATCACGGAGAACGACCTCCGCCTTGGTGCGCCGCCGTGGAGCTTGGGCCGCCGTTCCACGCGGTGTTGAGCTGCCCCACCAGGGGAAATACTCAAGAGGTCGGGGAACAATTCCCCCACCTCAATTTCACGGTATCTCCGACGGGAGATAGGAAACGGAAGCCGCCGGTTGGGTCGTGAAATCCATCCTCGATTGGAGCCGATGGAGGCCGAATTGGGTGAAATTGACCCCCACCAATCGACTCATGAGGGAGAATTAGGGGGGGTAGGCTCGAGTCAGCCCTCAACGGAGCCACCGCACGCCGGTCAACGGCCGGTCAACGGCGGGTCAACGGTCGGTCAAAGGTCAAATGGGATTTTGGTGATCCGGACCTCCGATCGAAGATCCGAGACCGCCTCCCGACCGTTTCGACGCTCTGAAAGCAATGGTGAACCTCCGTTAGAGCAAATTCCACTCTGATGAAAATCGTCCAGTACCGACTGTATGCAGATCGAGGCGATTCAAACAGCAACATCGGAGTCTAGAATGACGTTTTCAAGAATGTATGGTCTCCAGGGAAGCATTCCTAGAGCACTGCAGAGGATGCTTCGCAGACTGTAGATGCAGAGAGATACAACGGATCTGCTTGCTTGGAGTTCAAGGTAAGTAGGAATCTCGCCTACAGTATGAACTGTTTTAGATGCTTTCATAGAAATTTATGAATGCATGATCAAGTGATTGTTACACTGTTTATGTGAGAATGAGTTTTATAACGTTACAAGGTTGACGAAAAACCCATTAAGGGTTTTTAAATCATCATTTTTAAGGAAACGGCTAGAACGGAGTCGAACACTCCGATTTAGCATAATGTTATTAGATGGAAAATGTTCCGTGATACGTTAAGTAACGTAACGGTCATGTGAGATCAGAGATTTAAGAGGATGTTTTAAGTAAACGAGAGGTAACCGATGGGTTACAAAGTTAAAAGGAAATGTAACCCCGGTGGGTTACAAGGCTAATTGAAGGAAATGTAAACTGATGGTTTATAAGGTTGAGTAAAAGAACGGTAGACCGAAGTATACAGTCAAGTTATGAAAAGGAATGAATGGTTAATGTTTACGTTTTATTATCAATCGAGTGGATTGATAATAAAGAAAGTTAATTAATGAGGTCGGCTATGTATGATCAGGACACAGAGGCCGACTAATAGAAGGAAAAGGAACGGAATAGAGAACGCTAGAATATAGTTCGGGTAAGTTTCAAACCTCACCTGCAGCATGAAGTAAATGATTTTTAAATGTTTATTTTTTATGATTTGCAAATGTGTTTGCAATTTTTATGTAAATTGTTTTTAAAGTATGCTTGCATTATTTATGCAAAAGTTTTAAAGTTCAAGAAAAAGAATTGCAATGAAATTGCAACCGTTATGTTAAAGGTTTATTTGCATATTGATATGCATAACGTTATTTAAAGTTTAAGTTATGATTTTCAAAGTATTGAAAGTATATTTTACATTATGGACAATGCAAAATGTTTTATAGTTTAAGTTATAAACTTTATGATGCATTTGTATGCAATGAGTTGCAATTGTGGTGCAATAAATTCCAAGAATACAAGTTATGACTTACAAAATGTATTTGCATTTATGATGTATTTATTAAGCAACAAGTTGCATTTATCATGCAACAAGTGTTAGGAATACAAGTTATGATGTGCAAATGTATTTGCATTTTATGATGTATTTTGTAAGCAATATGTTGCATTTGTTATGCAATAGGTTTATGGTATAAGCTATGAATTGCAAGTGTATTGCATATGATGTGATGCATTTGAAATGCTCACTAAAGTTAATAAGAAGGTAATGTAAAGATAAAAAGAAAGTGTCGTACCAGCCTCTTTGTTATGAGGTAATGAAAGTAAAGTTAAAGTTTGACCTCACTAAGGTGAGGTACAAAACTTCAATGTTTGATGGTCTCAAGTATTCCAAAGGGAAGCATCATGTTTATGATCTCATGATTAATGAGTTGTGTACGTACACTAAAGTAAAGTAAGGAAAAGGAAGGTTAATAAAGATAAAGAAAGTTAAAGAACAAGAATAAGGTTGAGAAAGAAATGAATATTTAAGTTTATAGACTGTTCATAAATGCTCATAATTGAAGTTAATAATTGAGCATAAATGGAGTCATGCATTCTGATGTTACTTGAATGTTTTTTTATGAAATGTTATATGTTATGTTTATGGAAAACATTCTGAAAATGCTTACGATAAATGTTTATGAAGAACGTTTCATGTTTTTAAGAAACGGCTTATGAACGACGTTTTAAGAAAAACGTTCAAGAAATATTTTAAGAGAAAGGTTTTACATCCAAAGTTTATGAAAAACATTTCATGTTTTTAAGAAAAGTTTACGAATGACGTTTTAAGAAAAAAGTTTCAGACATGTTTTATGAAAACGTTTTCAGAAATGTTCTATGAAAAACGTTTATGAAGAACGTTTTCAGAAATGTTTAAGGAAAACGTTTATGGAAATATTCATAAATGTTTATGGAAAACGTTCATGAAGAACGTTTCAGAGAAGGTTTTCATGAGAAAAGTTTTTTTTAAAAAGCATGTTTAAATGCTTTGTGAGAATATGTTTGAACTTGCTGAGCGAAAGCTCATTAAAGTTTTTCATGCTGTAGGTAATTTATGGGTGACCAATGGGACCCGTTAGAAGAAGCTGAGTGCTGCGGAGGACAGATGCGAAGATTTGGGTATGGATACCATCACTGTTTGCTTCCGCTACGTAAAGAAACTGTTTCCATTGTTTAATATTGTGTTTTCAAAGTTTTAAAGAAAATTCAAGGTTTTAAGAATTGTATTCAAGTTTTAAGATACAGTTTACAACTGTTTTATGTAATGATAAAGTAAAGTTTTAAACTATGATTTAATAATTGTTTCTTATTAAGTTTTAAGAAACGATTTGAAATGATTTTCATCAGTTTTAAAGAACGTTTTAAAGGAAAAAAAAAAATTTACTACAGTATTTTCTTACTAAGTAAGTAAGATTACTGTTTATGAAACGACGTTTAAGTAAGTAAAGTGACTGCCCGAAAAGGCGGGTCGTCACAGGATCCATGTATCCTCTAGGAGTTAGAGGGAAACGACAGAAAGAAGAATATCACATCAAGTGTTGTTCAATTGCAATGGTGGATCTTCTATATGCTTTCATAACATGATGTCCCATTTAACTTTTGGCATTTTAATCTTTTAGACCTAAATTTTTAGTTTTAATATAAGAAAAATTTTACATGGCCCAAGATGAACAATTAAAATTTGCAATTATATTCTTTTATAATAAAAATATATATCATATTTTTGATATAGTAGTATAATTAAATTCTAACTCCGCCATTGATGAAAAGCATGTGTTTAGCAAGAATCATAATTGGTGCACAACAAAACAATCTTTCCCTATGCTGCCCCAAGAACTTCTCGAGAATGAAGGTGATATGGTTATTCAACATAGTATGCACGGCATGTCCCACATGCGCGAGGAGTACCTTTATTGAGCAAATTGTGTCTATGTATCCTCTAGAGGGAAGCGATAAAAAGAAGGATATCACATCAAGTATTGTTCAATGACAATGGTGGATCTTCTAAATGCTTTCATAACATATGTCCCATTCCCATTCAGCTTTTGACATTTTAATTTTTAGTTTTACTTTTATGATATAAGAAAAATTTTACATGTGCCGAAGACGAACAATTAAAATTTGTTGTTATATTCTTTCCTAATAAAAAATATCTTGTCTTTTTTTTTTTTTTTATACTGCAATCTAATTAAAAAATTCTAATTCTACTGTCGGTGAAATGCATGTGTTTAGCGAGAACTATGATTGGTGCACAACAAAACAATCTTTCCCTATGGTGCCCCAAGAACTTCTCAAGAATGAAAACGATATGGAGATTCAACATCGCATGCACGGCCTATCCCAAATGTGCGAGTAGTACCTTTTTTGAGCAAATTGGGTCCATGTATCTTTTAGGGGTTAGAGGGAAGCGAAAGAAAGAAGCATATCACCTCAAGTATTGTCCAATCGTAATGGTGGATCTTCTATATGCATTCATAACATGTGTCCCATTCAGCTTTTGAAATTTTAATTTTTAGACCTATTTTTTGTTTTACCCTTATGATATAAGAAAAATTTTACATATGCCCAAGATGAACAATTAAAAATTGTAGTTATATTCTTTTCTAATAAAAAATATCTAGTTATCTTTTGTACAGTAGTATAATTAAATTCTAACTCCACCACCGGTGAAAAGCATGTGTTTAACAAGAACTATGATTAATGCACAACAAAACAATCTTTCTCTGTGGCTGCCCCAAGAACTTCTTGAGAGTGAAGGCAATATAAATATTCAACAGAACATGTGTGACATGTCCCACATGCACAAGGAGTACCTCTATTGAGAAAATTGGGTCCATGTATCCTCTAGGGGTTAGAGGGAAGTGACAGAACGAAGGATATCATATGATGTATTGTTCAATCACAATGATGGATCTTCTATATGCTTTCATAACATGTGTACCATTCAACTTTTGACATTTTAATTTTTATACCTAAATTTTTTGTTTTACCCTTATGATATGAGAAAAATCTTACATGGCCCAAGACAAACAATTAAAATTTGCAGTTATATCCTTTTCTAATAAAAATATCTTGTAGTTTTTATGCAGTAGTCTAATTGAAAAATTTTAACTCTGACACCGGTGAAAAGTATGTGTTTAGCAAGAACTATGATTAGTGAACAACAATATAATCTTTCCCTATAGTGCCCCATGAACTTCTCAAGAATGAGGCCATATGGATATTCAACATAGCATGCGCTGCATGTCCCAAATATGCAAGGAGTACCTTTGTTGAGCAAACTAGGTCCATCTATCATCTAAGGTAGAGGGAAGTGACAAAAAGAAGAATATCACATCAAGTATTGTTCAATTGCAATGGTGGATTTTCTATCCGCTTTCATAACATTGCAAGGTGAACTTTCAATAGCGGGAGCGCATAAAGAGTAAAGGCTGTGGAAACTTTCCGAATTTATCTTTTAAAACAATTTTTCAAACTTGTGATTATCCAAATGGTACCTGCAGAGTTGCCAACGCGGTACTCCAACAATTGAAAGTTGAAAAATAAAAATAAAATAGAAATGGGCTAAATATGTGAAGTGGACTTTTGGCACACCAGAGAGTAGACGGAAGAGAAACAAATAATTTAGGGTTTTCATTAAAGGAGAGAGGAGAGAGGAGAGAGGCTAGAGGGAACCAAAGAGAAAATTGTAAAGTTTCTTGCTTAAGTGACATCTATAAATGGATGAACGTAAAAGGCCTCATTAATCGTTGAATGAACCACCTTATAAAAAGGGAACTCATAATTTTATCTTTTGTTTTCCATATGTTTTTCTCAACAGCAAACCATTTCTCTCTTCATTTATTATAAAAAAAATTTTTGAACTATGTCACTTATATCAATATGTTCTTTACACCTATTATATATTTTGAACTATAATTTTTTTTTTCATATTCACCACTTAACTTTGAACGAGTTGTTTAGATGAAGTAACAACGAAAAATTTGTAAGTTTCTTTTAACCCTTAACAAATCAAATTATGGTGGGTTTCATTCTCCTGTTTTTCTTCCATATATCATGTTTCTAAATAGCTTCTCCGTGAATAGAATATATGAGAGATTAGTATGCAATTAATTCATTTGAAGCGAATGATATTTATATTAATTCATAAGTACATATCTAATCTTAAATTACATGAAAACTCAACAACTTTAACCAAAAAATAATACATTTCAAAGTTTAAGGGGTGAATTTAAAAAATATTATATTATAATTGTATTATGACATCTCATTTCAAAAACTTAAAATAATATTTATTTGATTTTAACATGCTTTTCATCAAATGAAGTATCATAATATGATTGATTAGACACCATTTGAGATACCAAAATTTAGACAGAGGATTTAAATTCATTAGGGAGATAGAAAGAGATGAAGAAAATATCGGGTAATAAAATGTGAGATATTAAATTACTTAGTTAAATATTATGTCAATTAAATAAATAATGCAAAATGGATCAATGCCATTATGGATGTCCCCTTAGGTCATCCACAAGTCAAACATATCTAAAAAAAATCGATGAAATTGAACGTTTGTTAATGTGGGTGAACAATGAAGGGATATTGGTCAAAGAAATATATATGGCCGGATAAGTAGCTAGACTAATAGTTGGTTTTGTATTTTTCTTTTTGCACTGTTAGTTGGTTTTATACTTGTTGCTATCTGGAAACCTAATTTCACCTTTTATTTTCTTTTATTTTCTATAGTTGTGTAATTCTGTCTTTTTTTTGGCGAAACTAAACGAAAGGTCCAAAATGAAAGACATAAAATAGTTTAAGGGAATGATAGTCATCTTTCAAAGTTTGAAAGACACCTTGTACCAAGGTCAAAGTTAAAGTGACAACACGTTGTACAAAGGTCGAAGTTAAGAGACAACACGTTGTACAAAGTAAAAAGTTATAAAGAGACACATTTAAGGCTTGACAAGATTTATGGAAGATTTTACAGTGGAAGGGATGCCCTAACCAAATTACTCATTAAGTAGAGCTGATAATATTGGTTATGATACACCAATACCACTCAAAAAACATGAATTTCATAGGGTTATGATTCGAGAAAAGGGGTGTGAGTCAAATTTGGGTTAACTTGAAATTGACACGAAAAGAACGAATAAATTAGAGCTGAAACTGCTTAACCCGAACAGGACACGAAACTCATAAAAGAGATTTTCAAAATATATTGCACATAACATATTTTAGAGTTTTTTATAAACTTGTGATCTTATGATAGTTATTGCACATAACATATTTTAGAGTTTTTTATAAACTTGTGATCTTATGATAGTTGTTCTCTTAAAATTATACTTTTATTCTTTTAATATTTGTGGATATTATCATATTTAAACAGGTTATGGCTTTTTAGTTCTTTATAATATGTAAAAAAACTCAATAAAAGTATAAAATTATCTTGTGAATTTCAAGTTCACTTGTCAATTCGTGTTACGGTTCAATTTCAAGTCATGTCGTGTCAACTTATAAAGTAGTTATGTTGTGTTCGTATTATGGTTTTCGAAAAAATTCATGTCACAGGATGAGTTTGGGTTTGATTGAAAATAATTATAAGAAAGAAACGACCAAAACATGACAGATGACACGAATTGCCACTCCTATTATTAGGATTATTGATTGAAATTGTGAACTTTAAGTCAGATGGTCTATATTGTCTAAGATTGGATATCGAGAGAGGACTTTTTTTGTCACCAGTGTTCTCCAATTTAAAGTCATAAAACACAGGTTGGTGTCATATATGGTAGGGTGCCCCCAACTATAGAATTTCTAAAAAGTTATTCTCAATTGACAAACAAAATATAAACTCAAAAATTAAGCATTGCCTTAAAGAATCCATGATGAAAACACAAATATAATCACAAATCTCACACAAGTTATACACAACTAAATTAACTACAAATTCTCACACATATACGAGTGATACACAACAAATTCTCACACGAAGTTATCAAATTAAACTCCCTGTACACTTTCACACACTTTTTTTGGTACAACTATTCTTTAATTTTGTTTTACCCAACAGGAAACCCACACAGGAAAGAAATTAAAAAAGAAGCCAAACCCACATGCTTAGCATATACTGTTTCCTGTTTTCCATCACCAAAATTGAAATATAATAATAATATTGTTTCCCGTTTTCCATCATCAAAATTTAATAATAATAATAATAATAATAATAATAATAATAATAAGAAATTAAAGAGACATAACTGATTCAGGAACTTCGAGCCAACATATCCTCGAAATCTTCAATTGACTTCTCCTTCTGAAGCCTCATGTCTTGCCTCACCTTGTAGATGAACTCCTCAGCCCTCTCATCCACACACCGCAGCTGTGGCGACGCCGCCACCACCGCGTTCCACGCGTCCTCAACACTGTAAATACTCTTACTTCTCCGCAAATCATCCCCCTTATGATCATCACGATCAAAATTTTCATTATCTTCAACCACTCTTTCATCTTCATTAATATTATTATTATTCTTCTTCTTCTCAGCGCTCGTCCCTGCCTCTGCATGCATGCTATTATAATCACGTAGAATAATATTCTTATTTTTTGTACTACTAGTAATGGTAGTGCCCTCAAAGAGCTCGTCTATGTGTATAGCCGCAAAGCTCTTGTAAAGAGGTGTTTTGTTGTTTTTTTGGTGGTAACATTGGTGGCTATAATACTGGTTGGTGTTGGGATAACGCCGGCAAGAGTTCGATATGGGACGGAGCTTGGAAGGAAGGAAGGAACGCAAGGAAATGAGAAGGCGATGGGTGGTGGCTTTGATGGAGTTTGGGAGGGTGTTTTTGAGAAATTTTTTGAGTTGTGGTTGTGTTTTGGTTATGAAGCTCTTCCACGCCTTCTTAGCGGGTGAAAGCTTCTTATAAATCGCTAGCCTCCAGCGGGACATTAATCAAAGAGATGGGTTTTGTTCAAATTCTTGTTTGGATGAAGAGAAAAGAGAGTTTTGGAGTTTTGAAGAAAGATTGTGCTGAGAGTTTTGATGTGTATATATAAATATATATTTGTTTCCTTCAATTAAGCGTGAGAATATAGATTTCTTGATTCCCACTTGTAACATATGTACAAATTATATAAATATTTTTGAATTAAATAAAAAAGAAAAAAGATAAAGTGAGAGATTAGCTTGGTGAGAGGGAAGGGCAAATTAGTAATTTTGAATTAATTAATTATTAGGTTTTTTGTAGGTCTAAGAAAGTCAGTTGATAACTTTCGGCAGTTGGGAGGCCCCAGGATGGAAGACAAGGAAACTTGGGTTTTAAGTTTTTGGTGACGAGAGAGAAATTATGTCCTATATTTTGGTGGTGGGGGTCCAATTGATTCCCATATAGTGAATTGTACCCTTCTTTTATCCATGTATATGGAACAGTAATTCTTAAAAAAAATGAGAGAAGAAAGTTAAAAAAAAAAAAAGAAAAGAAAAAAAAAAGAAAAAAGAAAACCAGCAGACATGAACTGACCATTATTGAGCTTAAAAAAAAAAAAAAAAAAAGGAGACGAGCTACCATATATCACTAGACTTTAATTTACTAACCAAATATATACCTAATTTATGGTCAAAGGGCCCAAAAAAAAAAAGGATTATATGGAGAAATAATTTCTTATCTTTTGCTTTAGGAAATTATTGTGTCAACATGACTAACAAAATTATTTCAGTTGACAAGGCATTCTTCTGTTACATCAAGATTTGAAATCTGTTGTCCTAAAAGTCGGTCTTCTTTGTTGTGTTACTAATCGATCTTCTGCACATCAACCGAATTTTTACTTTGAAAAACTGTTCTGTTAGTTTGAAGATTTTAAATTTAGATGATGTGTAGAGATCATGTTAGATCGTACTCTTAGGACAACGAAGTTCAACACTGTTTCAATTGGAAGTTAGTACTTATTCAACTTGATTATTTATCCTTGTGGCTTCCATTCAAACGATCTAGACAACTTTATTTGGGCAATTTGTGTGGACTATATGGTTGGCAAGTTAGTTGGCTTTCCAACTTGTAAAGATATCCAAGGAATAGAACTTTTTCCACTTTTGATTTTTCTTTTCTCCCATCTCAAAAGCTATGGCGCCTGTTCTATTACTCGCTTTCCAGATCATTTTAATTTTTAAATAAAAAGAGGCATTACTGCAAAAAAAAAAAAAATGAATTTCTCAAGAGAATTTAAAGCGTTCTTTCATTTTCTCTCTTTCTCTGTATTTCCTGTTTAGCAGCTTTCTCGGACGTTAAATATAAGTACTGCAGACGTACATATTTGTGAGCATTCTAATCCTAACATGCATTGTGTTTAGGAACAAATTTCTAACACTAAATTTTAACTATTATAATGTAAAGTAAAAATATGTTACAATATAAAGCTTTCACGTGCAACAAGATTTAAATTCTAATTTGAGTTGTAACTTAGTTTCCAAATATTCTGATCGGTGAATTCATCAGATATAATTGTTTTTTATACATCAATTTCTGCTCTTTCTCCTACACGTATAGGTATACATAAAGGGTCAGTATTGGGTACTTGGGAACAACTCCATGTCTCATCCGTAACTCTATAGAGTTTCTTGTGGATGCTAATTGTAGGGTCCTCGAAATTCTATCTCAAGAGGTTAACTTAATAAGAGAAATGACGTCATAGTCTTTTTAAACTCATTCTCAATTTCATATTTAGTTGATGTGAGTTTATTCACACGTTTAAATACTATACATATAATTTATCAAGATATATATATATATACTCTTATGGAATGTATTTAAAGAGATTTTTTATATAAGTACGTGCTGCTGAAAAAATAATCTATTGATAAATATCTATATTTTAACTTTTAAATTCAAAAAAAAAAATATGATTTTCATCATTCATCATATTTAATGGGTTGAAAGTGTCCAATACGAGTAAAAACACTCATTAAAGGAAAAGACCCTGCATTAAATTAACGATTTAATGAATAATGATTTACTGAAAAGGTTGCCATATTGAAATCTGCAACGTACGCCTCAATAAAAAGACAGTTTTACGGCGGTATAGTACTGACAAGTGCATCTGTCATGCACATATAAAAGATCTTGGCACTCTCCAACGATAAATAATCGAGCAACTTAAATGCAATCAATCCATAAGTTTCTTGTAAATTGCAAATTAATTAGGTTCTTTCTAGAGGAAGACAAACGAAAGCGAGATAATTAATTATAAATCTTAAAAAGAAGGTAACATGCATAATCTTGGAGCCACCTTTTACTCTCAGATGGACAATATATCTTGAAGATGTATATGAAAAAATAAATAGAATGAAAAACAAACTAAAAGCTAAAAATTAGAGAAAAATTAAAGCTAGAAATAGAATGTATGTGCTCGCATGCTTAGCTATGCTTGCGCTATAAAGTTTTAGTATGCTTTTTCGTGCTCATTATTTTCCTTGAAAAGAGTATATTGAGAAAAGTACTGAGCACATGCCCAATACACCACTTTTGGGATTCAGCAAATAAAAAAAAAGGAATTTGATTTAGAAATTAAGTACTAATGACTTCTAATTAACCGCCAATATTCAGAATTGATTACATTTTCCGCAGGTCAACATTTCGCTGGCTTTGCTATATATCATACTTATTGAAGGTTTTAAAGAAATATACATGTCAGCTGATCAAATAACAACTTATAATAATAATAATAATAGTTAATTACGTACTATTGTAGTTGCAGGAATAATCTACTATATAGTAATTCATTAATTCTTTTCTCAACTGTTAAGTGTTCTAATTCTTATATTCTAAGTTCAATCTATATATATATGTATAAACTTCTCTTTGCCATTTGGATCAGAGAATTTAAGGAGGAAATCGGAAATTACAATCACACACACACATATATAAAACATGAAATAACGGTGATGGAAATTTGAATTAAAAACGGTCAGTTTCCATATTTATGGATATGGTTCTCACACATTCAAATACAATTTCATATCATACATACATACACATATTTGTATAAATATATATATATATATATATATATGCACACATGTGATTTTAGAGATAATAGTTTGTTACAAATCTGTTATAAATATAGTTACACATCAATTAGTTTGCTAGACAGCTTGTTAGACAATTTGTTAGAAGACCTTGAGTCACCAAACTGTAATTTAATTCTTCTTTGGTTTTACTTGTATAAAAGGACTTGACTCTTGTACTCAGAACAGAGTAATAAAACATAACTTTTCCTCTCTCTGGAACTTCTTTGTTTCTTCGTTTTTCCCTCTCTAGATTTCAACATGGTATCAGCTTGATTCTTCGCTGCTCACTCTCGTCCTCGATCGTTCGCCTTTCTTCGTGCTTGATTCAGTCGCTCTTTCTCCCGATTTGTTTCCCTCCATCAACATTCATGGAGACTTTAATTTATGGAGGCTCCACTGCATCAAACAAGAAGTCTGCCATTGATGATCCTCTAAGTCCATACTTTCTCCATCATTCAGATTCTCCTGGTCTTGTTCTTGTCTCTCAACAATTAACAGGAGATAATGATGCCTCCTGAAGTAGAGCAATGACGAAAGCACTTTCAGCGAAAAACAAACTCGGATTCATTGATGGCTCTCTCAAGAAACCTGACGGTAATGACCTAAATCTTCTCAGTGCATGGATCAGAAATAATAATGTGGTGCTTTCTTGGATTCTAAACTCTGTGTTTAAAGAAATTTGTGCAAGCATAATTTTTTTTGAATCAGCTCACGAAATATGGCTTTATCTCAAGGATCGTTTTCAACAACATAATGGTCCAAGAATTTTTCAATTGCGTCGTGATTTGGTGAATCTTCATCAGGATCAAAATTCTGTGAGTGTGTATTTTACAAAATTGAAAACACTGTGGGAAGAATTGACTAATTTCAGGCCTGTTTGCACCTGTGGTAACTGTACCTGTGGAGGAGTCAAAGATCTCAATTCTTTCTTTCACATGGAATACATCATGGCCTTTCTCATGGGTTTGAATGATTCCTTCGCTCAAGTCAGAGGTCAATTGTTGTTGATGGATCCTCTCCCACCTATCAATAAAGTGTTTTCTCTGGTTTCCCAAGAGGAACGGCAGAGACAAATTGGATCTCACACTAGCACTGATTCTACTAATAGCATGGCATTTGCCACTAAATCTAACGTTTCTAAGAAGTTTAGTAATAATGTTACTAATCACAGTCCTGCTACTGGAGGCTACAACAATCAGAAGAAAGAAAGACCATTTTGCACACATTGTAACTTCCATGGTCATACCATTGAGAAGTGTTAAAAGCTTCACGGCTATCCCCCTGGTTTCAAACAACGCCAAAGGAAGTCACCATCCTCTGGAGGCTTTCAAAGTGCTGCTATCAATTAAGTTTCTGACCAGCCATGTCTTGAAACTAAAGGAAACAAAGATAATGTTGATGTTGGACATTTCATCCACGGCCTCAGCACTAATCAATATCAACAATTGATGACAATGTTTTCAAACCATTTGTCTTCGTCGGTCAAGCCTCCTGATCCACAAAACATCCCCTCCACCTCATATTCTACAGGTATATGTTTTTCCATATCTTCGAATCCTATCCTTTCTTTTACAAAATTCTGGATAGTTGATTCAGGTGCCTCTAGGCATATATGTTCTAATGCCACTATGTTTGATTCTATGACTCCAATTAAGAATTCCACTGTTACCTTGCCAAACCATATTCGCATTCCTGTTCATTTTAGTGGAAATGTTACGATACATCCAAAGTTGATTCTCAAGGATGTTCTATATGTCCCTCAATTCAAATTTAACTTACTATCAGTAAATGCACTCACAACTGATTCTCAGATTACAGTGGGTTTCTTTCCTGATCATTTCGTGATTCAGGACATCAACAACAAGAAGATGATTGGCAAGGGTGAAAAGCTTGAAGAACTATATGTTCTTGATGCGAGTACTTCGAACACAGATTCTTCTGTCAACAGTGTTTCAACTCGTATTTGGCACAATAGACTTGGACATTTATCATCCAAAAGATTGGAAGTTTTGAAGAAT
The DNA here is from genome assembly GCA_025403435.1 of Artocarpus heterophyllus. NCBI lineage: Eukaryota > Viridiplantae > Streptophyta > Magnoliopsida > Rosales > Moraceae > Artocarpus > Artocarpus heterophyllus. The sequence goes on from CM046341.1 coordinate 9,684,494, forward strand.
CAGTTGAATTGTGATAACTTCCATTTCCGTGCTCATGACCCTTGTTACATTTGCCCCTTGGCTAAACAAAGAAGATTGCCATTTGTTTCAAATAATCACATGTCTCCATTTCCATTTGATTTGATTCACTGTGACATTTGGGGACCATATCATGAAACTGCCTATTCTGGTCACAGATATTTTTTGACCTTAGTGGATGATTGTACACGATTTACTTGGGTGTTTTTACTCAAGCAGAAATCTGATGTGACTGTTGTGATTCCAAAGTTTTTCAATATGATTGAAACTCAGTTCAACAGCAGGATTAAACATTTCAGATCTGATAATGCAAGGGAATTGGCCTTTACTGAATTCTTCAATAATAAAGGCGTCTTGCACCAATTTTCTTGTGTTGAAAGGCCTCAGCAAAACTCTGTTGTTGAAAGAAAACATCAACATCTATTGAATGTTGCTCGTGCCTTATACTTTCAATCTCGAATTCCCATTAAATTTTGGACTGAGTGTGTCCTTACTGCCACATTTCTAATCAATAGAACACCATCTCCTTTACTGCAACATAGGACCCCTTATGAGGTACTATATAAATCAGCCATAGATTATTCAATTTTCAAAGTATTTGGCTGCCTAGCTTTTGCTTCAACTCTCCCTACTCAACGCACAAAATTTCATCCTAGAGCACGAGTATGTGTTTTTCTTGGATATCCTACTGGTATAAAAGGATACAAGTTATTTGATGTGGAAACAAAAGAAATCTTTGTATCTAGAGATGTGGTGTTTCATGAAGAAGTTTTTCCCTTTCATTCTGTTGTCACTACAGATTCCTTGGTAGACCCGTTTTCTACTCTTGTTCTACTAATTCCATCTGTTGAGGTTCCATCTCCAATTCCACCATCTGTAGAAGACACACAACCATCTGTGCCTGACATTAATGGGGACTCCCTAACCAATCCTTCTATTATTACGATGCTTGTACCACTTAGAAGAACATCACGAGTCATCAAAACCCCATCTTACTTGCAAGATTTCCATTGCAACTTACTGTCTCACCACAACAACAATGATCGTACAACTCCATATCCTTTGTCCAAATACATATCCTATAACTCTCTTTCCAAACCACACCAACATTTTGCCCTAACTATTTCTTCTCAATATGAACCTCAATTTTATCATCAGGCAGTCAAGTTTTCTCACTGGAGAGACGCTATGAAAGCTGAATTGGATGCTATGGAGACCAACAATACTTGGTCAATTGTTCCTTTGCCACACGGGAAACATGCCATTGGCTGCAAATGGATATACAAAATCAAATATAACTCTGATGGCTCTATAGAAAGGCACAAAGCTCGCTTAGTTGCCAAAGGGTACACCCAACAAGAAGGTGTAGACTTTGTGGAAACTTTCTCACCTGTGGCAAAACTTGTTACTGTGAAATTATTGTTGGCCCTTGCTACCATTCAATCTTGGCATTTAGTTCAGCTAGATGTGAACAATGCTTTTCTTAATGGGGACTTATTCGAAGAAGTTTATATGGAACTTCCTCTTGGTTACTGCAGCAAGGGGGAGACCATTACTAACAAAGGCAAATCAGTTTGTAAGCTACATAAGTCCATCTATGGACTCAAACAAGCATCACGACAGTGGTTCTCTAAATTTTCTCACTCTCTAATTGAGTTTGGGTTTATCCAATCCAAGTCAGACTATTCACTATTCACAAAAGGCTCAGGTCCCTCATTTGTAGCACTCTTAGTATATGTTGATGACATTATCATTTCAAGGCCATCAATTGAGGTCATTAATTCCCTGAAAACATTCCTTCATAGGAAGTTCAAACTCAAGGATTTGGGCAATCTGAAATATTTTCTTGGTCTTGAGATAGCTCGATCTGCCAAAGGAATTGTTCTTTCTCAAAGACATTATACCTTGCAGCTATTAGAGGATGTTGGTTTCCTTGCTGCCAAACCCACGTCTGAACCTATGGATCCAAATTTGAATCTCAATGCTACTGATGGTGACCCTCTTGCCGATGTATCCCAATATCGACGGCTCATTGGTCGCCTATTATATCTCACCTTGTCTAGACTAGATATTACTTTTGCTGTGCACAGGTTAAGCCAATTTCTTTCACATCCACGAGTCCTGCACTTGCACGCAGCACATCATCTTCTCCGATACTTAAAGGCTCATCCAGGTCAAGGATTATTCTTTTCATCATCTCCTTCTCTAAAATTGACCGCCTTCTCTGACGCAGATTGGGGCTTTTGCCCAGATTCTAGAAAATCTATCACTGGTTTTTGTGTGTTCTTGGGACACTCTTTGATCTCTTGGAAAGCCAAGAAACAAACAACTGTTTCTAGATCTTCAGCTGAGGCAGAATACAGAGCCCTGGCAGCCACAACAAGTGAGTTGGTTTGGTTGAAACAATTGTTGAAAGATTTTCAAGTTAACACCTCCATGTCAGCCCTTCTTTTTTGTGACAACCAAGCTGCTATACACAGGGCTTCTAATCCAAAGTTTCATGAACGAACTAAACACATTGAGATAGATTGCCATTTTGTTCGTGATAAGATCACTGAGGGCATCATCAAAATTATGCCTATTCGATCTCAACATCAACTTGCAGATATGTTCACCAAGCCCTTACCTTCCTCCTCCTTACTTCCACTCTTATCCAAGATGGCTGTAAAAGACATTTACACTCCATCTTGAGGGGGAGTTTTAGAGATAATAGTTTGTTACAAATCTGTTATAAATATAGTTACACATCAATTAGTTTGTTAGACAGTTTGTTAGACAATTTGTTAGAAGACCTTGAGTCACCAAACTGTAATTTAATTCTTCTTTGGTTTTACTTGTATAAAAGGACTCGACTCTTGTACTCAGAATAGAGTAATAAAACATAACTTTTCCTCTCTCTAGAACTTCTATGTTTCTTCGTTTTTCCCTCTCTAGATTTCAACATGTGAAGCTGCAAATTTTCTAACGGTACTATTCTTCAATATAATGTAAAATTGCTTACTTGCATGTCAGACAAGGTGATGTGATTAAAATTAAGATTAATGAGAAATTTTATGAATAAAGATTGGGAATTTTTAGACTTTCATTATTAGACGTCTTGTGATATCAAAATGTGATATTTCATGAAAAATATATATTTGAATGCTCTTCTTCAACAACTATATGATAGCCTATACGGGTCCATGGAAATTTATTTCCTTGATAGTGACTTTTGGAGCAAGATTTCGTCCAACATCAAATTAATGTCCTTATACAAGAAAATAAAATCAAACAAGAAGATTAGTCAACAACGTTAAGAAAAACTTAAAGAGCACAAAGAAAACCTTAGAAACAACATAAGTAAAAACAGTAGTCCAATACAATTGCCTCAAGGCTTTGTATTGAGAATTGTATTTCTGATCATTTCCTCCCAATTTGAAGGGATTTAGTACATGGACAATTAGGGAGTTTAGTCTTCAATAAATACGAGGGTTATTTCTCTCTTATTAAATCATAAATTATTTACTTTTTGTGTGTTACAACTGGTAAAATAATTAATATACTTCATTGTCATTGAATGACTCTGATCATTGACCGTTTCGGTGCTTGATGATGCTTGGCGACCTTTGATTTTCTTGTTAAGGCTGGAGCATAGGTTCACCAGCTGTGGCCTTAACACAAGCTCGAGTCTTAGCACATGCTTGGGCCTAGCATGTGCTTAGGTCTTAACACATGATTGGATCTCAACACATGCTTGGAGGTTAGGTTTGTCGTGACTTTTTTACGCTTTTTATTGCCTCCAAAAAATCCACCCAACAAAGACTATTTTAACATACTCTTTTCCAATCCAGTGGATTGTAAGAAAGTTTGGTCTAGGGTGTTTTGCTCATTATACTTGGAATTATGTGTCTCCAAGCCATAGACTCCAGCTTACAATCTGCAAAGGCCAACGAACCCCAAGTCTAGGCTCTTTTTTTTTTTTTTTAATGATTTGGGACTAGAATATTTGTCACGACCCAAAACTAGGGTATAACATAGAGGCTCAGTTTAAGAAAAATAGGTTAAGTTTAAGAGGATTTTTGAAAGAATCGAGATTAAAATGTTAAAAACTGTATGATTTCATTTATTAATATTTTTTTTCTCAAACCAAGATCAATATAAAAAAAATATTAGAACTTAAGGTATTATTGGGGAAAATAATTCTTTTTGTTCTTAAGTTGAATGAATTCCTAAGTCTATAAATTTTATATTCTGAAAGACTTTGCTAAATAATCTAATTTAATTAACAAAAACACATATTAAGAAACATACGTCACAACCACATGAATTTGAAAATCTGACTCGGCATCAGTTCGAGGATTCACGTTGAAATCCCATATCTAAACATATAATAGAAATAACCATAAACATCACATTAATGATACAACCGACATCCAACCACAATCTTGAAAGTTAAAGGGAAGTCCAAAATAGAAAGGAAGGTCTAAAAGCTTAATTATTACATGCCTTGACTTAAGAAGAAAACGAAACAACCGCAACAGGAAAATGTAATGACACGAGGTATGTCTCAACCTTGAGATTTGCAACTGCCACGGTTCACTTAGCACAGTTCTTAGCACCGCCTGGAGGGGGTTAAGTAAAATAAAAAAATAAGCGAAAGACTCAGTAGGATATTATTTAATAAACTTTGCATATTAAAAAAATATTTAAGCATGAACATTTAAATAATTAAGTAAAGAGAGATGAAGTAGTCCTATTCTCAGGTCTCAACAATATATATCATATACCGACATACTTACAATGCTTTAGCTAATTGCCCATACTGCGGAGTGCCTCGATCGAAGTTTAAGGTCTTGCACCAAGGTTATATCTCATAACCCGATTTTTGTGGCTATAAAATCAACCACCAAAGGACCTACACATTCGTGGTGGCATTTGAAAACTCAACCGCCAAAAGACTTGCACATTTGTGGCGGCATTTGAAAAATTGTTATGCTCGGAATATTTATTCTGAGACTAAAATATGAGAACATAGCAATATTTACATACATATACTTTTCGCAAGCATTTAGTTATGAGAAAGAATACTACATAAACAATTTATTTGGAACATGCTCATCTCAAAGTATAGCATTATGGCCGCAACAAAATCAAATACAACATTGTTATTAAAAAAAGATTAGAAATCCTACCTCTTTACTAATACAACTTACAGATACTCTTAATTCTCACGAGTTCTGTCCGATGCAACGTTAGCTCCTAGCACTGCCCAAAACTTAAAAGTTCTCTAATAAAGTCAACGAACAACAAATAAGAACATAATCAAGTTTCTAATTTTCTGCTATGTGTAAATGGACCATTTGTATGACTTTTTGTAAATATATGATTTTAGAATGTAATTTATTTTCCTAATACGTTAAAACATGAAAATAATGCCCTTAGAGGTGTTTTTTCACTGTGGGACATGGAAGGGCCGAACTGGAGCATTTCGAGAGACATGAGGAGCTCAGGTGGAAGTGACAGCAGCCATGGCTGCCACCCCCATTCGACCGCCATATAAAGGGGTGGTCGACTGCCCCTGCTTAGAACTAGGCTCCACCCAGTTCATCTCCGCCGTGCCCTGTTTTGTTTCCAACTTGGATTGTTCACTCCAAATCTGTTTTCAATACTCAAATATGGTTTAAAAAATCAAGATAACATATAAGAACATAGAGGAACATTTTACATCAAATTTTCACGTTCAACTCACAATCTAAACCATCCAAACTTGAAATTTTACAAACTAAGTAAAAAACATGTCTAAATCAGATTTTGAGCTCTAAATCATAGAAATATCGATTATACAATTAAGCAATTAACATCTATAACATGTTTTTAAGAATAATCTTGAATCAAACATCGAATTATTACTTGCTTACAACGTATAAATTTAGATTTTGATATGCAACTTATTTTCAATATAGAGACTTCGAAACAAAACTAACCTTTATAAAGCCACAACTCAGATAATAAACACGAATTTTTGAGTAAATGCGTCATACACAAGGTTTGTAAATGGAAGATTTTAATCGTTTTTAACATCTAACCTCGAATAGTTGAAAAATGGATGCTTGGGTTGATGGTTCAGCCTCTGCTCGTGTTCAATGGCTAATTTCTTTAAGTCTGGGATTTTGAGGCAGACTAGATAAAAAAGAAAGAGAGAACACATGAGAGAGAAGAAGAGATGGGAGGTCTGAGATTTCTGAGTGTCTTTCTTGGGTTTTGTTTGAGTGGAGTATGTGGCTTCATGGTGAAACAAGGGGTTGTCTGGGTGGCTTATTCTTTCTGACTCGGAAGTTGGAGTTGTGAAGTTCCAAGTATAAACTTCACATGAAAAACTGAAAGGGTGTCTAGTAAAGTTGCTTTGTAGTTTTTGTAAAATGTTGGGGTTTCATTTGGGATTAGTGGAATATATGTGGTTTAAATAAAGAGGTAAAAATATGAAAAATAATAAAGTATATATATTTTATATTTTGAAATTTGAGACCATTAATAAAAATTTAAACTTGATTGGCACATTAATTAACCATTTTTACACACTAATTGAAATTAATCTAAATGGAATATTACAATATTGATTCAAAATCATCATTACAATTAGATAGAGCGACTCTAGAAGGTGAAATCGGACATGAGGAAAGGGGGTTTGATATGGATATCTTAAAGGATCCATTATATTCTTTAATGGTTGAAAGAGATAGTTATTTCTTCTTCACAATTGTTCCGTATATAAAAACTTCCTAGACTTTTGCAGCAATGATAACGTGATTAGCAGCTCTCTTTGCTGATTGCGTGAGAAATTCTAAGATTAATGCAAACAATAATGATATTACTCTTGTCCGAGGCAAGATTACAATATACACAAGGAATTTATATCTAAATTTATGTCGAGTGTATTGGCAATACAGTTAGAACTAAAAGTTGAAACAATTTTATCATAAGATATGAGAGATTTACATGGTATCAATTTGAACGTTAGTTTTACGAGTCCTTTCAAAGTAGTTACCGTTTATTAGCCAGATACTTGGTAGGAAATGAATATGAGAAGACAATCTTGGGTGGATTTATCGACTGGAGAATCTTCTAAAGATAGATGCCTTGAAGTCGATAATGCACTAGAAATCAACTATTGCTTAATTGCTCATAAACAAATATAAATTGTTGCATTAGGTTCTTAGAACAAACTGGTAGATCTGAAAATTTTCGGAAACAAATTAAGCAAAAACATAGAGAGGAAAAAGTCATTCCTAAACACAAAACTTGTAGTAGGAAGAGTTTTAAATTGAGAAAATCTTAAAGTTTTTCTCTTAGGTTTCTTGTGTGCCATTTATTCCTAAGTTTGTTTTGTTTGCATGTGGTTTGTTTTTCCTTTATTTTTTAGGTTTTTTACTCTCTTTTTTTATTCTCATCTCATATAATAATAGTGGCAATTTACAAATAACATCCTCTAGGGATTTATTTGATATAAGAGATTTGCATTGCAGATCTTTATATTCAAAACCATTAGTTCAAACCACAAAATTCAAAATCATATCAACAACACATCAAATACGTCATTTTTACACATTTTAATGACAAATATAACAATAATATTAACGTTTGCTCTCAATCAGCGCTTACGGTGACAAATTGACTTATTAGTTCATATTGCAGAAAGTATATGCTGCAACCATGGAATAGACAGCATAATTGAAGTTGTTTCACCTAACCCCATGTTTGTCAAAAAGTTAAGCTTGTGGGGTTTTGGGTTAGCCCACTTGCGCGCAGAGTGGAGTGGGTTCTGAAGCTTAAGGGTGTTGAATACGAGTTTATAGAAGAAGATAACTTCAACAAAAGTCCTCTTCTTCTTAAACTCAATCCGGTGCATAAGAAGGTCCCTTGTCTGGTTTACGACAACAAAGTGATTGCCGAATCACTTGTCGTTCTTGAGTTCATCGATTAGGTTTGGAAGCAAAACCCACTCTTGCCTCAAGATCCTCATGAAAGAGCCAAGACAAGATTTTGGGCTAAATTTGCTGAAGAAAAGGTAGTTTAATTACATGGGCAGTACTTGTTATATATTTCCTTTCCTAAACGATTTTCTTTTTAATTTTTTTTGCAATTTATTTCATTTCCTTTATTTCATTAGAAAGTAATTTACCTGGATAAAAGGGATTAAAACAGAAACCCAATCAAAGTGATCCCTTAGTTTCTGTCTTGATCTTGATAATATTTAAGGAGTTTTACATGGTAGGTACGTAGGTAGTAGGTATTTTACTATAATGCATGTTTTCAAACGTTAAATTGGGTCAAAGTTTTATTGAAATGAAAAAATATGCAAAGAAAATTTAAAAAATACGATAAATATGATAGTAGGCCATTTAAAAATCTAAAAATTACAAGGTAAATTTATGAGTGTGGAATTGAAATAAGATATTGTTTTTAAGAAAAATATGTTTTAAAGATAGAAAAATTTAGTAATTATTATGATGACATTTTTTATATTAGCAAATTAGGTAATAATTACTTTGATGATTTCTTCCAAATTTGATAAATTTTAATTTTTTTAACAAGATGACTAATAAAATTTTACTTATTTGTCTAAGCTTTCACTTCTTAAAATAAACAAGTTATTTAGGGAAATTTTCATAAATATCATCTTGAAACTTATTTTTTAAATGTGTCAAAACTTAGCATGATATATGAGTGGTAACGTGGCATAAAGAAACATATTTTTTAAGTGACGTATAATATCTAATTTTCAAAAGTGTGTTCACATAAATGCCACTTTTTTAGACTCAATTTTCACGTATATCAGAAAATGTGAAAAATTCTTAGGTCATGCGTCTCATGGGAACATGTTGCGTGTCTCACTAGGACGTTGTGTGTCCTAACGAGAAATTACGTGTCCTACTAGGACATTTTTACCCCCCCTCTTTCTCTCTCCCTCTCCTCTTTCTTTCTCTCTCTTTCCTTGAAAACATTGGCCTATTTATGGTTTACTGGTGATGTCGTTGGACATTACAATCACTGGTGAAGTCACCAACGGCCAAAAAAAAAAAGGGGGAAAAGAAACTAAACACAACAACAACAATAACAAATTTGTCCAAATGGACATGTAGCGACGAGAACACATGACGACGATAGGAGAGCAACCTCACTTGCATTTGAAAACGATTTCAATGAAATCGTGTATCCTTAACGCATTTAATGCATAAACTTGATTCATCATAATTACTTTCTTGAACGAACCGAAAACCGAATACTAACTCAAAACATATATATGTATATTAATGCATATATTGATAACCGAATCACACAATTTATATATACACATGAATACAATAACGTATTCTATGAACAATTCAACCAAAAAATTTGAGAAAATATTTCTCAATAATTCAACATGAAATTCGCTCTGATGCCACTTGTTAGGAACAAAATCAAACCAAAATTCTACCAAGATCGTTCATGTTGAATCATTGAGAGAAATAATTCTAAATTTGCGGAAGCGTACATTGATTCATAATCTTGTATTGTTGTGGGTTATTATCTTCCAATCCAATACGTATTCTTTTGAAACTTCAATAAAGATGAGATTTTAGAAAAGTAGATGTCTATAAACTTTCTGAATTGAACGATACGTATGAATTGGGGACCATAACTAGAACAAATAACTTTAGTTATTTTAGTGTATTTTCAGTTTTACCCATCATAAAATCTGAAAATTACAAATTGGTATCTACACATATAATAATATTAATAATAACTCATACATTATTTTAATACCTAAAAATAAAGCCTTTTAACTTTATCTTAATTATATCACTTTAATTTAGGCTTTACTTTAAAATAGCATTATACAACACATTTAATTACATATGTTGGCCCACATGAAAATATTATTTTCCAACAAATATTACTTGTTTGATATTGGATACCCGCAAATGAAAGGTTATTTAGGGCCCTATAAAGACCAAGTTCAAAGGTATCATATTCTTAGTGGACGACCTACCGAGTACTAAGAAATTTTCAACAATACACACTCTTCCCTTAGAAGTATCATTGAACGAACTTTTGAAGTATGGAAAAAAGTGATTGAAGATCCTAAGAGATATGCCTAGTTTTTCTTTCACAAAGCTAGTATAGATAGTCATTGCTATCACGACACTACAAAATTATAAAAGGAGACACTCTGTAACTGATCAACATTTTAAGAAAATTATAAATGATCCAAGTAGCATAATTCATAGGCAGAATGAATTGAAGAATTGCAATGATAAAATTGAAGATCAGCCGACTCATATCCCAAGATCACAAAAAATGGACAAATTACGAGATTACATCGTAAGAAGTACAATGAACGTTTGAAATTATCTATTACATATATTTGTATAAAGTGTGAATTTCTCTTCTGGACGAGTACTATGATATGCAAAATATAACGTTAGTTCTATCTATTAAGCAAAATTAAATAAAATGATGACTTTTTAAGTATTTTTTTACTTTAAAAAAAATATAGGTGGATCATATATATTTTTGTTCGTTTATTTTTTCAAAACCCACAAAAAATGGGAAAAAAGTTCATATTTAATTATATAGGAAAATATAGAAAAAATCAATTTATAATAAGATTATAAACTATCTTCGTATCTATTTCGGTTATTTACAACTCCGCAACAATTTAGATTTATTGTTTACTAAACACATAACCCTAGTTTTCAAAGGTTGCGGCACTTTTAAATTTGTGGTTTACCAAACACTTAGCTGCTTTTTACCCTAGCACAGCTCATAGCAATTATTTTGAAAGCTACAACAATACCAAACGGGCCCTAACTTCAATACAGTAGTTCATATATTTGTGTTTATATTTTTCTGTATAATTCACCCTACTATATACCATTCACTTTTGTGTGTCAATTTGCACTGCATTCTAACAATTGGACTTTAGACGCAAAAATATTTACCAGTTTAACTGACTGGCAACAGACAAATTTTACATTGGTTTAGACTATGGCATGATTTTTTTTCTACTTTTACTAATAATTTATTCTTCATAAATTAATATCATAAAAATTATTATTAATGTGACACAAATATCATCTTAAGAGAATTTTAAAAGTTTTTGAGTATTTAGCTTGCAAAATTTGCACATTTTAAAAAACTCCATATTGCATAAAATTACACATAATGCACAAAAAAATTTATCGTAATTAGTTCACATTATGTTATATTTAACAAAAATATGAATTATCAAGAAAATTTACTGTTTAAATCTGAATTAAATTCTAGATTTAAATTAATAAAATTTTCAGTTATTAAAAAAGAGGGGGTAAATCAAATATTAGAAAGACGAGGAAATAAATGAGGAAGTTTTACGTTTATGGAAGACCAAAATTTATGGCATATATTTTCTAAGTTTTACAATTTGTGGCATAAAAAATTACATTGGTATAGATTGTGTTGGTTTGTTTTTATAAATTCCCCAGATCTATCTGCCCTAATTCACTTTGCCCCCTGATGTCTCAAAACTGGGGAAAATGTCCCTTGATCTATAAAAAAATTGTTAAAATGCCTCCTCCGTCTAATTACGTCTACAAACTTAACAAAATTGTTGACATGGCACTCATTAAACATTAAAAATATATTAAAATTATAATTAAATATATAAAAAATAATTAAATATTAATTTATAATAAAAACATTTTATTTTAATTTTTTTCCCAATTTTTCCTTCCATCTAGTTTCTCTCCCTTGCATCTCTCTCTACAATAAATCAGGCAAGAAGACGGCTGCCCTGACCCAATTCCCTCGCCCTTGCCCTTACCCCAGCACGACTGTTGTAGCCAGCCACCAAGGCACTTCCCAGTTGCTCCATGCCTCGTCACCCTATCCAGCCGCCTCGTTACTCTTCCCACATCACCTGCCAAAATCGAGAAGGTGAGAAAGAGAGAAAGCACAAAAGATAGAGATAGATTGAGTGAGTGGGAGAGACAGAGAGAGCAAGGTCCCAAGGCAATGGATCTGGGTTTGTGAAGGCAAGGCTTTGACTCGTGACATTAGCAACATCTTGTGTTTAGACAAGTGAAGGGGCCCATGTGTAGGGACGAAGGTATGAGGTCGGGGCTATTCGCCGCGTGGTGAAGGCGTGGGAAGAAGGATCCACTACAAGAAAAACTACATTTAACAACATATTAATTACGACATGTAATTGAATGTCGTTGAAAAGTACATACAACGACATCTCCAATAAACATATCATTAATAACATTTAAAACAATAATCAACGACATCTATATAGATGCCGTATTAAAGTCTCATTTTAACGAAAATAGTTTAGTGTCGTTAAATTATTTAACGACAAGAAAGAGATGTCGCCAAAGCCATGGGGATTACACGACGCTCTTTATAGACGACATCTTGACCAATATCATCTATAAGGGGAGTCGTAAAATCTCCAAGGCTTTTACGACATCTCCTACTTGTTGTTAAATAATCTAACGATACTAAATTATTGTCGTTAAAAGGAGACCTTTAAGACGACATCTATATAGATATCGTTAATTATTGTTTCAAATGTCATTAATGATATTTTTTTTGAGATATCATTGTATGTACTTTTCAACAACATTCAAAAACTACATGTATGTCGTTAAATGTAGTTTTTCTTATAATGATCAAGCATGTAGAGACAGCGGCACAAGGGAGGATCGCTAGGGGTTTCGTTGGGATTTTTTGGTCTAAAATTTTTTGAAGAGAGTGGTCTGAACATTTATAGTAGAGAAGGAGAAAGAGAGCGTGGAGAAGAGAAAGGAGTGAAAAAAATGGGAAAAAAATAAAATAAAATGTTTTTTATTATAAATTAATATTTAATTATTTTTATATATTTAATTATAATTTTAATATATTTTTTAATGTTCAATGAGGTGCCACATCAGCAATTCTATTAAGTTTGTAGATGGAATTAGATGGAGGAGCATTTTGAAAGGTTTTCTATAGATCAGTGGGTATTTTGTCTGGTTTTAAAAAATCAAAGGGTAAAGTGAATAAAAGTACATAGGTCAGTGGGAATTTATGAAAATAATCCTATTGTATAATTTTTCCCTTTTGAAATTTATAGGACTCTTTACATATATGCCACAAAAATAAAGGTTGGATTGATTTATGCCATAAAAAATTGTAGAGAATGCAATATCACATCACCAAACTATATCTAAAAATACCAAATATATCCTCAATATTCTATTTACATTTGTATGGTAAATGTCATATTTACATAGTAAATATCATGTGTAAATTATGAATGAGTCATTTACTATGTAAATGCAAGATTTACTAATAATATTCAATCTGTTTAACTTGCATAAGAACGGGAATATACCATATTTACATGATAAATATTATGTTTATCAACATAACAGGATTTGTTTTTCCTGTTGTAAATTACTCATTTACCAAGATCTAATCTGGGGGTATTTTGACCGAAAAATTTATGGCATACTAAATAGTTTTTGAGTGAGTGGCATAAATCAATCCAGCTGAAAATTTGTGGCATGAAGCATGAATATCTCAACTTGGCTTTCAATACTTACAAGAATGCCCTCAAATACACCATCTTTTTAAAAATGTCTTCTAGTAAACCATTTATTAAAAATGACCCTTTATTAGAAATTGAGGATTTATTAAAAGGTCAAGTTACTCTTTCTATCACTCACTCATGTAAAATGCCGAAATGGAATCTGCTAGGTTCCATCGTGGAACCCGTCAGGTTCCATCTTAGAACCAGCCAGGTTCTTTCTTAGAACCCACCAGAAATTGCCTCCAATCACTAGTGCAGGGTGCCAAATTGTAACTTGTCAGGTTCCACAATTAGAACCTACTAAATTCTAATATATTTTCTTTGAAACAAAGAAGCACCAATCGCCTCTGATCGCCGGCGCAGGTGCCAGATTGTAACCTAGTAGGTTCCAAAGTAGAACCTACCATATTCTAATATATTTTTTTGAAACATAGAAATGCCAAAGCCTCCAGTCACAGGTGTGGGATGCTAGAGCATAATGCAACCCGTCAGGTTCTATCCCAGAACCTGCCAGGTTCCGCCTTAGAACTTGACTGGTTACAACACAGAACCTACTAGGTTTTATCTAAGCAAAAAGGAGTGAGAAGGGCAAGCATAAAGGAGAGAGAGAAGAACTAGAGGAGGAGTGAAAAGAAATGCTTTAAACATGATGAGCGGTCGAAATTGTGAGACCAGTGAAGGAAAGAGTGCAACAAAAGAGAAAGAGTGGTGAAGGTGTAAAGAGAGGAAAGAGAGGATGGGAGGCGGATAGAGAAAGAAGAGAGAAATAGGGCAAATACAAAAAATTAGGGTTTTTGATTGTGAAAAGGTAATTATACTGGGTAAAATAGTAAATATGTATATAGTATTTTAAAATTTAAAATAAAAAAGGAGTGGTTTTGGAAAGACAAAAATAAAAGAACAGTTTTAATTAGTGTAATTTGAGGCCTTCGGTCTAGTTTTCTCTTTTTTATTGGCCCAAAAAACTCGGATTTAGGCCCAGACGAACTGCAAGCCCATACCAAAATACTATTCGTACATGTTTCACTGACGAGAGTAATTTCGATGATGCAAAGACAGCCATTATCCATGGCATCATCGGCCACGTCGTCGGTATCCACCTTCCTCGCAGTCCCCTCTTCTCCCCACTACAATGGCCGTCACTACACGCGCCGCCTGTCGCCGCCTTTTCCACACGACGCAACTCCTCTCCTCCGCCGCAGAAGCTCTGCCATTGTTGCCGCCACTGCCAAACAGAAGAACCCTTTGGAGTACCGGAGAGTCGGCGATTCCGACCTCGAAATTAGCGAAATCACTCTCGGAACCGTAATCATATAATTCTCTCATTTCACGTTATATATCTATATATATATATCTGTATGTATGTATGTATTGTTTGCGTAAATGTCCAAAAGAGGGGTTTTTTTTTTTTTTTTTGGTAGATGACGTTTGGAGAACAGAACACGGAGAAAGAAGCTCACGAAATTCTTAGCTATGCGTTTGAGCAAGGAATTAATGCTCTGGACACTGCTGAGGCTGTAAGACTCAATTTTTTTCACTTGATATCTATTTATTTTTTGAATTGTTAATGAAAATATACGTAAATTTATGAATAATTTAGGCTCGGCTTTTGTGTTGCAGTATCCGATTCCGATGAAGAAGGAGACACAAGGAAGAACTGATCTTTATATTAGTAGCTGGCTGAAGTCTCAACCTCGCGATAAGGTATTTTCCCTTTTTTTTAAATCAAATTCAAAGTGTGTTTTTGTTTTTCTGAAAACTTGATTCTTGTTTGGGAAAATTATTGATAAAATTGGGACTTGGAAAGCTTAAAATCATTTGGGATTAATGTTGATGGTTATTTGGTGAATAGATTATTGTGGCAACAAAAGTATGTGGTTATTCAGAGAGGTCGAGTTACATTCGTGAGAATGCGAAGATTTTGCGGGTCGATTCTGCCAACATTAAAGAAAGTGTGGAGAAAAGCCTTAAGCGTCTCGACACGGATTACATTGACTTATTGCAAATTCATTGGTAAGTTTATATAGTTTATATAGGTATATGTATGCATGTATATAAGCATCTCTATCATTGCCCTGTTTTTTTGAATTGGGGGTGGGGGATCCGAACTCCTAACCTCAACAGTGGAGGCAGGAAAAGACGTTACCTTTTGTGGCTGAAAGCTTGTTTCATATTGCTGTATGTCATATAACAGCTTGTTTGTTTTCTTGTATATGACATTCTTTCACAGTTTCAGCAGTAATGAGAAATATACTGAAATTCACGTTTCAAGTTTAGGTTTCATCCTCTCTGCATTTTTGTTACAAGAACTAAAAACTACTATTTTCCTCTGAGTAGTGCTATTTTCAAAATTTTGTACCATGTTTTGAATCCAGGCCAGATAGATATGTCCCGTTGTTTGGTGAGTTCTTTTACGATCCTTCAAAATGGAGGCCGAGTGTTCCATTTGTGGAGCAACTGAGAGCTTTTCAAGAACTTATTGACGAGGGAAAGGTATTGTATTTCCAAACAGGACCTACAAACAGCTAAAACCTCAAAACCTGATACATGGTGGTTTTCAAATTCATTTATGTTTTTGCTAGCTGCTTATGAGCGGTTTGAAACTTTATAGGTGCGTTACATTGGAGTTTCAAATGAGACTTCCTATGGAGTGATGGAATTTGTGCATGCAGCTAAAGTCGAGGGACTACCTAAGATCGTTAGCATCCAGAATAATTACAGTCTGCTTGTTAGATGCAAGTTTGAAGGTAATGTCTTGACATAAAGTGGAAGTATGAAATCGAAAGAATAAAGAAAGGAGGTTTTGAATTTGCAATTTCATAATGCAGTGGATCTTGTTGAAGTATGCCATCCAAAGAATTGCAATGTCGGTTTGCTAGCTTATTCTCCACTGGGCGGTGGATCACTAACAGGGAAGTATCTAGATATCAAATCCGAAGCTGCACGAAAAGGAAGGATGAACCTGTTTCCTGGCTATATGGAAAGATATAATAAATCTATTGCAAAGGTACGTTGCTAACTTAATCTTCATATGTGGTATAGCAACAAGGTGTCGATGTGCATTTGACTGAGATGACTTATTTACCTTTTTAACCAAAATTTAATGACTTAAAAACACTTTTCACTGCTCACAGGAAAAAACTTGAAAGTACACAACATTGATGTTCTTCTGTAAAACTTTTGGGAAGTAGTTCTATAACTAGAAATATAATAGTTTGACTCCTATCGGGTCCAATTCAGTGTGCAAGCCTCGTTTTGTTTTCTTGTTCAGGAAGCAACAATAAAGTACGTCGAGCTAGCAAAGAAGTACGGCTTAACTCCAGTTCAGCTTGCTCTTGGTTTTGCCCGAGACCAACCATTCATGACGAGTTCCATAATTGGTGCAACCTCGGTGGAACAACTAAAGGAAGACATCGGTGCTTTTGTGACAACCGAACGACCTTTGCCAGCAGAAGTGATGGCAGGCATTGAAGAAATTTTTACGAGATACAAAGATCCTGCAATTCTTTGATTTCAATTTCTTTACTTTGAAGTGTGTAATGATATAATTTAGCCCTTTTTGAGTTTTGTATATTGTGCAAGTGCCCTTCATTGATTTTAATTTTATTTGTCACCATACTTACAACACATAGTTGCAAAACATCAAACGTTAATCACAATTCTCTTGTCTCCCCCAAGGACGTGTGATTAACAGAGCCCTTGTCTCCCAAATTTCAGTGTTGTTTTTCATTTGAGAGAGGGGAAAATGAGAGAGGTAGATCCCAAGAAAGAGAGAGTGGTTTATTTATTTATTTTTTTGAGTCTTTTATTAATGGGATCTCTGTAGGCCAAACATGAACAAGATCAGAAGATAAAGCTAACCGTGACAACTTACGGACAACCTTATTATAACTTAACGGGCAAAAGCCAACAGAAGTAACACCTAACGAGGAAAGCAAATTAAAGATGTCTTGTTGGGATTGCTCCTTCATTACAAAGCTCATTAGACCCTTTTAAAAGATCCACAACCTCCTTAGCATCAGTTTCCACAAAAGTTAGGCAATGGCCAAGTAGTTCAACAAATCTTAAGACATTTCTGCAATACATAAGCATCCGTCAATTTTGAAATCATAGAGAAGTTCTAGTTCGAGTATTTGAATAGAATATTTGAATAAAGATTTAAATTTTTGTGAGAGAAAATACTGTAGCAAAATGATTCGAACTACGAAACAAGCAGACCCTTCATTGTCAAATCAAAATCCCAGCACCAGCAAGCCTCCAATGATTGACACATGTCCATCTCCACCATTGTCATTAAAAAGAACCGGATATGGATGGTCTCCACTTTTTTTTTTTTTTTCAGAAAATTTAATGTTGATTTAGTTATGCCTTATAATATCTTCAGATCTGAAAAAAATTTTGTTATTCCCTGGTCTATCCTTTGGAGATTTTTTATTTGAAATATTCCCTTTATTTCTCTTTTTGATTTTTTTTCTCTCCTTTTTTTTTTTTAGGGTTTGCTATTTGATATATACAGTTTTATATATGAAGGTTGGGCTTCAGTTTTGAATATGGCGATTGGGAAAAATCTTGATATAAAAAAATCATGTTTTCCCATAATATTTCTCAAATCACCAATCAACAAAAGTTTTTTTTTTTTTTTTTATCATAAAATTTTTTCCTTCTGCAACCAAAGTTGTAATGGAACATAAATTTGCTTGACCGGGTTTTTTTTTAATGTTCTATGACGGAATTCTAATGACAAAGACTTGTATATTTTTTATTGGTTATTACATAAACCCATCTTCATTAGAGAAAAGTAAAGAAAACACAGCATAAAGAGAAATCCATTTATTCTCTTTCGCAAAAACAAAATATATATTTAGAATGCCTTTAAATACAAATAAATCAGAAGCTTCATGGAATATATAAAAGCTAAAATTTTTGAGGTATATATTTAGAAAAAGCATTGGATACATTAATTTCTTTTAAAAGTTACTTAAAATTGTCGATCTTATCCATTTAGAGGCAGCCACCGAAATTAATGTAAAAATATTCTTTACTTAATGTTGAACCTTTTCCTTTGTCCACAAGAAGAGACGTCCTTCATTGACATTGTGCAAAATAATCATGATACTTCATTTGTATTACTGAAAACCTGCCATGTGTTATCTACAAATTCTTAAATCCTTTCCATTAATATAATGATAAATTAGTTCAGTGATATGCATAAAAAAATTATTATCAAAACTATTATTTTTGATGCTAGAATTGTGAGAAGTTTCACTAGCGATTGTTAGGAAAAAATAAAAAGCAAACCCACAATTAATAAAACACTCTAAATGTATATGACAAAATATATTATAAATAGAAATTTAAAAATAGCAAAAAAAAAAAAAAGATCAGGCCCTATGATATGGATATGCTTCGAGGATACAAAACATTTCGTGTAATCAGCTATTCTAGTCAAGCATGTATTAAAAATACAGAAGCATAGATAAACAAAAAGATCGAACCTTAAACAGAATACGTTTCGAGAGTATTAGTTGCTTCGTAATATCAACCATTTCAGTATTAGAATCAATGAATCTAAAGATTTTAACAACAACATACCACAAAACAAATATACATACAAAAGAGAGACTAAAGGACGACATGACATGAAGAAGAGTGGTTATTCAAAGCACACAAACATAACTGTGAATATGCTATGGGTAAAGCCGTGAGATCACATATGGAGGTACAAATCTAATGTTTGCTTCCCGCTGCCTTTATTCCAACCCAGTTTTGGAGTTGCAATGTCAAACTCTAGATGAATGTAGGGGTGGCAATAATCATGTTCGTGTCGGCACGTTTACAGCATGATACGTTTAGCCCGAACACGAACACGACATGATTAATAAACGTGCCAGAAATGCAAACACAAACACGGCACGCTTATGACACGCGTAACACGACACGACACGATTATTAAATGTGCCGTGATGGGTTAACACGATGTCAACACGCATATGACACGTTTATGATCCAATTAACTAAAAATTAAAAAAAATTAAATTTTTTTTAAAAAGCCAATAAAAAATTAACAAAAATACAATATCTAATTAATACTAACATACTATAAATATTTCAAATATTTTTATTTTTAAGTTTAAATGTGTTATAAATGGGCGGGTCGTGTCGTGTCGTGTTAACACATTTACGGCCGATTTAATTAAACGTGTTAAGATGTGTTTAGCGTGTTAGCACGAATCCAACCTGTTTATTTTTATGTTATTCATGCCAACCCATTTATGACACAATTAATAAACTTGCAGTCAAAACCCGTTTATCTCGTGTCATCGTGTCATGTCCAAATTGCCAGTCCTAGATGAATGAAATGCATTTTGTCTAACAATTCTTCTGTAGCTGGAGCAATAACAAAGATTTGTCTTCCCGCCTATACAATGAAGTTCTATTCTACAGCATGATCTAAAAACTTCAACAAACCATCATAAAAACCGTTAACATTTAAAAGTCCTAATAGTTTGGAATTGATGCTCAACAAATTCCCACTAGCAACTATAAACATTTTCTCAAGGGTGCCTAAACCACCAGGTAGACCTATGAATGCATCAGCTATATTAATCATGGCTTCTATACGTTCACAGATGCACCTAACTCTTTTTTCTATACCTATAGTCTTCCCACAAAGATTACCCCCAGCTAAGACTTTAGGCATAATCCCTAGGACTTAGGCACCATTAGATTGTATTGCTGTTGAAACACTCCCTATTAACTCTCCCATGAACTAAGTTAATCTTTCTACATGATAAAACTTGTTCTAAGTGTTTTGTAGCTTCTAAGTAGATTCTATCTTTTTGAGGATTGAAATTGCAGAAGACATAGACAATGTAAATTTTCCCAGATAAAGGGGGAAAAGACGTATTTGGTTCTATGATTACTTTTTGTAAGTATTTGATTTTTTTTAAGTTTTTGGTTTTAAGTTCATCCTGTCTAAACTCTTTAAGTCCTAAATGGGATATTAAGGAAGATGGAAATGCAAGATGACTAAAGAATTAAACAATTAGGTGATAGAAGGTAAGCTAAAAATCTAGATGAGATATATACAGGTAAGAAAAGCAAGATAAGTTTTTTAAAGATTTACAGAACAACTCTGCACATTTTAAAAAATGACACATAATCAGTTCAAGTTTTGAAAATCAGGGTTAAACTATGTAATTTTTGACATTGAAAAACAAATCTATGAAAATTTGACAAAAGACAAGTGGGACACTGTAGGCTTTTTGCAAAAATTAAATTCGAATCTAGAAAACTGACATAAGAGATAAAATAAAATGTAGAACCTTTTCAAACACACTAGACTCAAATTGCACAATTTTTGACAACTAAAAACAAAATGAACAAATTACTATAAAACATTTGACAACTAAGACACAAATCTTGAAACACGTAGATAATATTTGAAAATTTCAAACATATTACAATACATCACGTGATTTATTTAATAATATAATATTTTTAAAAGAAAAAAAATAAATAAAATCAAACATTAATTATTTAACACTTGTTGTAATAATCTAAAAACAAACTAATACTCAAAACACAAAACACATTTTTTTTTCTCATAAACATTCAAATGATGTCTATAGATGCGGATTTACTCTTCTTCCAGTTTTCTTACAAATTAGCAAACATGGTCTTTAAATGCTAGATTCTTAAGATATCATCTTTTTGCATAGAATTTGGGTCAGAGTTTAGAAATTGCACCTTGGACATATCCGCTAGGTTAGTTCTAAGAAGTAGCTTGGAGGTCATCCAAATTCTCTTAAAAAAGGCCATCTTTGCATAAATGGATGCTGTCCTTTCTATTTACTGACATAAATTTAGGCGAATGACACTTACCCTCACAAGTTTGTTGCCCACATTTGTTACATTTGGACTTGATAGCACAGGCTCTTTTTATCATCATATGGAGACTGATACCCATACTTGGAAAGTCGACACCATGATTAAATTCACTCAAATGAATTTTTCCTTCAATCAGTATCCTCACATCACTGGGGATGCTAAAACACATGAGAATCTATAGTCGAGTGATTTTAGACTTATATTTTTGTCTAAGAACCTTATGGGAAAGTGATGGAAAATATTTTTTCAAGTGATAGTTTTTTGGATCCATGGAAAACAAAGAAAGAAGAAAGAAGAAAGAAGAAAGAAAAGAAATGAATAAGGAAAAAAAAAAAAAGAAATAAAAATGGTTAGGGATTGTGGATGAGATTCGAGTGTTTGAGAAAAAATAAGAGAGAAGATCTGGAAAACTAAGAAGAAAAAAAATGAAGAACAAGTTTCGAATTTTGGAAAGAAGGGTAGAAAATTCTAAAGAGAAGGGTGAGGATTTGAGAACCAGAGAGAAGTGAAAATGTAGAGAGAGAGCGCTCAAAAATCAAAGCATTGGTGTACATTGATAGAACTTATAGACATCTGATAAGGCATTATGTTAGACATATGTTAAATATACGAGTGAAATATTGGACTAGATGGATGTAGATTGGGCCAACTATTCTCAATCGAATTTGCTTATGCAATCTGGATTAAGCCCACATATTTTGAATTAGTTATTATGTAACACATTTTAAGTGTATTATGAATATTTATATGTTTTCCTGCTTAGATATAATATTGATATTTTCATGTGTCATAATATAGCTTAAATTAATTTAATAAAAAATTGTTAGATATATATACGTGCTACTATAATCTCAATAAAAAATTGACCCCCTTACTAATAAATCTAATAAATCTTAGACTCTATCACTATATGTATGTATATAAATTAGTTTTACATTGCTAACAATTTCCAATTTTTTTTATAGGAAACACTACTTCCTGCTACAATGTGCGGGTTTTTTTTTGCTAGCATTTTCCAAAGCAGCATGGTTCCTAAATAAAATATTACTTAAAAATAAAAATATATATTAAAATTTTCAGAAGGCAGTTTAATTGGGTAACAGAAAAGTGGTGTTACGTGGAAGCAGAGGAAGAAGCGCGCCAAATTCTCCCTTTCTTTCCTTCTGAGCTTCAAACCTCTCTAAGCCTGTGTTTCCTCTCTTTACTGCCCTCTCATTTCGCCCCTTCTCTCTCTCTTCTTTCTCTCTCCTTGATCTGCAATGCATCGTCTTCCCCGCTTCCTCTGAATGACCAGATTCACACCCGAAAACGGAGGCTTTTCTACGTCGAAATTGGATTGTTGGAAGGGAAAAGCTTGAGGATTTTGTTGATGAGAGGCCGCGGAATCCGAAGAAGAAGACTTAGAAAGCAGTTTATGCATCTATGAAGACTGGTGTTCGGAAAAACCACCTGCAGATGCATTTTCCGGTTGAGTCCATCGCCTCGATCTTCGTTCAGTTTTCTTGCGGCGTTTTCAGATGGAATGGCAGATCCTGCTAGCTATGGTAATTACGAGCGTGACACCGAGCAAGTGAGTTTCCAATAATTCTCTCTCTCTCTCTCTTTTATTTTTTTATTTTTATGTTTTGAATTTTGTTTGAATAAAATTATTCTGGAAATTCAACATTTTTAAGCAAATAAAAATTTGGTTGAATCACATTTGAACAAAAGTACATCGATTTGCCTGTATTTGACGATAGAATTGAGAAATCTGGATCAGGAAGATGCAACAAGAAAATAAAATAAAGTAACATAAAAATAGAAATTCAGTCAAATATTATGGTTTGGCAACCATATTGGTTACAGAATGATCTTAATTTGTTGCAACGGTTTTGAAATTGGTTTTTTTTTTTTTTAACAGAAGAAAAAAGACGCAAATTAAGCTCTAAGGACTATGGGAAGGAGACCCATTCCTTAACTTATTTTTTTAGATTTAGTTTTTCGAAAATCTTTAATGTCCGCATTTTATATGGTATTACAAATTTTTCCCTAATTCTATGTTCTCCCCTCTTTTGCAGGCAATCGTTGCTTTGAAAAAAGGTACTCAGTTAATCAAGTACTGCCGGAAAGGGAAGCCTAAGTTGTGTCCATTCAGAATTTCTGGGGTTAGCTATTCCCATTAGCAGATTGTTCCTTTTTCGGGTTTTTGACGCTTTTGCCTCCTGTATGTTGACAAAACTGACAAGTTGCCTCATAAATTTTAACGTTGTGCAAATTAGGTCCTTCAATTGATAAAATGTTGTAGAGAGAGTCTCCAAGTTGATGAATGATGTTAAAATATGAAAAAAAATGTCCTTATCCTCATGACATGACGTGCTTTGATTATCATTCAAAATTTCAGTCTTCCTTCACACAAGCCCATGTGATGTGTACAAGTGCTATCTAAATTTTATCTGTTGTCATCTGCAACAATTTGTTAAATTCAAAGGTTAATTTGCCGAAATTTAAAGCTTAGGGAATAACTTACCAATTGTGAGAAGTTTGGAAGCAAACATGCCAAACACCTCTTCTTGTTCTTCCCCCCACCACCCCCCTTTTTCATAGAAATGCATAGGCTGTGTTACACTTCTTTCCGATGTGTTTAAGAGAAAGAAGACTTATCAAAAGAAAGCAAACATCTACCATGTATAATTACACATTGACTTAGAATACGTGTTGTACCTAAAGGAAAAAGAAAAATCCAAGATGACAAAGAAAGTAGAGATGAAAAAATGTGATAGTAAGATAAGAATCAAGTTAACAGTATTAGCTTAAGCTTCTTGATGGATTATTATTGTTGCAGTTGTTATTGTTGTTATGAAATATGTCAAGTGGTTGAATGATTTCAGTTTTGTGTTGCTTACAGGATGAGACAAAACTAATCTGGTACTCTCGTGGACACGAAAGGAACCTGAAATTATCTTTGGTTCAAAAGATTATCCCTGGACAAAGAACTGTGAGTTAAACAATCCCACTCTGATAAGGAAATCAATAGTATTTTGTCTTCAACAACCGCTTTATACATAGATTAGATGAACCTTTTCTGGTTGACATGTTTTTTCTGTTTCTTTACAGGCTGTGTTTAGAAGATATTTGAGGCCTGAGAAAGAGTACTTGTCTTTTTCTCTTCTATATAATAACGGTGAAAGATCACTTGATCTGGTAATTATAATTTCTTTGCTTATATATCTATTTATTTTATTGTAAAAAATGAAAAAAAAATTAAAATCCAGTTATTCTGCTTTATTTATTTATTTTTTACTTTTTGTTGTCTATTATAGATCTGCAAGGACCAGGATGAGGCAGAGTTATGGTTCGCAGGGCTTCAGGAATTAATTCCTTCAGGACAACAACGTAGTAGACGTAGTAAGAGTGATTTTTTCGAAGTGAGTTCTAATATAATACAAACTTACTTACAAAAAGAGAGTTTTTAGAACACCTAATATAGCTATTTCTTCCCTTTTTCAGCAACAAGATGGCGACGACAATGTTCAAAATGGCAATTCCTTGAGACCATCCATCGATTTTGCTAGCATTGCTGGTAGGGTGTCTATTGATTTAAATTCTCATGAATCTCCATTGAATATTGCGGGCGCAGATGTGGCTTTAGAACGCCCAAGTATGCAACTGAGGACAAGTCCAGTAGATGGTTATCGGATTAGTGTTTCAAGTACTCCGAGCTGTTCAAGTGGGGGATCTGGACCAGATGATATAGAATCACTAGGAGATGTTTATCTGTGGGGAGAGGTTTGGGTTGATGGAGGTTTACCTGATGGGTCTGTGAGCCCAGTTCCTACAAAAGCTGATGTGCTGACCCCAAGACCACTAGAATCGAATGTTGTTCTTGATGTGCATCAGATTTCTTGTGGTGTAAGACACTTGGCGCTTGTGACAAGGCAAGGCGAGGTTTTCACCTGGGGAGAGGAGTCTGGGGGAAGACTTGGCCATGGGATCGATAAGAACTTTAGTTGCCCTCGCCTTGTTGAGTTCCTCGCAATCAATAATGTCGAGTTTGTTGCATGTGGTGAGTATCATTCATGTGCTATATCAACAACTGGTGACTTGTTCACTTGGGGTGATGGTGCCCACAATGCTGGACTTCTTGGTCATGGCACTGATGTTAGTCATTGGATCCCAAAAAGGGTTGATGGTCCTTTGGATGGACTTCAAGTTTTGTCTATTGCATGTGGCACTTGGCATTCGGCATTATCAACTTCCAATGGGAAACTTTTCACTTTTGGCGATGGGACGTTCGGGGTTTTGGGCCATGGAGATTGCCAAAGCGTTTCGTATCCAAAAGAGGTACAGTTATTGAGTGGCCTAAAGACTATAAAAGTTGCATGTGGAGTATGGCACACTGCTGCCATTGTAGAGGTTGCAGGTCAGGCTAGTAGTAGTGTTGCATCTAGAAAGCTGTTCACTTGGGGCGACGGTGATAAACATCGTTTGGGTCATGGAAACAAGGAAACTCATCTTCTTCCGACCTGTGTCTCTTCGCTTATTGACTACAACTTCCAACAACTTGGGTGTGGGCACACCATGACTGTTGCCCTTACTACATCAGGTCATGTGTTCACCATGGGTGGCACTGCATATGGGCAGCTAGGGAATCCGAGCTCTGATGGAAAGACACCTTGCTTGGTACAAGACAAACTGGTGGGTGAATTTGTTGAAGAAATATCCTGTGGGGCAAGTCATGTTGCTGTCCTGACTTCAAGAAGTGAAGTATTCACCTGGGGGAAGGGTGCTAATGGAAGATTGGGACATGGCGATACAGAAGATCGAAAAACCCCGACTTTGGTTGAAGCATTGAAAGATAGGAATGTGAAGAACATATCATGTGGCTCGAATTTCACCGCAAGTATTTGCATTCACAAGTGGGTCTCCGGAGCTGACCAATCAGTCTGCTCAGGTTGTAGACAAGCATTTGGTTTTACCAGAAAGAGGCACAATTGTTACAACTGTGGGCTGGTGCATTGCCATGCTTGCAGCTCAAGAAAAGCATTCCGGGCTGCATTGGCTCCTACTCCAGGCAAACCACATAGAGTGTGTGATGCTTGCTATGGAAAGCTAAAAGCTGCTGAGGCTGGTAATTCTTCTAATTATAACAGGAAAGTTACAACCCCTCGCCGGTCAATAGATTCGGTGAAGGATTATTCAAGTAGGGGAGAAGTAAGGTCTTCAAGGGTTTTGTTGTCTCCTACTACAGAACCGGTCAAGTATCTTGAAGTTCGGTCTGGAAGAGCAAGAGCCAAATCTGATTACTCTACAACAGTCAGGGCCTCCCAAGTTCCATCCCTTTTACCACTAAAAGATGTTGCATTTCCTAGCTCACTAAGTGCTTTGAAACCTGTTAAGCCAACATCACCTCATGGCTCTGTCAACTCAAGACCATCTTCACCATATGCAAGGAGACCAAGCCCTCAACGTTCAACAACTCCCGTGTTCTCAAAGAGTGTCATGGAAAATATCAAGAAGTCAAATGAGCTCTTGACTCAAGAAGTGGCAAAGTTGCACAGCCAAGTACTGACTTTTATATGTTTTGCAGATAACATTCTTAGCTTTACATTGATTCTTGGTATTGGGATGTAATCCTTGAAGTTTGTCTCTCTGAATTGTTTATCTCTTGACCAGGTTAAAAACCTCAGGAAGAAGTGTGATGTTCAAGATGCAGAGATGCAGAAACTTAGGAGAGATTGCAAAGCAGCAGGTTTACTGGCTGAAGGGCAATCTTCCAAATGCAAAGTAGCCAAGGAACTTGTCAAATCCTTCGTGGAACAGGTTTAAACCAGCTAAGAATTCTAATTTTGTTTTTGAATTCATTAGATGTTTCTAATGTCATGAGTACCAAATGAGCTCAAATTGAGTCCACTAGTGGTCGTATTTAATAGATACTACTACGTTTTCGATATAAATTTTTGTTAAAACTTGTGTAGAACTCCAATAAATTTGATTCAAAAAGATTAAAATCTCAAAAGGTAATTGCCAAATCATTGACGAGGAATTGATTGTTCTTCTATTATTGCATTTGCAAAAAAAAATTATCCAAGCAGATACCAATGAAAGCTGAAAAAACAAATTAAAAAAAAATTAACTGTTTAGAAAACATGAATGTAATCTTTTTGCCAATATGTAAGAGTGGAATTAACAGAATGTACCAACTAGCCTTTACATAATAACAGAATGTCCTAAATATTGATTGCCAGCTTTTCTTGATGCCTTCATTGTATAATGCAGTTGGAGGCATTAACAGAAAAGTTGCCTCAAGAGGATTTGGAAAACGAAACCATGAGATCCTTGCATGCTCGAGCAGAAGATTTTCTAAACACAACAAATGAAACAATATCGGGAGCTCCTTCTTCTTCCTCACACGCAAGCATAGACCACAATCATCGACACGCAAATCACCATTCTTATGAAGGTGGAGATGCTTCCCCACATAGTGACAGACCATCTGTTTCCAGTCCTAAGGAGATACATAGTGACAGACCATCTGTTTCCAGTCCTAGAGAGGTTAGAAGTTCAGAAGAAGGATCGGAATCCCATGGATCCTCCAGCGGAGGAAAAGAAGTTATTGAACAATTTGAACCTGGCGTTTATGTAACTCTCATTCAACTTCAAAATGGTGCAAGAATTTTCAGGCGTGTTAAGTTCAGGTACCAGAGTAACCCCATCTTTATCCATATCTAATCATCCAAAACACGTTTAGCTTTTGATAATGTAATAATCTGTTATGAGTTTTCTCAATTTTTTTAACCACAGCCGCCTTTGATGTTACACAGTAAACGAAGGTTTAGCGAGCACCAGGCGGAAGAATGGTGGAACAACAACAAAGACAGGCTGCTCAAGACATACAGCGTTCCACAAAGACATTCTTCTCCTATCTCCGGATCTTCTAGCACACAGTCGCACGCACACGCACACACGCCTGCACCTGCACCTGCACCAGCTGAGGAAAGCTCCCACGCAGCCTCATCGTCCCAGACGTAGTTTTATGACTTTTAGTCTCTTGCAATATGACTTAGAAAGTTGCTGATCTTGTTTCACAAATTGCTTTAGAATGGCAGTACTTATGAACCAACTAGATGTAGGAATTTCTTTGTCCAGAGCTAAGTAGAAAAAGAAGCATTTTTTTTTCATCATAGGAAAGCGACATAATAAGAAGAGAATTTTTTTTTTTTAAGTGGGAAAAGCTGTGAAAATTATTTTGGAGATTATGCAATTATTCAGTTTAATCTTTGTAATCTTTTTTGATATACTGGTTTATGGCATCGGATGGTTGAACCATTTCTGGTTGTATGGAAGAGTTTAAACCTCTGTATGACGTTTTCATGTCTGGCCATTTTAAAAGCCCGTGATATTCAATCAAATGTGTTTTAATAGCCCCAATTCTTATGGAGTATAATTATCATAGACTAATTTAACCAATGTTCGATAAAATCAGTTTTAGTTAAATTTTTTTATTATACAGTATAAATTTTTTATATACTATAATAATAAAAAAAACT
Organism: Artocarpus heterophyllus; assembly: GCA_025403435.1. Lineage (NCBI taxonomy): Eukaryota > Viridiplantae > Streptophyta > Magnoliopsida > Rosales > Moraceae > Artocarpus > Artocarpus heterophyllus. The sequence goes on from CM046341.1 coordinate 9,713,504, forward strand.
AAAATATAAAACTCTTAAATATTATATTTTTCTAATTTTATTTTTTTGATCAAGACGTATGAGATTTATAAATAGTACGTACACACACTTACATATAGATATATATATATATGTATATATCCTCGTCCTTGATAGGACAACTGAAGAAAATGAGTACCAACAACCATGTTTCGTGATGGAAAATAATTGCTTTACTTTTTATTAACTTATTGAGCCTTTCTTTCTTTCTCTCTTTCCTTTTTTTTTTTTTTCAACTTGCGCAGCAGAATTAAAATCAACTTGAACCTTTTGACCTTTTTTTTTTTTTGGATAGTTTCAGGGAGCCATAACCAAAAATGGCTCCTTTTGAACCTCTTGAACTTCTTAAAACAAATTTTGAAAAATTGTAAAATTACTTTAAATTGTAACCCAAAAAAAATTTAATATCTAATAAAGCCAAGGCAAGTAGATTTCTAACTTGTAAATGTAGTTAAAAATACTAGGCTGGTATATTAACCAGAATTGTAGAATCCGCATCTTTAATCTGCAAAACAATTTAAAATAAGAAAAAATAAATAAAACTCTTAACAACGATCGACATAATGAATTTTTCCTTTAAATAGCTTATTCAAAAAAAAAAAAATATATATATATATATATATATATATCCTAAAAATGTCGGCAGGGAGAAAGATAAGGATAGTAAAACGACAGTGTTTTTGCCGCGTTGCATGGGCGCGACGTGGGCTGTGACCCTAACAATTAACATGATATTGATATATATGACCTTTTCTCCATCAAAAAGACATTGATATGTGATCTAATAATTTACTATTTTGGTTGCCAAAAAACCATCACCGATGGCCAACCCATATTCATTATTTTGGACAGGAAGGTTCCCTTGCTTGACTTTTTGAATTTGACATTAACTTTCTTCCATTCTAAGAAATCGAGTAAATTGCACTTGCAGTCCTTAATGTTTAACACTTTTAGCACTTTAGTCCTTATATTTTTAATTTTAGCATTCAAATACCTAATTTCATTATACAATGATAAGAAATGCTTCTAGTGCTCGCAGACGTAGACATCACATGGAGAGTTTATGAGCTGTGTTTAAGTTAAACAGGGGATGTCTAGGCTTTTCACAAAGCTCTTTGTGTAACTTGACATTGTTAATTTTTAGAGAGAAAGCGATGCTATTTGGCTTCGCTCTATTGAGGCCTTACACATAATTCATGCTTTAATACTGACCATGTTTGCCTCGAGTAGAGCCGTATAACAGTACTCTTCTAAAAGAATTAAATATTAGAAATTAAAGTTAATGGGTTGTTTGGTAAACTTAGTTTTAACTCAAACAGTATAAAGCTCTTACTTATTACACTATAAAGCAAAAATATGTTACAATACAAAGCTATCACACGTTATGGTACTTTCAGTTCTAACTCTCAATTCCAACTCATGTCCTAAACATTCTAAAAAGCAATGTCATTTGGCTAAATATAGCCTTGCCTGCATGATTCACACGGACTACGTCTTAGTGTTAAGACTTTATTTGAAAAACACGCTAAAAAAATAAATTTAATTACTACAGTGTAAAGTTCTCACATGTTACAGTGAAAAAGTAGAAGTTTGCTACAATATAAAGCCTTCACATGCTACAATGTTTAAATTTCAACGTGTTTTCCAAACAAACTATAAATTTGTTATGCTTGGCTCTGCTCAGCTGAAGCTAAAAAATATTTTTATGATGGACTTAATATTAAGAATTAAATTATAAAAAAAAACTTTTTATTTTTAAGTGGCTTTTTAAGCTCTTCATTTAAGTCACCAAACTTACTTTAAACTTATCAATTTCAACTCAAATAATATAAAATTCTTACATGCTATAGTGTAACGTAAAAATATATTACAATGTAAAACTTTTACATATCATAATACTTTTTAATTTTCGGTTTCAACTCACATTCAAATCGCTTTATTAAATATGAATTTTCCGTTACGGGAACTAGGGTTGTACAAAAACCGCCCCGCACCCGCCTGCGCCTGCGCCCGCGCTCGCTCATCTAAAAAAAAACGGGTTTACGTTAGCAACCTACTGGTGGATGAGTTCCAATATATATTCGATGGGCGAGTTTGGTTTTAAGTTTTTGAGGGCGGGTTCAGCCCGCACCCGCCCGCCTATATATTTTTTAAAAAAAACTTATCATTTCTTTGATTTTGTTATTATTTTAGAGATAATTGAACAATCCAACACTTCAAGCATGGGCTCGGCTGCCTCTTGATATATTAGAAACTGAAAATTCTCCTATTATTTTGTGAAGTGATCAAAATTCAAATCAAGTAAGTTAGTAGAAAAAGCTCTAAAAGAAAAAAAACACTTGACTTTGTTCATCATTTCATTTGTAGCATTCTATTTTTTTTGAACCCAATGAATAGGCTTTAATCTTTATAGACTCTTGACTTTGTTCATCACTTTACATGTAGTTGATGTTTCTTATTGCAGTGAATGCTTATGTTTCTTAATTTATACTTTTGAATATGGTCACTGCCTTTAAGTATCAAACTTGTTAGGAATGCTTTATGTATTATCATCTTATATTTTCTACAAATTTTCTTCACTTTCTAAAAAAAAGGTTTAAAAAATTACATTGGGCAATAGCATATGTCTAAACCGCCTCAACCCACCCGCACCCGCCCGCAACCACCCAAAACCAAACCAAAACCGCCCGCCATGTGGTGGGCGGTTTGCGGGTTGGTTAATCGCCAACCCGCCATCCAAAAAAACCGCACCGCACTCGCCTAAAAACCATCAAACCGCCCGTCGTTCATCCCTAACGGAAACCACATCAAACCACACAAGAACAGGACCCACATGCATAAATAATAATTTATGTCCCCATGTCATGTTTCATATATGTTAAAAGGAAGGGACTAAGATGCAAACTGTACTTTTATCATCTTGGGGGAACGTATAATAAAAATATTTTCATATTTTTCCCGTATTTTGAAATATTTTGCAAGGAAGTACCAGGACCAAGAAGGCTTGTCGTCAAAATGGGTCCATCCTTACGCTAATGTTTTCACATGTTATTTTGCCGGAAAATCAAGGGAAATTGTTCCTGATCTCTCCGGGAAATCGTTCCTAGAAAATTCCTAGCGGACATATCTTGAAAATCTTTGATAAATACTCTCCATTTCCACGATTTGTGCCAACGAGAATGGGGCAACAACAATCCAAGGACGAGCTTCTCTATCAGCAAGTCAGCTATGGGAACACCGAAGGAATCAAAGCCCTCTCCAGAGACGGTGCAGGCCTCGAGGTAAAGAGACGAACCGAAAATCGAAAAATCAATGAATTTGATTGATTTTCGTAAAATTCATTCGTTTGTAATGGATGTAGAGAATTGCATAGTTTTAATGGCGGCTTGTTGAATTGATACTGAAAATGGTGATTTTTTTTTTATGGTCAGTGGATTGATAAAGATGGGAAAACCGCTCTGATAGTGGCGTCCATGAATCCAGAGCTTTACAATGTGGCGAAAACTTTGATTGAACTCGGCGCCAACGTTAATGCGTACCGTCCTGGTATGTCTAGGGTTTAAAGCTCTCATTTTTACTCTTTTTTTTTTCTGTTTAATTGGTAAAATACCACTGATTAAGCTCTCTGTGTTTTGTTTTAATTGTGCTGAAAAGTAAGTGAGGGCTTTTGCTTCACTTTTAGAGACGGAAGGGAGGGATGAATTTTAATTTATTTTTTTTATTGTTTGTTTTTTTCCTTTTGAGAAAATGGATCATGAGTGCATTTTCTTTTTCCATGAGAAGAGCTGAAAGAGGAAGAACAAAAGAGAAGGGAAAAAAAGGAAGAAGAAGAAGGAAGGGTGATTTGGGGGTTGGTTAGAAGAAAGAAAAAAAGTTCATTTCTATGTAAATTGGGGAAGAAAAAAAAAAGGATTCATTCCATCTTAGTAAAATCTTTTGTTTCTTATCAATTAATTAACTTGCGTAAATGTATCCCAAATTTTCTATGTTCATATTCCTCTTTTTGACAGGGAAGTTTAACTGGGTTTTTTAGCTTCATAAGTTTTTAATTCTTATGCGAACCGTGAATGAAGACAATTTTCTTGAAGCTTTGTTACACAGTTACGATTTTTTTGGTTCCTTGTCAGTACTATATTTGAGACATGCATCATTGAGTCTCGTGTATTACTAATTGCTTTATCATTTTTCCTTCTTTTTATTGCTCCTTTTAGGTCGTCATGCTGGGACTGCTTTACACCATGCAGCTAAAAGAGGCCTTCATAGTACTGTTAAGTTACTTCTTTTACATGGAGGTGTGTTGTGCTATTTAACAATCCTTAACCCTTGTTCCTTCTCTGTAATCCTCTAATCTTTGGCTTGCGAATTGATTATTTGGTTCCAAACTTTCAGCCAATGCGTTAATAATGAATGATGATTGTCAAACTCCTCTTGATGTTGCTAGGGAAAAAGGGCACACTAATGTAGCCCGTGTAATCGAGGTACATCGAAGTTTTTAAAGTGATTCTTTTTTTTTTTTTTGGTGCTCATAGTGAATGTCAATTTTCATCTTTTTGCACGTAAACGCATCCTGTATTCCAGTGTGAAAGATAATTTCTGCAATGTATTTGTTTCTTATGCTTGCAGAGTCATATTGGCTTGTTTTCGGGTTGGATGCGGGAGTTTCATGGTCTTGGATTTCTTGAAGCATGGGCTCCTCAATTACTTTCACGAAAAGTGTGAGTACTCTATACATATGTTACTCACAACTAAATATCTTTTTTTTGCTACTCTTGCTTCCATGTTTCCATTCCTGTTTATCACATCTTGGTCAAGCAAGTGCCTTGGGAAAGCCTAGGTGTTAATCTCTGTTACTTTGTTCTGTGTAGCTGGGCTGTCATTTTGCCATGTGGTTCCCGCCATCCTACCAGACCTTTCAAGTTGCAGCTTGCGATATATAATAGTTTACAGGTATTGCGGAATATGGTTTGCAGATCTTTTATATTAAATATTTTATGTTTTCCTTCTTTCTTTGTCACTACAATTTGTGATTCTGTCGTGGGCTTTTCTTTGGGATTGTTTGCAAGTGATTTTACATATGTTTTGTATCATGCCTTATGGCTTATGTAGGGACAATATAATTATGAAAGCAAAATAGTTAATGTCTAAATTAATAGTTGTCTTTTATTAATTATAGTTTTGGATTTTATGAAGAACTTTTGTATTCCACACTATAGCCCTTCATTTTCATTCTGTATAATATATCAGAAACTTTACTGGTACATATCAATCTTACTTGTGTATTTGAGATTAAGTGGGTTCTATCAATTTCTGATTATTTTTTGGTGCCATGTCAAAACAGTGTGGCACACACCGTAAGGTCTACTCACCTTATACAAAGGAAAGAAGGGGGAAAAAGAGAAGGAAAATGCATTACTTGCATACGCATTTCTCTAGCCTCTAGCTTCCAATTTGGCATGTCACATACTTACAGTCTGAGCCAGAGAGACTCCTTTCTGATACTTTTATTGCTTCACACTTCAGCTTTTTCCTAAAGACTTTAGGGAAACCACATAACTTTAGGTCTTTTTTCTCTTGTTAGTATTAACTTCTGCATAGTGGTATAAATCCTCAGTCTAAACTCCTTTAGGATGTAGCAACTGGGTTGCCGCTACATGACAGCTTGCACGATTTTGCCACTGGTTTGATCCCTAATTGTGTTTCGATGGTATTTGTTGTGTCGCTTACTTAAATTACAAATTACTGGAGTCCTGTCCCTTCTACTCTGTATTTACATAGCATGCAGGAGCTAGCTGGAAATCAATTTTAAATGTGGACTTTAGGTTGCTATTTTCTTTACACATTTGTCGTTTAAGAATGATGGCATCATTGGGATTTTTTTCTCTTTGAGTGGTGCTAAGGTCTGTGTCTGAGTCTCCAACATTGTTCCCTTTCCACCTCTAATACTCTCTAACTTTTATATGTTGCTTTGTCACATAAAATGCTGTCTTTTGAAATTTTGTTTTTGCTGTTATTCAACACAATCAATATCTGTCTCATGTTACTGATAATATTGTTACTACCATAATTGTGAATGGGCAGGACGCACAACCACGAACAGTTGTTGCATTGTGGAAATCCAATTTGGAAGAACCAAAGTCAAACCAATCCGATCCTTCAGTGACTATCTTCGAGACCTTTTCAAGTAATTGTTTTCATGCTAGACAAACTCCCCAATTTTTTACTTGGTGACAAACATAGGAGTTGATGTCAGATATTTGTTTTTTGGTTTGTTCTTTAATATATTTTATGTCCATGCATAGTCTCAAGAGGCAGGAGACGAAGAAGAAGGTGTAGGCATCGAATGCTTAGTCGTAAGTATAGTAGCTGAATTTTTGTTAAGTCGATGAGAATAATTAAAGGAGCACATAAACATAAGAACTTTGTGCTCTTACGTATGAGTATTGTCACTCTTAGGAGTAGGCTATCCATATTTCTCTCCAGCCTCCAAACGTGATAAACTTGCCTGTAGCTTGGGACAAAAAAGATTATATATGGCATACATATATGTTTCTGTAACCTTTTAAGAGATTTGTGTGGCACTAGTCGTAGGTTATTTTTTGTTTCATGCATAGTTGAACTTACTCTGCCTCCTTTCCAGAAACACGCATTAAACTTGCACCTGAAAAGGAAAATGATAGGCGACAACTTGAGCAGTTTTGCAATGCATGCAAAGGAATTCCACAGGTAAGTCAAACTTTCCTTATAGATGTAACTATTCTCCACCATTTGTCTAGAACATAGTTGCTGTGAAAAACTTTTGGTACTAAGAGACTGAAATTTTCATTGTCAGTAATTGAATAAAAAAAATGCTACTAATAATCTGAAAATTTTATTTCGAGTAATCTGTAATTGGTAACATGGAAGGACACTCATGGAATCTGCTTATCACTGCTTCCACAACCAAACAAACCCCACCCCCCGCCTCCCCCCGCCTCCCCCCAACACACACACACAAAACAGTTGCAAAACAATTGTTTGCAATGTTAGATGAAGTGTCAAATACCATTAGGACTCAGCAAATTATTTTATTTTGTTGATCTGCAATGCGGCATGGTGGAATGGGTTGGATAATATCATTTTTATGGCTCTCAAACTTGGCTGATAAACTTTGGAGGGGGCATTTTTAAAGTTGGAGTCATCAGTGATGGAGAACTATTTGTGGTGTCATTGTTTTAGTTATAGCTTGGAGCGATACTTCACATATTTTCTTTTGCCCTGTACTTTTATTCTTGCTCTAGCCATTAATTTAACTTAGTGCAAAAACCAACATCTTCAAATATGTTATTTTGGAGTCACTTCTGGTCTGTCCGGTATTGCAATGCTATTCCTAACCTTGAATTTGTGGAATATTTCAGGCACATCCTGCTTTTTTGCATGATAGTCAGAGTCCAGTTCTTTCAGCTACTGCACCACCAGATGCTGAAGATTATGAATTGGCTATGGCTATTAGTGCCTCAATTCAATCTGCTTTGGAGGAAAATCCACCCCTTCTTGGTACGAACCTGAGCTCCGAAGCAAGTGCGTCCAATTATCTGGGTGCACCAACGGCACCTGCCCCTCCAGCAAGTATTGAATGGCCAGGGCATGGACCTGCGCCAAGTGGCAACTCAACTAAAAATAATGAGGTCCAGCCTGATTCAGCACCCCCAGTGATTCATCCCCCAGACTTGATGGCGTCAGCGCCACCAATTTTGGATACTACCTCAGAAGATGGTCCAGTTCACTATCCCTCAATTGATTTGAACCCTCATGATCTTTCTTCCCCAGCTGTTGAGAGCATACCTGATAAATACGGCAATATAAGGGAAGACAGAAATTCTTCATCGTGTGTAATTTGTTTGGATTCTCCAATTGAGGGAGCTTGCATCCCCTGTGGACACATGGCTGGATGCATGTCTTGCTTGAATGAGATAAAAGCTAAGAAATGGGGATGTCCTGTTTGTAGAGCCAAGATTGAGCGGGTAGTAAGGCTGTATGCTGTGTGACGGTTAAAGCAAACTATGAGGAAGCTCTAAATGGTGAGTGACACTCGGAAACTTTCTATTCATATGGTTTCATAAAGTAGTGCCAGTTGTTATAACTGGAGCCTTCACCAAGGTTTCTGAAGTCATTGTAGCCCGTCTCCCTTCTTCAAACTCAGCGTGTCAAAATTTCACAACTTTACTTGATGAGTCGCTGATTTATAGAAATTTGCTACGTATCTGCACAAGTTTAAATTTCTATTCTGCAAACCAGTGGGTGGTGGTACATGATTCAAAGTAAAATTGATGAATGGCAGAATTTTTTTTTTAAATTTAGTCTTTAACCATTTAAAGTAACATAAAATATGTATATATATTTTCCAATTGTTCTTGGTGAGACAACCTTTGAATGTCATCATTAACTCATAATGAGACGGGGTACTGGTATGGTAGTAACTAATATTCAGAAACCTTGAAGTAGGTTCTGACCAAATAGAAATGAGTAAATAAGTGAAATTCTCATGGACCAATATGCAGGTGATGAAAAGGGTTTGGCTATGGTTTTGAGAGAGCGGCTCCTACTGCTTCTGATGTCTGTTTACAAGGACGTTTTCTTTGTTTATTCAGTATTGGTGTGGGTAAGAGCAGAATTTATTTATTTAATACCAAAAAAAAAAGATACTGCACGCTAATTAAGCAAATTCTGGAAGCTTTGTAATTCTCTACTGGTGTATGATTTGATAGTTGGCACTGAAAAAACAGTTACCGTTTTAAGCATATGTTCGTCTGCGTAGATAAGTGTGTTACTGTGTTGAAACAAAAACTCATAGCAGATCCTTGTGAATAGGCCTTGTTTGAAACCCAAAAGAGAAGATATATATATATATATATATATATATGTTTGTGGAACTACTGGTTGATGTATATGTTACAGTGCAGATTTATTTCCTTTAAACAAAAATGACAATGACAGTGACAGTACCATATCAAGTTTTTTTTTTTTTTTTTCCTCTTTCTATTTGAGCACAGTTTTTGGGGCATTTTAAGAGTCTCCCTTTAAAAGAGTCTTGAAGACCCGCATGAATAGTCATTTTTTGATCAATAATAGAAGCATTTGTGTTGCCAATTTTCAGTACAAGAATTCAAATATTTCAACTTAATGGCAGAAGAAAAATAATGCAAAAGGGTAAAAATTAAACTTAAGGTAAATGCAAGCTGAACCATTGCCATGATAGAAAAAAGGACATGACAGTGGACTTGTAGGGTATACATGTTGGCTGTCTTCACTTTGCACGTACATTTTCATTAAGGGGTTTGTCTTTTGGATGTCAGCCACTTTAATTCTTGGCCAAATCTGCTGTTTAGCTGCATTTCATTCAATTGACCTTAGCCCCCCCTCTTTTTTTTTTTACTCCTTTTCTTTTTCTTTTTATTTTATTCTTCCAATTTCTTGTTTGGTGAAAGAGTGAGAATGTGGTTATGATTCGTTAAAGTGATTAAAGTGTCTTAGGAATCTTGTTAGAGGGTGGCCATGAATGGGGTCCAGGCACTGTATTTCTGCACTTTTATTTCACAGATTCATAGATATCATCATTAGAAACCATTTACTCTCCTTTCTAAGATGTCTCAATCTCAAAACGTATTGGATAGCCATGTTTCCTTTGATTATCTTCTTTAGCTGGCAACAAAGATTATCTCAGCTCTACGTGTAAGAAAATCCCACTTTCTGTCATCTACACTACAAGTCGAGCGCATATTCTGTGGATAAAATTGTGTTTCCAATATTTTGAAACTGTACAAGTCATTAAAAAAATAATTTAAAAAAACAAAACTAAAAAAAGTTGACATAAATTGACATTCTAGCTAAGGCAATGCGGATGGATAAATTGATGATTAAAGGATATTTTAGCTCTCAAACAAAAGTTAGAAGTAACACTTTTCACCACATTGATTAGTATTTAGCATTTTTAACTTGAGAAGTTAAAAAAATAAATAAAAAATTCAAGGATTATAGAACTTTAATTTTACAAGCATAGTTCTTGTGAAAAATTTTATACTTAAATCAAGCCGATAATAGAATAGACTAATTGTTCAAGAGATAGTAGACCTGTTAATTTTAATAGACAATAGACCCTTCAGACTGAATCAGCGTCCCATGTGTTTGCGTTATAGTGTCATGGCACGACACCATAGAAAAATCCAGTGTAGATAACATGAAAATAAAAGTAAAATTGGACCATCTGCTGTCCCCTACCATATGGGGTTGGCATATATCGATGAGAAATTTAAGTCTTAAGATGCAAAAAAAATTTCATGTTGTACGTCATTGTTTTGGTACGTTGAAATAGTACTCTGAGAGCCTTTTTTCTGCATTCTCACATCTTAGTCTGCTCCACTGTTTACAAATCTGTCTTCAATAGTATAAAGTAAGCTCTACTACTTGGAAAATTTTTGATGCCATCTTGTCGACTTGGCTTTATTTACCCTGAAATGGTATAGTGAAATATCCCACATAATATAGTGGTTGAATTTGAAGAGTAAAAAACAACTCCATGTTATTTACCCACTAGTATCCAAACATTTTCCCACAAAGAACTTGATACTATTGTAGTTATCTTCTACAAATCTTGCTTGAAATATGGACTTTGTTTCCAATATTATTGACCAAAAGTTTGAGAAAAGTGAACAGGATTTAGCCTAGTTAAATGCTTCTATCTTTGTAGTCATGTTCTCTCTCTCTCTCTCTCTCTCTCTTCTTTGAGCAATGCATTGCCAATATATATTTGTTCCAACAGAAACATATCCTGTAACACTTGGAAACTATCTTATTTCATATTTATTTTCCATTTCATACTTGGAAAAGAGAACTCTAGTTGCTCATATAGGCTTTGTGGAAACCACCTGAGCCTAGCTCTCTGCAAGCTGCTTTCAGTTCTTTGAGTTTAAAAAGTATTTTCAAGAGCGTTTGGATAGTTTGTCAAAAGAGCTAGGGTGTTTAGTTGGAATTACAAGTTCCAACCAATGTTTGATTAGTAAAAGTTGGTTAGAACTACATCGTTCTTTACACTTTTGAAGAGCTAGTTCTTTACACTTTTGAAGAGCTGGTTATTCTGGACCCATATGACATTATTAAGAGATGTTTAAGAAGTTTCAAACTCTTTTTTTATTAACGTAACTATTTTGAGAAGCTACATTGAAAATTTCACCTTCTCAAAAAAGATCATATAAAAAGACTTCGAAACTTGTAACAAATCTTTAATGATATTTTAGAAATTCCACTGTAAACTGTTTATTGCTTACTAGAAAATTTTATTGTCATTTCAGTCTCATTAATTAAGCACATTATAGAATGTAATTCCACATAGTAATTTAAATTAAGTCATAACTTTTATTTATTTTCTTTAATTGCTGAGATGCATAGCGGTAAACATGCAGTTTTAAAGTAACCCATTTTAAATTATTGCTGTTTTCAGATTTGTTTTCTGCCTTCTTTTCACTGTTTCAAAACAAGCATTTTTTTGGAGTACGTTGTTTCAAACCCTTGAAATTTGAAAAGGCAAATATTTGACCTTCCATTTTTAATTTTTTTTAACAAAATTGTCAACAAGGAAAAAAGGAGAAAATTCTAATTCGTACTGTAAGAAATAATTTAAATGAAATGAAATATAAGCAATAACTAGTTATCTTTCCAATATATTCGAAAGCCAAAATCTATGTTTGTGGTTCATGTCCCCTTGAAGCTCGCACCAGGAAGAGTACCCAGTGATCAGAAGTCAGAGCTCCTCCACTTAGCAACAAGACTTGAAGGTCATAGGCGATCCAAGTTTTCAAGTACTCCTTGATTTAATTCATGTAATTCCTGTTGTCCATATTTATGTTTTCCTTCCCTTATTTAAATTGTTGTTGCATTTTGTTTCTACCTGGCAAGATTCTCTAATTACCAAGCGCCTAAAGAAATGTTTTAGAACTTGGTAATTTGGAAATCAGTGCTTTTCTTGGGCAGAAAAAATTGAAAATCAGCACTTGATACAGGATTTGTTTGATAGAGCTTTTGATTATGCTTGTACCGATAGAAGAAAAGAAGCAATAACTAAAAATTATAATAATTTTAAAATTTTATAATAAATAATAAAAATGTTATAATAAAGTTTATACTATTTTATTAGAGATGTGATACAAGTTTTAAAATTGAAATGCGTTTTTTTGAGAAGTCACGTTGTGTAACTTGACTAAAAGCTCTTCTAAAAACAGCACTTAGCTGTCAAAATTTGCTTCTAGAAAGCTCTAGCAAATAGGCCAATATATGCATAGAGGTCACTACATTTCCAAAAAGAGTACTCAAAGCCAAGCAGTAACTTCAATTAAAAAAAAAAAAAAAAAGTTACCTTCTCCTCGGTGAGCGGTTAATTTGTTTTACCCCAAGTGTTTGAGCAGTTAATTACTATGGAACAATAAGAATCCATTAGATGGTTTTTTATGAACATCGATCTGTACTACATATATCTCTCTGCACTTTCTTTCAGTGCTTCAACGACCCTTTTTGTTTTGCACCCACCATCAAATAGGAAGTAATTAATTTTCACGTTCACGATTTGAAAAGAAAAATGCTTTATTTCGGTTTCATGTCAAGCTTTTATACCCATAATAATAATAATATCCCATTATGTGAAAAGAATATTGAGACATGAATATTGCTACTTTGCTTTTTCTTCATCAAACAGACAAAAAGGCAAAAGGTGGGAAAAATGCGGGTAGGGTTGTATATGGTGGCGATTCTTGCCCCCCCTACCCGGATCTTCATGTTGATTTTCTTGCTGTAAATTAGTTTCTCAAGTTTAACCTTGTGTTTAAGGCAAACCCTTTACTTAAGAGACAAATATATATAATTATGTTTTGTACGAGATCGAATATTGCGAAGATTATACAGCAAGCGTGAGATCAAAGAAATTCTAGTAGTTGTTCTACATCAAATTATTATATATGTATTTACACGTAAGAGATAGAAATGTAAGTCGATAAGGAATTCTAACAAATTTTACATATAAGATGTGATAATTACATAGAATTCTATAATTTTAGAGGGACAAACTTTAAATTTTATCAAATTTTTTAGATAAATTAAAAGAAAAAAAATCCAATTGTTGAGCAACCATTAGTGTAGCTCCGCACTAAAAATATATTATTATTTTTTTCTATTTTGTAATATTGTGAGTAGGTTTGGCTTTGATTCTCATGTACAATCGATGTCATGATAACACATGTTGGCGACAAGCATAATCAGTTATCATGCTCTTTATTGTTATTCTTTTTAGAAGATCATAATAGTACAATCATGCAAAGGAAATTGGTCGTGATTTTTTTTTTTTTTTTTTTTTTAAGGAACTTGTGTTTTTGGTTATACTATGTCCCTTGATTTATTTTATTTTATTTTATTTGTTTTTCATTGGTGAAAGAAACGTTTTGCATTAATTTAGTTTCTCTTGGAAGGATATATTCTTGTGTTTATATGTCTGTAGGTGAGTGTGTGAGTGTAAATACTAGGCACAGATTTATAGTGTGTTAGAGAAAAAAGTCTCGACTTTAAAGTTTAAACCGGATTGATAGCATGTAAGAGTTTTATGTTTTAATATATCTGTACAGTTTACAATTTACTCTTTCAAACACCCTATAGTCTTCTATATTTTATGCTGCATTATTGAACAAATGTCTATAGAATTATCTTGATAATAGTGCATGCTTACTGTATATAGATGGTCGGCATTACATTTATATTTTATATATAATTCTTGAGACAAGTGCATACTCTAATTAGATGGTTCATAAAATCGAAGTAAAAACTATTTCATAGATTTCGGAAAACGTATAATCACCATGTTAGTCCTCCCAACAAATCATTTCCCTTTGATTTTTTTAATTACCTAAACCTCCCAATAATAACAATCTAGTTTTTTTTTTTATAGAAAATAAATAAAGTCAATATTGGAGAGAACGTCGTTGAATCTTTTCTACAGTATTTGTCAGAACATTGTGAGCCTTTAATCATATTATAATACACTTGTAGATTATATTTATAGTACCATATATACACAATCCTGCCCCTAATTTATTAGATTTTTCATGGATGTTAAGAATATATATACACACATGATTACACCCTAGCTAATTGGATTTGGAATTGTATCTTAAGCAAACAGAAAAAAAAAGAGTTAATTATATAACTATATCTTTTAGTTTTAATTTATCTTTTTATTTTAAGAAATTGAAAAATAACGTTTAAATTTGAAAAACCTATTTCAATTTTCTCCCTCTCAGACGTTTTAGACAAAAAAAATATGAAGATAAGACAAAAATACCCTTATTTAAACTGAATTAGTTTCTAAAATCTATTTTTGTTCTTAAGAAATTTTGTTTAAAATATACTAAATTCAAAAAGCCAAAAACTTAAGCTTCTTTTTTTGATATTTAATGCTTTCCTTTTAGGAATGTTCATGTTTTGAAATCAATAATATATTTTTCATAACTTTTTAAAGGTAATTATATCATTTTACCAAGTTTTTTCTATTTATAAGGATGAAATTAAAACAAATTTTTTTAAATTCAAAGGATTTTTTTATAGTTTCTAAAAACATAAGGACAAATTAAAAAATAATTAAAACTAAAGGGTGTAATAATCTAAAAAACCCAAAAAATGAATTATCAACTAATCAGAATGACATAGACCATCTTTGGTAGGAGTGGTCACGAATTGGATTTTGCAGATTTAAGATTAATTTGCAATCCAATCCAATGTCTTCAGATTGAAAAAATCTCAATCCGTAATCCAATCCAAAACCTTCAGATTAAAAAAATCTCAATTTGTAATCCAATTCAAAAACTTCGAATTGGATTCATGGATTCAAGGATTTAGTTATGACCTTTTAGAATAAGAATATGGAAGGTCAATTTTTTCAATACCAAAAATTTAAAAAAAATCTAGAATATAAATTAGCTTAATAAAGTTAAATTTTTTTAAAACAAATCATTAAGACAAACTAGCTTAAATAAAAATTAAAATCAACTCTTCTTAAAAAAAAAAAGCTCAAAATAAATTATTGTTTATTCATTAATAGCACTTAAAACTTCAAAGCATTTCAACTTCAACACTTCTCTTACAGTTTCCTATTTCTAACTTGGGCTAGTTTTTTAAATACAACATGATAATAATTACTTGACAAAATATGTTTGAAAAGTTTTTTTAAACAAGAAAAGTCTTATTTAAGTATAAATATTATTAAAATTATAAAATATATAAATATATATATATACCGTTTTCGGATTAATAAATTAGACGGATTAAGAATTTCTCAATTTGTAATATGATCTAAAACCTTCGGATTGGAATTTTCTCAATCCGAAACCAATTCAAAACTCTTTCCAATATAATTTAAAACCTTTAGATTGGATCGAATTAGACGGATCTTATAGATTTATAGATTTCATGAACACCCCTAATGTTTGGTTTGTAGTTTTTTTTTTTTTTTTTTTTTGAACTAGCGTGTTCTTTTTTCAGGAAAAAGAAAACATAGATACGATTGTCCACCACTTAAGCCATCCAATGAATTAGTTCTTAATATATACATAATTATATATGTATATAACTTGGAATAAGTAAAAAGAAAATGGCCTTATTTGTCACGCCCCGGAGTACGGGAGGTGACGTGGCGGAATATTTAGATTAATTAAATGAGAGTTTAATTGAAATTAATGGTTTAAAAATCCAATTAAGCAAGAATTAAAGAGATTTTTCCACCACATTTGATTAAGAATTTAAAATCATTAAACAAATAACAATAATTGAATAAAAACCGCGAATATGGGTTCCACAACCCACAACTTGTGCACACACATGGATCTGACAATATCACAAATACAATTACAGTCCAAGTACAAATAAAGTTGAGTCTTACATGCCTTGATTAATAAATACCGAATATAAATAAATTCTCCTATTGCTCCTGAGTTCGGTCCGAAGAATCTTCTCCAAACCTAAATGGGAAACCACCTAGAAGGGGGGAAATTTAAAACAGATAAAACGTGAGCGAAAGGCTCAGTAAGACTAAGTTTTATTAAAATAATTTAATACAAAAAAACATAGCATTATCAGGAGTTATGCAAGAAGAAACTTGAATAAATAAATAAATAAATTGAGTAGAACCGTTCTGACACAGAACAGTCTACTCGTCAAATCAAAACACCAGTTTACTTTTACCTAGGCAAACCATGATATCACCACCGTAGTGGCCCAGCTGGGTTTCGGGACCTGCCCCCAAGGTCGATCACGACCCGATCTCTGATATGGCATCATGCCCATGTGTTTATTATCATTATCATTCAAAACCCAATTACCGAGTATTGTCAATTACATTCATTATGAAATTCATTTCATGTCACGGTATATAAAAAATATAACCGATAAAATCATTTTCAAACAACCGTTGAAAACATTTTGATAGAAATCATTTTCAAAGCCAAATCATTTCAAAACCAGGCTACCAAAGAAATAGGATAGAAGTCCTACCTCAGTACTCGTGCCGGTACCCCACACCGTAATCCCGGTCCGCTATACGTTAGCTCCACGGAACCACGAACGATCCTAGATACAAACTAAGTCAATCAATATCTAGTTTGAGACATTCTATGTTACTAAATCATTTCATGATGTCCTAGTGTGCCATTTGTATCATTAAAATCATCCTATAAGGTTGGGATTTAAATTAGGGTTCAAAACAGTGAAAACGGGTAAAAATCACAAAATTTTCCATGCCTCGGTCGGCCTGCCGGACGCCCTGCTTCGGCCTGCCGAACTGTACAGTTCGGCCTGCCGGAAGCAAAGTTCGGCCTGCCGAACATGTCCCCAGATTCGGCCTGCCGATCGGAAGAACACCGGCCTGCCGATCATCACTTCGGCCTGCCGAACATGAACTTCGGCCTGCCGAACTGGGAAAATCCAGAAATCCCAGCCACGGGTTTCTCGATCCCCAAAATCCAAATCTGAATTCCAACCTGTTTTTCTCAATTCCCAGGCATGAAAAATAACTATAGTTGATAGAAAAACATTCTAAAACATGTTTGGAATCATTTAAACAACATTTGAACTCGAAATTCTTAAAAATCCGAAAATGAGAAAAAGAGGAGAAAAATGAAAATCTTGAATCCAATCCGTTTTTCTTCAATCTAGGTTTAGATTCTAGTTGTTCTAAGCTCATTTAACACAAATCCACGGTTTTCTAAGCTTAAACAAACTTAGATTTCAAAAACACACAAAATCGAAAATTTTGTAAAAAGTTTAGAAATTTCGAATCTAACCTCGAATCGAAGCTTCAATCCGCGTTCTCGGTTGCCGAATCACGTCCCCGAGCTTCCTCCTTGCTGTTCCGAAGCTTGGATTCGAATGGAAACCAAAATTTTTTGAAGAAATTAGAGAGAGAGAGAGGCTGCCGAGAGGGAGAGTGAAGAGAGAGAGAGATGGGCGTGGAAGTGAGGAGAGAGAGAGAGGAAAGGAAAATAAATAGAGAAAATCGGTGGGCGGTTTTACTATGCGAAAACCATGTGCCGCCTACGGTTTTGCAAAACAGAGTATTTTTAACATTTTACAAATTGTTGTGTTTTAAAACTCAAAACATCATTTTAAATCAACAAGGAATCTTTTGAACACATCAATTTAACAAAACAACCAAAAACTAAAAATCCAACCAAATAATCTAATTAAAGTTAAAACTTTAATTATGGCACACTAATTCATCATTTACATTACATTAATATTAAATAAATTTCGGGACGTTACAGCTCTCCACCCCTAAAAGAAATTTCGTCCTCGAAATTTAAAACTCATCTCAAAAACAATACAAATGCGGATATGACTCCCGCATACCCGACTCTAATTCCCAAGTGGCTTCATCAACACCGTGATGCTGCCACACGACCTTTACCAACGGTATCTCACGACGACGCAAGCTAATTACTTTCCGGTCGATTATCTGAATCGGCACTTCTTCGTACGTCGTATCCTCCTGAACTTGTACATCGCGAAACGATACTATCTTACCCTGCTCAGGTGGACACTTCCTAAGCATAGACACATGAAACACATCGTGCACATGAGAAAGTTCGGGCGGAAGATCAAGCCGATAAGCGACCACACCAACACGCTGAGTGATCTCGAACGGCCCAATATACCTCGGCGCGAGTTTCCCACTCACTCCGAACCGCATAGTTCCCTTACGAGGTGACACCCTCAAGAGAACAAAATCTCCAACCGCGAACTCTAAAGGTCTACGTCTCCTATCTGCGTAGCTCTTCTGCCGACTCTGAGCTGCTCTCAACCGATCCCGAATCACCACGACTCTCTCGTTGTTGTCACGAATCTCATCCGGCCCAAGAATAACTCTATCTTCCGGCTCGGCCCAACACACAGGTGATCGACACGGCCGCCCATACAACGCCTCAAATGGTGCCATACCGATACTCGCCTGATAACTGTTGTTGTACGCGAACTCCGCCAAATGCAAACATTGCTTCCAATTCCCGCCGAAGTCCAACGCACAAGCACGCAACATATCCTCGAGAACCTGAATAACCCGCTCAGACTGCCCATCAGTCTGAGGATGAAACGCCGTACTGAAGTTCAAATCCGTACCCAAAGCCTCCTGAAAACTCCTCCAGTACTTAGCATTAAACCTGGTGTCTCGATCAGAGGTGATGGACAAAGGAACTCCATGCAACCTCACAATGTTCTGCATATACAACTCCCCGAGAATCTTCCTAGAACATGTCGACCTAAACAGAATGAAATGCGCCGATTTCGTCAACCTGTCGACCACAACCCAAACTGCATCATGCCGCTGCTCCGTCCTCGGCAAACCTGTGAGAAAATCCATCGTCACATGCTCCCATTTCCACCCTGGAATAGGAAGCGGCTGAAGCTGACCTGCAGGCTTCTGATGCTCGGCTTTCACCTGAAGACACGTCGAACACTTGGCCACGTACTCGCGAACATCTTTCTTCATGCCTCTCCACCAATAGTGCCTCTTCAAATCACGATACATCTTGGTGCTCCCCGGATGAATAGCGAACTGAGACCTATGAGCTTCATCTAGAACGGCTTTCGTCACCTCGGCGATAACTGGAACTGCAAGACGCTCCCGGAAGTACAACGATCCATCTGCATGCACGCTCCATTCTTCAAACTGCTCCCCGTTCTGAATCCGCGACCAAATCCCCTGCAAATGTCGATCCTGCCACTGACCTTGCTTCACCATCCGAACAAGAGCTGGAGTCGCTTCCACATGATACAACAAAACTCGATCACCGTCTTCATGATACTGCAGCCGATACTCACTCACTGTCGCATCCCTGCTCCAGTCCTCAAAAATCAAACAAGCGAGAATCCCTGAAGACCTCCTGCTAAGCGCGTCCGCTACCACATTAGCTTTTCCGGGATGATACTGCAACGCGAAATCATAATCCTCCATGTACTCCACCCATCTGCGCTGCCTCAAGTTGAGATCCCTCTGAGTGAACAAATGCCTCAAACTCTTGTGATCGGAGAAGACCTGAAACGATGCTCCATACAAGTAACATCTCCAAATCTTCAGCGCGTAGATCACCGCTGCAAGCTCTAAATCGTGAGTAGGATAATTCCGCTCGTGAGGTCGTAGCTGTCTCGATCCGTACGCAACCACACGTCCATGCTGCATCAACACGCATCCAAGTCCGCGCCCTGAAGCATCAGCATAAACCTCATACGGCTCGTCACTGCTAGGAATAATCAACACTGGAGCTGAAGTCAACCGGTTCTTCAATTCCTGAAAAGCAGACTCACAGTCTTCATCCCACTCAAACCTGACGTTTTTCCTGATCAACCTCGTCAACGGAGCTGCAATCTTCGAAAAGTCCTTTACAAATTTCCGGTAATATCCAGCAAGACCTAAGAAGCTGCGAATCTCCGCTACATTCCTTGGTCGTTCCCACTCCAATATAGCTTCAATCTTGGACGGATCCACTGAAATACCATGCTCCGAAATGACATGACCCAGAAATTTGACCTCAGTCAACCAGAACTCACATTTTTCCCTCTTAGCATACAACTGGTGCTCCCGCAGAGTCTGAAGCACGACCCGAAGATGCTGCTCATGCTCCTCCCATGTCTTAGAATACACAAGAATATCATCGATGAACACGATCACAAACTGATCCAGATACGGCCTAAAAATCCTGTTCATCAAGTCCATAAAAGCTGCTGGAGCATTCGTCAACCCGAAAGACATAACCAGAAACTCGAAGTGCCCATACCGAGTCCTAAAAGCTGTCTTGGGAATGTCCTCTTCTTTGATTCTGAGCTGATGATAACCTGACCGCAAATCAATCTTCGAGAAGTATCGCGAACCTCCCAACTGATCAAATAGCTCATCAATCCTAGGCAAGGGATACTTGTTCTTCACCGTAACACGATTCAGCTGTCGATAATCTACACATAACCTGAGAGTCCCATCGTGCTTCTTAGCGAACAAAACTGGTGCTCCCCACGGAGATGTGCTATTCCGAATATATCCTTTATCAGCAAGCTCCTGAAGTTGCTTCCTTAATTCCTTCATTTCTGCCGGCGCCATCCGATAAGGTGCCATAGAAATCGGTGATGTCCCTGGAAACAACTCGATACCAAACTCAATCTCCCGATGCGGTGGTAACCCTGATAACTCGTCGGGGAAGACATCCTCGTACTCATCAACCACCGGAATCGCTACATCACTACTCGAAACATAGGGCTCGCAATCTAGATTGGCAAGAAAAGCAAAACAATCTAGATTCCTTCGCCCTCCTAGACATGACTTCATGAGACGCTCACTCATTAGCCAATCACCACCACCCTGGTAAGTGATCACCGTCCCACTTTCAGACACTAGGGTCACTTTTCTAAGTTGGCAGTCCACAACTGCACTATACCTGGACAACCAGTCCATCCCTAAAATCACATCATAGGAACTCATGGGGAGTATAATCAAATCACTTTTCAAAATCTCATCCCCAATCTTTATTTTACAAGATTTACACACACAATTTACACACACCCGCCCCAAGGGAGAAGTTATAACTAGGGGTTCCTTAAACTCTTCTACTTCTAATCCCAAGGCATGTACAAAAGAACTCGAAATGAGAGAATGAGAGGCACCGGTATCAAATAAAACGCGAGCTAGAGATCTAGAAACCAAAACCATACCATCGACAACCGCGTTACCAATCTGAGAATCTGACCCTCCAGATGCCATTGCATGAACCTGCACTGGCGCCTTCCCTTTTCCTCTACCGACATTGCTGGGTCCTGCATTACTCGGCCGATGCTGCTGAGATGGAGACGACTGCACACTACCTGTACTCGGAGCTCTATACTGAGGAACACTGCGCTGAAAATACTGCGGCTGTTGTCCCCGTGCCGGATATGAGAATTGCTGAGGAGAAAACTGCGGATACTGCAACTGCGGGTACTGCGGAGGCGGAGGTAGGGTCTGAGGCTGAGGCTGAGACGAACGACTGGCATCCTCCCCGGTCTGCGATCCAAGACGAGCACTCCTGATCGGGCAATTCCTCTTGATGTGTCCGGGCTGCTGATAGAAATGACAATGAAAGCTGTAGGGATTGCTGCGCCCGCTGCCAGACGAACTGCTACTGCCACTGGTCGCACCGCCTTGCTTGCCTTTCCCCGGAGCTGGACGACTACTGGTGCTCTTCCTGCCACTCCTCTACGGTCCTCCTGAAGCCTTGGCTCGGTCCTCACAATACTGCACGTAATCATTCTCCACGGAGATCGCCGACGACACAAGCTCTCCGAAACTCCTAAGCCGTAGAGCAACCAACTGCCGTCGAATAGGAGCCTTGAGTCCTTCCTGAAACTTGATGCATTTCTCGCGCTCCGATGCCACAGCTGATGGAGCAAACCTAGCCAACTCGCTAAACTTTGCCTCGTACTCCCGAACTGACATATCACCCTGTTGCAATCTATAAAACTCAGCTGCCTTCTGATCTCTATATCCCTGCGGAAAATACCGATCATAGAACAGATCCTCGAACTTGTCCCAACCGATATCGCCACCGCGCTCCAAACGCTTAGTTTGTTTCCACCAGGTGTTGGCGCCACCCTCAAGCTTATACGCCGCAAACTCCACACGATACTCCTCAGGCACACCAAGGGTATCAAGATGCTTCAAGATCGAATCCAACCAATACTCTGCGAACTGCGGATCCCCATTGCCATCAAAAGTCGGAATAGACGCCCGCCGAAATTCCTTAAAGAAAGCATGCCGACTACCAACACTGGAGTCTTCCGGTCTAGTCCTGGCTGCCATCTGCTGGAAAGCCGCAATCATAGACCTCATCAGGCCCTCATCATTTCCGAACTCGGCGTCAGCTGTCGAACGACGTCGAGGTGCCATTCTCTCACTTCTGAAAACAAAATTTGGACTGTCAGAGGTATTTCATTGTCAAACCTATGTGTGCACAATTCCCAAGGTTCATAACCTTGAGCTCTGATACCATTCTGTCACGCCCCGGAGTACGGGAGGTGACGTGGCGGAATATTTAGATTAATTAAATGAGAGTTTAATTGAAATTAATGGTTTAAAAATCCAATTAAGCAAGAATTAAAGAGATTTTTCCACCACATTTGATTAAGAATTTAAAATCATTAAACAAATAACAATAATTGAATAAAAACCGCGAATATGGGTTCCACAACCCACAACTTGTGCACACACATGGATCTGACAATATCACAAATACAATTACAGTCCAAGTACAAATAAAGTTGAGTCTTACATGCCTTGATTAATAAATACCGAATATAAATAAATTCTCCTATTGCTCCTGAGTTCGGTCCGAAGAATCTTCTCCAAACCTAAATGGGAAACCACCTAGAAGGGGGGGAATTTAAAACAGATAAAACGTGAGCGAAAGGCTCAGTAGGACTAAGTTTTATTAAAATAATTTAATGCAAAAAAACATAGCATTATCAGGAGTTATGCAAGAAGAAACTTGAATAAATAAATAAATAAATTGAGTAGAACCGTTCTGACACAGAACAGTCTACTCGTCAAATCAAAACACCAGTTTACTTTTACCTAGGCAAACCATGATATCACCACCGTAGTGGCCCAGCTGGGTTTTGGGACCTGCCCCCAAGGTCGATCACGACCCGATCTCTGATATGGCATCATGCCCATGTGTTTATTATCATTATCATTCAAAACCCAATTACCGAGTATTGTCAATTACATTCATTATGAAATTCATTTCATGTCACGGTATATAAAAAATATAACCGATAAAATCATTTTCAAACAACCGTTGAAAACATTTTGATAGAAATCATTTTCAAAGCCAAATCATTTCAAAACCAGGCTACCAAAGAAATAGGATAGAAGTCCTACCTCAGTACTCGTGCCGGTACCCCACACCGTAATCCCGGTCCGCTATACGTTAGCTCCACGGAACCACGAACGATCCTAGATACAAACTAAGTCAATCAATATCTAGTTTGAGACATTCTATGTTACTAAATCATTTCATGATGTCCTAGTGTGCCATTTGTATCATTAAAATCATCCTATAAGGTTGGGATTTAAATTAGGGTTCAAAACAGTGAAAACGGGTAAAAATCACAAAATTTTCCATGCCTCGGTCGGCCTGCCGGACGCCCTGCTTCGGCCTGCCGAACTGTACAGTTCGGCCTGCCGGAAGCAAAGTTCGGCCTGCCGAACATGTCCCCAGATTCGGCCTGCCGATCGGAAGAACACCGGCCTGCCGATCATCACTTCGGCCTGCCGAACATGAACTTCGGCCTGCCGAACTGGGAAAATCCAGAAATCCCAGCCACGGGTTTCTCGATCCCCAAAATCCAAATCTGAATTCCAACATGTTTTTCTCAATTCCCAGGCATGAAAAATAACTATAGTTGATAGAAAAACATTCTAAAACATGTTTGGAATCATTTAAACAACATTTGAACTCGAAATTCTCAAAAATCCGAAAATGAGAAAAAGAGGAGAAAAATGAAAATCTTGAATCCAATCCGTTTTTCTTCAATCTAGGTTTAGATTCTAGTTGTTCTAAGCTCATTTAACACAAATCCACGGTTTTCTAAGCTTAAACAAACTTAGATTTCAAAAACACACAAAATCGAAAATTTTGTAAAAAGTTTAGAAATTTCGAATCTAACCTCGAATCGAAGCTTCAATCCGCGTTCTCGGTTGCCGAATCACGTCCCCGAGCTTCCTCCTTGCTGTTCCGAAGCTTGGATTCGAATGGAAACCAAAATTTTTTGAAGAAATTAGAGAGAGAGAGAGGCTGCCGAGAGGGAGAGTGAAGAGAGAGAGAGATGGGCGTGGAAGTGAGGAGAGAGAGAGAGGAAAGGAAAATAAATAGAGAAAATCGGTGGGCGGTTTTACTGTGCGAAAACCATGTGCCGCCCACGGTTTTGCAAAACAGAGTATTTTTAACATTTTACAAATTGTTGTGTTTTAAAACTCAAAACATCATTTTAAATCAACAAGGAATCTTTTGAACACATCAATTTAACAAAACAACCAAAAACTAAAAATCCAACCAAATAATCTAATTAAAGTTAAAACTTTAATTATGGCACACTAATTCATCATTTACATTACATTAATATTAAATAAATTTCGGGACGTTACATTATTATGTTTGAAAATAAAAAAACTAGGGTACCTGAATCTCCGAAATGCTCTACTCCATTACTTAACAAATAATGCCAAAAAAAAAAAAAGAACATAAAATTGAAATATATCATTTAATGGTATACATTTACTTTCGTGTGGCAGAATACTGTAAGCAGCACACAAATTCAGACCTATATAAGCGTATGGTTTGAATAAAAGTAATCTCTTTCCTCAATTCATTGAATCAAATCAGTATGAGGAAAAGTCGTTTTCAATTGAAAACGACTGCTTTTGTTCTTCCACTGAAATCGCTGTCGATATATGAGCAGTAGAAAGAAACTCTTGACAAAGCTTTGAATAAAAATAAATATTTTGGAAACCTTATAATCTTGGATCAAATATATATACACTAAAGAAAAATAAGAAGACAATTAGCATGACGCATATATTTCTCATATTTATATTGGAGAAACGTGAAAAAGCAAACTATAAATATATCTAAATTAAGCGAATTAACTAATAAAAGATCAAATTATATATATGTTTAATAGCAATATCATATCAAGAAGTTAAGCTAAGGATATGCTGTGGTTCGAATCTAATTCTTCTTCAGTTGTTGATATGCTGATTAACAGAAATATACACACGTTACTTGGAGATTAAAGACCCTCTGGTTTGAGGGATTTCAATTTCTTTGCTTTTTTTTTTTTCGAATTTTACAGATATACAGGAAAAAATTAAAAAAAAAAAAAATCAGGTGCCTAATAAACTTACAAGATTGGGTGTGAAAATTGGTCTTGGTGGTTCTCTCCTCTGGATTATGGCGTTTCTTCAGTTTTTAGAGCATCTATAATGCGATCTTATATTGATGTACAAATGTCAAATTTAAGCATTTAAGAGTAAAAAATATTGTCCAATGCAATCCTATTTTTGATGCTAAATTTATTGCATATGTTAAATTTAGGGGCAAATTTACCTCCAAATATAACGTATAGAAAATTTGGCTTTTGTTTTTTGTTGGTTGATATATTGATTTTTTTGCTTTAATAATTACATGAATCCTAATTTAATGCTAAAAGTTTACTCTTATAAATTTCAAGGCTTAATAATTATGATAGAAGATAAATAAGACATTTAAAATAACATTATGCATTGAAGCAAAGAATATAATAGCATATTAAATATCTTCTGTCATTCATTAACAGGTGTTTTTGAATTTTTTTTCATTCTTTTATAAACAAGAGGAGTGCAAATGTAAACATTATTTCAGACTCTTATTTAGATGTTAAATTTATTTATTTTTTGACATGGGTCATTTTAATTTTTTTTTACAAACATGCTAAATAACCAGTCATATATATGTTTTAAATATCTATATCTATATCTTTACATGTATAAAAAAGACAACTCTTTCTTCGTACATTCTCTAAAACTTGACAAATGTCAGCCTCTTCTTTTTTTCTTTTTTTTTTTGCTTTTTTCTACTTTTTCTCATTCATATTTTTTAAACTTTTCTCTTTACTTTTTTTTTCTTTTTTTGTTCTTTTTATGTTAGAGACTCCTCTACAATCCTTGTTGTAAATTTACAATGTATTTAAAAAAAAAACTTTTTTATATGTTTTTTTCCTCTTTATTAAACTTTTTTTTCCTCCCACCATTTTATTTTAGCAAATACAATATTAGTGTTAATAGTGTATTAACAACAAAATAAGAGCTCTATTACTAAAAAAACTAAAAAAATAATAATAAAATGATAATCGAAACTATAATATGGTAAAACTTATGTTTGTTTGAATATTTAAATCAAGGTTTGAATCATTTTGTTACAGTATTTTCTCTCACAAAAATTTAAATCTTCATTCAAATACTCTACTCAAATACTTGAACCAAACAGGCCCTAGTCCCAAACTAGTATTTATGAAAGCGTCACTCCCTTTTTAAATCTGTTCACAATTCTCTGACACTGTTGCACCCATTACTTACAAAAATGTGACCTTATTTATCTCACCCTGTTCTATGTAATTGCCGCATTAAGAGAGAGAAAGAGAGAGAGAGCTTGCAGTCACCTTCAAGTTTTTTTAGCTTAATCACCTCCAAGTTTATAATGTTCTTAACAATAAAAAAAAGAAGTAAAAAACGCAAAAGCCTTACATCTGAACAAAGAAAACAGTATTCCTTACAAATTATATTTTTTTGTTGCTACTTTAGCCAAAAAAATATCTTAAAATTAAAATTAAAATTTCTTGCGTATTTTAAAAAGTCTAGCAAAGAAAATTAAAAATACAAAACTCCATTCTAAAACTGTAAAAATAGTATCATAAACAAAAACGAACCGAACGTTATTGGCTAAAAATAAACCCATGATATAGTGAAATCAAATGACATCTTAAATTATAAACATAAAATCAATACGTACAAAGAAGATACAAACAGAAAAAAATAATAATAATATGTTTTTTTTTGTTGGCTAATGAACCCACGATGTACGAAGAACAATAAGAAACCATAATAAACTCCAATACTCCATTACCCAAAACCCATAAAAGCAGAGAATAAAAAACGAAAATCTGACGTGGGTTAGGGCCTATTTAAGAAGGCCTTCTATAAGTTTTTTTGGTTTTTTGAATCCAAAAATTGTTTCTAAGAATGTTTAGATGATTTCTCATGAATGTTTTGGTTCTACGAAAGTGTTTTTAATCAAAACTACAAAATATGACTTCTTAAAAACACTTTTAGAATAGACTTTAAAAACTTATACCAAAGTATTAATAATATATTATAAACTTCAATATAATATTTTTTACTATTTATATAAAAATTTAATGGGACTCTTTATGGTGAAAGGACATCATATTAATTTTTTAATGGCTTAATCTCTGACTAAAAGCAGTTCTGTATTATGTGTTGTAAATTTTTAACATAAATAGTCGCAGCTAAACCGTTAAAAAGTTAATCATATGGCTAAAAAACCGTGCTCTACTAGTGGAGAAAAATAATCTTCTCCACTATAAGGATTCCTAAATTTTAAATCATTTTGACTCATATAAGCTTTTTTAAAAATATAGTTTTAAACACTCACTAAAATTACAGCTTTTGCTTCTTTTATTCTATTAACTAAAAACATAAGCAAAAACTACCAAATAAACCCTTAGAGAGGAAGATGAAAGAGTAGAATCTTTGTAAATATGTTTGGAAAAGGAGGCTTGTTATCAAGTGTCTTTGTAAAATATAAGGTAACACATGTCAAAAGACAAAACGTGACATCTGAATAAGAGTTTATATTTAGCACTCCAAAATATGTTTCGAGGAGGGTGTCACTAGAGATGTTAAAACAGGCTAGGTTTAGTAGGCTGACATGAGTACGACATGTTAAAAAGTAGACACGACATGATTATTAAATAAGTCTAGCCTATCCCGCTTATTAAATAACCTGGCTTGGTGCAACTTTGGGCACAAAACTTGTTAAGAGCACGGCACGGTAAGGGTGCGGTACAAACACGAGCACGTTAAAGTACGATTGGGGTCCAATCATAAGCATGATTAAAATATGTAATTTAAAACTAATTTCACTAATATGTTTTATATTTTTATAAATATATTTTAATAAAGAAGTTCTAAATATCTAATAGATTTGATTAAAAACGAAAAAATATCAAATAGACTTTTTGTTGTTGGTAAATTAACAATTGCCAATATATACTTACCCTCTTTGATTTATATGAAAAACTAAATAATTGAAACCACACCGTACAAAATTCTACAATGTTGTTGTCCTCAAAAAAAGATTTTTTTATCAATAATGCACTTTCTTTTGTTATGATTTAATTTTTTCATTTTTTTTTTGATAAATTTAACATTAGGCAGGAAAAAGATACATTAAGAGCTAAAATTATAACAAAAAGCATGAACATCAATACGGCCATGAGTACGACCCAAGCACTTTATAGGCACAACCTATTAATAAATGGGCTATAGACTGAGCTTGACGTCCCAAAAATTAAATATGTGGGGCTTAGCACGACACGATAAATAAATGAGTAGACCCAAGCACAACACGAGGCATGATAAATAAATGAGTAGACCCAAGCACAACACGAGGCATGATAAATAAATGAGTAGACCCAAGCACAACACGAGGCATGATAAATAAATGAGTAGACTCAAGCACAACACGAGGCATGCTTGAACCTAAATTAAAGAAACTAGGTCGAACCAGGCAAGTCTATTCGACATCTCTAAGTACCACTCTAGTTAGGATAGGAATAGCAGCGATGGGTGCAAAGCAAGAGAGGCGTAACGTGAAAGAAGAAGTTCGTGGAAAGAGGAAAAAAAAAAGTTATTGATGTATTATATGTATCTTCTTTTAATAACGACATATAAATGATATAGGATTATAGCGCACCATCATTTAAAATCAAATCTTCATTAAACTTTTTTTTTTTGAAAGGTAATTATATTAAATCAAGGAAAAACAAAGACCAATACTGACCCATATGGCATCAAAATAACAGGAAACCAGTACCATTATAGGAAACTGGTTCCACCAATAGAATGGAATGAGATGGGAACACAAACAATCAAGCATTCACATGTCTCTTTAACAAAACTTTTACAAACAATAAAAAAAAATTAATCCATAGAAATGAAGAGACCAAAAGCATCAAGCCCACATAAAATACTGCTAAGAAACAAATCTAGCAGATTGAAAACACAACCCACTATTTAAAACAAGATAAACACATCACCAAAGAACAACAAAAGAGAACTCCCAAAGAGTCGCTGACAAAACCTCCAACAATGAGGACTTAATAAGGACCTAGTAGAGAAAGCAATAGAACCTTAGGGGCACAGGGCATACGGTGTAGTCGAAGTGTTGTCCGAATCGTGACATGCAAGCCCTATACATGCCACCACCATCATCACCAAAAGACCGTAAACTACTACGACCACCACAAGAGTCATACCCCCACGCAAATCAAACTCACAAAGGACTTCTTCCACCACATGCTAGATGCGTCAATAACAACGGTTAAAATCAATAACCACCAACCTCTGTCCGATCTTCAACCTACCTCAATGAAAGCTTCGTGTAGTATACTACCCCCACCATCAAAAAGCCCACTATGGGAAGCTCAACGACACGTCTGAAGGTAACTCTTGTCATCCTGGTTCTTTTCTCAGTCCTCTTTTCTCTCTTTAGAGCTCTAGGGCCTTTTTTTTAAGTCCCTACATCTTCAAGCCTATTAGACATTAATTGGTTCTAACTAACTTTTTAATTAGAAACAATGTAAAGCTCTCATATACTACAATATTTACAGTTCTAACCAATTGTTTTAACCACCATGTCAAACACCATGTTCATTACTCTTAAGAGACATCAACTATCATAAATAAAGGGACTTTTGAAAACTCAGCTTAATAACTAGAGTAAAAATTGCAAGCCGAAATTTTTTTGAGAAAGAGTAGAACTTTACCCATCAAATGGCACGAAAATTGTTGGCCACAATTTCCCCTGAACATTTAGTGATCAAATCACATGGATTTTTTTCTTCAAAATTTTGTCGAGTATTTATTGTGCAACAATATTTTTCGTTTTTATAGGGTTTTCTTAAAATTTAGCACGACAAATAAGCGGGAGACACTCACACTCTTTGTAGAAGATCTTTAGTAACAACAGAAGTCATATGCTAGATAATTTATCCAAAATATGGAGGGTGCTGTTCCTAAAATATTGAGCGACAAAAACATAATCAGCGACAGCATGTCAGCCATAAAATGTACACTTTTATTTTGTGTGACACGACTTTAAAAGGATATAATAGCAAGGAATTCAATTGGCCTTCAATTGTTTCAAAGTAATCATTAGTACATACAGAACGTTAACAGTCATCTAAAAATAAGATGACGATTAACTAAACTGTTGTCTAATCTACAGTCGAAATATGTGGCATGCTTTAATTATCACAAGTGTGTGCAAAGAGCATATTAGACGATGGTTTACAAAAAATATCATCTAATATGTCACTTTTAATTACAATTTTTGCAAAAACCATCTTTAAAAGCCTTGAAGATAATAAAAAAAATATTTTCACCAAAACAATATCTTCTCAAAGAATAATTTCAACTATTATTTGCAAATTTATGTCATCTTCTTTGATAAACTTGATTCGTATCCAACATTAAAAAAAAAATACATAATGATTTTTAAAGCGCATATAATAAATATACATATCAAGAAAATACAACAGGGAAAAAAAAAGAATACTTATCAAACACAAAGGCAAACTCAAAATTCAAAAAAAAAAAAAAGAAACATAAATTCAAATGAAAAAAATACCAAAGTATTCCGCTCAAATTTTGTTGCTCAGGACATACACAAAGGCAGCAACGACGACAATAATGATCTGACGGTGAGTCACGGCATCGGAGATGAGTGTTGAGAGAGTAAAGAGTATAAGAGATGAAAGAGAGAGTGGAAAGATAGACAGAATTTAGATAAAGAATTAGAACGTGGGGAAGAAATAGTACTTAAGAGATGAGGAAGATGGAGATAGAGGCAACTTAGAGAGAGAATAAGGGATTTAAGAGAAAAACTTTAGAGAGTTTGTAAATTTGAGAGAGTGAAATAGAAGAGAGTATTAAAGGAATGAAAGAGAGTGCTTGAAATTTAAGAAGGAGATGTTAAATTTTGAAATTTCTTAGTAAAAGGGAAAAATTCTACATTTTTTTAAATCGTTAATATTAGATGATGGATTTCACATCTAATCTAGCACATTAGACAGACAATTTTTTGAAAACTATTGTCTAATTTAGGCAAAACTTGTAGTAATGTATAGGTAGGGGTGGCAAAACGGGTTAGCAGGTCGGGTTTGTGTCGGATTGGAGTTAATTTTTACAAAATTAGGTCGACACTAACCCGACCCGTGACACGAACGGGTTGAGAATTCTCAACCCTAACCCGACCCGTTTTGACACGGGTTGACACGAACACGACCCGTGTCAACCCGTTTCTTATGCACAGTGTCAAAAAATAATGACCCGTGACCCGTTTTTGACCCGTAACCCGATTATGACCAGCAACCCGCCTCTAACCCGCCCACATTAATATATATAATATTAAAATAAAATAAAATTAGAAGAGTTTCATACCACTTCAACAAGAAGATGAGTGATAAGAGAGGTAGGGTTTGATATTTTAAGAGCTTATAATATATATGAAATAATATTAATTTTTTAAAAGTTAATTAATTAAATACGGGTCAGAAACATGTCATTTTAGTGTCAGACGGGTTGACCCGAACACGACCCGTTTTTTGACGGGTCAGTTTCGGGTCGACACTAAAATGACCCGTGGTCAAATTTTTCGACACTAACCTGCAAAAAAATGTGTCAGATTCGTGTCGTGTCGTCGTGTCGCAACTCATATTGCCGGCCCTATGTATAGGCGTAAAAATTTAAAAGTTTAAGTTTTTTTTTATTATTATTAGAGTAGAATTCTCATAAGCATATATATGCATACAAACATACATATGTGCGTGTGTCTGTGTGAATACTACTGTACGGTATACAAGTTTTTAATTTTGTTACCTGATCTACGTTTAATTTCTCGGAAACCCTGCTAGAAGCACTGTTTTGAACAGACTGTAAGAGGGCAGCTCCGTGCCTGGAGTCCAACTATGTGCAAGCAGTACCCAAGTTCACTTAAAAAAAAGAAAAAAGAAAAAAAAGAGAAGTAGTACCAAGTTCCTAAATATAGAAAAAATGAATAAATTAAGGAAAGGATTCTACCGTGAGGATGACCAATATTAACGGACATGGGTAATGCATCTTGTTAGACATTAGATTAGTTAGAATCATTTTAAAATAAAAATATATACCTGCATAAAATTAATAAAATCTAATCAAAATTTAACGGTTTGAACATAATCCTAACAATAAGGTGTTTTTTTCCGTAAAAATATTTACTTTTGTATACCTTTTATTTTACATTTGTCTCCCTTTTTATTTGACTAAATTTATACCATTATATTAAGTTTAATATATAAATCTATATTTTTTCACGACCAACCTTCTATTTTAACTTAAAATATCAAAAAAGTCTTCAAATAAAAGTAGAAATTTTAGTTAACAAAATTTAAAGTAATGAATTTTGACCTCAAAATTTTTTTAAAATCCCTCAAAATGGGGTTTTTTGTATGTTTTTATTTTTTCTTTTAATTTTTGAAAGTTTTAGTTTTTCCCACTTTTTTAAGAATAATTTGGTCATTTAATGGTTAACATCAATAATTGATTTAATAATATTTTAAATTATATTTAGTAAAAATTATGAAAAGTAATTTTAGTTTTTTAAATAATATAAAGTGTGTTTGTTTTGATGTTTAAATCACAGTTCGAATCATTTTGCTACAGTATTTTCTCTCACAAAAGTTTAAATTTTTATTTAAATATTCTACTTAAATATTCAACCTAAATACACCCATAATCTCTTTAGGGGTATTTTATATATGATTTTGGAAACATAAAAAATGTTTAAGTATTTTCATACTAAGAGGGACAAAAATCACATTCTAACAAAACACGTAATTGTTTCGGGTATCTGGTTTTATATATTAAAACTAAGTTAAAGGTACATACTTTATGTATTTAAGAATTTTTTTATATTTGAAAAGGAAAAGAAAAACAGAAAGCAATAAATTAGCTTGCAACCAAAGAAATAAAAACAAAAAAAAAGTAGAAGAGGGCAAAGTGGTAATTGAAAGAGAGGTGCTGTCAATCAATGGGAAAGAGTGAAGAAACAAAATCATGTTATTCCCTCATATTTTTAACCCTATCGCTTTATCCTGTCTCCATCCATCATCTTTCCCTTTGTCTCTCTCTCAGTCTCACTCTCTCTCTCTGCCTCCATGTCACTGTCAACCTTCTCCTTTTTTTATATACACAAACGGAGGAGAGAACGCCACCAGAAAGTTGGGCTGAAGGCTAACTCGAACTCTAACCTATAATTAGAGGGGAGAAACTTGCAAGCATCTAAACCACCCACACTTGTCCGGTCAACCTCTTTCTATTTCCACAAAAGCCCTAAAGCACCTTCCTGCCACTAACCCCATTTTCACATTTTTGCCATTAAAAATTATAAAATAAAATCCCACAACTCACTTTCTCACTGTATTCTAGGACTTCAAGGGAAAGGAAAACACTGTAGATTTTTTTTTTTTTTTTTTTTTTTTTTTTTTAGCCTTCTCCTTTTTTGAAAAAAAAAAAATCCTGCCAGTTCTATCTAGTCCCCTCTCTCTCTCTCTCTCTTGTTCTCAGATAACAAAGTTCCAACAAAAGCCATTTCCCACTTCCCACATCATAACCCCCTTTAAGGGTTTTCTAGGATTAATCAAACAAAGATATGCCAAAGAAAACCTCAACAGTTTGATAACAAGAAAAAGTCATCGAAGTTTAGCCCTAGTCCTAGTACTGCTACTGTTGCTTTCCAAATTCCACCATCATATGTATTATTATTACTGTTATTATATAACATCTTCTCTAGCTCAGCTCCAATATATATCTCCACCACCAACCCTTACTATCCCCTCTGTCTTCTCCTTAATTTCTTTCTAACAAACTGTTTCACTTCTTGATTTGATACTCCAAAACTCATATGTTGTTGAATCCACAAAACCTAGAAATGACCTTTATGGAAACAAAACCCTTAAAAGACTTTTTAGGCCTCATAATATTGTCATGATCAATTAGGATCCAAGAAGAATATTTAGAAACTAGTAGTATTCTAGGTAGGAAAATCATCAAAATAAAACAAAAATGGAGTTTGAAATTACCTCAAACAGACAAACCTCCTCCTCCTCTTCACCAACAATACTAGTCAACATCAACCTCAACCCTACGGAGCAGACATCAGCCAGCAACACCGCAAACTCCTCATCTTCGTCTCCGCATAATTCGTCATCTTCGTCGTCGCCGCAAACGCTCAGCCGCTACGAGAACCAGAAGCGGAGGGACTGGAACACCTTCGGGCAGTACCTGAGGAACCACCGGCCCCCGCTCTCGCTGGCCCGGTGCAGCGGGGCCCACGTGCTGGAGTTCCTCCGGTACCTGGACCAATTCGGCAAGACCAAAGTCCACACGCAGCTTTGCCCTTTCTTCGGCCACCCGAGCCCGCCGGCCCCTTGCCCCTGCCCACTCCGCCAGGCCTGGGGCAGCCTCGATGCCCTCGTCGGCCGCCTTCGGGCCGCTTTCGAGGAGCACGGAGGCAAGCCTGAGGCCAATCCCTTCGGCGCCCGGGCCGTTAGGCTTTACCTGCGGGAGGTCCGGGACTCGCAGTCTAAGGCCAGAGGGGTTAGCTATGAGAAGAAGAAGCGGAAGAGACCGCCGCAGCCGCCCGCCGCGCTGCCGCCAACGGGCCCCGGCCCAGCCCCGGGTGCAAGTAATCAGTAAGAAGGTGCTTATTGTGTGTTGAGCAAAATCTTGAAGCAATTAAAATCCGTTCGGTTCAATTATTCTGTGAGAATTATATTATTATTATTATTATTATTATTATTAGTTTGCACCTACCAGGAGGAAGGGTACAAAACGATCTTTTCTTTTTTCCTTAAATGTCTGAAGGTTTGTGAATGTTTTGTTATGTTTAATTCTGATATTGATTATGATATGATCTTATATTCAGAATTATGTTTTCTTGCAACATAAATTTTATATAAAGCATAATCAAGCATATGTGATCATCCTTTAGTAGATTTTTAGGTTTTTTTAATCTAAAATGTGTTTCTTGGGGATTATATTTTTTTTCCTTTTTTTAAATGATCAAAGATTAATTAATTTCAAAACTATGTGAATATCTCAATTAGGGGACACTCATCGAAAAACCCATCTCATATTCACCATATATAGATTGTTTCTTGAAAATTATACATATAATATAATTAATGCATAGAATGGAAGGTAATAATGTATGTATGATGAAAGGTAATTTTCATAATCTGATCTAAAGCAAGCAAACAGGAGGTTTAGTAGCAGTATTAGTGGGAGTGTTTAAGGGAAAAAGTTGTAGTGGGAGTAATGTTTTGTACTAGTTGAGGCTGTGACTAAACACTATTTTATCATGGATTTATGGCAGTGTGTACTCTGAAAAGTTGTTTATGATAAGTAAATAGATTTGCAGATCATAATATGTCTTTCTTTTTAACTTTTTTTAATCTTTTTTGCGCTGTTTGTTCTCTAATTTTGTATGTGTTGGCAAATCATATGATTCAGCAATTCCAAAGGTTAAATATAGAAAAAGTTTCTTTCTTTTTGGCTTTGAAAATGTGTGTATATATATATATATGTGTGTATAACTTAATTATTTGATTGGATTGAGTCTGTCAGATTTGCGTAGCCATCACCAAATATGTGTACTTTTTTTTGGTGCTTTCCATTTCTTGCATCAGACACTCGCACAGAACCAACTGCTCAATTTTTCTTCCCCCTTTTCACTTGTGACGCTATAGCTTTTCCTCAGCATAGAAATAAGTGAAAAAATTAAAAACCCTCAAATTCAGTTAAAAACTAGCTTTAACCAGTAGATAAATAGAAGTTTCGCTAATATATTAATGAAGTTTCTCTGACATTAAGTGGTATAAACTTAACTATATGCAAGGGAGATTTTATAGGTTTGTGATCTTGTATATTGTTTATAGCATTAAATATAACAGAATTTATACATAACAATATTTCTCTATTGTGCGGCTCGTAGGTGCTCCTCAATTAAAGAGGAGAAATTCAGTAAATTATACGTGCATCAAACACTGGTATAAATTGCAGTTGGTTCTTCAACAAGTAATTTTGCATAATTGCCCTTCATAGCTAGGCAAGCAGAAAATATCCTCTGATCATATGTGTATGTTAACACTTAATTCAGCGATCAATATGTTTAGATCACTGACAATTTTCACACAATTATTACATATTTGTGATCTCTGTGTGCGTGTGCCTATATGTACATACTGATCATGAAAATCTTCATTCTTTTGAAATTTGACCATTTCTTCAACTTATGCTAGGTTTCTTTGATTTTATCTGCATACATACATACATACATACATACATACA
The DNA here is from genome assembly GCA_025403435.1 of Artocarpus heterophyllus. Lineage (NCBI taxonomy): Eukaryota > Viridiplantae > Streptophyta > Magnoliopsida > Rosales > Moraceae > Artocarpus > Artocarpus heterophyllus. Next base: position 9,750,327 of record CM046341.1, read on the forward strand.
TTGCATGTTGGATAAGTGATTAGCTACTACTATAAATATTCACTATAGAAGAGTAGATCTTTAGTCACAACAAATTTTAACAAAACTTTTAATTATAACATTTTGTTGTCACTAGAAGCCCATGATTAAAAGTTTTAGTCACAACAAAAGTTAAACTAAAATTTATGACTAATTGTATATTAGTGGCAATAAAATGTGATTAAAAGTTTTGCTAAAAATTGTTGTAACTAAAAATTGAGTTTTTTGTGGTGATTATTGTTTGCTCTTCATCCATTTACCATGAATTCATATCTTGTGATACCCATGGACATGCCCATGTAGTTCAATTTCCTGTGATTTTATATCTATAAATGATCTTGTGGTAACTAGTTTTGGCTAAATTGTCTTAAGCTAAGTGTGATTAATCTTTGTATGATAGTGAGAGTGTAATCAATATTGAATCATAAGCAAGGGAACAAATTTAGCTTCTTAATTTTCCAAGGATACTAAAAACTACATGTACATAGTTTTCGAAACAAAATATTACATATATATATATATATATATATATTTATGTAGTTAGTCATGATTTTAACTAATTTTAATTAATGTAATCATACAACTCAAGCTAGCTGCATGCCCCATGAAGGATACACACACACACATCTAGGTTGATAAATATACAATATACAGATGCTTTTATATATAGGTGTTACACATAAAAGTTCCATCTTGAATATAGAATATATGGTAAATTATGAACCGATAAGAAAAGAAAAGTAATCATTAATATATTGAAAAGGCAATATCTTTGCAATGGCTTTTTTTTATTGTTTCCATTTGTTTGCCTGTGGTTCTATTATGCCAAGCAATACAATCGGATTTTTGTCAAAAGTGGTGCTTATTTTATTCTAACTTGGTTATCATTACACGTCAAATTTTTAAGGTTTTAAGCTTTGGATACCGTTTGATACTACTGGAGCATTCTTTTTGTATCTTTTCTGATGCACAGTTGCAATCAATTTGAGCATTATGAATAGGATCATTTAAATTCTTTTAGAAGATGATATAATAATTGGTACTCTCGAGGTGCTACTCACATATATATATATATATATATATGTATATGTGTATGTATATGATTGGCTCGATGCGGTCGTGTTGGTCGAAGTGTCATGTCAACATACGTCCATGTCTACATGGTAAATCTAAATACATGCATACGATATACGTTTATGTATTTTCTATGTAAATATATATATATATATATGTATGTAACGAATGCGCGTATGATTTAGTTAACAGTATACAAGCGTACATATATTTCTTGCGTAGGATATAATATCAAAACGTGTAAATTGAATATATTATATATATATATATATATTGTTCGCTTCTTCTTAATTCGTTTTTCTTGACGTATAATTATTTAAGTAACATCATAATTAATATGACTATTTCAGTAATTAACAAGAATTGATCTAAAACAGATGCGCCTTGGATGATTATGATGATTTCTTGTTTACATATAGATCACATGTATATATGTGTATATGTCTATATATATATACACACACACTATTGTCTGATAGAACGGGCTTATGCAAGTCGACCATCTTTGACTGACCACATAAAAATATACATGTGTGTGTTTTGTGCAAATGTGTGTGTCATGTGTGTTTTTTTTTTTTTTTTTTTTTGAAAGTGGCATGAGCAAACCGAGGAAATTAGCTAATTACACATGGCTAGCTATAATATACATGTGTGTACGTGTGTGTGTGTGTGTGTGTGTGTGTATATATATACTGTAATAATATCACAATATTTACCTAACTTGGATAATTAGATTACAAGCTAAGTTATCTAACAATATTGTTTTTCACTTCATTCTCTAGTTTGAACATTCCCATGGAATCAAATTAAATTTTCAATTTGGTCTTTTTCTTCACGCGACTTCCCTTTTTTCTCTTCCTCGAAAAACACAACCCTAATCAAGGATGTTGTGTCTGATAAACTATTTATAAGTCTCAGTTTCCGCGTTTCCCATGTGATCTATAATTTGTTGCAAGTGATTTTATATAAAATAATTTAATCAAGTAATTGAAGACCAACTTGCATGATGCCAGAGTTGTAGTTGTTGTCGATATATAGCCGCTTCAAATTTTGTCTGCCGTTGCTAGAAAGCTATACGTCCACACATTACATCGCTTGTTGAAATTCGTAACCTTGTAATTACAAAGTTAACTAAGTTTGAAACTTACACTGTGGAAAACATGTTTGTAGTCCGTATTGAAACACCAATTTAGTTTAGTTTATTCCAGTTCGAACCAGTTTTGTTACAGTATTTTTTTCGTAAAATATAAATTGTTATGGTCTTTTCAGTTTGAACCAATGATATCTAAATGATATTTTAGTTAATTTGATCTGGTTTTCTCCCTTTACAGAGCAGTATAAATATATATATGTGTGTGTAATTAACTTGGAATAACTAGCTAGCCATATATTTGATCCATTAATAAGACAAAATTTGTCCTTAATTTGATCTCAAATGTATGAAAAATCTACTAGGGAGGGTGTTTGAAAGAGCAGTTAAAACTTAAAATAGTTTAAAAATTATAACATATGAGAGCTTTATATGGTAATAATTTTTTTATTATTACTATAACTACTGAAAACTTTACCTTATTTGTTTCAACTGGCCAAACAGAGGCCTTGCAATCTTCTTCTAGGAGATCTTTTCACCAATACATTTTTCAAAACACGTTCTTTAGATGAAGAATAAGTAACACTTTTTTGACGAATGTTCAGTTATCTTAATGAATCATGTAATCTTGATCTTAATCGAAGAATATTTAAAATTATGGATTGGCTTGTAGTTAGATTTATGATATTCTACTCCTAAAATTTGGGTCAACTTTTTTAACATATCCAATAGCCCAATTACATGACTAATTACGCATAAATCTTCAGCACTTTTGATATATCTTATCCCCCCCCCCCCCTCCCCCCTCATTTTTTGTATGTGTTTGTTGATTTGTCAATTGCAACATACGTGTTCTTCTGTGTGCATGACGCAAATAATTTGTGTGTGTGTAATTTTCAAAATACTAATTCTCTTACGATGAATATATATATATATATATATATATATATATATATAGTGATTAGTCGAATCCACGGAAAAAGCATAGAACTTTTGTGCTGGAATTGCGCTTAAAGGATCTTATTCAACTTTTGATTTATATTGTAAGAAGCTACAATTCATGTGTAAGGAACTCTAGTCATGAAAGGCAAGACTAGTACAAAGAGGAGAAAAGAATAGGGTTTTTAACGTTATTAAAAAATACGACGGTTCAAACGTTGTTGTTAAAGCGGGCGTCATTTTATGTATATGCATGTGACATTTTTTTTTTCTTTTTTTTTCTCTTTTTTTGATGCCATGTGCTCGGCAGCATGCCTTGGCCGGCAATGTTGGGAAATTTAACAAATGTATCTATCTAAGCTCTCAAATCATAGATTAGATGACGGTTTGAAAGTGACCCTCATTTAATGTGGGGATTTAACAGTTGTCAAGAGTTGTTTTTTTTTTATGTTTTTAGAAATGTTTTTATACGTTTTTTTGAAACAAAATTTTAAAAATGCTATCAGTATAATTTCTTAAAAATTTTATTTTTTAAAATAAAATAATTTTTATCAATTTTAAAAACATTACCAAATGATTAGGGTTTTATGTATTATTTTTAAAAGGATCAAAATTTCACAAAATTAATACCTCGAGATACTGCCATTTGTTTGTTAATGACAAATCAATAAAATAATAAATTTTGATAAATCAAAAATATTTTTTAATATACAACAAATAAACAATAAATGAAACAAAGATGTGTGTAATTGGAATTTTTATTTCTTTCCTAACCAATTGCTTTCGATTACAATTACCAAATGAAGAGCAAGCATTTGATCGAAGAAAGAAATTCCAATATCATACATACTAGTTAAATTGATTGGCTTCACGATCCTAACTTTGAAATCAGACACGCATTAATATTAATAAGTACTAATACGAATTATATATTGATACAAATTATATAGAAGTCTATTACTCCTACTCTATATCAAGGAAAGATGGAACCACCAGGAGTAATCACGTATCTAACCACCTAAACTAGTCTCAAATAGCATGTATAGATTGGATTGTAGGAATAATTCTAAATTAATAAAAAGGTATTAACTTCTTTTCTTAATTTTATTAACACATGTCTATTGAACATCTAAGTAATCTAATATGGTGTTTGGGTGCCGCAGTTTGAACTAATTTTATTATAGTATTTTTTCTTAAAAAATTTAAATTACTATAGAGTTTACTATTCGAACTAAGTTCCTAAATGCAGCAGAATTGTCTAACATCTTAAAGAGTGCCAAACAAAGAGTTATTATGAGGGGCAGAATTCTGACCACATGCCATATGGGGGAAGTTCCACAACGTTACTCTGCATTTTCTGTTGGTTCTGTCCTTAAAGTTTGGGACTTAATTGGGCCTAATCAATCGACGAAAATCCAAACGTAAAAAAAATAAGAGATGGGGCAAAGCCTAATGTAACAAAACGGGCCTCTCGATCAACTGAGAACTCGACTTGGATTTTAAGGATGAAATCCCATTTTTGGTCCTTGAATGATAATCTCCTTTTTTTTCTTTTTTCTTTTTTTTTCCTGGTAGAAAAGCCTTGATTGAATGATCCTACTCCATTCAGTTTTGCTACGAAGTTGGGTTGTTGCTCTGGGCTATGAGATGTTCTAGGCCCAGATAGAAAACTTATTTGAGGCAAAACAAACAAAGCTTCCGAATAGCTTCGAGTGCATTTGACAATATAATTGAAACTAAAAATTAGAACGATTTACTATAGTATATGAGTTTTATATTATAGCCTATTTTTGTCTTAAATTGTAGTCTATAAGAGCTTTTACACTATAAAAATTAAAACTATATAGTTAAAATCATACCGTCAAACTAAGCCTAATTTCATTAGGAGGCCTAAATTTCTTAGTGCTATGATGTATCATCATGCTAAATCAGCCGTACATTCATAATAATCATGTCCATAATTGAATCCACCGGCAAAAGGTCTATTGCTATTTCTTTTGGTGATTAGCAAGATAGACACGAGGGATGTTTATTTTTTTTTATATTAATTTAAAAACTATATCTTTTGTTTTTATCTCATTGGATATATACCTTTAAGTTAAATTTAATATATAAATCCATATTTCATCCTAGTCAATAGTTAATTTTAATCTTTAAAATGACCAAATTATTTTAAGTAAAAGATAAAAATAAAAAGAGAACAAAAATTAAAGATTAATAGGGAAAAAGTATAAATTTGAGTATTAAATCTAATATAAAATATATATTCGATGAGATCAAAAACCAATGGTATATTTAAATAAATCTAAAATACTATTGGGGTATAATTCAGGTAGGCCCAAATTGTCTACAAGCCTAGATGGCCTAGTGTTAAAACGAGTCGAATAGATTGATGTGAGGAAGGCTAATCGAATTGACGTTTTGTTTAGTTTGATTGGTTCGATTCTTGGTGCGTGGTAAGCATTTGGGTTACATCGGCTGCTCAAGGTAATTCAAATTCGTTTCCAAGTATTCGTCCGGTCGGATCACTCACCACGAGTTGATGGTAATCGGCACGAACTGACGGTTACTAACACGTCTGATCATGGACCGAAATGTGAGGAGGCATGATTCTTGTAGCCTATCGCGGATCGACACGTGTCTCACTATTGCAGTTGATTTTAATGCATTATTCCACTCCTCCAGACAGTTGGGAGCCACGATTCATTCTTATTCTCTATATAAGGAGATGGTTGCTTCATTGTACGGGGATATAGAAAAAACGATATACAGAAACTCTACTAAAATCATTTCTCATTCTTTCTCTTGTAATCTGTACTCAAAATTCATATTCTAGTGAAATACAGTGAACGAAGATCTTTTAATAGGGTGAACCACTATAAATCCTACGTTTGACATTCTAGTTTTTACAGCATTATTTTATTCTGTCTATTGCACTTTGATCTTGCACATTTACTTGAGCTAGAAGGTCCAATAAATAGTGATTTGAGAGCCCAAAGTTCTTTGAATAAATCACAAACTATCTAAATTAATATTTCCGTATTTGATTGTAGATCCACTATCTATAAATACATATGTAAAGAGGTAAATAATATCAACAAGACACAGAGTTCTATTGTGTATACAACTTATGTGGCATTGTTTTTTAATCTTTATTACTTTTACGAAAAAGTTTAAAATATACAACTTTTAAGGAGTATAAAAACATAATTAATCACAAGTCTTTTGGGCTAGATAAGACAAACAAATGTTATCTATGGATATTTTAGTCTTTTTGTTTAAAATAAGCCGTATCAATCAAAAGGAAGAAAAAACACGTGGTAGAGTACAACAATGACAATAAAAAAACAAAATGATATACCTTAGTTTTCTGCTTCAAAAACACATTGAACCATATCAAATTTTAGACAGTATAAGGATTTAATAAAATTTAACACAAATTTAACGCTTAGAACGTAATTCTCTACCCATAGAATATTTTGTCCACAAAATTCTCCTCTCGTTTTTTAAAGGAAGATTTTTACTGTAGGTATTAAAAAATATAACCTATCAATATTATCTAGTTTTTCAACCATCTAACCTACTAGATAAATAATTATGATCAAATTTAATAGGCGGAAACACGATCCTGTAAATAAGTCCGCACTATAAAGGATCTATATATAAAAAAAAAAATAATAATAGTTTGTGGGTTTTGTTACGGTAAGAATTGCAAAGCGGGTTTTTTTAATTCCACATTCCGACCCACTCACGTGGGACATGGAGGCAACTGGCGATACTAGCTTTACAGGATAGCTAATAATAAATATATTGGTGTGCAGCAGTAAATTAATTGAGCAATAACAATATTTTTAACTTTTTTTGAATAAATGGATACTACTAATGTATGGTCTTCTTGAAAATTATTTTTACAAAAAACTCAGAGTAATTCATGATATGTAGAGAAAAGATTAAAAGAAATAATATTGGATTCAAATGAATGCTTTGAGAAAGTAAAAGAAATGTAATAGAATCTCTCTTAATCTTCCGGCCTATAATTTATAACTTATTTAAATCACAAGTTGATTTTATTTTTTTTACCTTAAATCACATGTTGATATATATATTAATTAAAACTGTTAGACTTCTAAATGATTCACAGCTTGTTTTCAATTATTAAGTATTAAAACCCTAGTTATAGCTTGGACATACCGAATTAATGATGATAAATAATAGAATTTGAAACAGGAAAAAAAGCATTTAATGTCAACAAGAAAAAAAATATTTTAAATCCCCAAAAATACCCTAGAAAAAATCCCCAAAAATCAACAAAGAAACATTTATCTAAACTTAATTAATACGAGAGAGATTCAACCCAAAAAGATAAGACAATAGGAAAGACTAAAGAGATTATTGTGCGTATTATGATGCTCTAAAAAAAATCACATCTTTGTAAACCCATTACCTAATTATGGTCGGTGGCTATTATAATGCCTTAATGTAATATAATTTGTAGCGATTATTAACATAAGAGTGCAAGAAAACTAAATTTGATGTTATTCATGAAATACTTTATAGTGCATGTTTCAAAACATGGGATTTTGTTAAAATTGCAAAAAAAAAAAAAAAAAGCATGTAAAATTGACAAAATTTGATGCAATTCTCACCAAATCTTACGTTTAAAAATATGCACAATCGATAATTGTTTTCTTATGTATAAAGCTCCAAAAAAAAGTCACTTTTTTGGAAAGCTACATAAACGTTCTCCATTTATCGAACCATAAATGAATTGGAAATTTACAAAGCATGAATTATCTTTTTTCACCAAGGTCCCACAAGATCTAGTTTAGTCTTAATAAAAGAAGTTTTATTCAGAAAAAAAAAAAAACTTTACGTAGGTGTTGCTATTATAGTCATTATGTTAATTTTTTAAGATCTAACCTTTTAACGAGACAGACTCTTTCAAGTCGTTTAGCAGCACCAGTTTGAAACAACAGTTTGCAGTTACAACCATGTTTCTCTCACATACGATTGTATTTTTAGTTCAAAAGGGTATGTAAAAACCAAGTTAAAATTTAAAGTTAGAACTTAAATATTGTAGCATATGAGAATTTTACACTGTAGTAAATTTTTGTTTTTCATCGTAACATATGAAAACTTTACAATATAACAATTAGGTTGCCAAACAAAGCCTAAACTTTCAGTTCTATCTCATTTCGTAAATGTCTTTATAACTTATTTTGTATTAATTGGTTCTAACTAATTTTTTAGTTTGAAACAGTATAAAGTTCTCATATATTATAATAAAAACAAAAAATTACCACAGTATAATGCAATGTTTATAGTTATAACTACCATGTCAAACACTGAATTAGTACACTTAATTAGTTTAAACTATTGAAAAATTAATTTAATGGTCAAAACAAAATTTCATGTCTCCGAAATGAGGTGCGGTAGAAATTCCTCTAAATCAAAAATCTTGGATGGAGAATAATCCGGACAGAATTTTGCCATGAATGTCAAAATTCATTTACTGACCAGGAAAAAAAAATAAAAAAGCAGAGTGGAACTTAACGACCACGACATGAACTGTGTTACACTCGCAAAGCCTACCTAGTCAAGTGCCCATCTTTCTCGCTATACCCTGTAATTGCCCTTTTTCCTTTGTTTCTCTCTTTCCATCCAAATATAGTAAAGCAAAACCAAACTCCGAGATCTGAATCTCTCTCTATCTCGCTCATTTCCCTTGTATTGAAGAACGGACTAAAACGTTTCGTTTAGACCTCCGGTCAGAAAAATTCACTCTGTAAGATTCTTCGCTTTTACTCTTCTTTCTTTGATTATCTGGGGCGTTTAGATTTCCGGGTATGGCTTATTTTTTTCATTCTTTTGCTGGATCTGGCTCAATTCGCATTCTGGGTTTTCTTGGTTTATCTGTTTTTTTCATAAAATGTATGGATTTTGATGGGTCTTGGTTATAAATTAAGAAACATCATTCTTTTTTTATTGTTTTAATGTAAATACTTTTTTTTGGGGTTAACTTGTATGCAAAGTTACAAACTTTCTTTTGATCTCTGTCCTAGATCTTTGAGTTGAAACATATCCGAATCTCCATTGTAAAAACCGTAATTTTTTTCAATTTTAATTTCTTTGTCGGCACAAATCATTTTCATTACTTGTATTGTCTATTTATTGTTTACCATTAAACATTATCTTTTGCTTTATAATTAATGCTTGGATTTTGAGGGGAATTTTGAAATCATTAATTAAGGGCAAAATTTTCTACTCAACTTTAATTAGTTTATGGTGGAGTGGACTTTTGCAACGCTATTGTATGTACTCATCCGCGTGTAAATAGTGAGTGCTTGTGTACCAGATCAATTAATCGTAGTTATTGGTGTATAATTTCAATACTTATTTTCTTTTCTTCTATTGGTCAGATTGGGAAAGTTTAGAACTTGGTGGGACTTTAACGCCTGATTGGTAGAATACCTTCTTTTGTCTGCCCTTAATATTTCATAATTCCTTTTTGTGCCGAAAGTTTATAGACTTTGTCGAACTGAAAATTTCAACTATTGGGAATGCAATATGGTTGTGTGTATATTTATGTGTATGTAGAAAATTTCTATCACAGGAACTGTCCCTTTTCACTACCGATAGATAGTGTTGTGTTTTAGCCGTTGGATTGATTTTTTGTAGTCTGACTCTGATCTATGACTGGGAGTAGTAGAGTTGAAAATAAATATTCATTATGATTGCTTGATTGTATCTGTACAGGAAAACCATAGGAACTTGTGCTGTTGTTCTTAGTATTGGAGTTGTGAGAAGTCAAGTCGGCTGGGAATTCTGAATGGTGTCTTCTGAAATGAGATTTAGATCTTGAATTGTGACTATTGAAGAGGTACTGGAATTCTGTTGAGGAAAGCTCAGAAATCAAAGTAAAAAATGAGGGGAAGATCTGATGGAACCCAGAAGAAGCGGTTGATCGCTTCTCTGTGTGTTGTGGCAATCTTTCTCGGTTTCCTGTATGCATATTATGGATCCATCTTCGGATCTCAGAGCCATGGTGCATCTGCCATAGAATATGGCAGCAGATCTTTGAGAAAGCTCGGGTACTTGGGCGGGGATGATGAAACCGATGGCAAACAGGAATCGTCGACAAAAATGTTTGGACAGGAAGATGGAGAGGATGATATCACACCGAAGAGCTTCCCTGTAAGTTGTAAATTGCTGATCTTGGTTTTGTAGAAAATCATAGTCTGTCCTGGAGTTTCTTCTACCTTTTTTTTTTAACACCAATGATGAGACTACTTTTTTTTGTTATGATTTTTAAGGTTTGTGATGATCGCCATTCGGAATTAATTCCCTGCTTAGACAGAAATCTTATATACCAAATGAGATTGAAGCTGGACCTGTCTTTGATGGAGCACTATGAGAGGCATTGCCCTCCTCCAGAAAGGCGGTACAATTGCTTGATCCCTCCTCCATCAGGATACAAGGTAACAATTTCCTAAAGATAGGACTAGGTTTCTGGCTAAACAGAGGACTTTTTTCCCCCTTTCTTATTTTTTATTTTTCCGTTTTTGTGATGCGCAGATCCCTATTAAATGGCCAAAGAGCAGAGATGAAGTATGGAAAGCAAACATACCGCACACTCACCTTGCGCATGAGAAATCAGATCAAAACTGGATGGTTGTTAAAGGTGAAAGAATAGAGTTTCCTGGGGGAGGCACGCATTTCCACTACGGTGCTGATAAGTACATTGCTTCAATTGCAAACGTAAGATATTTAGCACTTACTATCAATCCCACAGAGGAAGTCGTGAAAGACACAACCCCTTCTCCTAAATGCCTTGGAAATCTCATTAATAAAGTATATGTGATTTGAATTGGCAGATGCTCAACTTTTCAAACAACAAGCTGAACAATGAAGGAAGATTAAGAACGGTTCTTGATGTTGGCTGTGGAGTTGCAAGTTTCGGAGCCTATCTTCTGTCATCGGATATCATAGCAATGTCCTTAGCACCAAATGATGTGCATCAAAACCAGATCCAATTTGCTCTGGAAAGAGGAATTCCTGCATATCTCGGTGTTTTAGGGACCAAGAGGCTTCCTTATCCAAGCCGGTCTTTCGAACTTGCTCACTGTTCCCGTTGTAGGATAGATTGGCTTCAAAGAGATGGAATTCTTCTTCTCGAGCTAGATAGGTTGTTGAGACCTGGTGGTTATTTTGCCTACTCTTCTCCAGAAGCCTATGCACAGGATGAAGAGGACAGAAGGATATGGAGAGAGATGAGTGCCCTTGTGGGACGCATGTGTTGGAGTATAGCTGCAAAGAGGAACCAAACCGTCATTTGGCAAAAGCCTTTGACAAATGACTGTTACCATTCAAGAGAACCCGATACTTTGCCTCCTCTCTGCAAATCCGATGATGATCCAGATGCAGTTTGGGGAGTCCCAATGGAGGCTTGCATCACGCCTTACTCAGACCGTGAGTGATTTCTCCTAATGATTTGTTTTTATCATCATTTATAATTGTGCCCAATTCGTTTTGTGAATGTCTTTAGTCCCTTCTTAAATAGATTATTGTTAAGAAGCTGTGTATTTTTTTCTAAAGACCTGCCTATGAGAGGGATAATTTTATGGAATCACTTTGTTAGTGGAAAAACTCATCAAGAAGCTTGTAAAAAGATAGCTTGGATTGAGAATAAATATTAGTATAGTCTTGCTGACAAATGGTTCTTGGTCCTCTCAGATGATCACAGAGTCAAGGGTAGCGGGTTGGCTCCCTGGCCAGAAAGACTCACTGCTCCTCCTCCACGACTTTCTGATTTTGGCTATTCAAATGACATGTTCAAAAAGGACACAGTAATTAAACACTCGTGGTTCATTTAGATGTTTTGGGCTAATATCTTGAGCGTGATTTAGTTAACACTTATGGCTAATGTTGAGCAGGAAACTTGGCGACGGAGAGTCGAGAATTATTGGGATCTATTGAGCCCAAAGATCGAATCAAACACTCTGAGGAACATAATGGACATGAAAACAAACATGGGGTCCTTTGCAGCAGCTCTGAAGACCAAGGACGTTTGGGTGATGAATGTCGTCCCTGAGGATGGCCCAAACACACTTAAGCTGATTTATGACAGAGGTCTTATAGGCACTGTTCACAACTGGTATGCAAATTGAGTTAACTCTCATTGATTGCCCATAAATTTTTGCTTCAGTTTCTACCCATCATTTCCCATGCCTTGTGAGACCTACATGTATTAAACTTGAGAATTTCCTTTGACAGGTGCGAAGCCTTTTCGACGTACCCTCGGACATTTGATTTACTCCATGCTTGGACCGTCTTCTCCGACATGGAGAAGAAGGAATGCAGTCCTGAGGATCTGCTGATTGAGATGGACCGCATACTCAGGCCTACTGGTTTTGTAATCATCCACGACAAACAGTCGGTGGTGGATTTCGTCAAGAAGTATCTAACAGCGTTGCACTGGGAAGCAGTGGCAACATCCAGTCCAGACTCGGACCAGGATGGCGACGATGTCGTTTTTGTCATCCAAAAGAAACTGTGGCTCACAAGTGACAGCCTCAGGAATACAGAATAGGAAGGAAAAAAGAAATGGCTTTCGGGTTCATTCCAAGTTACCCTTTTACATCTCTGCTGCTCCAAGGGAATTAACAAAGGATATACGTTCCCAGCAGTTGTTGTGGTATACAAATTCCATTTTGTAGCGTTAAAGAAAATGCTGTTTACATTGTCTGTTTTCACTTCTTAAAATTTTCCATCTTTCATAATTCACTTGATTAATCTATATATAAACTACCTTCGTCAATTGGCTATTTAGTCTCATGATTTTTTTTCCCCTTTTTCTGTCTTCTTTTTCCCCTTTCTCTTTTAGAGTTTTGGATGTCATGTAAGCTTCCTAAGCTCTTAATTTAATAAACAAAACATACATGTGTTCCTGAATTTTATAGATTTGTGGGATCTAATTGATTTTATTGGTGGATAATTTATGTGGCCAATTTAAAGTTCATTTTATTTGTTTTCATCAGATTTTAGTGATCAATATTCCTCTTGCCGTCAGATGGGACTATACCATTTTCTTCCCTTTTTGTGCATAATTCTTGAGAATGACAAGGGCATTTGAAATTAATAGGGGTAATCTTAGTTATTGATTGATGGTAAATTGGTAATGCTCAATCTAAATCAATAATTGAACAAGGGGTTTGGTTCCACACAAAATTCCAAGTAGCTTTTATGTGGGTTCCATAATTTGAAATGGCTTAACATTGGACTTATGGAATGGCTGTTGGACGCTAGCGTCGGTTGCTTTTACTTAGCTTAAAAGTGGTGCTAATGAATCATGCCTGTCCTTTTCTTGCATATGTTGGTGTCCAAGCAAAAGGACTCATTGGAGGGACGTAGGGAAGGGAAGCTAAAGAAAGTTGGAGAAATTATAAATGTAAAGGATAGAGAGTTACAGCAATTCTTTATATTGTTTGCTTGTTTGGAATGAGTTAAAAAGATGAAAGATTGTTAAAATATCTGCAATGCAATGTTAAATTGAGGTATGAATGGCAAATTTAACATTTAAGTGTAAAAAAAAAAAACTCTCTAATGCAATACTATTTTTAATGTCAAATTTGTCACATGTTAAATTTTGTGACAAATTTGTCACAAAGTTTATCATATAATAAACTTGACATTTGATTCCTATTGTTTTGTACATTGGCTTTTTTTATTTTAATAATTACAACATTATTACCTTTTAATTATTTTAATATTCAAAGTTTATTTTTACAAATTTTAAGGTTTAATAATTATGACAAAAGGCAAATATGACATTCTAAATAGCATTATACATTAGAGCATAAAATAAAATAACACATAAAATATGCTATTTTTATACTTTTTGATGGCAAATGTAACATTGACATTAGTATTTACATTGGAGATAGTCTTATGCGTATTTATACCATACTGTATATTTGTTATCTCTTAAAAATTCCTTAAAGAGTAAAATAGTCTAGGGAGCCTTTTTTTTTTCGAAGGAAAATAGTCTTGTAAGCTTGAATATTATGCTCTGGGATATTTATCTTTTTATACTTTGTTCAAAAACTATACTTTTGGTTTTTAATCTCATCAAATGTATATATTCACATTAGATTTAATACATAAATCTGTAATGACCGAGAAAACGTCATCAATAAAACCTAATATTTAATTAGGTTTAATTAATGAATTTATTCTTAAAAATATGAAATTGTGTAAAAAATTGTAATTTATGTGAAAATTACAATAAAATATAAATGAGCAACATTGATTGCAAATTTTATGGCATATGTAATGCAATGGTGGATATTATAAAATACAAATTTTATGAGTTTGATGACTCAGAGATTTGTGCATAATATCCATAAAATGAATTTCATGTCACAATTAATTGTGAAATTGTGATATAAACGAATGAATGATTAGAATGTAAATAGGACATAGAGGTTGTCCTAACCCTAACCGGGGGTAGAAAGGAGGCCAGAGCAGTATAAGAATACTGCTAAATAAAAACACAGATATGAAAAATGTTATGATTGGCCTTAAAAAGTAAACGAAAAGTAAGTTAAATATTTTTATACAGTCTAAGGATAGAAAGTACACTGAATTGGCCACGGAAGTATAGGAAAAATACTGTGTGGTGAAAAATTACACAGTATAAATTTTTAACTCCATAAAGTGGACACTTTTTGCTTTTCTATTGGGCCACATGTCAAGAAAAGTGGCCCAATCATTTTGTGACACCTAGTGGTGTACTCATGGGTTACCATGAGTCACCAAATGAGATAAACATGCATTTATGGCAAGTTTATCAAAGTTTTCTTTTCTTTTCTTTCCACCAAAGTTTCGGCAGCCATAGTTCTGCTCCTAAAAAAAAATTTCTCAGCCCCAAATCTTGCAAAAATAGCCCCCAACAAATTTTACAAGCAAGAACAAGGATTTTCCCACAAGTTTAAGGTAAAATCCTAAACTTTTAATGGGTTTTCAAGGGATTTTTCATGGGCAAAGGACAAGAGATTAATCCATGGTATTTTTGTATGGAAAGGAAGCTTAGGAGGGAGTCTAAAAGGATTTTGAAAGCTTCAAACCAAAAGGGTGTTATTTTGGTAAGTTTTAAGCTTTAAAGTTTGAAATTTTATAGATTTTGTTTTGATTTTTGTTCTTTCAAACCCATGAGGGGTTTTGAACATGTATTTGATGGAAGTTCATGTATATGTGGTGTATGATAAGTTTGAGTTATGGAAATTTTTGTTTTAGTGTAAATCGGCAATTTTTGTAAAAGTAATATTTTTGTAATTTTGAGGTTAAACTTTGCAAAGATGATGTTTGAGCATGGGAATGTATTGATTAAGGTATGAAATGATTTCTGCAGGGGTAAAATTGCAAGTTTGAAATGGATTTATGTAAAAATGCCATAGGGACTAAATTGAAAGAAAAAAATTCCTCTCGGCAGAATTGGAAATTAGCCAAAAACACCCCTGTACAGTGATATTTTGGAAAAAGTTAAAACACAAAAGTTGTAGATCTCGATGAAACTGTTAGGCATCGCGGACGGTTCATCAAAAAACTGATTCGTTTATGAGATTTTAATTTTTCAAGAATTTGTGGAAATTGTGAAAAATTTGAAAAGGGACAAAAACGTCATTTCTCAAAGGATTTTGAATATGGTACTTTGAGCAAAAATGATCCCTGACAAAAATAGAAAATTCTGGTGCAAAGAAGTAAATTTTAGTTTCGGGGGCAAAAACGTCAAAATTTTCGGTTTATGGACTAAACCGCAAAGTTTAATGAAAATGGGGCATAATTGAGAAATAAAGAGATTTGACCCACTAGGATGTTATTTTAGAATGAATATATGGTTATTTTATAAGAATAACGAAATCGAGCTCGGGTAGGTTAGTAAACCTGCGGAGGGCAAAATCGTCATTTCTGCCCAAATAACCCGAACTGCTTTGAAATGTTCCAAATGGGATAAGAAAACGACTAGAAAGGTTTCCACCCTTCGTTAGAAACGATATGGTGAAGTTAGATAGAAATAAGAAAAAACGGTGGTTTTTAGAGTTAAACATAGTAATGCAACTCAATTTATTAACTAACAAATGTTTCGTATTGAAACATAGTAAAATTTGGCTAATGGCTTTGTAATTGGCCAACAGGATCCTAGGAATCTAGAAGAAAGGGTATCGTGGTTAAGTTGCCCAACAATTGCATCAAGTAAGTACCCATCCCACCTACAGTATGAAATTGTAGGATTAGAGTGTAATATGTATATGTGTATACTTGTATGTATATCAAGGTGTATACTTGTATATATGCAACAACATGAGTATTGATAAAAAAAAAAAAAATGAAAGGGGTATACTTGTGAGTATATGGAGTATATATATACTTGAATGCATATAATAACACATACCTGAGTGTATATGATAATGTATACCAGTGTGTATATTTTATGTTAAGTACATGTGAGTATATTATGCTATATACCTGTGTGTATATTAATGTGTACCAGTGTGTATATAAAGTATGTACCTGTATGGTCTATATCGCACAAAAGCATTTATGTAGATTATGTTATGTATAACATGTACTCATCACTTCATGCATGGTATGTTAACCATAATAAGTGAATTGGTAATGAATCACCAAAAGTTAAGAAAAGTGTCGTACCGACTCCTGACTCAAGGGGAGTTTAAGGATTACAGGATGGTCACGGTGTTACGTAGACCTAAGTGCGCAATGGTACGAACACTTGGGCCCTAGTTAAAGATAAGAAATGATAAGGATAATGAAGGATTATAAGAAAGCATAATATGATCATGCATTTTATTGAATGTGCATGTGGGTTTATATGGGACTTACTGGGCGTTAGCTCATTAAGTTTTTCATGCTGTAGGTATTCCGACAAAAAGGTCAGAATAAATCATAATGATGAGCTGGCGGACGGATGATGTGTGCAGACTGGGTATGGTTTCCGCCGCAGTATGTTTTCCGCTGTATGATATTTTAAATTATTTTGAAAGTAATGTTTGATAAGCTATATTGTAAGAGAAGGATGGTTATGTAAACACAAGTATATGTATGTATCTCACAGGTTATTAAACAATATATGTACAGTATTTGTAATAAAAAAAAAAATTTCCTAAATTTTTGCCCTAAAGTAATGAAGAAAGAGTTTAATCACAGCCCGAAAAGGCGGGTTGTGACAAAATCTATACTCTACCTTAATCAATAGTTGATTCTAACTTTTGAAATGACCAAATTATTTTTAAGTAAAATAAAAAATTAAAACTTTAAAAAAATAAAAAAGAAAACAAAAACACACAAAACACTTCTTTTTGAGGATATTTTATAATTTTTTTAAGTCAAACCTTAGTATAATTTTTTTAAAGTTTTTAGAGTTCTATTTTTTAATTTAAGGATATTTTAGACAATTTTTATGTCAAAGTTGAATATTAATAATTAAAATGTATAAAGTTATGTATCATCTAACCTAAGATATACAATTGATAAGAAAAAAATTGAAGGCATAATGTTTAACTCAATATTACGAAGCATAAAAAGGTAAATAACCCTTGTGATTTTTTTTTATCTTTTTTAAAATGAAGGTTTTTAATTTGGTAGGCTCAGAATGAGACTTTCTTCCTCTCTTTTCTATTCTTTTTAACCGAATAATGCGTCGGCTCTCTCCTCCACCTCTGTCCCTCCACCCTTTCCTCGCCAACTAAACATACTTTTGTTATAATTTATATCCTTCAAAAATTTTCATTGTTTAATACTTTTGTCATAAAATTTTTCTTTTTGGCAATTTGATCTATGAAATTTTAAAAGAATGACAATTAACTCCAATAGTTAAAGAAATATAACTTTTAAGAAATTCTTTGATTAATTTATAAACTAAATTATCAAAAAAAATATGAGTGACAATGTAAGTTTAGAAGGCATATGTGTCAAAATATAAATAAATTTAAAAGTAAAAGCTAGGCAGAATCAAAAAGTAGGAGTGAAAATGCCAAAATATGATAAGTTTAGAAAGCACACGTGTTAAAAAAATCATTTTTTAACTGAATGTAAGTAAATTTAAAAGTCAAAACTAGGAATATAACTAATTTAATTTTTGAAAAAAATATGCAAATATTGTAATTAGAAGACTTTTAGGGGTAAACTAGCAAAACAAATTTTGAGCTCAAAAGTATCTATAATTTATATAGAAAGGAGAAAAGGGTTGCACTTTTTTGGTTCTTCATCCTTCAATCTAATGGTTCACATTATTCAAATTTTCTTTAACTCTAAACATGATGGTTAAGTTCTGTCCACGTGGCTTTTGTGCGAGAACACACCTCATACTTTATCCTTAAGCGACTCTCCTTTTTTGTGTTTTCTACTTCAAATAAAAGTACTGTTGTATAAAAGTACCGTTGTCAATCAACACAAATCCACTAAGTTTAATTAGAAGCCCATTTGATTCGAGTATTTGAATGAAGATTTAAATTTTTTATGAGAGAAAATACTGTAGTAAAATGATTCAAACTGTAATTTAAACCACGAAACAAACAGGCTCTAAAGCTTCAAGATGAAAGCCAACTTGTACAAATACTTCACACCGAACGGTTAAAAAAAAAAAAATGAGAGAGAAATCAACTAGCCACTAAAAGAGAAAGACTTATTGCTTTCTTCTTTTTTTTTTCTTTCTTTTTTTTAATTGTTTTTTTAATACGTCCACTAATATATTATTTTCCAAACTTAATATTTAATAAAATTTTGAAAGTTATTTTTTTAACATGTTTACTATCTCGCTTCTAATTAGGTTTTTCTTTCACTGTTTATTAATATAAAAGATTCCCTTATCCCTGGTTAAAAAATATTATAAAAAAACTAAAGCTATACGAAGCGCCTTGGGCACAATACCAAACTAGTTATAAAAGAAATGGGAGTTAATAACATATTCAACTTTTCTTGAAATGTACAAACGCATTTTTTAGATTTGGAAAATGTGTTTCATTTTTATCTCTCACACATTTTTACAAAACGTATACATGAAAAAAATTCTTTACATATTTTCATAAAATTATTTTAATATTTTTTTATATTTTCCTTCAAAATATTTGGGGATAATTGATTTGTTTTCCTTAAGAAAACCATGCTTTATTTTATGGTTTTGATGTTTTCTAAATGTGAAACTTTTTTTGAATTTATTTTAATTAAACTTCTTTCAAATATAAACTCAAGAATTTTGTCTTTTCCTTTTTGGGTAAAACAAGGGGTCCTTCTTCGATGATGGGTATCTCTATTGGTAAGATAAGTTTTTAAACCAATAGATCTGGCTAAGTTACCTTTTTTTTTTTTCTGGAGACTTGATAGTTAAAAAACATATATCTATTTGTAGGTTATTTTTGATATCTACTGCAGTAATCTCTAAAAAAATGCATGATGATGGATACTAAAAAAGTAATTTATCGATAGGTATATGTATTTCAGTTGTAAGATTTGTTAAAAAAAGAGATTTTGATTAAATTTAACAGCTAGAAATAAAAACTCATTGGTGGGAATAATCACTAACAAAAAAATTCCCATAAATTAAAACATTTTTCTCAATTCCCCTAAAAAAAAATTTTAAGTAGAGGTATAATAATAAAAATTTCATAAATATCTTTAAATTTATAAAAGGCGCTAGTTGTCGGCTTTTTAAGGGAACGAGATGTTTCATCCTTTTTACTTTTCACTTTTTTCTTTGTCTTTGTTTAATTTTATTTTAAAAAACTATTTCTTTTGTTATTTTGTTCTTTTTTTGTCTTTTTCTTCTCAATCTTATTTTTCCTTGAAATATATCATAAAAAAAAATTCGTCTAATTTATTTATATGTAATGATTTCATTTAAATATACCACTTTTTTGGCAAAATATTTTTTTGTGTTTTTTTATTTTTCATTGTTGTGACTTTTATTTTTCTTTTACTTCTTTATTGCTTTATCACTTTGCCCCTATGAAAATATATTATTGTCAAATATATCCTTGATTATTTTATAATTTTATTTTCTACATACTTTTTTACAATATTTTTTTTCCCAATTACTTCAATTAAAATATGTTGGATGTTTCTAATTAGCCAATACTATCAATTTTTCTCTCAAAAATGTGTCTCTTTTGAAAGTTTTTTGAAGTCATATTTCAAACTTTTTTATTTTTAATTTCTGTATTCTCTATAATTTGTTCATGTTCTGAAACTAAAATGGGTTTTTCCATTCCCTCACTTAACTTCTTTCGTATGTGTCCATGCTTAATTTTTTATTCTTATTTTGTCAAAAATTTTCTATAATCTCATCTTCTTCTTTTTTTAATATGCTTGCAATTCAACTAATATTTATTTTAAAAAAAGACTTTTTTTTTTTTTTTTTGTAGGAACCTCATGGATCATGTCATTAGATTAGATTTAGCTAAAATCATTTGCTTTAACAGTTTTGGCATCCAAAACACTAATTTTTTGCGTTAATTTTACTTTTGACTCGTGAACTATACAACTTGTCCCATTTTAGCTCATAAACTTTTAAACACAGTAAATCACGCCCCTAAACTATTCAACATGTCTCATTTTGGCTCTTTCGTTACTAAATCCATTAAATATTAACGGAATTAAGCCAATATTTTACTTTTACCCCCTAAATTATACAACTTGTCCTTATTTAACCCTTAAACTTTAACTATAACAAATTATACCCTTAGACTATGAAACTTGTCCTATTTTGACTATTCAATTACAAAATCTATTAAATATTGACGAATTAAGCCACATATATGCACCCGGTCCATTAATTATAAATTGACAGTTAAGATTAAATCTTTTGTAATCCAATTTCGTGTATCTCAGATTTATAAATAGGAAATTTCATTAACAAATGTACATTCTTATTGACTTAAAATTAATATAAATTTTGACTTTTTGTGCTTACTTAGTCCAATTAAACGAAGTATTCATTATTATATTATTTACATTATTTTCAACCTCAAAATTTATAGAGTGCTTGGAACTTCAGTTCCAACCCATCAGTTGCAACTGTAAACAGTGTAAAGCTCTCACCAGTTAAAGTAAAAGAAAAAAAAGCAAAAAATTGCTGCATTTTAAAGCTCTCACATGCTACTATTCTTAAACTTAAAACGTCAATTACAACTAAAGTTTCAAATGGCCTATTAGTTATAAAAATGACAAATAAGTTATATTGTAGAACCTATGTGTCGTTTTTATTAGATACCTATATATCTAAGTTTTTTTTCTTATTTGTTCAAAATTTTCAATTTAATTCATTTTAAATCATATGATGGAAAAAAGTTGATAAAAACTTATTGAGCAAATAAAATAGTAAAATTTTTGCCAACAAAATTATGCAAAAAAGAAAAAAAAATAATAAAACTTATATAATGGTTGAACAGAATTTAGATACTTTGACTTTAAAATATATGTTGAAAACATGTATAAAGCCAAAAGGTCAAAATGGTCTTATGTTTCAATCTATGAATATTTCTCAGATTTAGTGATGAAAGGGTCAAAATGTGACACGTTTCATAGTTCAAGAGTGTGATTTGTTATAGTTTAAAATTTATGGGTCAAAATGAGACAAATTGCATAATTTAAGAACCAAATGTGAAATCATTAGCTTAATTTCGTTAATATTTAAAGGATTTGGTCACAGAATGATTAAAATGAAATAAGTTGAATAATTTAAAAATATAATTCGTTACATTTTAATGTTTCAGAGCTAAAATAGTATAAGTTATATAATTGAAGAAGCAAAAAGTGAAATTAACTTTTTTTTTCCCTAGCGGCCATTGCCTTATAAAAAATAGAAAAAATAAAAATAAAAAACATAAAAAGTGAAAAACCACTCTAAAACCCTGGGCTGGGCTGGGCAGGGCAGGGCAGGGCAGGGCCGGGTGTTGGTCATCTAGTCGAAACCGGACGACCGGAGAGGTGTGCCCGTCTGTGCAGCAGAGGGAAAATCGAAATCGGAATCGCAATCAATAGACAAAGCATGATGAAGCACCGTTACGCAATGGTGTGCTCGTCCAACCAGAATCGGAGTATGGAAGCTCACTCTCTCCTCAAGCGCCACGGCTTCGACGTCTACTCCTACGGCACCGGCGCCCACGTCAAGCTCCCCGGCCCTTCTCTCCGCGAGCCCAACGTCTACGACTTTGGCACTCCTTACAAGCACATGTTCGAAGATCTACGCCGCAAAGACCACGAACTGTATGATTTTGTTTTTTATTTGATTTTATGAAAAATTTGGCTTTTCCGTGGCTTAATTGAAATAAAATTTTCTTTTTTGATGTAAAAATGAATTCTTGGATTGTTGTGTGCGATTTTGAGTTGTGGCTTGAGTCTTTTCCGCCAAAATTTGGCTCTTTGGCGGCTAAATTGAAATCATTTTTTCCCCATAAAAATGAATTATTAGGCTGTTTTGTGCAATTGATTTGTGGTTTTGGGTTTTGAATTAATTACAGGTACAAAAGGAATGGGATATTGCCGATGCTGAAGAGGAATTCGTCGGTGAAAACCGCGCCGCAGCGGTGGCAGGACAATGCCGCCGATGGTTCCTTCGATGTGGTGTTCACTTTTGAGGAAAAGGTTTTTGATATTGGTCATTGGAGGTTGGTAAATTCTTTCTTAGCTCTTTTTGAAAGGGAAATATTATCATTTAATGTTATAAAGCTGAAATATTTTTTGTTTCTATGGTGTTATCTTAGCACTTTCTTCAGATTCCCTGTATTGGGTGTTGTCGTTTTTGGTGAATCCATGTGATTTGTTGAGCAATTTGAAGGATACAGAGGCATTGAGTAATGTAACGAACCAAATTGTGATTTATGAGGAACTCTGTAACTTGTGGCAGGATGATTACCTCCCTTGACTTGAGATTATCCTACCGGGATCGTTAATTTTGATTCATTTCCCGGTGGCGAATGGTTTTTAGTTAAAGCTAGAATTGTGATACTACCGGTCTTTTTTAGGTCCCATCCTGCGTTGGATGATGGACAAATCAATCTTAGTTGTTGATTTTTTTTTATTGAGTTGTTGAAATTTTGAGATACTTTTATCAACGACAAAAAATTCAAACAATCCAGAGTCTTATCTATGGACATAATCCAACCTTACACATTACGACCAGAGTAGGGGACCCATAGTTAACCATGACGGATAAAAAGTTGATATTTTGCATAAGGAATGGGATTGAAATTATATGGGATTTGATGGTTTTCCAAGTCAGGCAAATTGGAAAATTATTTTGCAGGAGTTTCCACATGGCTAGCATGCAAAAGTTTTGGATGCAAGGACATAGGATTAGATAGATTTTTTTTTAAAGGAGGATTAGATTGAAATTAAGGTCTGGAAAGAAATGAAACCATCTCAATACTTGTAGCTCTTTTGCTTTTTACCTTTTTCCAGTATAAGAGTAGTGTGGTACAAGTCAAGTTCTTTTGGATGCATACGAAAAATACTGTCTTTTGATGATGGTCCTGAAAGTGGAGATCTTAGTTGGTAAGCTTATACTTTAACTAATAAATGTGTCAAAAAAGAAGCAAGGAAAGAGGATGTAGTGAAGAGTTGACTAGATAAACCGTGCAGGAAAGAGGGTGTAGCGAAGAGGTGACTAGATAAACCGTGCCGGAGTCTATGACGTGTACACGATTTAGTTTCAAGGTTGATGACTGTTGGGCATGCACTGACTAGCTTTTTAATGTGACTGGTAAATTGTCGACTTCACATGTTGCTTGAAAGATGGTGTATGTGGTTGTGGATTTTCAATTTCTAAAGACCCTTTTCCCCTGGAAGCTAATTGTCTAGCATCGTGAAATGTTCTTCCTGTTTACATGGTGACTTCAAATGTCTACTTAAAAGATTTGACTGACGCTCCTTAGTTTTGCTTACGAAGTCATTTTTGTGAATCTGACCAGTCTGAAATAACTTTCAGATCTTCACAACCGTGAGCACGTTCTCATGAAAAGTGTCCTAATAATCAACTTGGAGTAAAAGACAACCATGAGGAGGCAGCGGTTGGGCCTAGGCTTGCGTTAGAATTATGTCAAGAGGTCTGTATCCTACTATGCTTTACAGTAGTTATAAATTGTTCTTTTTAACTGTCCTGATTTCTATGAACTGGCTATTTTTATGCGTAGATTGAAGCAATTGAATCGTGGGAGGAGTCAATTGACGACGTTTTGGCTGCTTTTGAGAAACAAAATCGGCGAAAATTGTTGTATAGTTGTTGAATTCTAAATTGTTCCACATGTAATTTTTTCATGAAGTGGCTCATATAACCGTCATCAACCGTCACAGTTTTTATCTCTCCTCAAAAACTGTCTTAACCATGTGATGGCTACGGGTTTTCTATTTAAAATCATCCATTGGTTCTCTGAGCATGCGATTTTTATTATTACACCATCTAAGAAAAATTGTGAGTGCTCAGAAATATTTCAAAACCCAACGTGAAATATTGTTGCAGTTGGGCCGAATTTGCAGAGCATAAAACAATGGCTGGAGGTATTTGTGTTTCTTTTGCTTCCGCTTGAATTCAATTGTTTCATAATGTTTGAGATAACATTTGGCATTAAAGCTGATTTAAAAACACCTCTGCCTTGCATATCACACTGTGTTGGAATTACACAGTTTACACATTTACATAACAAATTTTTGGTGATTTCGGGTTCTTCATTTTGGAGTTTTTTAATGAAAAATGAGATTAAAAATCATTAAGACATTCGATTTCTAAGATTTCTGCGATTTGAAACGTCAAAAACGATGTCCGAAATGCTTAGAAACCATTGGGTTTTGTACTGGGTCTGAGCCAGGTCGTAACCGGGTCAAGAATACCCGGATCAAGGTTGAAGACGACTGAAAACGACGTGTCGTTTTCTTTTTTGAGTTCAACAACTGGAAAAAACGACACGTCGTTTTGCCCTTTACTGGGCGAAACAACATGTCGTTTACTTAAGGGGGCACGCGTGTTTCAGTGGCAAAACGACAAGTCGTTTTGGGTGTCCCAACCCCAAAACGACAGGTCGTTTAATGAAGGTAGAAAATAAAAAAAAAATCCAAAAATC
Source organism: Artocarpus heterophyllus (assembly GCA_025403435.1). NCBI lineage: Eukaryota > Viridiplantae > Streptophyta > Magnoliopsida > Rosales > Moraceae > Artocarpus > Artocarpus heterophyllus. The sequence continues at coordinate 9,775,575 of CM046341.1, forward strand.
CAAAAATATATATTTTTTAATTTAATTTTGTTTTTGGATATGCACATAATTTTTGCAATAATTTCATAGGAAATTTATTTTATACATTATGTGCCAAGTGTTTATTTTATGTGCATAATTTTTATTGTTGTTATTATGTACATAATTTAGACATATATTTTTAATGCATAAATTATGAAATTAATTATGCATGTCATATAGAAATTGTTCTATTTTAATGAATGTTTTATTGGAAAACATATTGTGATAATTGATGTGCTAATTATTGTTATATGCATAATCTTGAGTTTTATTATGCATGTTATTAAATTAAATTAACTTATTTATTCATAATTATTCTATTGCTTATAGAATATGCAATTTTCATGAATAATTTTATGAACAAAATTAAATGCCTAGTGATCCATATGATTTTGAATAATTAAAGCTTAGCCACAGCACCTCTAATTATGCAAAATTATATATTAATTGGTTTAGGATCACATTTGGTTAAAGGACATTTATTGCAATTAGTTGTACTCAATGTACTATCACACATGAATTTTTATTATATTGGTATGACTAATTGGGATAAAATATCAAATTATACTTTCTAATTTACCCACAAGTATTAAAAAATGGAACATAATTTGATAGTTTTGTCTACAGTAAAATGAATCTAATTGAATTAGAACTTTAGCCCACAGGCAAGTTTTATGTCATAGATTCATGATTTTATGCATGATTTACATTGGTAAAGCATGAATTATGTCTATTAGTCTCAATATTTTGGATCATAAGCATGTTTGTTTTAAATTATGCAGTCATACAACCTGTGAATTTCTCTGATGTTCGATGTGATATCCTTGAGCTGAAAGGGGATAACTATAAGGTCTGGAAGGAGAGGATTCTCCTTCACTTGGGGTGGATGGACATTGATTATGCTATAAGGAAAGACGAGCCCGTAATTATTGAAACCAGCACTCAGGATGAGATTGCTCTTTATGAGCGTTGGGAGCGATCTAATCGCCTTAGCGTCATGTTCATAAAGACTAAAATCTCTACTGGCAAACGTGGTTCCGTCGAACAGTATGACAAGGTCCATGCATTACTGAAGGCCATTGATGAGTAGTTTGAAACTTCAGATAAGACACTTGCCAGCACCCTAATCATGAGGTTCTCCTCCTTGAGGCTCACCAATGTGAGAGGTGTGCGTGAGCACATCATGGAGATGAGGGACATAGCGGCTCAACTTAAGAACCTTGAGGTGAATATGTCTGAGTCTTTCTTGGTGTACTACATTCTAAACACCCTTCCAAAACAATATGGGCCTTTTAAGATTTCCTACAATACACATAAAGACAAATGGTCAATTAATGAGCTTTTGACCATGTGTACTCAGGAAGAAGGGCGGCTTGTAATGGAAATGGATGAAACTGAACTGACGATGACCAAGGGAAAGAATCAGATTCAAGACCAATATCAAGCCAAGGACAAGGGGAAAGGTAAAATACCTCCCAAAGCTGTCATTAAGAAAGAATCCAAGTGTTTTTTCTATAAAAAGAAGGGACACAAGTTGTCATTAAGAATGAATCCAAGTGTTTCTTCTATAAAAAGAAGGGACACATGAAGAAGGATTGCACGAAATTTCAGAGTTGGCTTGAGAAGAAAGATAATCCAATCTCATTGGTTTGTTATAAATCTAATATGGTTAATGTTGTTTATAACACATGGTGGATTGATTTTGGATCTACAATCCATGTTTTGAATACCTTACAGGGTATGCGAAACCTAAGGAAGCCAGTGGGAAGTGAGCTGAGCATCTTTTCAGAAAACAAGATGCGTTTACATGTGGATACCATCGGAACATGCACCTTAGTTTTAAGTAGTGGTTTTATTTTGGAATTGGATAAGACATTTTATGTTCCAAACTTTTTTAGGAACTTAATTTATGTTTCTAGAATTGTACCTTTAGGATATTCCTTTACTTTTTTAGACAAATGTTTCAGTTTATTTTATAAATCTGATCTTATTGGGAATGGTATTTTATTTGATGGTCTTTTCTCAATCAATTTACAAAATGAACCACATCATACTGCTATGCATGTTCAATTTGGCATTGAACGTTGTGTTATAAATGAGGATTCCTCTATGTTGTGGCATCAGAGATTGGGACACATCTCTATTGAGAGAATCAAGATGTTAGTAAATGACGAAGTACTCAGTACTTTAGATTTTATTGACTTCGAAACTTGTGTGGGTTGTGTTAATTGAAAGATAACCAACAAGTCTAATAAAGGTGCCAATAAGAGTTTAGAAATATTAGAAATCCTACATTCAGATATTTGTAGTCCAGACATGGACTCATATGGTCTGAGATACTTCATCTCTTTCATAGATGATTACTTACGGTACATGTATCTCTACTTGCTTTATACAAAGGATAAAGCATTAGATGCCTTTAAGGTTTTCAAGGCTGAAGTAGAGAAAAAATGCGAAAAGCAAATAAAGATCGTGAGGACATATAGAGGTGGAGAATATTATGGTAGATACACTGAGGATGGACAAGCTCAAGATCCATTTGCGAGGTTTCTTCAAGAGCATGGGATAGTTGCCCAATACACCATGCCTGGTTCTCCGGATTAGAATGGTGTAGCAGAAATGAGAAATCGAACATTAATGGACATGGTGCGGAGTATACAGAGTAACTCCAATCTTCCTAAGTCCTTGTGAACTGAAACTCTTAAGACGACTGTGTATATATTAAACCGGGTTTCAACTAAGGCTGTCCCAAAGACGCCATTTGAGTTATGGAAGGGTTGGAAACCGAGTTTGCGACATATATACATTTGGGGATGTCCGTCTGAGGTAAAAGTGTACAACCCACAAGAGAAGAAGCTAGATCTGAGGACCATTAGTGGGTATTTCGTTGGATATGCCAAAAGGTTCAAAGGATATAGATTCTACTGTCCAACTCACAGCACTAGATTTGTGGAATCAAGGAATACTAAGTTTCTTGAGAATGATTTGATTAGTAGGAGCGATCAATTTCGGAACATAGTTTCTGAAAGAGATCATACTGAAGCTCAACCATCCACATCAAGTAATAGGTTAATCATAGTTCATAGCACTCATATAGTTCAACCGAGTGTTGTGCAACCAATCATTGAGGTTCCATAAATTACTGATAATAATCTGGAAGGTCAAGTTGCTCAAGAACCACCAGAAACAATCGAGCAACAAGTTGGACAACAGATTCCTCTGGAAAATATTGAACCAACATTAAGGAGATCTACTAAAGAAAGGAAATCGATAATTTCTAGTGATTATATTGTGTATCTGTAAGAATCGAACTATAACATTGGAGCAAAAAATGATCCCGAAACGTTTTCACAAGCCATGAGTTGCCAAGAATCGAAACTTTGGTACGATGCAATGAAAGATGAGATGGACTCTATAAGATCCAATGGAGTCTAGGATCTTGTCGAGTTGCCTAATGGTGCAAAAGCCATAGGGTCTAAATGGGTCTATAAAATAAAGAAAAACTCATTAGACAACATCGAAAGATATAAGGCAAGACTCGTCGCCAAAGGATTCACTCAGAAGGAAGGAATCGACTACAAGGAGACCTTTTCTCCTATATCTAAGAAAGATTCTCTTCGCATCATCTTGGCACTCGTTGCTCATTTTGACTTAGAGTTACAACAAATGGATGTGAAAACAACATTTCTAAATGGTGAACTAGAGGAAGAGGTTTATATGAAACAACCAGAAAGATTCTCCTCTAGTGATGGTGAGCAGTTGGTGTGTAAGCTTAAGAAATCCATATATGGATTGAAGCAAGCCTTCTGTCAGTGGTATTTGAAATTCCATGACGTTATCTCTTCTTTTGGATTCCTAGAGAACATCATGGATCAATGTATATACCAGAAGGTCAGTGAGAGTAAAATTTGCTTCTTGGTTCTATATATGGATGACATTTTGCTTGCAACCAATGACAAGGGTATGCTACATGAGGTGAAACAATTCCTCTCTAAAAACTTTGATATGAAGGATATGGGTGATGCATCCTTCGTTATAGGCATTAAGATACACAGAGACATATATAAAGGCACTTTGGGTCTGTCTCAAGAGACCTATATCAACAAAGTTTTGGAGAGATTTTCGATGAAAAGTTGTTCGCCAAGTATAGCTCCTATTGTGAAGGGTGACAGATTCAATTTGAATCAGTGCCCGAAAAATGACCTTGAAAGAGAACAGATGTGCAACATTTCATTTGCTTCAGCTGTTGGAAGCCTTATGTATCCTTAGGTTTGCACAAGACCTGACGTTGCATTCGTTGTAAGAATGTTGAGTAAATATCAAAGTAATCCAAGATCAGACCACTGGAAGGCTGCAAAGAAAGTGATAAGGTACCTACAAGGAACCAAAGATTACATGCTTATGTACAGACGGACTGATAGTTTGGAAGTCATTGGCTACTCTAACTCTGACTTTGCTGACTGCATTGATTCACGGAAATCAACTTCTGGATACATTTTCATGCTAGCTGGTGGAGCTATTTCATGGAGAAGTGCCAAGCAAACTTTGACTACTACTTTCACTATGGAGGCCGAGTTCGTATCTTGTTTTGAGGCTACCTCGCATGGTGTATGGATCAAGAGTTTCATTTCTGGGCTTAGGATTGTGGATTCTATCTTTAAGCTATTGAGGATATTCTGCAACAATTCAGCTGCTGTTTTATGGCTAGAAACAACAAGAGTGGTAGTCGAAGCAAACACATCGACATTAAGTATCTAGCCATAAGGGAGCGTGTTAAGGATAAAGCAGTGGTCATTGAACACATAAGTACTGAATTGATGATTGTCGATCCCTTGACTAAGGGCATGCCACCAGTAAAATTTAGGGATCATGTGGATAGAATGAGACTTAATTCCCTTATGTGATTTGTTGTACTTTGTTGTGAAACTCTATATTTATGATGATAATGATATTTCTCATTTCAACTTTAGTTAAGTGTACAACTTCATTTATGAGAAATATCACTAAAGTCTGGACTTAGAATAAACATATGGTTTATTCATTAAGTTATGTGGCAGTTCTTAAGAGACAAGATATATTGTAATACATGAAAGATAATACTCGTCGTCTAGAGGACCTATCGCCATGATTCATATGTTTTGTTTCTTATTATAATGGTTGATGGGTATATGGGCCAAGTGGAAGAATGTTGGATTCTAAATTGTTCCACATGTAATTTTTTCATGAAGTAACCCATATAACCGTCATCAACCGTCACAGTTTTTATCTCTCCTCAAAAACTGTGTCAACCGTGTGATGGCCATAGGTTTTCTATTTAAAATCATCCATTGGGTCCCTGAGCATGCGATTTTTATTATTACACCATCTAAGAAAAATTGTGAGTGTTCAAAAATATTTTAAAACTCAACGTCAAATATTGTTGCAGTCGGGCCGAATTTGCAGAGCATAAAACAATGGCTGGAGGTATTTGTGATTCTTTTGCTTTCGCTTTCATGAATTCAATTGTTTCATAATGTCGGAGATAACAATACTATCTCATTCTATTGAAACGGGGACTTCACTGAACTTGCTATGGCCGATTCCGTTGTTGCTGATAACATCTTTGTTTGCTTCGCATTTTTATTTGCGGTACAATGTAACTTAATATGATGATGTCCCATGAGTTCTGCCAGCAAAAAGTAAAAGACATTCTTCTTTCTTTTGCTTTTGTTGGATAATCTGTAGATATCCATTTAAACTGAGTTTCTATGTTTGGTGACAGCTAAATGCGAGAATAATTTTGACCACTTACAAAAGGGCTTTCGTTGGTCCCTTGAAAAAGAAGTGTGTCATCGGTGTAATCTTTATATCTGGCAATCAGATTTAAAATTGATTGCTAAAACTTCTTGATCTTTTCTTAGTAGGTTTAGAATATTCTATTTGATTCTTAGTAGCTAAGTAGCTCTATCTTTTATATTTTGTTTATTTATATATACATGCATGATATGCAATCCTTAAAGTTGTTTCAGTTATGATTGCTAAACAGTTTCATGAGTTAAAGAAGGGAAAAGAAAAAGAGTGACAAACACCCCTGGCATGAGTAATGCCCTAAAGCATGTGCAAGTCTCTCTCTCTCTCTCTCTCTCTCTCTCTCTCTCTCTCTAAATTTGCAGCACCTTAACTGATGCCAACATCTCATGTTTTTGACCTGATTTTTCTCCTTCCAAAGAGACATAGAGGACCCCTTTGGTCTCATGGATCTTGCACTCCCAAAGACACATCCTAGTAGTTGTTTGTTCTTCCTTTTTGTTTCCTCACGTACATGGAACTTGATTCTCTCGAGACAGCATGTGGGTGTGTTATTGCAATTTCAATGACACGTGGCACAAGAAAGGAGGCCCATTACCTCACTCTTGCCATTTGGCAATGACTGGAATGGAAGCAGTTTGATTACATTACCTTAAGAGTGGGACAAAGGTGGAGCAATCAAGAAAAAAAAAGAACGTTCAAATTTTTTGTTAACCTAGCTTCTGATCTGATTGGTTGTTTAGATTTTCTGATTGTACTACCACTTTTAGGGTATTGGGTACCCATGCCCCTTATTTTTTTTTAAATAATTGACAAGTTGTCTTCTAAACTTTTAATTTTGACAAATTACTTAATAAATTCAACAAGTATTAATGCAAAATGTCATTGTTAAAATTTAGAAGAAAATGTTCTCGTACATGTTAGGGGAACTCGTATGAAGAGCAATTGGAATTTCGGATGATGATCAAAGTATATCGTGTTGCGTGCAGACAGATGCTTCCTTTTAAATTTTAATATTACTCATTGACTTTCAAGCATGTTGTAATATTTCGTTAAGTGTGGGAATAATCTGTCACAAGTAAAAGTTTAGAGGGTAACATACCAATTCAATCAAAGTTCAAGAGACAAAGCGTCGAAAACCTAAATTTTTATATCTCAACCTCAAAGGTCTTTTTCTCTTGACCAGCAAACCATATCCCTTAATTCCTAATTTTGTTGTATCTTAGAGTAAAATGAACTAAAACAAAATTCAACCCAAGAAAGGGGACCTAAAACCAGAAAGATTAGAATTTCTTAGACTTTGTTAATTCTTATGATAGATTACTAGGAGACAGAGACCTAGACAGGGTTTAGAGGACGGTTCTCCTTGGCAACAAGTGGGTCTTAGACAAAATGAATTTGGGATTTCTTATCCAACAAGTTGAACCACAAGGCATGTTTCTTGTGTATGAGTATGACATGGAAGTATTTATCCACAAAATTTGCCTTAATTTGGTTCAACAATTTGGTAGTTTAATTCCCCTATGGCCTTTTGGGAAACTTCTCCCCTCTTGATCACTCTTTTTATCTGGATAGATGGGCATCCAATGACAGTATGGTCCACCATGATGCCCTACTTCTAAAGGAACCCACCCAAGTCAAGTTGCTTATGTTGAGGGGCTTTACTTTTTGCCCAAACATTATCTTTTGCAAAGCAGTTTCAAAGTCTTAGAACACACGTTTCCACCGTATGCTTTAAATGAATGCATGAAAAAAAATAGATAATTAAATAAAAAGAAGTAGAACAATATTTCTAATTTCTAATTTCTAATTGAAAAGGATCTTTCTCCAATAGAAATCCTTACAGTTGGGGTTTTGCTTTTGATAGCTATATCTAGTAATGATAAAAATCACTTTTTTTTTTCTAAATCCAACAACTAAAAAACAAATACTGTATTGATAGACTATCTTTTTCTATTCCCACTCCCTTAAAAGACTGCCGAGCCACTAAAAGTCAACTATATTTATTGATTAGAGCTAAAATTCTTCGTGTGACTTGGACATTACTTAAACTAGTTCTTTCGGAAATGAGATTGAAAGTTCAATTTACTTGAATCGATGTCGAATGAAAATCTGTAATATGCAAATTTAGAAAAAGAAAAGTAGAGTTAAATACTCTTTAGTTCTTTTATAGGGAAAATAATTTAATAGAGTGTTTGATACAGTGGTGGAAAACATTAGTTAGAACTGTTTTTATCATAACATGTAAGAACTTTACACTGTAATAATTTTTTTCTTTTTACTATAACATGTAAATATTTTACATTATTTATAACTGAGTTAGTGGTGTAAACCATCTTATGCTAAACACCAAGTAAAACTCTCTATCACTTTCTCCCACTGTCAAAGGGTTGGTCGCAAAAACAATTTTTTTTTTCCTTTTATTACAACATTTAAATATTTTATATTATTTATAATTAAATTAATAATGTAAACATCTTACATTAAATACAAGATAAAACTCTCAATCACTTTCCCACACTGCCAAAGGGTTGGTCACAGAGTTCTTTTTATTGTGATTATCAGTCATCACACTACCTTTTTAACCACCGTTGTTCACTTGTTCTCAATTAGTGAGGGAATTTTATTTTATTTTTTTTTAAACAATGACGTAAAGGGGTTTCAAAGAGCATTAGAGCTACATGTACTAAGGACCGATTAGCACCTTGACACATGGTCTCATATGACTGGAGAGAGACGTGGTTTTCAACTTTTTTATCATGCTATATCTCCCTCGGAATCTTACACATATTAAAGCCACTTAATGACGTTTCATCCTCTTTCTCATTTCGTTGAGGGAATTTCACTGTCTTTTTTCCTTTTTAACTGTTTTTTTTTTCTTTTTAACTTTTTTTTTCATTCTTTTTGTTGTTTCCTTTAATGTTTTGCCTTTTTTATCCTTACAATCTTATATCTATCGATTCTTTTCCTTCTTTTGCTTTTCTTCCCTACAATCTCATTTTTTTTTAAATATGCCATTAAAATACTTTCTTCATTTAATTCATTCCATATACATATATATATATATATATATCCTTCAATACTTATTGAAGCAAATTTTTATGACTATTTTTGTTATCCTAATTACCTTAGTAAAATTTTATTTTTCAAAAATGTGTCATATTTAAATACCATTTTCCTTTCTAATAAATGTTGTTTTACATATAATTTTTTTTTTCCTAACACAACTGAACTAAACATTTCGTGTCATCTCCTCTTTTTTAACCTTTTTTTCCTTTCACCCTTTCGACTTTTTTGGCTTTTTAATTTTTTTTTTTGACATGTTGCCTTTTTCTTTTCCTTTACATTCTTATCCTTTACATTCTTTTATATATATATATATACACACACACAAACACGCTGGTGTATTTGCAAACAAGACAAATGAGGTAGTAGAAAAAAAGTTTATTTCGAAACAAAACAATTAAAATCGTAAAAGCAAAGGAACATAACAAATACACACTATATATATATATATGTTGGTTTTGTTTTAAAATAAACTTTTTTTTCCACTACCTCATTTGTCTTGTTTTCAAATACACGGGTGCAATACTTATTTCTTCTGATTTATCCTATTATGTAACTTTTTTTTTTTTGTTAAGGAAATATTTCCCTTTTTTTCTTTTGCTTCTTCATTGCTATGTTATTTTCCCTCCATTTAAATAACTTCTCTTAAACGAGTCCATGTTTATTCACAATTTTATTTTTTATATGTACTTTTTTCCTCTGGCTTGTTCCTACATGTTAAAACATGTTTTTGAGTTTTCTAATTGGCTCACTACAACATTCTTTTTTTTTTTAATGAAAATGTGTCTTTTTTTAAAAGTTTTTCAGGTTATCCTTTCAATTGTTATCTCTAATTTGTTCTTGCTAGTGTAATTTTGACACGTGCTTTTTTTTTCTTACTTTATTTTTGTTAACATAATTTCTAATATGTATTCCTCTCTTGATGTACATCCTTTTAGTTTTTTCCTATGTTCATATTGATATATATTTCTTCAGATGTGTCCTTATGTTTTTTTTTTTGTCTAATCCCTATTATTTTAAAACCAATACTCATAAAAATGCTTGTATTACCCGATTATTAGTAACTCATTAAGATATACACATGGAATTCAAGTAATAGCTAAAAATATAAAGTCAACGAGAAAGAAAGGAAATAAAAAGATGACTTTTAGTAACAAATTATTGCTTTTTTGGTAAGGGAATTCTTGTGGCGAAGATGGCAATATTGCCTCTCCATGAAGCTAGATGTTTTACCTATTGAATTAGGATTTTAACGATCTGATCAGTAATTATCTACATTGAAAATTTGTAGTACGAGATATAGAACTATTTTCAGTTGTAAATCAGACATTAATAACTATCGGACTAAAAAAACTTCCATGCTCCACTCGTAGAGTCCACAAAATTATCTTCACCATAAAACTGCTTTTAAAAATATATATATATATATATATATATATATATTAATAATAACAGTTTCTTAAAAATTCATATGTCTCAATTTGGGAGGATTGGATACCCTAACTTTTCCAACATATATCTATTAATGTTATACAATTTAAAATTGTATAGTACTATTAAAATTATGTCAGATTTGTTACTATAATTGTAATATATTCTAAAATTGAAAAACCAAGAAAAAATTTAAAAAGATCTTTAAATAAAAAAAAATATTGTATTTTAATATTCATTTGATTTTATTAATAGCCTGTTTAGAAATATAGATTCAAATCAAATATTTGAACTTAACACATTTTGGCAATTCTATAACACCTAATTTTTTTTCTTTTTCTTCACCTCGAGAACCACCCCTAAAAACACCTCCATTTTCAAATTTACTTTTTCTGATTTTCTTCACCTGTTCCTCAACTCTTCCTATCCTTTTCTTATTTTTCTTATTTTTGCTCGTCTTTTTTAACTCCTTCCTTGCTTCCACTCGTGTGAAAATACAATATGTGGGTCAAATATTGTTTCTTCTCCATTTCCTTTTGTAACGCCCCTATATGGGGGTTAACAGTTTTTAATGAGATAAAATAAAAATAAATAATAAAAGTAAAATCTTAAAAATAAAATTTGCCCGGGACTTAAATGAAAACTCTCAATTCAAAAATAAAAATATAAACGATAAATAAACCACAGTTTTAATGTAGCACCTTAAATTTAATAATATAAACTGTTGTCATCATCATTTTAACCCTCAACACATTATAATACAGTCACAGAAAGTAACAATTGATGCTTACATTATCATGAAGAACATTCTCAACGATTGAAGCAGTCCCAATGTAATATAGTTACATCACTTCCTTAACTATATTTCTCGTAGCCACCTCACACTTAGTGAGTCCTGAAAAGATATAAACATAAGGGAATGAGCGACACTATGCTCAGTAGAGAAAGCCATTACTCACCTTTAGGTTTTTATCATTACCACATAAAAATCTGCATAGTTAGTAAGTTACATCACATTCCAGATTATGAGGTTTATTATGATCACATCTTATGGATACCGTAGTTAATCATTACCAAGTGTCATAATTACACATTTATACAAATATTACCAATCATCATTGTTCCTAGGTATCCATGTTAAATTGAGTATCACTCAACTCATCGAAACCCAAATGGGCGCACTTGATCACCCTATAAACATTCCAAGGGTGTTCCGGTGAGGGGACATCAAGCCCCGAGTCCTCACCAAATCAATTCCTGTACAGTGTGTTCTGGGACTTTCAACCCAAGGAAGCGTCATCACCTTCCCCCTATTTTACCTTTTAGGGTATTCATGCCCAAGGACGTAACCGTCGCCCTTTTCATGTCTCACAATTTCTCTATATTAAATCATTATTAATAGAGTTAATTTTCCTAACCATGCTTCTCAATTTATAACATGTGTCAATTCATTATGTTCCTCGCCGTACAATACAAGACGAGTCCATGTCATAGTTTCATATGTGATACACATATAATATCAGTTCAACATAGATATATATATATATTGCGGCAAAACAATCAATTTTAATTCTATAAAAACCTCACAAAAGATGAGTAATAGAATCCCTACCTTTTAAGCTTATCAACAGTCTCTTAATCCTGGAATCAATTAACGTTAGCTCCATACTCCCTTGATCCTAAGGCGTGCATAAGGACAATTAAAACTAAAGCACAACATACAACTACATTCATAAAATTTATTTTAATTTAATCTTAGAATTTCAAGAAATAACCACTGCCCATAGAAGTATTACAAAGTTTAACAATATAAATTTTCTGTCTAGGGCATATACACTTAGACTTCATACATATGCTCCAAAATAGCAACAAACATATACTTAGGTTTAAGAACGCAAATTTGAATAATCCTTTAGTATAAAAGAAAATTTATAAATGAAAGACTAAATTTGTTCATAAGATTCTAACCTCGGATTATGGTTAGTTGGAAGCTTGAAATGGTTTCAAAACAGGTTCCTTTACTTCGGTATGACTGAAATTCTTGCTCAAATGGAGGTGATGGTGGCTGATTTTTATGGCTGCCTTGAAGAAGTTCTCTAAGTATTTTGCTTCAGCAAAGAAATGAGAAGAAGAGTGTGGGAACCGTGGAAGAAAAAGGAAGAAAAGATGAAGTCTTTGAAAAGAAGTGATAGAAACAATTATAGAGGAGACATGTTGAAGCATGTCACGGAGGAAATAAAGAAAATGAGGGTCAAGAGTAGTTGGAAAAGATATCCTTATGTCTCATCTAAAGACTTTAACACACATAATGCCAATATGACATTTTTGAGATTTATTAGAAGTTCTAAGGCTTTTTAGTAATCATACTAAATAAATATAGGAGAATTTTAGAAAATTTAAAAATAGATAAAAATAAATATTATAAAATAAATTTAAATGAAGCAATTTTTTTTTATACATTAAAAATTAATTTAATTACCTCAATACCCGTTAGAAGAATAACGGGTGTCACAGCTCTACCCCCCTTAAAGAAATTTCGTCCTCGAAATTTCAATTCTAGCAATACTAGTAAAAATTATGATTCCACTATGATTCCAATTCTGAGTCTAAACCGTTAATGTTGTTTGTCCTCCAAATTTAAGTTATCGTATCTCCACTTATTTACTTGCATAATAAATCTTACTCCTAAATCCCTCAATGAGAGTATTTCTGACAAGTTTCAACTTATAACACCGTATAATAGTCTAAGAATCTGATCAGGCCTACATATTGACCATATCATGATTCCAGTCCTTCATTGTCCATGGACTGTGATTTACAATCACATTTAAGGAGATTGCCAGAGAAATTTTATATACTTCATCTTTAGGTTCCTTTTCCTTTTTGAGTAAGGAAAAGTCAAATATATTTGATTTCATACCTCAACTAATAAACTAAAACATAATCATAAAACATATATCACAAACACTTTTATTCAAAACCATACATTAAACTTATTCATAGAGATATCAAACGGAATCTCTGGTTGCAAACATACCCGACATATTTTTCATTAAACAGCTATCCTCATGACACAAACATTCAATCCAAATAATATACTCATATTTCATATGGAATATCCCCATAACTGACTTTGGTACTTCCACATAATATTAACAGAATATTACACATTACAAACATGATACGGATACGTTTCGAGAGTACAAGGCACTCCGTATACCAGCTATCCATATCATGCATGCTTATAGAATACAAAAACATCGATAAACAAAAGATCGGACCTTAAGAAGGATGCGTTTCGAGAGTATCAAGTACTCCGTATCCAGCCATCCCGGCATTAGGCTCAATGAATCTAAAAGATTGAACAACGACGTACCACAAGAAACACAGAATACAAGGCAAACGGTTATTCGTAACACACGAAATACGGACACACATGCCTACATGCCAAAGATAAAACAAAAAGATTACAGATGGAGATTCAAATCAATTGGCCGCTCCCGGCTTTCCCTTTCCCATTCAAGCTTGGATGTTGCAGTGTCGGATTCTGGATGTATGATTTGCATTTTATCTATCAATTCCTCAGCTGTTGAAGCAGTGACAAAGATTTGTCTCTCCGATTCTGTAGTGATGTTTTCTTCCACAGCGTAATCTAGAAATTTCAAAAGACCGTCATAAAAACCCTTTACGTTCAGCAGTCCCAAAGGTTTGGAATAAAAGCCCAACAATTGCCCACAAGCAACTATAAATATTTCCTCAAGAGTACCTAGACCACCAGGTAGTGCTATAAAAGCATCAGAATTATAGATTATGTCTTTAAAATTTTTAGGGATACTCCTGACTCCTTCTCCCTTACCTATGGCTTCCTTACAAAGGTTTCCTTCAACTGGAATATGAGGCCAAATTCTTACATCAGTAGCGTCACTAGACCTAGCTGCTAGTGTCATATTTACCATCATTTTTATACTACCACCCCCATAGATTATGTTAATCTTCTTGCGTGCTAGGACTTGCCCTAAGTGATTTGCAGCTTCTAAATAAGCTTTATCTTTTCCAAGGCTGGAACCACAAAAGACACAGACATTCTTTATTTTCTTCGTGGACTGGGAGGTAGACATATTTGGTTTATAGAAGTGGTTGCTTAATGTCTGCTCCACTTAGACTTCGGGTTCTACATGAGTTTTTAAAGATGAGAAATATACAAAAAGGGCTAAAGAGATAGACAAGTAGGTAATGAAAAGGTAATCCAAAGATTTAAACAAATTCTTGTGCGGATAAGAAAGTAAGATAAGGTGATTGATAGTTTACAGAAAATTTGATTCACTTTTTGAAAAAGATTAGACTCTAATTGTATAACTTTTGACAATTGAGAACAATTCGACAGAAGACCCTCATGACACAACTGTAGACTTTTTGACAAATATACACCAAGTCTAGAAATTTAATATAAACGACAAATACTGTAGAACTTTTGAAATTTGAGACACAATCTTGAAATATCTGGATAAGCTTTTCAAAATTCAAACATATTACTGTACCGTATGTAACGTGTCTGATAAGATAATATATTTTATTATATATATATTTAAGAAAATCATAAATTAAATAAGATATTAACACTTACTGTATCAATCTAATAATCACAATTATTTCAAACACAAAAGCAAATATTCTGAGTAAAAGAAAAACACAAACTGTTGAACATCAGCTAAAACTGCTTCAAATAAGTAAAGACTAAATAACCTTTATAGAGCGATGACTTATTCCCCATCCAGTTTTCTTATGGCTTGGCAAACAGGATCTAGAAATACCATATTCCTGAGGCGTTGTCTTTCTGTATAAAATTTAGGCCAGAGTTTAAAAATAGCTCCTTGAACATATCCACTAGGGTGACCGTGGAGAGGAGGATGGATGCTATCCAAGTTCTCATTTGAAAGTCCATTCCTACAAAACCTTATTTTATCCTCTCTATTCGTAGACATATAACCAGGTGAAGTACATTTACCGTTACAATTTTGTCTTCCACATTTGTTACAAGTGACCACGATGGCACGAGCTCTTCTTTTCATTGCACTACGACTGGTACCTGTTCCTGGTAAACCGACATCTTGACTAAAGTCACTCGGACGGATCTTCCCTTCTATCAACATTCTCACATCACAAGGGATGCCAAAACGCATAAGAATCCACAACCGAGTAATTCTAGCCTTATATTTCTTTTTGAGAATCTTTTAGGAGAGTGATGGGAAATACTTTCTCAGGTGTTGGTACTTTGGGTCCATGATGAGATGAAAGAAGAGTAAATAGAAAGGAAAAATTAAGATAGTAAATTGCAGAATCCTAGAATTCCTTCTTCTTTTAGAGAAAAAGAAGAATTTTTAATGAAAAAGAAGAGGATTTGCGATTTAGAGAGAAAATAACAAATTAAGAGAGAAAAAGTGAACTCGGAGAAATAAGCTCCTATGCACAGTAAACATATTTGTAAACATTAATTAAACCACTGTATATGACACGTATAGAGACCACGTGAGAGAGACAGTGTGAATCAAACTGATTTAGGATTTGAACTAGGCCCAAATGTTCTAAGTTGAAAATGGTCAAGTTGTTTCAGGCCTTAACACATTTAGAACGAGTTAAATAACAAACATAAAATTGAAAACCAATTTGTATGAATCTTAAACCCAATTCAAAGCCCACTATAGATAAAGTTAACTATAAACAACAAATCTAATTTAACGACAACAAGGATCTTCCTGAATGATATTTAAAATCATTTCATAACAACATAATCTTCAAGCAACTCAATTAATTTTGTTTTAATCAAAACCTTATTGAACAATGCATACACCCATATGTTATTCCTAATACTCAACATCTATCAATGGATTCATCATCATTACTACTAAGGGTTTAGAATGCGACTAACCTTGAAATCAATACGATTTACGTCTTTCAACGTAGACCATATCAATGAACAAAGACACTTGATGTTACTATTTAAGAACATCTATAATCCCCATAATTCTACTCATACAATATATAATTTCCTCATATAACAAAACCTTAGGTAACCAAAAGATTCACTGATACACTTAAATACAATGTACGTAACAAAATATTCCAATTTTGAGATTCATGCATTCTAGACTTTACACAGTCTCAACAGACGAAAAGTCTAACATTTATCTCTCTCAAGATTCAATACCATGATTCCCAACTTATATCATATTCCTCAAATATATAGAACTTTTAAGAAAAGACATTGACACTTATGTGCTCCATCGAATCCACACATAATCATTACTTAGGTTTGAATCAATTACGAAAAATTTGGCATATCTATGCCAAACTTTAAAATCAATAAATCAAGCCTTATATTTCTTATTGTTTTTCACGAGACAAAAGGCTTTTAAATCCTCGTATCTACACGAATTTCTCATCGTTTATACGAATTAGATATGCTTATAGATCCTAATATTATACGAATCTCTCATAAGCATTCTACATATAAACTCATTCCATATAATTATCATTCCCTCATAACTATTAATACTTTCCTTCTATATAATTATTGTACTCATATAACTATTGATATTTTCATTCTATGGCCTTTCCATGTTACATCCTTCTAGACTGTATAAATCAATGTGAAGGTTCATTTTGATGATGACAATAAAAATTCAGCTTCAAAACCATCTCAAAAATATATTTTTTTAAAGTGGTGCTACACTCCCTAGGTTAACCGAACCTAGGCTCTGATACCAAAAATTCTGTAACGCCCCTATATGGGGGTTAACAGTTTTTAATGAGATAAAATAAAAATAAATAATAAAAGTAAAATCTTAAAAATAAAATTTGCCCGGGACTTAAATGAAAACTCTCAATTCAAAAATAAAAATATAAACGATAAATAAACCACAGTTTTAATGTAGCACCTTAAATTTAATAATATAAACTGTTGTCATCATCATTTTAACCCTCAACACATTATAATACAGTCACAGAAAGTAACAATTGATGCTTACATTATCATGAAGAACATTCTCAACGATTGAAGCAGTCCCAATGTAATATAGTTACATCACTTCCTTAACTATATTTCTCGTAGCCACCTCACACTTAGTGAGTCCTGAAAAGATATAAACATAAGGGAATGAGCGACACTATGCTCAGTAGAGAAAGCCATTACTCACCTTTAGGTTTTTATCATTACCACATAAAAATCTGCATAGTTAGTAAGTTACATCACATTCCAGATTATGAGGTTTATTATGATCACATCTTATGGATACCGTAGTTAATCATTACCAAGTGTCATAATTACACATTTATACAAATATTACCAATCATCATTGTTCCTAGGTATCCATGTTAAATTGAGTATCACTCAACTCATCGAAACCCAAATGGGCGCACTTGATCACCCTATAAACATTCCAAGGGTGTTCCGGTGAGGGGACATCAAGCCCCGAGTCCTCACCAAATCAATTCCTGTACAGTGTGTTCTGGGACTTTCAACCCAAGGAAGCGTCATCACCTTCCCCCTATTTTACCTTTTAGGGTATTCATGCCCAAGGACGTAACCGTCGCCCTTTTCATGTCTCACAATTTCTCTATATTAAATCATTATTAATAGAGTTAATTTTCCTAACCATGCTTCTCAATTTATAACATGTGTCAATTCATTATGTTCCTCGCCGTACAATACAAGACGAGTCCATGTCATAGTTTCATATGTGATACACATATAATATCAGTTCAACATAGATATATATATATTGCGGCAAAACAATCAATTTTAATTCTATAAAAACCTCACAAAAGATGAGTAATAGAATCCCTACCTTTTAAGCTTATCAACAGTCTCTTAATCATGGAATCAATTAACGTTAGCTCCATACTCCCTTGATCCTAAGGCGTGCATAAGGACAATTAAAACTAAAGCACAACATACAACTACATTCATAAAATTTATTTTAATTTAATCTTAGAATTTCAAGAAATAACCACTGCCCATAGAAGTATTACAAAGTTTAACAATATAAATTTTCTGTCTAGGGCATATACACTTAGACTTCATACATATGCTCCAAAATAGCAACAAACATATACTTAGGTTTAAGAACGCAAATTTGAATAATCCTTTAGTATAAAAGAAAATTTATAAATGAAAGACTAAATTTGTTCATAAGATTCTAACCTCGGATTATGGTTAGTTGGAAGCTTGAAATGGTTTCAAAACAGGTTCCTTTACTTCGGTATGACTGAAATTCTTGCTCAAATGGAGGTGATGGTGGCTGATTTTTATGGCTGCCTTGAAGAAGTTCTCTAAGTATTTTGCTTCAGCAAAGAAATGAGAAGAAGAGTGTGGGAACCGTGGAAGAAAAAGGAAGAAAAGATGAAGTCTTTGAAAAGAAGTGATAGAAACAATTATAGAGGAGACATGTTGAAGCATGTCACGGAGGAAATAAAGAAAATGAGGGTCAAGAGTAGTTGGAAAAGATATCCTTATGTCTCATCTAAAGACTTTAACACACATAATGCCAATATGACATTTTTGAGATTTATTAGAAGTTCTAAGGCTTTTTAGTAATCATACTAAATAAATATAGGAGAATTTTAGAAAATTTAAAAATAGATAAAAATAAATATTATAAAATAAATTTAAATGAAGCAATTTTTTTTTATACATTAAAAATTAATTTAATTACCTCAATACCCGTTAGAAGAATAACGGGTGTCACACCTTTACATAAGCCCAACCTCACATTCTTTCTCCCATGGTAAAGACCCAACAGAGAAAAAGAGAGATGGAGAAAAGAGAGTAAGAGTGAAAGAGATAGAGAGGGAGAAATGAGAGAGAAAGAAAAGAGAAGCAATATAGAGAATTCTATCCAATCTCTTAAGCAGTTTTGTAAGTATTTCCTTCACTGTAGTACTTGAACAATAGTATGTTGTGAAACATTGTTTTAATCAATGCTATGATTGTTGTTATGAATAAATTTTTGAAGAATTTTATGCAGAGTATTTTGTGTGTATGTTGTGAACTTTTATGCTTATTATGAACCAAAAATTGGAGAAGAAGAAACTACAAATTAAAGTTCTGGAAAAGTTTCCAAAACAAAAGCTACAATGAAAGCTAAAAAACGGTGCACTATAGCTGCGTCATATTGTAGCTTGAATAGTGCAGTGATGCAACATCGTTTCACTGTAGATTTCATTGTTGCACTGTAGCAGACGTAATTTTATTGTAGCAGTCCCGATTTATTTTGCATATTTATAGTCAGTTTGTTTATGAGACACACTAATAAATAAATTAATATGATAATAGTTTGAATGATGATATTATTATGATAATTAATAATTACATACGATATAAGGTTGTCGGCATATTTAGAGCATATGCAGTAATGGTGACAAGCTAAAAGTTATCAGTGAATAATTAGTTACCAAATAGGTAGGGATTCTTTTACTCAAACTTTTGTGAAGTTTTATTTAATTAAAATTTGTTCTCTATTTTGCAAGATAAATTATCTATCATTGTATTAATATTATTATAAGAATATCACTTAAGATGTAATATTGTGGACTCATCTTGTAGTGTACAGCAAGGTCAAGTGATTTGACGTGCTTTAATACAATTTTGAGAGGCATGGTTAGATAATATGGACTCTATATATATCGGTAAGAATATGAGAGGACAGTGAGATGTGAAGAAGGCGGCAGTTACATCCTTGAGCACATATACCCTAAAAAGTAAATAGAGGAAGGTGTCGGCGCTCCTTTGGGTCGAAAGTCCTAGAACGTGCTACATAGGAAACATCTTGATGAGGATTTGGGACTTGATGTTCTCTCACTGACAACTCATAGGTTGGTGTTTTGAGTTGTGAAGCGCACCCTTCGGGGATTATAATAAGTAAAGAGACGGAATTCTAAGTTTCATTTGTGGATGTCGACAATTATTATTTAAGCATAATAATATTATATAAAAAAAGGCAAAGTTCATCTGTAGAGCATCCACTAGTTATGAACATAATAGAATTGTTTAAAAGTAAATAATATTATGTTGGAAATAAACTAACCATTCAGGTGTTAACACGGTAAATAATAAAACCTAAAAGTGAGTACTAGTTTTCCTATTGGTATATCGATGCTCATTCTTTATTATTTTTACCTCTAAGGTAGAGTTTAGTGTAATATATCCGATGAAGAATAGACGACAAGTTGCCTGTGATGTGTCAGAGTTTTTTTAGCTTTATATATATTTTGTTTGATCATGTAAGACTATAAAACTGTAGTGTTGGCTATGTTAAATTATCTAATGACTGTGAACTATATAATGATAATAATGATTGTACTGTTAATATTTGGTGCTATACTAAACTGTATATTGAAATTTTGAATATATTTTCGTTTTGTTTTATTTTAAAGACTAATGGGCACTGTTTTTAATGATTTGAAATGATATTGTAAAATTTACTTATATTTACTAAAAATACTACTAACCCTCACTTAGAGGCATTACAAATTCAAATTTTATAAACATCGATGGTGGTGACATAGCGGCAAGAGGATGACTTATCAAGGCTTTCGTTCCTATTAATCAAAGTTTGAATTCCCCCATCCGCAATGAGATTGTAATTATTGTCTCTCAATGGGCTTATCGAATATGGCTTGGGACTATTATGACTTGTGTGTTTTGGTTGCTAGTAGGCGAAAACATGAACCAGATGCTCCTATTATTTTACTTATGGTCTTAGTAGATTCTTCTAAGGTATTGAATTAGAACATGAAGATACCATCGATTTTTTCTGAAAAATAAATAAATTTTAGAAGAGAAAATATTATAACAAAATTATTTAAGCAAAAACTTTTTGTTCATTCCCAACTCTTATGTTTCACTCTTAAGGTCCGTTTAGTAAATTGATTCGAATTAGTGATTTGATTTGAGTTATGTGATTTGAATTGTTACCCGAATTGACATTTGGATATGCATTTAAGTTTTAATCTAAATATAAAATAAAATTGGAATTTATATTTGAAGAGCTAGTTAAAAAAGTTTTTGATTTATTAACAAATCTAATAAAAGCTTAATGTTAATGATTCTAAAAAATGCAATATGGACCTTAATTGATTCATCTCTTAATTAGAAACACAATGAAAAAAAAAAACATCTCAATTGGATATCAAATGAAGAAGTTATGATTTTTTTCCTCAAATATAGATAAGAGAATTTTAGTAACTTCTATTGTAACAAAGATATTAGAGTATTAAGAATTCAAAGATAGTCAAAATTCTAAAAACTAGATTATTGATACTCATTTGATTCAGATTTTAAAAAAATAAATACATATTTAAAAAAATTTTAATACTTAAATCTAAATCTAAGCCTATTAAATCTAAAAAATACACAAAATAAACACACTCTTAAACATCTTACTCACATTCAGAGGAAAAAAAAAAATCCTACCCATGTTAAAGTCAAAATGGGAGAAGTGCATACCCATTTGTTTATCCTATTGGAATAAAAGCTGGAAGGCTCTAAACCTGGAGAGTATAGGATGTAGATGTCTAAATACGCGTGGGGGCGGGGAAGCCAAGTGCCACGTGTGAGGGAGGGGCTCTGTATCTGAGGCGGACATCAAGGCTTTGAACGGCTTTGATGAAAAGTCATTGCTTGGGCAATTATTCTTTTGACATGTCTGTCTCCATGGTCCAGCTCACCACCCCTTTCAAAATAAATTAAATATTCAATTATTTTCCGATCCCCACTTTCCCCTTTTATTTTTAATTATCTCTCTAGTTTGTACTTCAAGTCTTCAAGTGAAATTCTCTCAATCCCTATCAATAATAATAATAATAATAATAAGAGTCCAACATAAGCTTCTTGGCAATTGGCGTATTAAAATAAGGGTGCATGGAAACACCACTAAATTGTAATTTTGTGGTTTTAATGAACAATTTCACGGTATTTTTTTATATATTACTATATTTTTGTTTAAATTTGTGCTTTTAACTATGCTTTTAAATGCCATAAAAACGATGAAGAATTATAAAAAAAACATAACATCAAGAACTCGTGGAGACATGGTGATGGTGATGCCATGGACATGGAGAAGCATTGAATCCATGTTATATTATAAAAAGTAGTGTTAAGAAAATGCAGCATTATGTAACTGAGAGTATTTTTTTTCCCCTAATATAACCAACAATAATACTATCGTGTGTAAATAGCTATAGACGCTGCTGAACTATTAATATTGTGACAATTTAGTTTTTAAATTAATTTAATAGGTTAAAATAATTATTAAACTTTTAAAATTATAATAATTTAGTTCTTGAATTAAGTTAATAGGCTAAAAATATCTCTAAACTTTTCACATTATGACAATATGGTCCTTAAATTAATTTAATATGTCAGGTGAGGAAACTGATAGGGCAACTACGAGGTGATTTTATTGCGAACAGGTGCAGCGAGAGAGTGACATGAGGTCAATGTTGTGGGGAGAAGTACTACAAGGTGAAGGCTATCGCGATACCATTTAAATTTTAATAGTGACTAACAAATAAGACTGATTTTGCTATTAGAAACTAATTCAAAGACTGTTATTTTGGCCTAATAAGTTCAAGGACTAAATTGTCACAATATTAAAGTTTAATGACTATTTTAGCCTAATAAATTAATTTAAGGATCAAACTGTCACAATGTTAAAAGTTTAAGGACCTTTAGAGTTATTAGCTCTAATTTTTTTTTTAATAATTGGACTTGTCACTTACTTAATGAGGCGCATTTGTTCCCTATCAATGTTAGAAAAAACTGATTCTTTTTTCAAGAGAAATTCATTTATTTTTTTTCCTTTAATGATCTAAGATAAGACAACAATTTTTTTAGGAAAGCTAAATTAATAAGTTAAGAATGTCTTACAAGAACGAACGAGTCACTGCCTTGTTATGTATCAAATACGAGAACTAAGAATAACGTTGGTTAAGTTTAAAATTTTGGTATAAAAGCAATTTAGCATATTCAGTTAAACAAGAAGAAACTTATTGTGCGTTTGTTTTGCCATTTTGATCAAAAGCTCTATTCAAACCAATATTATTGTAGTATGTTCTCTCATAAAATTTAAATTGTTACAATATTTTTAGTTTAAACGGGTAAAATAAACACCCATTGGCCATTATGCAACATTATTACCATATAAAGCTAAATTTTGATATCTAAAGAAAAAACCTATTCTTTAATACAATATTATTTTTAAAGTCAAATTTGACAAATGTCGTATTGATATTCAATCCATAGGATGTTTGACAAACTAATTTAAACTAAAAAAATTGATTTAAATACTATAATATATGAGAGCTTTATACTATAACTGTTTGTTTTTATTAACACCAATTACAACATATGTCATTTGTTATCTAAAAATATTATTAAAGTATCTCAAAAAAAAGTTTAATTATTACGAAAATTATTGATCTATTGATCTCCACCAACCGTTAGCAATTGTCCCCTAAATCCCATTAACTATCTTCCCCTAAGAATATCTCAGCGATAAATGAACAACATATGTCATTTGTTATCTAAAAATATTATTAAAGTATCTCAAAAAAAAGTTTAATTATTACGAAAATTATTGATCTATTGATCTCCACCAACCGTTAGCAATTGTCCCCTAAATCCCATTAACTATCTTCCCCTAAGAATATCTCAGCGATAAATGAACAACATTAAAGTCTCACCAAATAAAATACAATTATAATAATTTCATTCCTCCTCCATTCTTAAAAAGAAAAATAATTGTGTTTTATTTTTGGGATTGAAGGCCAAAAGAAAAAAAAAAAACGCGGAGACAAAAACGTGCAAACAAACAAACAAACAAACGCGGAGTTACCGTGAAAGAAAAAAAAAAAAGTGCTTTGTTTTTGTTTTTCAAAAAACAAACTTAAAAGTCAAAGGAACTAGAAAAAGCAAGAGTTGAAACTTTTCCTCGAAAAAAAGAAAAAGAAAAAGAAAAAGAAAAAACAAAAAAACAAAAGAGAAAGCGCAAAGGAAAGGAAGAGCGAATGGGGCATCAGAAATGATGAACAATTAACCAACAAGTGCTCTTCTTCTCCACTCTCCCAGTCTTCTTTCCAAACTCCGATTCTCTCTCTCTCTCTCTCTCTCTAGGGTTTCCAATCTCCTTCTTCTTCTTCTTCTTCGTGGTTCTACTGCTTCGGTTCTTCTACTCCTGCTGTTTGCTAGGTATTTCTTTTTCTGGACTCGGATTTTCTGGAACTTTCCTGATTTGGATTTACGGCGTTTGAATTTAGGGTAAAAATGATGCCTTTTTGGTGGCGACGATTTTGAATTTTTGTCCGCTTGAGTGGAGATTTTTCGGTGCTTTTGATCGGGTTTTTTCGGTTTTGATTTTTGTTCGTTTGTTTTGGTTTTGTCGGAATTTGGGTGAAGAAGGAGATGAGGAATTGGAAATGCTCTTGTTACTCTGGGAGGTTTGAAGTTGAATTTTGGTTGAAAATTGGTTGGATTTGGTAAAGTTTTGAGGTTTGGTTTTGGTTTGTTTGTTGTTTGTTTGGTTCCTTAATTGTCTGGTTTAGATCACGACAGAAAAAGGAGAAAATTGTTTGGAATTTTTTTGGTGGGGGTTTTAATTATTTGTTAGAAGATTATCATGGCTGTGGATGTTTAAAGTATGTTGCTTGGTTTTTCGTGCTTTAATACTACTATTACTAGGTCATTTTGACAACAAAACATGCTGAAAAACTGTTCAGTTCTGGAAAAGTGTTGCCATATTTCTACTATTTTCTTATTGTTTCTTTGTAAATACAAGGCGTGCTTTGCTTGCTTTTCTGGAATTAGTCTTATTTGCGTGGATTAAGGTATTTTGTTTTTACTTAAAATGTTTTATTTATATATTTCAATTTGGACACTTTGAAGTTGAATTTTATTTAGTTGATACAATGTTTGTTTATTTTTCGCCGCAGAACAATGCATCGGGCTCTCGGGATTGATGATGATTCAGTATCTACTTGATAACGCTTGCAAAATGTTCGAAATGTGCGCCCTTCAGTAGCAGGTGGAATAGGATTTACATATAGAAGTGGACTTTCGAGGGCGTATATTAGTTGAATGAAATAATGGACTCTGTGAAATCTTGGTTTAGTAAGTTGAAGTCAAAAGAAAAGGGAAGGTCATCAAAGAACAAGGAAACTACCAGCAATGCAAAAGAGGGTTCAAAAGTACCAGCAACTGAAGAAGCGCCTTCAAATGTGACGAAGCAGAAGGCTGCAGCTGCAAAACAGTATATAGAAAATCATTATAAGAAGCAGATGAAAAGCCTGCAGGAGAGAAAAGAACGGTATAGTTGTGATGTTTTTCTTATGATGGTGAAGTTTGAGTTAGTTTTAAACTTGTCAACCTCTTTTTTTTTTTTAATGTTTTTTGTTCTGCATTATGTTGGCTTGAAGGTGTACTTCCTCTTCATGCTGGCAGCTCATTCAACTGTTAGCATAGTTTTCTTCTTGAACTATTGACTTTTTGCACAGTTTTTGTTTGTTTTATGTAATGTGTGTTAATTCCTTTATTGATTTAACAGCACAGTGAGTATGATATCTTTGAAATATCAGTTGGAAACAGGGAACGGTTTGCAGATTATTGCATTCATGCAGTGAACTATTTAAAAGAGCTAAACAGCTGCTGGAAGATGATAAACTAATTAACATGTTATTATTTTACACTATTTGATGAAGAAATTCTCAATAGTTGACTAGTTTTTATACTCCTTTTGGACTTGGTATTGCATTTTTCCGGTAGTGCAAGTACTGACAGGTTATAGATATATGGTTGTGATAGCACGGAAAAACATGTTGCCTGGCATAGGTTCAGTTTGCTTGTTGTTCTTTCTATCTATGATTTCAGATCATAAAGCTATCGGACAGGTTTGATTTTCTGGAAATTTTTGCTGGGTCAGTGATTAGATGTTAAGTATTCGATCAACTTTCAACTGAAAAAATCATGCTTTTACTTTTGAATGAGTTTACCTTTTAGTCCCTTGGGGTGATTGCATTTTATATAATACAGACGTCATATACTTGAAAAGAAGCTGGCTGATGCTGAGGTCACTGAAGAAGAGCAAAGCAACTTGCTCAAGTATTTGGAGAAGAAAGAAACAGAATATATGCGTCTTCAAAGACATAAAATGGGTGCTGATGATTTTGAGCCATTAACAATGATAGGGAAGGGTGCATTCGGAGAGGTAATATCTTAGTTAGAGATTTGTATTTTACATGTACTATAGCTTATAGGCAATATAGCCTACCGTTAGGAGAATCCATGTTAACTAGGTAAGAGAAATTTTTTGTTAATGTAGAGTGCTTGGACTCCAGCTGTTAGTTTCTGACGCTTCTGTCTATTTGGATTTATTTATGACGCATTTTCAACAAAGGGCATTTATATGCTTTTTATGTCCACATATTACCAAATCAACATTTTTTTTGCTCCCATTACGTATCTTCTTATTGTACAGGTTAGAGTTTGTAGGGAGAAGGCAACTGGTCATGTATATGCAATGAAGAAGCTAAAGAAATCAGAGATGCTTCGCAGAGGCCAGGTATAAAATTTTCCATAGCTGACAGGTGCATATTTGTTTATTTATTTGAATATTTTTTTTTCTCTGTCTTATTTCCAATTTCTATCATTTTTTTTTCAAGGTTGAACACGTTAAAGCTGAGAGGAACCTACTTGCAGAGGTTGACAGTAATTGCATTGTCAAACTTTATTGTTCCTTCCAAGATGAGGAGTTTTTATACCTCATCATGGAGTACCTTCCTGGTGGAGACATGATGACTTTACTGATGCGGAAGGATACTTTGACTGAAGATGAGGCTAGGTTTTATGTAGGGGAAACAGTTCTGGCTATTGAATCCATACATAAACATAATTATATTCACAGGTGATTAGTAATGTAAATTTGGTTGTTTCTGGTTTATTTTTCTATCAGTCATCTTATACCTATCACGAGGTGTAACTCGTGTTATATATTATCTTACAGAGATATCAAACCTGACAACCTGCTGCTTGATAAAAATGGTCACATGAAACTATCAGACTTCGGATTGTGTAAACCACTAGATTGCAGTAATCTTCAAGAAAAAGACTTTTCTGTGGTAAACAATCTCAGTGGGGCTCTTCAGAGTGATGGACGTCCTGCAGCACCAAAGCGCACACAACAGGAGCAGCTGCAGCATTGGCAGAGGAACAGGAGGATGCTTGTAGGTTCCCACTACATTTCCAAAGTGCACCTGCCACTATTATAGTTTTCAATTAACTCAGTAAAAGCATTCAATTTTTATCAAGGGGTTGTTGTCTACTTGCTTTTCCCTGCTACTATAGTTGTAAATTCTATATGCAAGAATGTCTTGATTGCGCCATTGTGATTGTTGGGTGATTTATTTATTCTTAAGCATAATAATGCAGGCTTATTCTACTGTCGGAACCCCAGACTATATTGCCCCGGAGGTTCTACTGAAGAAAGGATATGGAATGGAATGTGATTGGTTAGTAAATCTTAAGTAGAGATTCTTTTGTCTTTTACAAATATATCTTTCCTATCATAGTTCTGATGAGATTTTGAAAATACTATCTCAGGTGGTCGCTGGGTGCTATTATGTATGAAATGCTTGTGGGATTTCCACCTTTCTATTCGGATGAACCCATGTCAACCTGCAGGAAGGTAATTATTGGACCAAATGTTCTGTATTTTTGTGTGGATCTGATCTTTGACACATATTAAGATGAGCCTTTAATGTAGTTGCCATTTCCATCCTTATATAACCTTTGTTGGAGCCCTGCACCCAAAATTCTGGTGGTTTGTTTCTTGGTATGAATGCTTCGCAGCATGAGTATTGTTGCTAGCTATTACGATGTGGGTTTTGATTCTCATTTCATGCTTTATGATAGAACAACAGAAATGAGCCTCCGAAGGCCCAAAAAACCTTACTTTAAGTATAGCAGATCCCCAGTATATAACTTATGTCGAGTCATCTAACTTCCCTCGTCTTCCTTTTTTCCTTTTCAAAGTTTCCTACTTAGTTTCTTTTTTGTCAGTATTCTGATAGCTACTTTTGCCTATTGGTACACATAATCTTGTGAGGTTTAGGCTAGAAGCATTGTTGGAAAGTAATAAGGATGATCTTCATTTCTTAAACAACCTGTCTTTTCTATGATCATCCCAAATCTGATCTCAGTTCTTCTATGCTGCAAAGACATTAGGTGGTTATTTTGTGAACTCACTCCATTGATCTCAGTTCTTCTATGCCGCAAAGACATTGGGTGGTTATATGGTTAATTCACGCCATTGCATCCCATTTGTAGTTGTTTTCATTTGCTAATATAGCCAATTCTAATTGAACTCTGCTGCACATGATGATTGACTTTATTTTCACACCGAATTTTTTCATTTTCCTTGTTTTAGAGCTGCTAAAGAACTTTAATAAATGACTGATTTATAAATATCAGCCTGACACTTGAATTATTTTCTTTTCTTTAGCTGTATCTTTTCATTATCTTGTCTTCATCGTCATTTATGATTAATCACATTTTTTTTTATTTACATCATGCAGATTGTTAATTGGAGAACCCATTTGAAATTTCCAGAAGAAGCAAAACTTTCTCCAGAAGCGAAGGACCTGATTAGTAGACTCTTATGTAATGTTGATCAGAGGCTTGGGACAAAAGGGGCAGATGAAATAAAGGTGTGGTGTGGTGTGTTCTATGCTAGATTCTTTGGTTTATGCTTACGCTTGAGTAAATTATTTATGAAGTTTAACTAGTTGACCTGTTATTTTCAGGCTCACCCGTGGTTCAAAGGCATTGAGTGGGATAGGTTGTATCAGATGAAAGCTGCATTTATTCCTGAGGTCAATGATGAATTGGACACTCAGAACTTTGAGAAGTTTGAGGAGGTAGATTAGTATTCTCATTTATCTATGCGTATGAAAGTGTACACAACACACAAATTTACCAGATCTAAGACATGTTAATTAATTCTTTCTGTCTTTCTAACCATAATATATTTGGACAGGCTGAAAACCAAATCCAACCTTCATCAAAAGCAGGTCCATGGAGAAAGGTGTGTATTTATGGTTTCCATTGTATGCTATATAAGCCTGAAGAGTTGCTATGCATTACACATATGGGGTCACAATTATATATTTTCTTCTGCTGTTTATTACTTCACTGGAGGCAAAACAGCAATTTTTTCCCTGAATATATGTATCCTTTTAGTATAGATACTGCTTGATCTCTCTCTGTGTGTCTCTGTGCGCGCGCGCTCGTGTGTGTGTGTTTTAAATGTCGCTTGAACAACAAAATTTATTTTTAGCATTGGGAAAATATCTGCGCAGCTTCTTTTATCCTGATTTCTACTAGTTGGTACAAGAACAAAGGCTTTCGTTAGCCATTTTCTTCTGGTATGTGTTAGCTAGCAGGATTCTCACGGCTTACACATAAAATAGTTGGTTGATGAAGTTTTAGATCTTAATTACGTTAATTTAGTTTACCTTATAAAACACACATCATATCTAATAAAAAGGGCAGTATTTTCCCAATTGTTCACTGCATTTTCCAGTGTTGCTTTGATGTTTGAAGTGGATGTTGCTTTGTGCGGTCTATGATAAATAAATGTTTTCTCATTGACAGTCAACTAGTTGCTCATGCTTTGTTGCTATTTTGAACTTGCTGCAGATGCTATCATCTAAGGATATCAACTTTGTCGGATACACATATAAAAACTTTGAAATTGTAAATGATCATCAATTACCTGGGATTAGTAAGTCTTTTCCTCTACATGTATGCATTTGTATAGTTGGGTTCTCAATGAACCTCATTATAAGTCGTTCAACCTGGTTTTTAGTTCTGCACGTAAAATCTTGCTGCAATTTCTACTAGATCATTGCTCATTGAAGCAATGTTAATTTTTCTTTCAAAATTGTTTTCATGCCTGGCTATATCATACGTCATTTCTCGCTTTCTTCATCGTAAATTTTTATTGTTATGCTTGACTGTGTTTTTCATGTTTTTCATTTGTGGATTCTCCCCTATGCAGCTGAGTTGAAGAAGAAGAGCACCAAAAATAAAAGGCCTTCCATCAAAACCCTTTTTGGTAAAAGATTACTCGGGACCTTTTATCAAACTCCTTATGTTGCTGAATCATGTATCTGATAGTATTTTTCCTCCTTGTTTCCTATCATATGGAATTTAACAACTCCTTAATGTGAGTATGTTGCCTTTTCATGTTTAACTTGATTCGTGTATATTTTGCAGATGATGAGTCTGCAACGGCTACCAATCAACCTGTTCATGGGAGCTTTTTGAATCTGCTCCCTCCCCCGCTAGAAGTCCCTGAGAAGAGTGAATCAACATGAACTGCACTAATTTTCCATTTTTCCTTGTAACATCAGATTGCAGCGCGGTGTCCAAACAAAGATTATTCGACAATTAACTTCATGCTAGATTGGAAAAGTTTCATGGGGCAAAGGGCCCCGCAGATGGGAGGAGCAGGTTGGGATGCTATTAACACTTTGGGTCAAATACGATCTTGGTTTCTGCCAAATATTTTTCTTTCGACTTCCAAGTATATATTCTTTTTTATTGTTGTGTATTCTTTTTTTTAACCTCTTTTCCCACTTCTCGAAGGTGCAAAAATCTGTGTACAATAGCTGCAAATTGTTCATGTATCTAACTTTGTTGTTAAATGCAGTAATGGTGGTAAAAAAAAAAAAAAGGGTTTGTGATTGTTATGAATTTGCCTCATCCTTGGTCTTTTTGAAGAGGACTGAGTATAGGTTTAATTTAATATGTGTAGATTAAACAAGAACAATGTTTGTACGATGAGAGTTTTGTCTCCTGGTTGTAGCGGCTATTAGGAACTACTTTCCCTTGTGTTGTCAAAAATGGCATCTTGATTCTTTGTCTCATTCTTCTGTGCCAAACTTCAATGCATATAATCCCACTAGTCATTTGGTAGGATGGTTGAATTACTTTGATCTCTTTATCAAGGTCTTGATTTCGAAACAATGCGATATATGGGCAAGTTGCTCGTTGAAGTAAAAGTTTAATTATCTACCGCCTAACGTCGTTGTATACTTATATTGTACTCTACTCAAAGATGATGAGACGTGTGCGAATCATATTCCCTACAAATTTATGAGCTTTCTTTTTTTGTTTTTGGGTGGGGGTGATATGAGGATGAATTAAAATGCATTGGAGCAAAAATTGAGCTAAAGTGTTTGAAAAAGTAGTTTAAACAATCTATGTTTTACACTGTTTACAGTTTAAATAATTAGTTTGAGCTACTCTTTCAAATACATTTATGTTTGAGAAAACTTATAAATATATCCTGGGATGATTATAGCCGAAACTTGTTTACAGAATTAATTATAGCATGTGTTTTAAGCTTATTTAAGGAGTATACTATACATTTGTTCAGGAAATTTCAAATTTTAATCAAATATACGTACCCTGTTTTCAGACAATTCATTGTTTATTGAGGAAATGAAGTACAACTGCTTATTGTTATTATGATAACAAATTTAATAAATTTTCTTAAAATTTAGGTCTCCAAATATTTAAAAAAAAAATAGAACCTGTCGTTCTCTCCCTCAAGCTTTAAAACATTAGCAACTTTTCTCATTCTTTCACCTTTTTTTTTTTTTTTTTTTGAAAAACATTGTATCACTTAAATAGACAGAAAAATTAAAACAACTGTTGAAGTGTTGAGATCTCCGGCTGGAACTTCGTGGGCACCTCGAACATATTTCTGGGGAGACTGCTCAGGGAGCCTCCACGCAGATTTGCCTCCCATAGGAGAGCAAGTCCTGAGGAGTCGAACCTGTTTCCTTTTAAATAAGAGGGTTTTAGGGCTTATTCACCACAACATTAAACACTCGTTCGGATGAGAGACTCAACCCTCGAGTGGGCCCCTACTCGGGAAGAGACCTCGGCTCAGGTGGTGGCTCCCTCCTAATGGTACCTGGGATAAGCCCTAAAACCCTCTTATTCAAGAGGAAATGAGTTCGACTCCTCGGGACGCCCTCCCCTTGTGGGACGCAAATTCGCGTGGAGGCTCCCTGAGCAGCCTCCCCGGCAATACGTTCGAGGTGTCCGCAAGGCTCCGGCCAGGGATCTCAACACCTCAACATTAAACGCCGACTGGGGATCTCAACACCTCAACATTAAACGCTCGTTTGGATAGGAGACTCGACCCCCGAGTGGGTCCCTTGTTGGGGCGAGACCTCGGCTCAGGTGGTGGCTCCTTCCTACGTATTGTGGATGAGAGGGTCCCTACTCGGAAGAGAGACCCAGCTTGAAATTTGCCACCAGTGAAGGAGCGCGTCCCCAAAGAGTTGAACCCTTATCTTCTTGAATAAGAGGGTCTTAGGGTGTCCTCCAGGTACCAATCCCTCCAATTGGATGGATTGGTACCTAGGGGAAGCCCTAAGACCCTCTTATTCAAAAGGATACGGTTTCAACTCCCAAGGGATGCGCTCCTCCTGCGGGAGGCAAATCCACATGGAGGCTCCCCGAGCAGCCTCCTAGGCAATACATTTGAGCTGACCGTCAGGCTCCAGCTGGGGATCTCAACACCTCAACAACAACTCTAAATTTAATAAAAAAAGATTTATAATTTTTCTTTTCCAAACTTAGGTCATCTGTTTTTACTTTTATGTGCTTAATTTATAGGCCGTTTGGAGCTTCAATTAAAACTGAAGTTTTAAGTTTAAGAACTGTAATATGTGAGAGCTTTATACTACGCTTCCCAAACAAACATTTCATAAAAAAAAGGAAGATAAAGAAAGCCTCTATTTTTTTCCAGGGATAAATTACATTAACACCCCATTTGTTTTACCCAAACTACAAAGATAACCCATGAATGAAAACTAATCATACTAACACTCCCAGGACTTAACCATGTTAAACTTTTACTTGAAATGACAAAGATAACCCTTTTAAGTTTAGTTATTGATCAAAAAACATGAAATCTCAACCATTAATCTAAACAAAAACCCTAACTAATCTAAACTAGCCAAACAGTCCCTCCCCCATAATCCAACCTCTGTCGCCAGTAGCCACAACCCTGGCCGTCCCAACGTTGGCACCCCCAACCGCCACCTGTCGCCCCCACTAGTTACGGCCCCTGCCCGTTGCCCCTACCTTCGAATCGCGTCCCCTCTTTGTCGCTACCCACCCAATTGTGATCCCTATCTGTCGCCCCACCCAATCGCACGCCTAGCTGTCGTGGCCCCCGCCCGTTGTCCCCTCCCTCCGATCGTGACTCCCGTCGCCCCCCACCTAAATCGTCCTCCCACCCCGTCAGACCTCTCACCCATCGCCCATTCCTGTCATGCCCAACCCCCATCCTCCTCTTTCCCGTCGTGCCCAACCTGCCAGGCCCCCTTCTCGTCAAGCCCCCCTCCCTATGCCCCAACCAAAGAGAGACAGAGAAAAAGAAGGAAAGAGAAGGAGAGAGGTTTCTTTCTCTCTTTTTTTTTCATTTTTTTATTTTAAGATCTTAAAAGTTCTAAATTTAATTTTTATTTTTTCTCAAAATTTTTTATTTATTTATTTTGTTTTATAATTTTGTTATAATTTTTTAATCTTTTATGAAAATATAAGGGGGAGTGTTATATTTTTTTGGAACTAATTGTGGACTTTTTTTTAAGCACATGTGGACTCATTTTAGACGATGTAACTCTAATCTTTGTATTTTATCTTAATTTAGACATAATTATTATCTTGAAGAAAAAAAGACAAAAAACATTTTACGAAATAAATAATATTTATATTGTTTTCATTATTACAAATTTAAATTTTTTATAATATTACAATGAAAAAGGGACTTTTCAAGGAAAAAAAAGATAATCTCTGTCATTAGAGTGAAATTCATAATTACAAGTGTGTTTAAATTATTTATGCTTATTTTTTAAGGTTAAAGAAAAGTGAATATAACATCTTTAGGTGCATAAATAGTTAAAAACGTTTTTTGAGAGATGGAGGAACATCTTTTAATTTAAAATAGAGTTAAGGATTAACTATCTGTCAGCCTACGGAGAGTCACGGTCAACTACTAAAGGCGTTTTTTTATAATATTTTTAAATATACAAAAGTGTTAACGTGATTAATTTTGGTTTAAGGATTGTTTATGGTATGATTAAAACAATAAGGAGTGTCAGTCAACGTCGGTCGCACTTGAAAAGAGCTGCATTTTGAACTTGCCACCGAGCCAACTCATTTCCTCTCTCTTTGTCTCTCTCTGAAACGCTTCGAATTCTCAGCAGACAAACATGCAGGTGATTCTTCTCTTCTCAACTCTCATCCTTTCTTGGTCTTTGTTTCATTTTAAGTCTCTTTTTCATCTTGATAACTCTACACTTTTAATCACTTTCAGGAGTACAATCTAAAATCTAAACCCTAGACTATACTACAATTCAAGTTTCTTCCCGTAATTCGACGAATTGCTCGAGACCCTAGAATGCCTTTTGTTATCTAGGAAAATGAAAGAAAACAAAGGAAACCCCTTTTCATAATTCATTCCAAGAATCGCAATTTTGCTTGTTTACCCACTCAAATTTATTGATTTTCTTTTCTTTTTTTTGCAGGCCAGTGACAGGTTTAACATCAATTCCCAGCTTGAGCACTTACAAGCCAAATATGTAGGTACTGGGCATGCCGACTTGAACAGATTGTGAGTTTTTTTCTCAACCTTTTTCTTTGGTTCTTTCATTTTCTTTTTCTTTTTCTTTTTCATTCTCAGATTTTGAATGTGAACAGGAAAAAATTAGTTTTTGGGATTTTGTAGTGAATGGGCAGTGAACATTCAGCGTGATAGTTATGCCTCCTACATGGGCCATTACCCACTTTTGGCATACTTTGCTATTGCTGAAAATGAGTCAATTGGAAGGGAACGCTACAACTTCATGCAGGTTTAACTCTCTTTCTATTGCTTTGTAGCGTTTCACTCTTTTATGTTTATTTTTCTTTGGCTATGTTTTCTTTGTTGTTTCCTTATATATATAGACTTAGTTGCATTCTATAGGTGGTAGATAATTGGGTTTAACATGTGGCCTTATATATCATATGTAATATGCGTGCTTTATTATTACCATTACAGGGAGAATTTTGAGGTAGGGTATGAAAAAACACCCTACTGGTAAGCTACAGTGTGGTTTGGATCACACTGGACTTCCATATTAGATTAGTAGAAGTTTTAAGAATTTAATAAACCCTGACGGAGATTTGACAGTTTAAAATTGTACCCTACCTTACTGGTAGTGTGTATTTTTACACATTCTATCACAGAATTCTTATTACAAAAATCCTTTTCATCCTTGTAGAGTTAAAACCCCGTTACTCACAAAATCGTGGATCTTAGTCTATCATATAGTGTACTTTTTAAAGTGGGACATACTGTTTTGTAGGGGCGGCAAAACGGGTTGGCAGGTAAGGTTAGTGTCAGGTTGGAGTTAATTTTTACAAAATTAGGTCGACGCTAACCCGACCCGTGACACAAACGGGTGAGAATTCTCAACCCGAACACGACCCGTTTTGATACGGGTTGACACGAACACGACCCGTGTCAACCCGTTTCTTATGCACAATGTTAAAAAATAATGACCCACGACCCTTTTTTTGACCCATAACCCGATTGTGACCCGCAATCCGCCTCTAACCCGCCTACATTAATATATATAATATTAAAAAAAATAAAATTAGAGAGTTTCATACCATTTCAACAAGAAGATGAGTAATAAAAGAGCTAGGGTTTGATTTTTTAAGAGCTTATATTATATATGAAATAATATTAATTTTTTTAAAGTTAATTAATTAAACACGGGTTAGAAACGGGTCATTTTAGTGTCAGACGGGTTGACCCGAACACGACCCGTTTTTTGACGGGTCAGTTTCAGGTTGACACTAAAATGACCTGTGGTCAAATTTTCCGACACTAACCCGCAAAAAAATGTGTCGGATTCGCGTCGTGTTATCGTGTCGCAACCCGTATTGCCGGCCCTACTGTTTTGTTAGTAGCAGGGTTATAATCCCATGGATTAAAATGGATTGCTCTTCCTATTGTTGTCATGGGCATGTAGTTTGGGGGTTAAGCAAAAGTCTTACCTCAAGTTCTCTTGCCGTTAAGGATTCTATGGTAAGTCCATTTCATGAGAGCCATATCAATATATGTGTGGAAAATCTTGTTTCTTTTCCCTCCATTCTAGGTTCTCTCCCCTTTTTTGTCTAGAGCTTTAAGTTTTCTTGAATTGCCTTTTACCTGCTGCTAAGGACCTTGAAACTCGAGTTAATTTCCGCTTAACTCACCGAAATTAGATCCACATAGACTTGGAAAGTAACTCACCAAATGTCAACATAAGCAGTGGAGTTGTAGCGTGAATCTGAAGGAATTTTACATTGCACATCAATTGTTCTCACTTGAACTATTTGGAGCAAAGATCTTGGCAAACCTCCTCTTGGCTAGCGCTGATGATTAATTACTCCATTATCATATTCTTCACTTTTAAAAATGGGTGGTCCTCATGCTTATGTGTATACTTTATCTATTGAATTTATTGATGACGGATAGCGTTATAATTCGGAGTTGTTTGGTATCATGACTGCTTAATTACATGTCTTCAAACTGATTAGATTTTGTGTTCTTTGTCTATTGTGCAGAAAATGCTTTTGCCATGCGGGCTTCCCCCCGAAAGGGAGGACGATTAATCGTTGCGGTTAAAAATTTTAATCCCTGGCTTTCTTCAGGGTCTGCACTTCTATTTAGGGTGTCTCTGTATTTGTTGGATTAAAGGATTGTATGCTACACTAAATGACATATTGAAGGCTGAGATTAATGCCTTAGATGTGGATTTTTTGTTGTTGGTTTTGAGTACTCAATGCTTTATTCTTTTATTTTGGTTTCTTCATATGTTCGGCTAGCTAACATAACCATGAAATTGAGAAGTTCACTGATTGAGTTCTGCTGTAGAGTGAATGTCTTTGTCCTTGTAAGCCATTCTTATTGGTTTTAAGTTTGTGCAACTGGGAGAATCGATATTCTGCTTATTCTATCTGTTGGCACTTTGATTTTCACCCTACCAAAAAAAAAAAAATCCCAAAGACTATGGACGACCAACTTCAATTTCACATAAAAAAAAAGAGTGGGCCTATTCACTCATACCGTACTGGCTTTTGCCAACGGAATTCCATTAAAATCAAACTAAAGCATGGACGACCGCATTCTCTTATTTAATCTTATGAGCTATAACCTGGTTATTCATAGTAGTCTAAAAATTACAGTATTATATTACATTAGAGTAGTCTAAAAAGTGTAGTATGTATTACATTTGGTTTTATTATTTTGTGCTTACCTGGCTATCCATAGTAGTCTAAAAAGTAGAGTATATATTACATTAGAGTAGTCTAAAAAGTGTGGTATATGTTACATTTGGTTTTATTATTTTGTGAGCAGTAAACTTTTATCGTCGGAAGATGAAAACTTGACGATTTGGTTTGATGGGTTTGGAACATTCCAAATTGATCAAATTAAATCAATTAAAAATAATGATCAGTTACTCTAGTTGAGTTTGGTTTGATGTCCTGCCGGTTTTTTCTTCTTCTTTTTTCTGCAACTGTATTTAACGAAACAAAATTGTAGAAAATGAAACAATCTTAAAAATTTTTACATCCTTTCTTGTCTGCTCGTAAATACTCCATGCTGCTTGGCAAAAGTCTCTCCTCTCAAACACATGACTTCTTCCTCAAGCAAAGAACTACTCAACACACTTCTGAAGAACCCAAGCACCATCAAATCAAAGCTCCAAGCCAAACAGCTCCATGCCCAGATCCTCAAAACCACAAGAAACCACCCATCTCCGTCTCTTATCTCCTCTCTCCTCTCCGTCTACTCAAACTTCAATAACCTCTTTCGAGACTCTCTTATTCTCTTCCAAACCCTCCATTCTCCTCCACCTCTTGCTTGGAAATCAATCATCAGAATCTACACGTCCCATGGCTTTTTCCTCCAATCGATCACTTCTTTTGTCCAAATGAGAGCTTCTCAAATATACCCAGATCACAACATGTTCCCTTCAGTGCTAAAATCCTGTGCCATGCTCATGGACTTGAGATTGGGAGAATCCGTACATGGGTCTGTTATCAGGTGTGGGATGGATTCTGATTTGTATACTTGTAATGCATTGATGAATATGTATTCAAAATTCCAGAGCTTGGATAATGATCACAAATTGTTTGATAAAATGCCTCCACGAAATCGAGTTTGTAAAAGTCGAAGGACAACATTGTCTTTTGGTAGTGTGAGAAAAGTCTTTGATACGATGCCATACAAGGATCTTGTTTCATGGAATACTATGATTGCAGGGAACGTGCAAAATCGGATGTATGAAGAAGCTTTGTCTATGGTTAGAGAGATGGGGAACAACAACATGAAGCCTGATTCTTACACTTTGTCCAGTGTTCTTCCTATATTTGCGGAACATGTCGATGTAATCAAGGGTAAGGAGATTCATGGGTACTGTATAAGAAATGGGTTTGATGCAGATGTGTTCATCGGAAGTAGCTTGATTGACATGTATGCAAAGTGCACTCGAATGGAGGATTCGGTTCGAGTGTTTGAGATGTTGCCTTGTCTGGACGCCATTTCATGGAACTCTGTCATTGCAGGGTGTGTGCAAAACGGCATGTTTGATGAAGGTCTGAGATTCTTTCGGCAGATGTTGATGGCTAAAATTAAGCCCATGCAGGTAAGTTTTTCTAGCATCATGCCAGCTTGCGCCCACTTGACAACTCTTCATTTGGGCAAGCAACTCCATGGATACATTATCAGGTCAAGATTCGATAATAACATGTATATCGCGAGCTCTTTAGTGGATATGTATGCCAAATGTGGGAACATTAGGATAGCTAGGCGAATTTTCGATAGAATAGAGACGCATGACATAGTGTCCTGGACCGCGATCATCATGGGATGTGCTTTTAATGGCCATTCCCATGATGCCATTTCCTTATTTGAGCTAATGCAAGTAAAGGGAACAAAACCTTGTTATGTGACATTCATAGCTCTATTAACTGCCTGTAGTCATGCAGGGTTGATCGATAAAGCATGGGAATATTTCAATTCCATGTCCTTAAGGTTCGGGATTGCTCCTGGATTGGAGCACTATGCAGCTGTTGCAGACCTTCTCGGTCGAGCTGGAAGGTTGGAGGAAGCTTATAATCTTATCTACAACATGAATGTAGAACCAACAGGAAGTATATGGTTAACACTGTTAGCTGGTTGTAGAGTTCATAAGAACATTGAATTGGCTGAAAAGGTTGCTGAGAAAATTTTCATGGTTGATCCCGAGAACATGGGTGCGTATGTAATTTTGTCGAATGTTTATGCCACCGCTAGGAGATGGAAAGATGTGGCGAGGTTGAGAGTCTCTATGAAGAAAAAAGGACTGAGAAAGAAGCCGGCCTGCAGCTGGATTGAAGTTAGAAACAAGGTGCATGCCTTCGTGGCGGGTGATAAATCACACCCGTATTATGATAGAATAAACGAGACTCTGAAGGTTCTTTTGGAGAAGATGGAACGGGAAGGATATGTGCCTGATACAAATGAGGTTCTCCACGATGTTGACGAGGAGCAGAAGAAGGTATTGTTGTCCAGCCACAGTGAACGACTTGCCATTGCCTTTGGCATTCTCAGCACTCCTGCTGGTACACCAATTCGAATAACGAAGAACATCAGGGTCTGTGTGGACTGCCACTCGGCAATAAAATTCATCTCTAGAATTATAGGGAGAGAGATAATTGTGAGGGACAATAGCCGGTTTCACCATTTTAACGGTGGTCAGTGTTCATGTGGAGACTACTGGTGACGACAAAACAAACTGCGTCGACTTTGTTAAACATGATACCAGAATTTTACGGCCACTTTCCCCATTTTGTAGGACCTTCTAATTTGGCTATTGTTGGATTGACACGTTGACAAAAGATGAGACTATTCGTGGTTGAACTTTCATCAACCAAGCTGGAAAAGAATGATGCTTTAAGTATCCAGAACCTTTCTTTGTGCTGGATAATACAGCCAGGACTGAATTTCAGATTATACGACGAAGGATGAACAGTTGATAGAAAAATGCTTGGGGCAACACCATAACCAATAAATAGTGGACCCCACTTATAAGCTCTATGTTATACGACCCACCGTTTGTGGTGTTTAACACCATCGGTGTCCTATAACAACGTTCCAGCTGATAACTTGATCCAGACAAGGTTTGATCAAAATCCCTGGCAGGAATGTGATTCACCGGTAGTGCACAAGGCACTTGCCTCTTTTTTGACAGGTCCAATTTCTCATGTCCATTCCGTACGTGATCTTATTCTTCTCCATGTGCATGTTGAGCCCCTTTGAATGATTGTTCATGTAGCATGTCTCTTAATTGGGGTTTCATGATGGCCATAATATTGAGGAAAGATCCTTGGACAGCAGAAATGATATGAGCAATAATAATGGCCGTTATGACCCTTTGAAAACAATGTCTCCCCAACGGATGATGCGGTTGTTCAATTTGAAAAGCATGCTTCCTTTTCAGTACTGGCCACACTATAGAGTAAAGCAATTGAATATTCTAGGTGTCTTTTTTTTTTAGGCCAGGACGATATTCTAAGTATGTACACTAAAAAATGACTAGTGGTGTTAAAAGTCAATTTGTGTTCGGTGTGAGTGAAATTAGGCCCATATGGAATTGCAATAGTCCTTTACTTTATGCCAAAGACAGAACCGGATGAGACCAATAA
This sequence comes from Artocarpus heterophyllus, assembly GCA_025403435.1. Taxonomy (NCBI): domain Eukaryota; kingdom Viridiplantae; phylum Streptophyta; class Magnoliopsida; order Rosales; family Moraceae; genus Artocarpus; species Artocarpus heterophyllus. The sequence goes on from CM046341.1 coordinate 9,816,730, forward strand.
TCTTCCTTTTTGATTACTAAAAAAAAAAAAAAAAAATCAATTGGCATCGAAGGCATCCTCTAGGATTACGTCTTCCTCTTGGATTATGAGTGAGGAAGGAGGCTAACTGTTACTGTCTAAAACACACATACATGTATATATATGTGTGTGTGTATATATATATGGTGAAATTCTGAATTTTAGTGTTGTATTTTCACATGAATTGAAGATTGCCATTTTGTGATAACGGCCATTAGCATCAATTAGAAACTATGCACATCCACAAAAAAAAAAAAAAAAAAGAAATTTATAGGACGTTTAGCAAATGAGTTCGAAGTATTTGTGAGTTTGAACCGTGAACAGTGTAAAGTTTTGACATACTACAGTATAAAGTAAAAGTATGATACAGTGTAAAACTCTCAAATTCAAACATCTCTTACGCGTATCAGTGGGAAACTTAAAAAACTAGGCATGACTACCATGTGTTTAATTTCTGGAAAGAGGTGTTTTTGGTTGTTGTTGTTGTTATGCAGCATCAAGTTATTAAGCTGGCAACCTCAAAAGCTTAAAAAGCTTCTCCAACCGAAATGAAAATGTAAGAAGGAAAAAGTTGCAAAAATGTTCCTTTTTTCCCCCAAATAGAATCACTTTGATAAAGAAAAAGATGGATGAGCTTTTATGAGATGAGGGTGATGGAAGAGTGTCAGATTTTTCCACCAACTTATTTGGAAAAAATATCTTCTGGTACAAGGAAATGTTATCCTGTCAACTTCAAGAAATCTCTTTGTCCCTCAAGCTTGAGTTTTAAAGCCCACTGGCCCATATTTTGCTACGCTCTGAAACCCACCATTTTCAATTTCAAACATTGCATGAGACGTGGCTTGAGTTTTCAGAATGTGTCCTGCAAACAACAAACCTTCATGGGGTCATTCTGATGAAAAAATTCCATGGATCCCAACTATTAATCATAGTGGGTTTTGTAATCCATTGGTAAGATGAAAATTGTATACAAGGTACAAAAGGAGCATTATCACTTGAAAAATTAGAAAAAAAATAATAAAAAGAACAGATTAGACTATTATGTCGGGAGAAGAATTTTTGGCACTGATTGGGGGTATGTTAAATTTGTGAACTTGAATTTTGGAGTTGCAAAATAGAACAATATAATAATTCTGAATCTTGAACGGTTCTAGCATTGATGTCGTGAATTATGTGAGAGGAATGATACATTTTAAGAGAGAGAAATAATATACTTGTGAATTTTAAATAATGAAATTATAAAAAAGAGCAACACTTATGAATCAACATAAATGTCGTGAATTACCCTTCATTTGATACACTGGTTTAAACTCCGTCTATAGTGGAAAGTTTTCAAAACTACAATATAAAGTAAAAAATAGCTATTATATAAAACTCTTATATATTATAATTTTTTAACTTATTATTTTAGCTTAAACCACTTTGTCAGACAACTTATTACATTCTAATATTGTCGAAATATTATGTATCATCCAAAAATACTCAACCATCAATTTTGATATATATATATATATATATATATATATATATATATATATGCATCTAAGTTAGAACATAATGCTGAATCTTTTATATATATATATATATATCTATAAAAGATTTAGCATTATATATATATATATATAAAAGAATGAAGAGTTGTTATTGTTGAATCACAACATATCTTACAATAACAACCTCTATAAAAAAAAAAGGAGATTCTCGAACCTAGAAATCAAGATTTATAAAATGGAAACCCAGGTCTAAAAGTTTAAAAAATTTAAGCATAAAAACTTATCGAGTATCAGGATATTCAACTTAAAATCTAACTGGGGACTAACAACTGCAAAGAAAATGCAAATTTGAGGATCCAAATGTAAAATCTTCGGAATACAGACTCACATGCCACAAGTTGAGGATCCAAATGCCACGATTTTCAATTATTTTTTATCCCCAGACTATTTGCAACTATAATAATACCGTAGTTATTACTTATTAATAAATAAATATAGCAGAAAAAGCAAAGCCGCAAAATAAAGATGATTACAGTCAACTGGTTATGCCTAGTGGAAGTAAGTGCAGTTTTTCTTGCAGGTTTTTCTCATTATTGTTATCATCTAATGACAAAGTTTAGGATTTATTTCTATAGAGTATGCTATAAGTATACTTGCTTTGCCTTTTTTTACCCCAAGCAACAGGTACAGGACCAACAAAACTAGTCATGGCTAATCATGTGTCTAGAACATGGTAAGGTTTACCAAACTTTTTGTCTAACTCGGCCGTTTGAGAGAACAGTTGAAACTAATAGCTTTATTTTAAAAATTGTAACACTGTTTACAGTTGTAACTAATAATTTTAATCGTTTTTTCAAACAGAAACATATGTTAGTTTCGATCTGAAACTTCAATGATGTCCCTCACTTCAAAAAGACTAAAATCAATGATGTACAAACAGTTTTGTATTTTGAGGTTGTATTGGTTTTAGAAGAAGGAATTAGTGAAAATTCAAAACCATTTTCTAGCTTTTCAGTTTAGTGACCCTGTGTAGAATCACAGTCGGTCCCATCAAATTTTTAAAACGGGCTGATTTTACTTTTTAGCATTAAAGGAATAGCAATTGTTTTATTTTGGCCTTTAAACTTTCAACTGATATACTAATAGTCACCAAGCTTTTTAAATATTAAGCTAATTGTACCTTTATAACAAGAACGTTAAAATTCGGACAAATTTAGTCACGTGAGGCGCAAGCGATTTGTTGATGAGGAGTAATTTAACAAAATCATTTTTTGAATGCTTTGATTTAGGTGGGTGTTTAAATAAGATCATTTACCTCTCACTTATTGAAACACGTTACCTTTTAATGTTTTATATTTACAAAGGTATCACAAATGCAACATTTGAAAACTCTGTTGAACGTTAGTATATCAATCGAAAGTTTAGAAATCAAAATAAGATAACTAATATACTTCGGGACTAAAAGTCAAATTTATCTTTTTAAAAGCAAAAATATTGGTAACAATTGACCCAAAAGGAATTTTTTTTCAAGAATGAAACTCTTTGTTAAAACATTTTTAGAAAGTTTGTACTTATACGAGTGTCCATGTTTTAACTCAAGACCTAAAATAATACTAAGGGGGTGTTTGGCAGTGGTGGGAACTATTCAGTTCTCACCATAATCTCAGTTATGAACAGTGTAAAGCTCTCACATATTATAGTAACAATAAAAAAATATGTTACAGTGTAAAACTCTCACATGTTACAGTAAAAGTGGTTCTCACTATTGGTTCCCACCATTGGTTCCCATCACTTTTCTAAACACCCTATAAATTGTTCCAAGCTTATAGTGTCCTCTTCTAGAATTTGCCCCACCCTACTTCTAAGGTAGGCTTAGAATACGCACCTAAACGATCAAATACGCGTTGGTAGTTTAATGTAAGCAGCACAAATACGTATTTGAATTTGAAATAGGGCACAAATGCCACAACCACAATTTTTGAATTTTTTTTAAAAGTTATTATTGTGGAAAATGACAAACACCCTTAAAATGTTAAAACATATCTGGAATGCCAAAAACACTACTAACAGTGGCATAATAGGACACCAAGAGTAGCCAATGACTACTGGTTTTTTATTGTGATATTGAAGGTAGTTAAAATTTTGGCTAATGTTAGGACACCACAAATATGTTTTTGACGGGTCAGTTTTGAGTTGACACTAAACTGACCCAGAGTTCATTTTTTTAACACTAACCCGTAAAAATTCTTGTCAGATTCGTAGCATATCATCATATCGCAACCCGTATTATCGGCCATAGCTAGAGTGAGTTTGACAATAGTTTACTATGCTCCAAGAACTTTTCCCATGAAATACTAAAAATTTACCAAAACAATCGTAAGAGATAACATGGGGTGAAGTACTAATGATGGTGAGGGAGATCCTGCCACAATAACCCTACGGTAATCTTATGTCTAGATCTCCCTTGTGAGGTGGAAATGATCATCATTATCTCCTTGCCATCTCATCCTGGAACTCTATGGGAGTTCTTTAGCATCTCATCCTGGAGATCTCCTTGTGATCTCACTGGAGGCAGATCTCTTGTGTCTTGGCCTACAGATCTCCTCATAATCTCGCTCTAGAGGCCCAAGGCAATGGCTAGGATCAAATCCCCTTGCAATTTTTATCGACAGTTGTGGAGACCTATATATTAACGATCACCAACGTTACAAATCTCACATGTGAAGAGCTCTACGACCAAAGGGACTAAGGATTTCAGGTGGGAAAAGAGACAGAAAGAGATTTAATTCTCAAAAATTCTATGAATGCTTTTTGTCTCCACAATCCTATTAATGTAGAAAAGCATGAAATTTATTAAAAACTTTTCAAAGGTAACAAAATTCAATTTAAAAATCTTTTCTTTTTAAGGACAAAGCACTGTTGCCATTTGAACACATCATATGGTAACATTTTGGACCTTAAACTTTTAATTTTCGCAATTTGTTCTTTGAATTTATGTAAAGAAATGGCATGTTATGTCACACCTTTAAAAAATGTATTTATTTATGTGAAACTTAAAAAAGTCATACCACTCTATCATTTATATTACATGTTTAATAGTATCATATTTAAAAATGCATGATTTTTACAAAATGTAAGTTTTAAAAGATGATATTATTCATTAAAAAAATATGTGTTTATAAAAATTTCCTATTTATAAATGTGTAGCAAACCTTCTCAATACATTTTTAATAAAAATTGACATATAATCTTCACATGTATCATTGATTAAGACTATAAAAGGTTTTTCTATATATTAATGTAAATAGTGTGTTTAGCTGACTTTTTAGTTGTTAGAGTATAAAGCTCTCACATGCTACAATATCAAGGAAAAATAAATTATGATATAAGGTTCTCATATTTTATAATGTTTTAACTAAAAATTTTGGTTTAAATTAATTTTCCAAACACACTAAATTTTAATGTTGGCATTTACTATCATTTTTTTAAGAGTGTTTAAAAAATAAGTTGAAACTTAAATACTATAGTATGTGAGAGCTTTACACTTAACAAATTTTTGCTATTCACTATGGTATGTAAGAGCTTTGCACTATAACAGGTAAAACTTATTAGTTTCAACTAGGTTGCCAAACAAAGTTTTATTAGTTTTGAATTGAGAAATTTTTATAAAAATCATATTTTAAGATTTAATTTTTATGTGTATCACATATATTTATTTATGACATAACATAACATATAATATAAATAAAAATATAATATAATTTTTTTAAAATATAATATAAATAAACAAAACTTTTAAACATACAAGTCATGCAATTTTCTGTTCTGAATTTTTAATGGTGGGCTTGTCTTATGATCCCAACACAAACAGGGCCAGACTGAAAGGACTGTCTTGGACTAGCCTTCTGATTAAATTCTCAATTCGACAATCATGGTAGGATTTTGGAGGCTGTATTATGTATAAACCCTATGAGAGGCCTACGAAACGAGGTAAAGAAATAGATGACAGATGTCTATAATTGGTCCACATGCCCCAATAAACGATATTTAGGTCAAATCAGTTACCAACTACTTTTCTCTTTTGTAAGCTAACGAAAGCAACACTTCAAATACCATGGCACCCATTAAGAACTCTACTGACAAAAGGTCCCCTCCTTGGTGTTTTTGTAATCTTTCCCCCCTCTCTAAGCCTATGTTGAGTAGAGTAAAAAAGAAGAGGAAAGAAATTAGAGTTGGAATTGTTGAGAAGAAAAGGGGATTTTTTTAAAGATGTTTGGTTGATAGAAAATTTGGGGGAAGGAGAGCATAAAGTAGTTTAGAAGAGTGATGAAAATTATTGGTTAGAATAATTTTTATTATAGTATATGAGGGTTTTATATTGTAATAATTTTTTTAATATTATTGTAGCATGTGAGAGCTTTATACTATTTGTAACAAAAAAGTGATAGAAACCGTGGTTCTTATCATCGCCTATCCAAACACAAGGTATATATATTATTTTGTTTGGTAATATTAAATCAAAATACTGTAATATGTAAGAGCTTTAAAATATACTTATTTTTATTTTGGACTGTAACATATGAAAGCTTTATATTATTTAAGTTCAAACTATGAGTTTACCAAGTTTTCTAAATACCTTAATAGACTAATGAGACTCATTATTTTCTAATTTTTTTAACTTTAACGTGAAAATAGGAGGAAAAATATTTGACACAGTAAATAGTATTTCAAATAATTATTTTGACTCTAATCACACATAATCTTGTTATTATTTGTAAAAATAAATAAATAAATAAATTTTGCATCAAAAATTTGTAAAATAAACTCAATTAGATATTTTATTGGTTTTTCTTGTGTTTTTTTAACTATATAGACTTGATCTATTATTAAAAACCAAATTATAACACATTAAGATTTATTTTTCATTCTATTCTCCTTAAATAATATAAAAGAAAAACTCACTTCCTCTTTTTTATTTTACGCTTGGTATTTTGCTCATACTTTTTCTATTTTCGATCCCTCTTACCGCATATATCATAAGCCTAAATTATTTCATTCTTCAATATATATGTGACTTTGGAATGATTTATTGGACAACCTCATTATTCTCATCCAATCCCCTTTGAAAGGAAGAGAGAGAAGAAAAGGGACGCGTTTGTTGTAATGTATCTGCCCTAGAAAACTTATCATTTTATTAAAATGACATAAAGCAACTCCTTAACAATACCAATTAATTTTTACCCACTAACTTCAAAAATTTGGTGTCATCCAATCTTATGACTTTGTCCTTCGTGGGACACAACTGCAGTGTTTACATTTTACGTTCTCCAATCTCATTAAATAAGTCACACCTTTATATTATGTTTAAGATCTTTGAAATAGTTGTTTGAACTCTAAAATTCACGCCGTAGTGTAAAATAAAAATATATTATAGTGTAAAACTTTTATGTGTTACCGTATGAGATTTAAAATTTAGAGTTGAAACTCTTCTCCTAAACTTTCTAGTTGATTAAAAGATTTTTGACAAACGATGCATGAATTGCAATATAGTAAATGTTATTGACCTGTTAGAAGAAAGCTTAGCCATAAATCTACACTCAAACTTTATTTGGTGTTTAGTATTGAACAAACAATATACAGTTTTCACATGCTACTTTATAAAATAAAAATTTGCTATAATGTAAATCCTTTACATGTAACAATGTGCCGTTTAAATTGTATAATTTAAACTTTTCTCTCAAACACCCTGTTAATATTAGGATATAGAGTTCAAAATATTCAGCTTCTTTATTTTTCATTTGACATAGTAGTTATTTTCTCTTTAAAAAGATGCCTATTAGCAGCACAACTAAAATTCCATTAAATTGAGAAAATCTAAATAGTAAAAAAAAAAAAAAACTCACTTTTTCAAATTTATGTTATGGACGTGGAGTTTCAGATTTGAACTATACAAATTTTGTGGTCCAATGTCAACAAAATATGGCATAAATCTAAACCACAAAAAAGTGGTGACTTTATTACAAAAATATAAAAATTATAGCATGGGGCCTAATTTCTCTTAGCATTTTTTTAAACGGAAACTTCATTAATATAAAAAAAAGATTACAAGCTTATTTGTAGGTGGCCATCTATCTAAAAAAAATTGACCACAACTGTTAATTGGAGCCATTAGTAAAGTTGAATGAAGCACAAGAACAAATTTCTAGTGACGAGATCTAGAGCGCAAAAACTTGCTCGATATATAAGCTAGAGCTTGACAAGGCTTGTTACAAAGCACTAAAACAATTGATAGATTAAACTAATTGACAGAAATTAGTCCCTCTTTGTCGAGAGCACATACGACACGGTCCACAATAAGGTCTAATGGACAACTATACACTTTATGCTAATAACAAGCAGGTGTAAGAAACAAACTAAATCTAAAAGTTGGGAGACCATCCTTTTGCTATTGCATTAACAATGCCAATACGTACAAACATCACACATACTAATGCGACAAAAATCCAATCACATTTATTCTACGTAAACAAACACAAAACCTAAACAAAAAAAAAAAATGTAGATAACATTGTTGGGGGTTGTGCTCGGCCCCTGTCCAAGGACCTAACCTTGGACTTGCCGACTACCATTGCTAGGCATATAGACTTTCTAGAGCCTTAAAGGCTTCCAGTTGATCAGTAGACATTCCCAAGGTAGTCCCTACACCGCTCAATCATCAGATAAAAGCGTTGGTCACCTGGGGATGAATCTGTGTTTTGCTCGGTATTAGCCAAGTCTGAAGCTGGGTGTAGAACCATTCATAAGGCCATCATACGTCTCCACTACAACCCTTAGATGGGAAATTTCCTCTTGGCTGGGATCGTAATATATGTCACCTACCAACTTTACACCATAATACGGTGCACTCAAGTCACGAGGTGGACCCACCCTGCATTTGATCCATATGAGTCACTGTAAATAAGAGTATTAACTCCACCTTCAACATAAATGGACTTTCTCGTACCTACTCTTGCCTCTCTCTAGGCCAAATAGGCACCTGACTTGAGCATCAGAGCCATTGGCTGGCACCATACTGGTGTCCACCCTTAACCTTCGATGCGTGCCTTTTTGCAAGTTCACTTTGAGAAGCTAGGATCTAATCTTGATGTGCAGCTGCACGTGGTGTTAATCAATATTGAAGCATCAACAAACACCATGGCAAAAAAGAGCTCGCTGCCTCCATCATCTAGCCTCCTCTTGGTGATCAACATTGAGACTGATCATTTGAAGACGACACCCTTCTTTTCCCAATTTTATAAACCACAACCACATATCCACCGTACCTAGGCCGACCTCTACTAGAAACATCATCATTTTGAGCCCCACACCAAGGAGAAAATCTTCCTCGACCTCCCCCCTCCTTCCACCATAACATATTTCCTCTGCCTTAGGCCCCTAAAACCCAAGCCCATCTATCCAGCAGCTTCCCACCCAGATCTCATTGGTCATAGTCTCCTCCCCCTCCGACCTCCGTGCCCTTAGACAGTATTGCGTTAACATTGTACTTCACCATTCACCTTGCCCCCTGGCCCAAGCCCCTGAGCTCCAGCCATTTACCGAAACGATCGCCAATACTTTTTCATGTCGTGTTTTTGGTCCTTAGCCAATAGTTGATTATTATGCAATTATTTTCTCTTGCTATTCCATTCCAGATTTTGAAATGGGTGAATATTTCAACTCTAATTATTATATTTTGGTCAATTGCATTACTTCAAGCATATTATTCGATATGTGAATTTTCTTTGAATTAATTTTTTTAGTACTAAGACTAATAAAAAGCTTCAACTTTGGTTATTTCCTTTTTTCTGGAATTTTTTTTCTTTTTACGTCATTATTATATCAATAATTACCACAAATAACTATTATAATCACAAACAATAGTATTGTGCACATTGTAATAGTAATTAATAAATTACTGAAATGATCTCCATATAAAACTCAATCAAAATAATGTCATCCTTGAAATGCTTTTTTTTAAGTGTTACGTCATAGTTAGAACCAAATTCATGGTTACTAAATAGTATAAAGCTCACATATTATAATAAAAAAGTAAAAAATTATTAGTATAAAGTTCTCACATTCTACAATATTTTGAATCATAAAGTTGATTCTAACCACACTCGAAACATCCTCATATTGACTTCTTTTTTTTTGGGTTTATAGTGTTTTGTACTTTACGTTGTGGTTTGCCCAAAACTATAAGAGTAATATGCACCACCAATTGTTGTTTACAATTACGTGTGATAAGAAACACATCTTTTATGCCTAGAATTGCATTATCTTCCACTTCTTTTTCACATCTCATCTCATTAAGGAAGAGATCTTTGGCCAAATAAGGTAATGAAATATATTTCCTCCGCTTTCTCCATTTTTTCTTAAAATAAATAAATAAGAAAAGAAGATAAAATTCCATTTTGTCTCTTTTTATTTTTCGGTGGAAGAGACCCATTAGTGAAACTTGAAGCATAAACCCCTTTTCTTTGCTTCCCTTTTTTTTTTTTTTTTTTTGTTTCTTAGCCACAAAGAAAACTCCTTTTTCTTTTCCTTTCCACTTTTTTTTTTTTGACAATTTTAACCCCACGCACACATTAACACGTCAAAGAGCTACTCTGTTCCCACGTGCCCCGCTACACGTGCGGAATTCACCACAATAAAAAATTCGTCACGGATAGCTCATAGTATAGTTGCAATGTTCACTTTTTCCCGTTAAATTTATATTTTTTTTAAAAAATAAAAAATAAAAATAAACACAAAAAATCCAATAATATCATCCAGCATTTTCCTTCACAATCATCCACTTTCTCATCCATTTTCCTTCCTTTTCCTTCTCCTTTCTCTCTCCTCCATTTTGCTTCTTTCTCATCGCAATTTCCCCCCTCCCCCTCTCTCTCCCCTCATTTCTCGGAAAATTTCTGAGGAAATTTATCGTTTTTTCTCCCCGAGATACCTTAATCCCTCTCCTTAACCTAGATCTGAAGATCTCCGAGGAATCGCCGTATCTGTTTGTTTGTTTGTTTGTTTGTTTTGCGTATTTCTCAATTCGTTTTCGCCGTCAAAATCGTCGGCGGGAGATTCCTTCTTCGACTTTAAAATCCCCTTTTCATTCTTTGCCGTAGCCAAAATCTTTAGCTCCCCTCAATAAATTTTCCATTTTCCCAGTTGGAAAAATATCTCCGCATTTTTTTATCGCCCCCCTAAAAAAAAAAAGGTGCCTTTTTGGTGACCAGAATCGTTGTTTGTTCTGGTTTCGATCACTAATCTGTATATTTTTATTATATACGGAAAGATTTTCTTTTTCCTTTTCGGAGAATCGAGGTTTTAGATCATTCCGTTTGTGCGGAAATTTGATGGATCTGAGATTGTCTTGCGAACTTAAATCTTAACGGAAGAAGAGGAATAATATCGAGCGGTGATATTTTCCCTTAGTTGGATAAAATAATTTCGATCACAAAATAGTTTAGACTAGATTGGATTGTGTTTCAGCTTCAGAAGGTGAATTTAGGGTTGGGTTTTTTTTTTTTTTTGTATATATTGATTTGGGGATTTTGAGACCATGGATCATGTTATTGGTGGGAAGTTTAAGCTGGGAAGGAAGATCGGAAGCGGATCTTTTGGAGAGCTTTATTTGGGTATGGAATTATTGTGATTTTATTTTTTGCCATTGGTAACAAATAGTCATTTTTTTTCCATTGTTTGCACTATGAAGTTTTTCACTTTGTGGAATTGTTGGATTTCTTTTAATGGTTTTGATTGTAGTGTTTTTGTTGATTTGTTCTGCAGGGATTAATGTACAAAGTGGAGAAGAAGTGGCTGTCAAGCTGGTAAGTAGGGGCTCATTTTTGTTCTCTTTATAAATTGTTGGATTGTATTGATTGGATACTAAGTCTTGATGCACAAAGTCTCTGTTTTTGTTTGCATTTGTGTAATGGATGGGTTAGTAATTGTGAATGCTAGAAGTCATCTGTTTAGGTCAGTACTTGTATGGATCTTAAACAATAATATATGTTGGGTTTTTGTAACGTTTGAATGGCTTTCAAATAATTGGGTTTGAATTTTGCGGAGCAATGTATTTTAGATTCAATACTTGATGATCAAATTTGCATATTGGTGTCTTAACATATTGATGATGATGGGACTTGTGACACTTGGAGGATTGTATTTTTGACATCACACTTCAAGCGTTTTGATCAACCGATTACTACATTATAACTATATTCGTTTGTATATATTATTGTTTTATTAATATTTCAATGTAAGATTGGTATGAGATGAACAGATTAGCTGATTTGAAGTTCACTTGCCCTTTTTTCTCCTTCCCCGATTGTAACAGAGATGTTTTACTGGGTTCTTTGTAGCGGTTAACCTGCATCTTGTGTATGCAGTTGCTGTTATTTGAGGTTTAGTTCCATATGTTCATCTGTAGTCTCTTTTCTGTGTTTTCTATTTTCCCAGGAAACAGTGAAGACAAAACATCCTCAGCTGCACTATGAGTCAAAGCTGTACATGCTTCTTCAAGGAGGAAGTGGGTTTTTTTATTTGGTTGTAGTTAATCTTTCTGTTGTCTTAAAAAATGATTATTAGTTTTGACTTTTGGAAACAAAGTCCATTTTTGTATTTGCTTTTGTATTTATTTTTTATGTTACCTTCATATAGCGGGCATTCCCCATCTCAAATGGTTTGGAGTAGAGGGTGAATACAATGTGATGGTTATTGATCTTCTTGGGCCAAGCCTTGAAGACCTTTTCAACTATTGCAATCGGAAGTTCTCTTTGAAGACGGTGTTAATGCTTGCAGATCAGTTGGTAAGTTGGCTATTGCTTTTGAAAAGTTTTTGTATGCTCTTAGAATGGCTGCCATGCATTCTCATATTTTGACCCTCGATTGTTTTATGCAGATAAACAGGGTCGAGTACATGCACTCCCGGGGTTTTCTCCATCGTGATATAAAGCCCGACAACTTTTTAATGGGTCTGGGGCGGAAAGCTAATCAAGTATGGTATTTTTAAGCTGTTTCGGCTTGTAGCATGGTTTTCATTTTTTTGGTTGTTGCGCCCATACTTTATGACACTCAGTTGTCATTCTTCCCCTCCCCCCCTCTCTTGTGTAGTGGTAAAGTTGGAAGTCCCCCATTTTGTCTAAAGATCTTTAAATTGGCTCATGTGAAGTAAATCATAGTTTAATAGGAATCTTCAATTATTCTAAAGATCTTTAAATAGGCTTATGTGAGGTACATGATGTTTGGAAATCACAATTGAATAGGAACCTTCAATTATTTTGATTTAAGGCTATGTTTTTCTTGATATATTATTAACTTTGAGATTTCTTTGATGGAGAGCTAAATTTGTTTCTTTCAATATTTGTTTTTAATTTATTGGAGCGTTATCATATTTTGGCTTATCCGCTGTGACGTTCTATCTGCTAGGACTTTGTACCTTGCCCACATCTCACTTAATATTGTATTTGTGGGGAACACTTTCACATAAGACATATAGCAACTTTTACATAAGACATATAGCAGTTTTTTTATGAATACTTTTATGATATATTATTGAAATTTTTAGTGTGATTTTTCTGGAGTAAAGAAAGAAAAGTCAGAGAATTAGAGATTACTTATTAAAGGGGAAAAGAAAGAGAGATGTTAAGGCTTTTGGAAAAAGAAATTTAAACTAAGGTTGAATTGTTCTATTTTGTCCAGAATTAAGAAATGCTGCCAGAAGAGTCGTCTTACTTTATCTTATAGAAAAAAGAAAATGATAGTTGAGAATAAAACCTTTTGCTGAAAATTATATTAAGAAAAGCGAGGATGATTAGGAACATGAGCTTTGTGATGTCATGGATTGAAGCAGGGAGTTGCTGGAGTAGTTTTTAGAAATAGTTTATTATTAATCTTAAAATAATGTAGCCCAGTCATTGTGCGAAATTCACTTGAAATGAGTTACTCTTGGATAATCATCAGAAGATTAATGATACAGTTGCTGCTGGTGCAGCCTTAACGCATTTTTACCTTTGCTGCAGGTATATATAATAGACTATGGTCTTGCCAAAAAGTATAGGGATCTTCAGACACACAAGCACATACCATACAGGTATTACATATAGAACTTTGTTAATGTATTATGTTCTTTTGCCACTTCCTGAATAACTTGCGCTCTATTTCAGTATAGTTGTGGCTTGAACTGTCCTTTGCTTTTATCTCAGTAACAATGGAGCACTTAGACTTTTATTTGTTTTTTAAAAAAGCTTCTTTATAAAAAATTAGGTAGATTTAGTCTGGAGCTATGCCATTATTTTTTTTTTCCCAATGATGATTCAAAGTGATAAAATCTCGTGGTTTAAGTTGTAGTTTTATTTGATAAATCGTTGGTTTGTTATGTGGCAATTCCATACAATGTGGAGTGAAATCCTTGCTTCATATCCCGTCTTCATTTTGCAATTGATTGTTTAGAAGTTCTAACTTGACCTTACATTGGAAAATCTGCTGTTCAAGTTGTACACTCTTTCTGCCTCTAATGTCAATTATGGTGTTTGTTCAGAGAAAACAAGAATCTTACTGGAACAGCTCGCTATGCAAGTGTTAATACTCACCTTGGAGTTGGTGAGCCGACTTATCGCTGCTTTCAGTTACAAATTCACTTATGCTCTGATTATTTCCTATTTGATTTGTCGAGCTTAATATTTATTTGATTGTAATTCTAATTTGTATGCAGAGCAAAGCAGAAGAGATGATCTGGAGTCCCTTGGTTATGTGCTCATGTACTTTTTGAGGGGGAGGTTGAATACATATCTAATTGCATCTTTTTTCTTTAAAAAAAAAAAAAGGTCTCGTTGGTTAAATTCATGCCATTAATTCATTTTATATTCTTTTATCAGCCTTCCCTGGCAGGGCTTGAAAGCAGGTACAAAAAAACAGAAATATGACAAGATCAGTGAGAAGAAGATGCTTACTCCCATAGAGGTATTATCACTTGCTACCTTCAAGCAGCTAATACGTTTTTCACAAATTAAACTTCAACCCTGAAATATCTTATGAGCTCATCACAAAATGGTTGGTGCTGATTTGATTAGTAGTTGAATTCTGGGTCTCTCAGTTTTTAATAATGTGCTGTCATTTTGGAGATTAAAGGCATAGGAGATACTTAGTGATATTTTTGACAGGTCCTTTGTAAATCCTATCCATCGGAATTCACATCATACTTCCATTATTGTCGATCACTGCGGTTTGAAGACAAACCAGACTATTCATATTTGAAGAGGCTTTTCAGGGACCTGTTTATTCGGGAAGGTTAGTCAGTCGTTAGAGTCTTAAGGCCCCAACTCCCAAAATCATTGTTCACACTGATGTAATATTAGTCTTCTAAGTTTATTATAAATTTGTTGTGATTTCTTTGGAAGTTGAAACATAATCAGTTTGACAATATTACCTAGCGCAGGTTATCAATTTGACTATGTATTTGATTGGACTATACTGAAATATCCACAGATTGGATCAAGCTCGAGAGCACGAGTATGTGCTTCTTACATCTCATTCATATCACACACACAAAACAAATACGTGTGAGATGTCACGTGCATAGTTGCAATGTGCTGGATATAATTTTGTTCTCCTTTTTTGTAGCAGCCAAGTGGGAAACCAGCTTTAAATCCTGGTCCATCTGCAGAGAGAATAGAAAGGCCTTCAGGTTTGTTCATTATTGGGCACATTTGGAAACTAGCTTAGACATTGATACTGGTGGTTGTTATTCAGAATTTTGTTTACTTTCTAGTCAGGGGCTAAGGTTATCAAGCAATTGTGGTTTCCTTGGGCACTAATTTAACATTTCCTTGTTCCTTTTCAAATTGTTACATGATTTTCCTCAAAAAACCGAATAGGGACAAAGATACATCTTTCTATTTGGGGCAGATTTTTGTTTTTAAATTTTTTTCCTTTGCTTTTACTTGATATAAGAAGTGACTACGTTTTAAATGTTTTGTACGATATGTCTCATCAGTGGGACAAGAGATTAGGGACAGATTTTCAGGCGCAGTTGAGGCTTTTGCAAGAAGGAATGGCTCTGGGCATGGTCTGCATGGTGATCATTCGAGGCACAGATCTTCGGATGACTTGCCATCATCCAAGGAAGTGGTTAGTAGTTGCAAAAAGTATTATGCATGTTTGTGTAATTTTTGTTTTACGTGCCAATGTTTTTCAACAGCCCAAATAGCCGAATTTTCTCTAATGGAGTTTCAGTATACTTTCATTTTGTTTTTAATCTGCCCCTTCTTCTGCAGAAACCTGATTCTGAAAGGGCCCGGAGTTCTTCTCGGAATGGTAGTGCTTCAAAGAGACCTGTCGTGTCAAGCAGCCGGCCAAGCTCCTCTGGCGAGCCTAGTGAAAACCGGTCAAGCCGGCTGGTCTCAAGCAGCGGCCGCCTTTCAACGACTCAAAGAATTCAACCTGGGTTTGAGTCCAAAACAACAACTTTCACCCGCACTTCTGCAGCCACAAGAGCCGGTCGTGACCACGCACTCAGAAGCTTTGAGCTCCTCTCAATTGGTACAGGAAAGAGGAAATAAAATGGGTGGACTGTCTGGTAAGTCACAAGTGCTTGTGCCAAGGTCTCAAAATTTCTTTTGTAGCAATCAAAAAATGGGCAACGCCATAATGGTTTCATGTGAGTTGCTCTCAAAGTGTGTATATGTGTATCCATTGTTGGGTTCCATTCACAGTTGGAAAATTCAATGAAGTTTCTTCACAAGACAAACTCTTTTATCCCTTTCAGCGACTCTTGCCACTTAGCATCCAAGAAAGAGAAGGAATTATTATCTCACTTAAAGGGAAAATGTTTGTATCTTTGAGGCAACAATAGTAGCCGTAATAAGTACCCCTGTTGTAACCTTTTCTTTTCTTTTTTTTTTTTTGCTCCCTTTTTGGATAAAGACGTCTACTTCAAGTATGATCAATGAGATTGTTCTTGCAGATCTCATGCTAATCGTATCTTAGCTTTTGGGGCAAAAACGACATCGGTCGGTGCCTTTTTCTATTATGTTTTCACTTTTCAAAGTACCACTTGATTGTTTAACCAACCTGAGGCTGATTTTTTTGGCCCTCGTGTCATGATAGCACAAGTTTGCATTAGTAACTTTTCTGTCATTGGTTTCTCAGCCATTGTTGTCTCCCTAGTGCTGGGCATCTCACCACAAGTTAGCAGTTACTTTGGACGGATTCAGCCCCCTTTCAAGACTAGCGGACATTGTTTTCTTTCTCATTACATACATATATATATATATATATGTGTGTGTGTGTGTATATATATATATATATATTTGACCTTTTTCCTTTATGAAACGACCTAATGGAATTCGTGATTATCACGAAAGAAAAAGAAATCCTGGATAATAAATTGGATAAAATGCCCAGAAGGCCGTTGGGCTCGTGGGTTGCCATCACGTTTGGAGGGCCATATATGGACGATGGTTATAGTCCGGGACTTTTCGAAATTTGTTCTAGAAGTAATTTCTATACTAATGACGTCAAGAAGTAACAGATGCGCATTTTTTTTTTTTTTTTTATCTTCCACAGAAGCCTAGCACTTTGTTGGTTCTATGTTGCCTGTGTTGCGACTGCGTCCATTTCGGCTTTCATTTGCCAAAGTTTTGACTATAATAGGGTGAAACTTTCAAGTGCGGCGTAAAACAAAAGAGGCTACAATAACTACAGTAAATTCGTTCTAATTTCTTTCTAATTGCGTTGCTATATGCGTCCATTATCTGTTGTTGACACCTGTTTTTGTACACAACCCTTTCTAGGGTCTAAGCCCAACGTTTCGTCTCATGTTGTGAATGGGCTTGTTCGATGAACCCAAGTTTCTCTCGAAAAACTCATGTGGGCCCGAGTTTGTGGACTATGAGTTTCAAATGGACCCATTTACCTGTGATCTGAATTGGATTACATCTCACTAGAGGGTTTTGAATTGAGTGGATAAAGAATGGATGGGTAGTGGGAAGCTAGTCCAGTAACCATTGTTCTTTGAAAAAAAAAATTACAATACGTGTCCTAATTATTATTATAAAATTAAAATCTAACATAATATTTAAAATATCTTTAATGATATAATAATTATCTTAATAATATTATATATTGTAGTATATAATTAAATATAAATAATTTTAATGATATTATTATGAGACATTTGTAGAATTTTACAAATTAGAGTCATATTTTAATTTAATAAATTTAATTAGGCCAATTGTCTCATTAACCTTTGTTCTTTTCTTTAGTAGCCCAAAGAACCCAAAGCTCAAGTTCTAGAGTCCTCCCCTAAGCTAGAGAATAAATTTCTCATGATTTCAAGAGTCAAAATAAACTAACAGCCTATGGAGGCAAGTCTGATGCCGATTAGATCTCCAAAGATCTCTAAGGTTGGAAGAAACAAGTCTGATCAAACTTCTCCTTAAACCTCTCAAACTTCGGAAAGACTCCAAATAAACTGAAAACATGTTACTTGGTTTGAACTCCACACCATTTTTACTTGAGTTGCCCCCTTGAAAACATGTGAAACATGAAGCCAACGACCAAATAGAATGTTGTAGCCGCCCCTTTAGAGCACATAATAAGCTCACCCTCCAAGGCAACCGTTTTCTTCTACCTCTTTCAAGTAGAGCCTTCATTCCAGCTCTCTACATGGAAAGCTACTCTCACAACCCATTTTCTCAATCCGACCTTCAAACCTTCATCCATCTTCATCACCATTGATGAACCTTAAAATCTAAGTAGTTTTCCACAATATCTGAAATAGTAGATGAAGGCCCTCACCATAGCTATCTTCGAAGATAGCTCTTTGACTTTCAGAGCCCATGTTTCTATAGAGCATCTACCCCTTTGGAGCTCTTGCCTCTCCTCCATTAAAGCCTTAGGATCACGAAGCTCCGAACTACTCTATCAACTGTTTAGTCCCTCTTATTATTCTTGGACTTTACTTTACCTCTTCTTCCTTGTGTTCTTCTCTTGATTTTGCAGCATGACATTTGGTTGTTTGGTAACAAGGTGGGGTCCAAGATGTCGTTCTTCTTCTGTTCCCTTAGGGCTTAACCCCTCACCCAAGCTAAAGGTCCTGCCTTTATCGCCTTCTACAGATTAACATCTTTCGACCACATTGGACGAACGGGAAACCACCATATCAGCCACCTCACCGTGTTGTACCTGTCGAATTCACCAGGCCATAACATCTAGCTTATTGTTGTCTATCCAAGGAATTAGCTTTTAGTAAGTCAGTTTAAGGGGATAATTCACTAACTTTATTTTCTAATGCAATAGTTACATGTCTAAAACAATTTTTTTTCTCTCTCATCTTTCTCTTTTTTTAATTTTTTTTTCTTTTCTCCCCTAACATTAGTCTGCAACAATTTTCTCTTATATTTTCTCACATTTCTCCAATCAAATTTCATCATGGAAGAAAATCTATTATTTTTAAAAGAGAAAAAAGAGTCATTACACCTTTCAAGGAGAGGAGGAGAAGGATTTTTACCGCTTAAATTAAAGCACATCGAACCCTATTCTTATTTCTTCTTAAATAATGATATATCAAGAAGAAAGTTAGAAAGAAAATTAGACATAGAATCTCAAATTCGTGTCTCATGAGCCTTTCTATATTTCCCTTAAAGTTTGGTAGGGGAAATAATGCAGAAGTAAACATTTTATTTGACAAATAACTCAGTATATAGAGAGAGAAAAAAAAAACCCTATACCTTCTTAACTAGATGTATTCATATGGGGTTACTGAAAGTGGCATATTTGACCAATGAAATTGAGAAAATTATATGTTATGCCACACTTTTAAAAGTTGTGTTTATTTATAACACACTTAAAAAAGTTTATACCACAGTATCATAGTTGTGCCGTATATGAACACGTATGACATTTATAAAAAATAAATATTAAAAGATGGCATTATGAAAATTCTCCGATAAAATTAGACGCGTTATGTTTCATTAACACTGGTTATAGAGCCTAATTATTGTTGCCAAGTATTATCAGAGAAGAGCAATGCCAATTATTAATTGGTCATTGCATAAAAGCGAGTGATATTTCATTGTTAATGAACTGCCAAAAGCAAAGTGTTCCGTTTTGTGTAAGTGTTGTAAAGGAAAGAGCACTCTCAATGAAAACCCACATCGTTTAGCCAATAAAGTTTTATGTATTAAGTTATTTTATAAGTAATGGGACCCCTAATTTCTATCCCCTTTTCTGTCTCCTCCCAATAGAATTACCACATCATTTCGGCAACATCGACTTCGATAGGCAAGCTACTGAACCCAAGGCCCCTAAGAAGACGTGGTGACAAGAGAGTTTGTGTTGACGACGAATGTTGTTGTCAGCGGCATAAAGTGAAAATAAGGCACAAACAAAGACGTTGAGTTAGGAAACAAAATGTTAGTCTCTTGCTAAGATGTACAACTGATGTGGTTTTTCATGACGTATTATATTTCTATTAAATGATAGAGGGGAACAAACTTTGGGACAGGGGATCTTGGACCTAAGTAATGGGTGCTAATTGTTTGACAGATTTTTTAGAGGCAAGAAAATACAGTCACAAATTCAACCTAGCACATGCTCTGGTAGTATCTTGAGACCTGAGCACTCAACTATGTGCTTGGGGTCCCTAACATGGCTTGGGTCCTTGGCGCATACTCTGGTAGCATCCCAAGCACCCAAACATGCACTCAGGTAAGAGTTGGAAGAACAAGAGGTTGCCAGGAATGATTAAGCATGCAAACAATCAACATTAAAGGCATTAATAATTCAAGGACTAAAGCATGTTAATTGTATTATTAGTTATAACACTCAAAAAGTGAATGATTTAATATTGTTAGAAGAAGGAAAAAACGCCGAAATTTGTAAGGGAATTAAACTTGTATATTTTCTATATACTATAAATTCCCTTAATTTGAAAGGAAAAGAAAAAATTTAGAATAGAATCACCTTGAAATTTCTTCACTTTGTTGTTACCATTTTGTACCATTTTTCTTAAGGTTATTGTGTGATTTATCTAATTTATTTAGCGTACTTATTTGTTTAATCCTATTGTTTGTCTAAGAATGTTGAATTAGTGTTGGATGAAATTTTGCTCCAACATGTTAATCAAATCACAGAGTAGTAATTACAATTACTAATTGGTTATTTTGTAAACCCAGTTATTCTTTTTTTAAAAGTAAAATCCAAAGGTTGTATTACAGAGAAACCAAGTCCAAACGGACTGCCCTGTAAATCCATTTAGAGAAGTATATCAATCTAAGAACAAAAGCCTCGGACATTGAACCAAAATGAGCAAAAATGTGGGTAACACTATTCAAACAACAGGATCCAGAAATACAAACGCAATCTAGTAGGTCAAGCCAATCACAAATATTAGCAGCCAAGGAACCAAGGAGGCTCAAAGATTTCTAACCTTCCCATCAGCAACCACTTTGCACACATCAAATTCAGCAAGTCTGGCCTTCCAACTATTTTGTAGTGCAAAATTGTGAGCCTTTTACAAAGGGCACGGCATTCGGCCACCAAAGGAGAGCAATTCCCACCGGCGACTTGGAAAAAGCGTTAAGAACTACCACTGCATCATCAATACATCCCTAGGACCATCCCTAACAGTAAAGAGTTCATTTGAGAAATACATTAAAAATAATAAATTCTAACTGGTACAGTGTAAATTTCTTACATGCTATAGTAAAAAAATAAAAGTTTTCTACAGTGTAAAGTTCTTATATGTTATATTGTTTACGTTTTGACGTGCTTCCCAAACAAACTCAAAACAATTATCAAAGTTTCTCACAGCTGCATAGACATAGAGCTTGGCTGATCCAAGTGGCGGACCATTTTAGAGGGCCTACATAACTTTTTTTTTTTTTTTAATACAAACTTCATTAACAATAAAAATAAACTTAGTCGTATATAACCCATCTTAATTTGACTCCGTCAAATGACTAGATCCACCAACAAGGGCGAAGCGTAGCATATGGATAAAATTCAAGTGTTAAAACTCAAAGAGGAAATAGCCTACTCCTTACAAAGACCAGATCTCAACAAGCCTTGTTACAAGAAACCATAATAGTTAATGGAACCAGTGGAATGAAAACAATGGTCTACGCAATCTTGGAGCAACTAGCCAGTTATATTTTATAGTTAATTAACTACCAAATTGAAGTGTTTTTTTAGATGAATTCAAGTGTTCCTCCTCATATAAATTGTTGTTAAAGTGATGCTAAATGCTAATTATTAATTATTAATTATGACAAGTATTAACAAGTCATTGAATAAAAGCGGTGGTATTTTCTTGTTAATGGACTGCCAAATACCAATGTTCGCCTTTATGTAACTTATGTTACGAAAGAACAAAGCCACATCATTTAGCCAATAAAATTCGGTGCTAATTAAATGCCAACTATTTTCACAGAAGAGTAATGACAAATTATTAACTGGTCATTAAGTAAAAGTGGGTTATTTTCTTATTAATGAAATGCCAAGTCAAAGTGTTCCTCCTCCTAAATTTTCCGTTATGAAATAAAAGGAGTAACTCTATATGGAAGACTTCATCACTCCTGGAAATAACGTTTCTAAGTTGAGATTAGCTCAATTGATGTTTAGTCGGTGCGTAAGTTGTTTTCAGTGTAATTTTTTTTAACCAATAAATTTATGTTTTGTATAAGAAGAAAAAAAATACACATGCCAATAAGGATGTAAATCTAGAGAAGATTCATTTGAGGAATTATTGTTATATATCATGATGTTGCCCGAAATATAAGTTTTTACACTTTTTCTTTCATTTAAATGAGAAAAGAATGTGTAGCTATAATAGGTATGTACAGTCTGATATTATTGGTAAACAGCTTAATATTAACTAGATATAAAATCGCATCGAATATTCTAGAATCATAATGTATGGAAACTACGAAACAATATTCCCAAAAAATGATACATTCTAATTTAAAAAGGTATAAATATCTTACCAAAAGAGAAATTGAACAACAAAGGGAATAAAATCCTTTTTGGCTAAAAAACTTGACGATGACGTTGCAAGTATTCAGTCAGCAGATAGGTACATTCCCCCACAGATTGCAACGTATTTTAATTTTGGAAATTCGATTATTACTATGATTAATTTCTCATGGTGGTTCTAATTTAATTCTCTAACAAGCCAACGCATAGATTTTCTCTCACTAAAAAAAAACACTGACATAAAAGCCAAATATTTATTATTTCTAAGAACTAATATTTTTCCATGATTATTAAAAAAAAAAAAAAACCTTCCATATATAATTGACTCTCAACACTAGATTTTTTTTTTTTAATGTCTAAAAAAGTTGAATTTGCGTTAATTCAGTCAAACCTTTTCTAGAACTTTTTACGTGTCACTCAAAACCTTCATGGCAACCATAAATAAGTTGCCATGCAAAACTTTACATTACAAAATTACCAAAAATGAGAAAACAAACTTTTCACCTATAAATTTCACTCTTTTCTCAACCTCAATCCATCACTTTCTTCTTGAAAAATTCCTTTCCTTAATCCCAAATCTCAAAACCTTAAACCCTAAACTTTTTTTTTTTTCCTGTGCTCTTATCAACAACAATGGCGGGTCTTGGTCGAAATTTGAGCCATGGACAAAACCAATCGCAGCAACGACCTTCGCCTTATAGTCGTAAGCAACTGACTTGTCATTTGTGTGGCCGTGTGATGTTGAGCACCCATGCCCTGATAGCCCACATAGAGACTCACTTGGTGCAAGAAGATATGGCCTCAGGACCAAGGCAAAACCACCCCAACCAACCACCAAACTTGCTCAATATTGCTCCTCGGCCTCCTAACAACCCTTTTGTTTGTTACCCTAATTTCCGGCCTGGCTTTCCTCTTACATTGTGGCCCACTATTCCTGGACCGGCGGTGCAACACCCCGTGGCCATGCTGTCGCCAATCAATGTTTCTCTTGGCAACAGATCACAAAATCAAGTCTTCAATTTCATTCATCCGGCACCAAAGGCGAAGCTACCCGTGCCTTCTCCTCCGGCGAGAAACGGTGGTAATAAGCCTGTGAAGCAAGCGCAAGAATCCGCGGTGGAGGAGAATACGGTTGATAACCCCACCAAGCCATTGATCAAGCAGTTGGAGCACCCTATTCCCAAAGTGGTAGGGTTTGTGGACCTAGAAGAGGAAACTGAAGAAGACAAACTGGATTTGACCTTGAAATTGTGAAACCCTAAGGCATGAGTGATTTTGTGTTTCTCATGCAAATTCCAATTTGGGTTTTCTTTTCTTTTGGTTTTCTTTAGAGATTTTGTTTGGTTCAAATTGTAAAAGGGTGTATTCAACTCTTTTTTTCCTTTTGTTATTGTTGTTCTTTCCCGAAGAGTATTTTATATCTTTCTGTGGCTTATTTACTAGTTGAATAGGCGTTCTTTTTTGTTACATGAATAATATCTTATTCATCCTTTTTTGTCCTAAATTTCCAAAGAGATCATGTCATTTTAATTTCCTGCGCTTTGTTTCCGTTCTATTAACTTTTATTGAAGGCTAAAAAACTGGAGAGTAATTGTGTTTTCTTAACAAATTCTTTGTGCCGTTAATTGCTAATTAATGCAGGAAATGAGAAGTAATAATAGAGTGCCCACTGCTTTAGTTTTTAATGGAAATTGCGGAAAACTTTTGGTACTTTTCTCTTTTTAAGTTATTTATGGCGACACTGCAAAGAACAGATTTTGCCATTGCGAAACAGCAAAGAAAAATTATCAATACCTAATACTTATCTCTAATTATGTCTCTAATAAAAACATATCTCTAATTAGGTTAAAAACGTTATATAATAACATATATGGAAGTTTGTTTGTGATCCACATATGTTAATTGAAAAGAATTTTCCAAATAAAACGCGCTGCTTATGAGCTTCTTATATTTGTGTGTATTACCTTTCTTGATTTAAGCTTTTCATGTGAGCATCGCATCACCACATCATTACATCGTCATATTGTTACATCAATTATTTTATTGTCGTAGCGCGTCTTGTTACTCGAACATTAGCTCAACATGTTTTTTACGGGTGTGTTTGGTACGAGTATTTGAGTAGAGTATTTGAATGAAGATTTAAATTTTTGTGAGAGAAAATACTGTAATAAAATAATTCAAACCGTGATTTGAAAACTGAAACAAACACACTCACATCCCTTCTTACCCGAAAAAAGCTAGAGCACTTTGCATTCTTAGACTGATAATTATCTTTTGGCTAACCTAACCTTTTCTATTTCGTGAGACCAACAAAAGATAATATAAGAATATTCACCTACCGTCGATCGACTACGCTTTTATAAAACCTAATATTAGGCCCTGACTCACCCTCCCAACTTTTATAAAACCCCCACCAATTTCTTTATTTTGAATTCAGGAAAAAAAATATGGACACTTACACGCGCACGGATATATATTTATATAATGTATATTCTTTTAAAAGTATACATATGTACGTTATTATAGTTTGGATTACATAATATGTATCCGTTTGTTTTCTTTTCAAATTGATATTGTATATAAAAAATTTATTTCTAACATTTTAAAGCGTTTTTTAAATAAAAGAATGAATATTCCCTTCATATTTTAAAGGAGATGGTTAATAGTAGTAATAATAATAGGAAGTGAAATCTACAACTAATTCTTACGACGATGAGAAGAATTTAATGCTCAGAGGCAGGTAACGGGGATAAATAACCTTGCTTCATTTTACACTCATTTGCCAATTTTGCTAATAACATGCCAATTTTGCTAATAACATTCCACTAATGTGGTTTAATTAAAAGATTTTTTTTCCTTGGGCATTAAGTTAGACTGCTAACCCGCTTACGTGCATATGTATAGTTGGAAATTTTAATATATTTGACGCTGCGGAAGAACCAAAAAAGAACACTATTTTTCCATTAGAAAAATGACGTTACTTGAGAACCGCAAATTAATATTAATGTTAATACTATTTTTTTGCTAGTATTTTTTTTTTCAAGAAGCTAGTAATTAAAAAACAAGTGCTCAATAGTACCATATATAAATGCGTGTATATATTCAATCAAATGGAAAATATAAGATAAATTGGCATGATTAACAAGGTTATGTACCCAAGTTTCTATAGCTAGGTCAGTCTAGTAAATGTCATATAATTGTATCATTTGTTTAACCGGTTCACATAATGGTTCAAACCCTTTTACTATAACGTTTTTTCTCGTAAAAATTTAAAATTCTTTTCAAATATACGAGCCAGATGGGCAAAAATGAACTTAATTTTTTTTTAAACAGTAGCAAAGCTAGACTGATACACAGCAGGGGCATACACAAAACATATTTCGTCAAGCGTACGCTATAATGAAAATGTGTACAATCCAGTGAGGCGCGGTATATGCAATCTATAACAGGGGCATATACAAAATTTATCGTTGTATTGTTACCTTGATTACTTTAGTACCGTAGCGTCTTGTTACTCAGAATATTGGCTCAACGTATTTTCTAAATCCCTTCTTATTCTAAAAATGCAAGAGCACTTTGCATCCTTAAACTGATAGCTATCTTTTAGCTAACCTAACCTCTTTCATCTTGTGAGACTAACTAAAGATAATATCAAAATATTCACTTGCCGTCGATCGACAATGCTTTTTGACCAAATATTAGGCCCTGACTCATCCTCCCAACTTTTATAAAACCCTCTACTAATATATTTATTTTGAATTTATATAAAAAAAAAAGATATGGACACTTACACAAGCACGGAAAAATATATTTATATAATGTATTTTTTTAAAACATACATATGTACGTTATTATTGTTTGGATTATATAATACATACCCGTTTGTCTTCTTTTCAAATTGATTTCGTATATAAAAATTTCATTTCTAACATTTTAAAGATTTTTTTAATAAAAATGTTAAGGTTTATCTTTTGTGTTGCCATATTTCGTTACATTATTCAAGAAGTTTAAAAATCAAATTCAAGATCATTTACACGTTTTTATCTTACAGAATCTAGATCAAGGATAATTCAAATTGGAGATAATTCAAATAAGAGATAAGGATAAAGTTTTGAAGAGAAATTCCTAGTTCAAGGATAAAGTTTTGAACAGAAAATCCTAGTTTAAATTGGATTCAATCTTAAAATTTGAAAAGGATTCGATTTTAGTTTTTGTAAAAGAGGAGATTGTGATTGACTTCAAGGATAATTTATGGATATATTCTAGGAGATTTAAATCAAGAAACGCTGTAAAAATCATCAAGATACACTTGAGAAAATCATATCAAGATCTTAACAGAAGAGGTTGTTTTGAAATTGCAACTTTAGATAACGATTTCGAATTTCAAATGACCAATCCAAGATCAAATTGAGATTATGAAAGGAACTCTATATAAATTTCACTTACCAAAGTGTTTAGCACGTTTAGAGAGCTTGGTTTACATGTAGGGTTTTAAAGAAAAGTCTTAGCATTCTTTGGGAGAAGAAGAAAAATTTTTCGGGAGAAAACACTCTGCATGTTGATGCTTACCGTAGTCCGGTGTCGGATCAACACCGCGTGCGGCTGCGCATGGTCTGACTCTCCTTTGGTCCGCCTCTGCCAGGTCGGACGTACCTGCAACAAGAGGAGGGACGCTTCAGAGGCAATAGAAAGGTTAGTCAATGGACAAGGGCTCTCCGATGCTCGAGGTAGGGTTTGCTCGGCAGAGGGCGGCAACCAGTTTGGTGGGAAGAAGTAGTCTCTCTAGAATGTCATAAATGCATCCTATTTATAGGCCACCGCTTGGACCGGGTGTTGAGGCGGGTTTTACCCACGACCCGGGTGTCACATCAAGGTGTGTCAGGCAGCAAGTGACAAGTGTCGCATCCCCCGTCCAATGGATTGGATTCCATCGGACGGTGAGTTATCTGCCGTGTGTTAGCCTATAATAGCGAGTAACAGCCTGCTTAGCGAGTGAGATTCATCCGACCCGAGCTAGTGTATAGTCCGCGGTGGCAGCCTATTTGGCATGTGGCCTCAGAGGCCATGAGAGGCACCTCGGAAAGGCGTACGTTGCGTTGGGAGCTGATAGCAAGCTTACTGGAGATTCTGCCGAGCTTATTAGCCGACCACCAAAGTTTATCTCCTCGACGGTGGAGCCGAGCTCACCCTCAACACTGCACATAGAAGGGATTCAACATGCACAGAATTAGAAGATGAGTGATGCTCGCTAGATAGATCTATCTAAGAATTGCATTTCAAACGTGACAATTGAAAGTGGGAGTCTTGATGTTATATAAATCCAATTGGTAATTATAAGCTAGGCATGGCCCGTGTAGATGTAGTAACGACCAAACCTCAATAACAATTACTTGTATTCTTTATTTACTTTTTGTCTTTAGTAAATTTAATTAACCTGACTTTAATTAAATTTGGTAAATATTAAAAACCAAATCCTTCAATTGATATTAGAACAGAATCACTAACTCTTGTTTGGTGAGATTTTGGGGAAAAGATCTTGTTTTTATAGGCAATGGAACTTCGAAGAGAAGGTGGATCAATTACATGCCCTCCAAAACTAGATGATTGAACTATTTCTACTAAAAAGCCTGAATGAGAGTTTTCATCAAGACCATTGACAAGAAGGCATGGCGTGTTGTCTTGCTAGGTTGGACGTATCCCACCCAAACTGATGATGACAAGATCAAAACCATGAAACCTAAAGAAAAAGGTCTGCTAAGGAAAAGCATTTAGCAAATACTAATTCTAAAGCTTTAAATGTAATTTTCAATACAGTCGATGCCAATCGATTCAAGCTCATCTCAACTTGTAAATCTGCAAAGGAGGCATGGAATATTTTCCAGACTGCTCATGAAAGAACCTCTACTGTCAAACTATTAAAACTCCAAATGCTTGCCTGTAGGTTTGAGAATCTTAGAATGCATGAGAATGAGACAATCGCTAACTTTAATTCTAAACTTTTTGATATAGCCAATGAAGCCTTTACTCTTAGAGAAAAATATTCCGACACCAAGCTCGTTAGAAAAACATTGAGATCACTACCAAGGAGGTTTTCTTATAAAGTCACAAAAATTGAAGAAGCCTGTGATGTTAAATCTATGAAACTGGATGAATTGATGGATGGGGTCACCGCAAACTTTTAAGATAAATCGGAAGCAGAACAAGAAAGAGAAAAGCATAGCTCTTCAAGTCGAAGTTCAAAATCCCATTGAAGAATATGATTTTGATGAGACATATGACACAGACGATTCTTTTGCCTTGTTGACTAAGAATTTCAATAAAATTTTGAAGAAGCTAAATCAGAAAAATAAATCCGTCACTTCTGGACAACCAAAGAAATTTTAGAAAAACAACGCTGCCCC
This sequence comes from Artocarpus heterophyllus, assembly GCA_025403435.1. NCBI lineage: Eukaryota > Viridiplantae > Streptophyta > Magnoliopsida > Rosales > Moraceae > Artocarpus > Artocarpus heterophyllus. The sequence continues at coordinate 9,845,648 of CM046341.1, forward strand.
CAATATCTCTGAATTCAAGAAGAAAAACAAAGGAATACAGTGTAGTGAATGTGAAGGTTATGGCCACATTCAATCTGAGCGCGCCAACACCTTCAAAAAGAAAGGGAAATCAATAAACGTCATTTGGAGTGACGAGGATTCAGATGGCAGTGAAGAGGATGCAAAGGAACATGTGAGCAACTACGTTGATATTACTGCCAATGAAGTTTCTACTTGCCAAGTCACAAAGGAACTCACAACCTCAAAGCAACTTGCTAGCGAGGTCGCAAACAAATTAAGTTGCAACCAACTTGACGAACTCATTGATAAATTTGATTTTGAATCTAATTGCAGTAGGGAAGATGATGACCTGAGGAAAGGGGACATTGAAAAATTATACCAGCTTGCGTACAACAAGTGGGTATATGTCTGTAAAATGAACAAATCCCTCGAAGAAAAAATTGCTGAACTTATTAAAGAAAAAGATGTGCTGAAAAGGGCTGCAAGTAATTATGAATTTTTGGCTGCTGAGAAGGAGAAGAAACTTCAAGAAACTCAATCTGAATTGGAAAATAGCAAAATGCGCTAAGAATGCTAAATTCAGGCACAACCAAGTTGGATCACATATCAACTTCCCGGAAAATCTAGTAGTGGATACATTGGTGAATGCTCAACCTCAAAGATAGTATTTGTGAAGGAAACTCCAAAGCCTGACCTTTGCACCATCTCTGGTAAGAAATCGATTCCCTTACCTTCTAGGCATTAATCTAAAAGGTTTGTTCCAATTTGTCATTATTGCAGTTTTCTTATACATATAACACCTACATGCTATAAGTATTTAAATGCATTGAAAAAAGGATTAAGAACTGATTCATTGTTTTCCCCTAAAATAAAAAGGACTCCTAAATCTAAAATAAGAACTGCTTTATTGTAAAGCCCATAAGCTACTAACTTAGTATGAGTTTAATGAGTGGATCATTACAAGAAAAACCACATTTAACGACATATTATTTACGACATGTAGTTTTTAAATGTCGTTGAAAAGAACATACAACGACATCTCCAATAAAGATGTCATTAATGACATTTGAAACAACAATTAATGATATTTATATATATACCGTATTAAAGCTCTCATTTTAACGACAATAGTTTAATGCTGTTAAATTATTTAATGACAAGTATAAGATGTCGTCAAAGCCTTGGAGATTCTACGATACTTCTTATAGATGATATTGGTCAAGATGTCGTCCATAAGGGGTGTCGTAGAATCTCCAAGGTTTTAACGACATCTCTTACTTGTTGTTAAATAATTTAACGACACTAAACTATTATAGTTAAAAGGAGACCTTTAATACGGCGTCTATATAGATGTCGTTAATTATTGTTTCAAATGTCATTAACGACATGTTTGTTGGCAATGTCGTTGTATGTACCTTTCAATGACATTCAAAAACTACATGTCGTAGATAATATGTCATTAAATGTAGTTTTTCTTGTAGTGGATATCTGATACTGACTCAACAGTGTTTTATGGGATCTTAGTAGAAAAGTATATAAAGACATTATAGGTTATAATATCCAAGGCATTAAATCATTCTACAGCTTTCTCCTCTCCCCATCAAGAAAAGAAAAAACCTATTAAAGAACTAAGGTGATTTGATTAAGAAAGACAATAATCCGTTCACCTATCATCATAGTAATTCCATAAAAGAATCGATAGTTGCTTTCATAGCTACATATATTTATTCTTTAATTTAGTTTATTAATAATTTGACATTGTAGGATCTTAAAACTATGATATGTTATTGTAGGGTTCTATAGAATTATAAATGTTTAGAATTAAGAATTCTAACACTAAATGGACACAAATGGGCTTAATTCTTAAAAAAAAAAAAAAAAAAACGTATTTTTAAACAAGGACAGAGATAGACTTCTGCTTAAGTGGGACATATACAAAATCTATTTCTTGAAGCATATGATAAAACAAAAATGTGTACAATCTAATGAGGCGTGAACGAAAAAATTATATATATTTCAGTATGGAATAAAATAAAAAATCACAGATTTCCAAAGGTCAATTTAAAAAAAAAAAAAAAAAAAAAACCTCGGTGGCGCAAATTTATGAATCCCACTAATTTTGTCAACGTCTAATATTAGTCATACCCGTCCTTTTTTCTTGTTCTCCCATGTGTCATTTTTCTCAATCATGTGTAACTCCTTCACTAGCTGTGCTACAATCATGCTTATCCATAGAAGATAAAGTTGTTATTTTTTCTACTTTACTTTCGCTTAAGTGTTTTTATAAGGCGCTTTCATTGCTTAAATTCAATACATACTAATTAGCTTCTTTAGAGTCTGAGGAACTGGAATTTGAAGGCTCCATAACTAGCTCTTTTGCAAGAAAAGTAGAGCTTATTATTGTGCTTTTCTAAATTCATAAATGTTTATTTTTATTTTTATTTTTGTGAGTTATGGGAAGTTTGTTGATGGACCATATTAAGAAGCAGGCGTCTTCGTTTATTCAAGACAAATACAAAAGTTCTAGGTTCGCCTTAACTGATGTTACCGGAGCTGAACTGTAAGTCTTAATTTTCTCTTATAGATCAGAATGATTTGAAGGAAGACCCCCCCTTTTTTTAATACAGTTTGAATGTGAAAATTAGACACAAGATTTATAATATTTCAGCTTATTAACCACTTGTAGATATCATATTGAGATTCGGAGAGAGAACATTATAACTAAATAACTAACTGCAACTCCAATTTCGCTTTGGCTCATAAACTTTGAATCAGGACATATGTACTCCTAAAGAAATTTTCTTAATTAAAAACATGCTTTTCAACATAACAACAACAACAACATGCCTAGCTTTTTTTTCCTGAAGATGTAATTTATTTTTTTGTTAAATGACGAGAAAGGACATCTAGGATCAAGAACTCGAGCATTGTTGAAGATACATACGCATATAGATACATATATGAATTAGGGCTGAAGAAATCATTTGTCCTTCCTACAATTTTATCTAATTATGCTAATTTTTTTTATTGATATGTTTGTGATAATTTTACATGTTCAATATTGTAACCACGTACTTTTTATATTGTATTACGAAGGTTGGATGAGGAAGCAAACAAATGGTGCCAGTGTAGCCCTGATGCTAGAACCATGACTAAAATTGCTGAGGCATCTTATGGGGTCGACGATTATTGGAGAGTTGTTGATGTTCTCCACAGGAGGTGATGATGTCCATTTGTTGCTTTAAATTCGACTAGGATTAAGATGCTATTACTCTAACTATATCCATATATTATATATATATATATGAATGATGAGAAAAGATATAATTGATATAAGACATAGCTAGATTATTCCAATTAATTAAGTTTGCACCACTCGATCCTATACTAAAAACCATCCAATTGCTATATTATTAATAAAAGTAAAAAAGGCGTTACAAAGAAAAAATAAATAAATAAATCCGGTCCTGAATTGAAACTTGAATATATATATATATATATATATATATTGTATAAGTATGGTTTCAATATATAGATATATTGACACTTGCATATCTTGTACGTGATAATTGAAGTGGTTTCAATATATAGATATATTGACACTTGCATATCTTGTACGTGATAATTGAAGTAATTTTCGAACACCAAATGCAGGTTCTATTGCGTTGACTGTAAGGAATGGAGGCAAGCGTACAAGTCGCTTATGCTTCTTGAGTTCTTACTAACACATGGTCCTGAAGATTTTGCGGAAGAATTTGTGTGTGACACTGATGTCATCCACGAGCTTGGATCATTTCAGTACATAGATGACAAAGGGTATATAACTTTTATAAATAATACTCATACTTTGTTAAAAAGAAAAAATGCATATATAAATATATATATGGATTGTATATTTCTTATATATTTTTTCATAGTGCCACTGATTTTGTCGTGTGACAACGTGGGATGTGATGAACTAATGCACAAGTTTTTTTTTTTTTTCTATTGTCATTTAGGTTCAACTGGGGTCATAATATGCGGAGGAAATCAGAAGAGAGACTCAAACTTATAGGAGGAGAAAAGAGAGTATTGAGAGAAGCGCGTTTGAGAGCACTTAAAAGTGACAAGAGAAATCCAAGGATTTGGAGGTTCAATAGTACAGGTTTCGCCTTCATCCTCGTCGTCCTCGGCCTCTGAATCGTCGCAAAATTCATCATTTGGCTCATTTTCTACTAGTGACATGAATTATGAGATAGAAAAACTTCCACAATTTCCAAGTACTACCAAAGAAGTTGTGGAGAGTTATTCACAAGGCGGAATAGATGATGAGAAAGACAATATTTATTCAAGCAATAAAAATGTTAATGGATTGCAGTACGTTTGGGATTGCCCGTCAATCCAAGGCACAAAGGCTCTTTTCTTGAAGGGAAAGATGAAGAAGAAGAAGAAGAGAAAGAAGGAGGTAATGGTTTTCTTGATGGAATTTTCTCAAAGATTACTGGTTTCAGTCCTCCAAGGGGTAGCAATGGATTTAGGGGTGTCTCTGATGTTGGGAGGGTAGACAAGAAGAAATTCAATAGGCAATTTTCAATTTGGTATTAACAGTCATATATACACACACATATATATATATATATATATATATATATATATGGTAATTGTACAGGCTTTATTACACACAAATAAAGAAAAGAATACGTCATAACGTTTTTGTTTCGAATTTTGATGCAATACATATTGTCATAGTATTGTTATTCAAATCAAAATATCTCAATGCCAATTCAAATCAAACAACTACTCTCATGTTATACATTTCCATTTATCATATATTGAGCCAGTGACGGATATAGAACCTAAATCCAGTGGGGGTACACACTAAGACATAAATTATAAACTAAATTAGTAGCAAAATTAAGTTTCTTAATGACATCATTACTATTGAATAAAGTAAGCAACATATTACAATTGTCTTTGGTGGCGTTTCATATTTTGAAACCGTTATATGATAACCTTATTATTATTATTATTTTTAAGGAATAACCTCATCATCAATGCTATTAAAAACGTTTTTTTTTCATGTACACAATAATAAATTGGCATTCAATTTGCATAAATGATTCACTAGACCAACATATCTTGGGCTACGGTGTATATGTCATGACAGCTAATAAATTTTTGATTCGAAGAGCACCCTTGTTGGCTTGTAATGGGAATTTATACTGTGCTTGTTCCCATGATTCTTTTCTTTATCAGCCAAACCTATTATGCTATTAAAAAAAAAAGATATTATTGTTGTATTTATTTTCTTTTAGTTGACATATCATACTCCACCGTATTAATCACAATGACCTCTAATATAAAATTTAAAGTTTGAATTCACTAACCTATTACAAGGACCGGAACATAACGTTAATTTATTTTATGTAATAACAATTTATAGTGTATTTATTAGCTATACATTTTTCAAGACATTTTTCAGTGTAAAATGTCCTAATATTAAAAAAAAAATCATGCCTTTAGTGGAAAGGGTTATAAAATGAGAAAGTTTTTTTTTTTAGTTCTTAATTTAGTTTTGTTTGCTTTTGCATTTGTTTTTCTTTATAATTTCTAGACTCTGTGTGTTTGAGTTTTTTAAGACCTTTTTTTTTTATTTTTTTAATAAAGTTTTTTTAGATGTTGTCAGTTGTTCTCCATATTTCCCAAAAGCCAAGTAATTTTATGTTGCGTTTGAAGTATGATTTGGTAGTATGGCGCATCACAGGTCAACTAGAAGGGACATAGGCCATAAACCAAGACCTGCCCTTTTTAATGCAGCCAGTTCAGCCCTCCTATTGTAGCTTTTCTTTCTTCATTGTTCTTTTGATATGTCTCTCGCAATATTGTTGACTGTTGTAACTGATCTTTTAAAGAGGCCATAAAAAGTGTTGCTTCTTAAGGAAAATTCTTTAGTAAGATAACGAAAATAACATGTCAATTTTTAACTATTGAATCCTGTCAAGTGTTAAATTAACATATTTTATTTAATTTATATTATTTAAATATGATTTGATAGTTCAAAAATACTCTATCTATAAGGTTTTTTTTTTTTTTTTTAATTTCTTGCTACAGAATTCTCTCCTTTCTTTCTGAATATATACACTCTTTTTTCTATTTCTTCTTTTTTTTTTTATTTAGGTTTTCTTCTATTCCAAATTTCTTTGGTACAAAGGATTTGATTCGCCTCCAATTTCTTTTCTCCCAGGACAAGTTTTTCTATGGTTGTATCTTGCGGAGAGAGCAAAGAGACTGGTTTGAAAGAGGCTAACCATGAAAGTAGCCCAATTCAAATATTTAGGGGCAGGCATGTATTAGAAAATGGGAAGTTACAGAGGACTTGAATAAAAATCAGAAATATATAGTAAACTATTGTGAAGACAAGCCTAAATTAGTATTTTAATTCTAGGAAAAAAAAAAAAAGAAGGGAACAAGCTGGATTGTGACTAATTGAAGTTGAACTTTAAATGCGGAACAACTACCATCTCAAAACAGAAAGAATGAGGCTCTATTACACCTGCATTGAAGTATATGTGTCGTGCACGTAAGCATGAATGCCCATAACATCTGACTAGAAAAAATGCCCAGGATTTTATTTTATTTTATTTTTCTCCCTATGCCAAATAAAAAGTTGCATAAAAATTACTAAGTTAAAGTTTTAAAAACTTAAGTAAATAGTATATTTAGGAGAAAATCTGAATTTAAGTTGATTCAATTTCTTCTCAATTGAAACATAAACACCCACTCTCCCTTTATGGCATCGATGTTTGGTTGTCGCAGTGGTCGTTACAAAACCTAATTGTGTGATGATTGACGAAGCTTTTCGATGTTGATTGTAGGGGTTGATGTGGCACTACAACACTGGACGTTTTTTTGTGACATCGATGTTTGGTTGTTGCAGTGGTCGTTGCAAAACCTAATCGTGTGATGATTGACGAAGCTTTACGATGTCGATTGTAGGGGTTGATGTGGCGCTACAACACTGGAGGTTTTTTTGTGACGGTGCCAAGATTTTACATTTTTCTTCGACGACGACAATGTTATGATTTCTCAATCTCCTCCTCGATTTCAACTTTGGCAAGCGATTTTTTCTGGTGGCATTTGATTTCGTCTTCAGCTACAACAATAGTCCTCTTCTCCGGCGGAGATTCTCCTAGGTGGAAACGTGAGATAGATCTAGGATTAGCAAACCTGTAATTTTGTAATTTGGGGGAATTTTGTTCATTATTTTATCTGGATTTATACCCAAAAAGCTTAATGGTTTATTATTTAATAACATATAATTTACTTTCAAATGTCTCCAAATTTGGCTTATTTATTACAATTTTCTTTTCTTTCTTTTATGGGTTAATTTAAGGCGATGACCGACATATCAACCACTATTTATAGATCCTTAAATCGAACAAAAAATATAAAGTTGTGGAGCTAGAAACAACAAGCGGATATATCTTTTAGGTACTTGCAAATTAGAAATTAATAAGTTAAAAGGGAAGTTGTTTAAGAAATTTGAAATGAGAAACTCATGGGCTGCAAAACAAACCTATGAGGCGAGGATTACTAGAGATAACGAGGTCTTAAAATTATCACAGAAAATTAGTTGTTTAGCACTGACAGCATAGTTAGTGAATACTCTTTTAGCTAGTTACTTTAAATTATTCAAAAACCAATTACTTTTGACGAAGCAAGAGTGAGCTTATATGACAAAAGGGCCTTATGCTTCTGTTATGTCATGGGTTATAAGAGACAAAATATAGCACATATTTTGGAGATAGTAAGTAAATAATTTTGGAAAGCGATTAATTTTTAGAAAATACGTGAGGGATTTTACAAATTTAACCTTAGAATTTTAGAAAGTTAGACTTCGTCTTACAGGGTTGTGTGGTTGTTGACGTGGCAAGTGATATTGATAGCAGGAAGAATACCAATGGAAATATGTACACGTTGTACAATACGTCAGTTAGTTGGGTTTCTAAGTTGTACAAGATAGTTGCTCTTTTCACTATTAGGGCAGTATATGTCGTTGTGTCTAAAGCTAGTAAAAAGATGATATGATTGTCATTCTTTACCAGAAGAACTAGGCCGTATGCTTGAGGAGATTATGTTGCATTGTGACAATTAAAGTATTATTCAGATAGGAAAAAATTATGTTCATTATGCTTAGGATAAAGCATTTATATGTTTGGTATCATTTCATAAGATAAATTTTGAATGATAGAGCCTATAGCACTTGGAAAGATTTAGGGGAGTCGAAACCTAGATATGTTGATGAAAATTTTTTTGATTGAGAAACTAAAGTTATGTACATATTTAGTTAGACTTCTTTATTGTGAATGGGGTCGTTGTTGCAAAAGAGTAACTGTTTAGTCTCCACTTAGAAAATTGTTAATTTGTGGAGCTTAGTTATTACTCTGACGAGTATTGTTTTATGTGAAGAACATACAAATTGACCTTAAAAATTATAAAGACTATTATTTGTGATTTTCTCTTGTAAAATTCTTTATCATAATGATTTTTGTTGGAGGCTAAACCTTGTTTGTTCTTATTTTTGTTTTTTTTTTTTGCAACTTTTTTGCTTTCAATTAAACTAGGGAGTCTAATTTTTAATAGAAAGTCCCTCCTATTCTTCTTTTACATTATTAAGGAGCAAATTTTTATCCACAATAAATGCCGACAGACATTAATGCTGTACTTTTGAATTCAAACATTTTTCAAGTGGCTGTAGATGTATTCACTATTTATTTTTTTTTTGGAAATACTTTCTACTTTGGAATGACATATATCACTATCTTCTCATTTTATGATTGGACCCCAATACTATATGTCATCTGATTTGTCTCGGAATATTTTGTGATTTCATATCGCAAATGGACCAGAACACAAAATGTTTTTTTTTTTTTTTTTTGTGAAAAATTATTTATCAAAGCATGTGTTAGAATTCTCCCATGGACAATGTTTAATGGATGATGACCATCTGCTAATAGAAAGTTCTTGCCGAAACTTCTGCTTATCTCTGTTCGCGTCTAAATTTGTTGGCCCATTGTTGGGGTGTAAGTTCTAAACTTGGATGGGAATGTCTTTTCCTGTATATTTATATTAATTTCTTCTCCTTCTTCTAATGCTTTTTAAAAGAAGGTCATCCATTTTTTTTATTAAAAAAAAAATTTTATTCTTGGGGAGAATATTAATTGTTGGTAGTTATTCGTCCAAATGAATAAATAAATAATGGTTGATGTTGAAGTCTTGTTCAAAAATGAAAATTTTGTTAAGCTGATCTGGATCACATATTATCTTAGTATGCCTTATTTTAATAATTTGCTTAGTAAATATCCTTTTTTTTAATAATTAATTAAGAGTGTGGGATTCAAACTTTTCACTTTGTAATAAAGTTGAGTGTGGTTTTTTTGTTAGGTTATGCTTACAACTATTGTGTAAATAATCTTTTTTCCACTTAAATAATTAAAATAATAATATAAAAGTTTACTAATCTCTCCCTCTTTCCTCCCTCGTCTTTTTTCCATTCTTCCTTTTTCTTTTTTTTTTTCTTCTTCTTCCTCTTCTTCTTCTTCCCCTCCTCCTCCTCCTCCAACAAACCTAGTGCGTTGCCTCCCATCTCTAGCAAGCGTTGTCCTCTTTCAAAGAATCTTACATCTCGTCTCAAAAAAAAATAATGATAATAAAAGGATGTTTGTTAAAATCAGTTTTAACTAAAACTTTTAGTTGCTACAATATAAAACTCTTACATATTATAATGATTAAAAAAAGCGAATTGCAATGTTTCCATTCAAAAATTTTAGTTCCAAATCATAATTTCCCAAACACTCTATTAATTTATTTTCTCGAGCAAACTCATATGTTCTGGTCTCTCGTTCTTTAGATTCTCTCTTTTTTCTTCTCTCTCCACCTCGGTCAAACTTCGTGCGGCACCTGGTGAACCTTGTGCGAAGTTGGGCCATTCTTTGCAGCGCCTATGAGGAGTGCTTCATAATGATCACAACATCTGACTAATAAATGGTGAGATTTGATCTTTGTAACTAATGAATTTGACGAGCTTTAATAGCATTTCATCTAAATATGGCAATAGCACACGTAGATGATAATGGAGGAGTCTTGACAACTGAGTCCACCACTAGATCGGCCTCTTCTTGTTCTTGATTAATAGCTGAGTCCTGATTGTCAAGTAGGTTCTTTTAATTGATACAATGATCATTCGATTTTCGTCCTCTTAAAAATCTTCTAGTTATAAGCTAAAAATCAGATAAAAAATCATGCAACAATACATAAAATTGAAAAAATTTTAAAAAACTATTATAAGATGGAGGTTTAGATCAAACATAGCATTGCTATAAATTGGGATCTGTACGAGTACATATATTTATTTATTATGAAAACAAAATGAAAAAAAAAAATCTGAATAAATATGTTGCAGTCTTCCAGAAAATATGCATTTGGCTTTTCCATTTGAACAATTTGCTTTTACTTCTTCAAAAATAATTTTGCATTTACTACTTTTTTTTTTTTTTTTTTTTTTTGGGAAAGGAGTGGCCATCACATATTGATGAAACATTCCAACACTTGGACTATTTTAAACGGTGGACAAGTCATAAAAACAGAAGCTAATTTCTAGAATTAAAAATATTTATTTAAGGCAAATATTTACTTACGATGTAATTGATATAAGACATAGCTAGAATATTCCAATTAATTAAGTTTGCATCGCTCGATCCTATACTAAAAACTATCCAATTGCTATATTATTAATAAAAGTAAAAAAGACGTTACAAAGAATAAATAAATAAATAAATCCGGTCCTGAATTGAAACTTGAATATATAAATATATATTGTATAATTACGGTTTCAATATATACATATATTGACACTTGCATATCTTGTACGTGATAATTGAAGTAATTTCTAACACCAAATGCAGGTTCTATTGCGTTGACTGGAAGGAATGGAGGCAAGCGTACAAGTCGCTTATACTTCTTGAGTTCTTGCTAACACATGGTCCTGAAGATTTTGCTGAAGAATTTGTGTGTGACATTGATGTCATCCACGAGCTTGGATAATTTCAGTACATAGATGTCAAAGGGTATATAAGTTTTATAAATAATACTCATACTTCGTTAAAAGAAAAACAAATGCATATATATATATGTGTGTGTGTGTGTGCGCGCGCGCGCGCGTGTATATATGGATTGTATATTTCTTATATATTTTTTCATAGTGCCACTGATTTTGTCGTGTAACAACGTGGGATGTGAAGAACTAATGCACAAGTTTTTTTTTTTTTTTTCTATTGTCATTTTAGGTTCAACTGGGGTCATAATATGCGGAGGAAATCTGAAGAGAGACTCAAACTTAAAGGAGGAGAAAAGAGAGTATTGAGAGAAGCGCGTTTGAGAGCACTTAAAAGTGACAAGAGAAATCTAAGGATTTGGAGGTTCAAAAGTACAGGTTTCGCCTTCGTCCCCGTCATCCTCGGCCTCTGAATCGTCGCAAAATTCATCATTTGGCTCATTTTCTACTAGTGACATGAATAATGAGATAGAAAAACTTCCACAATTTCCAAGTACTGCCCAAGAAGTTGTGGAGAGTTATTCACAAGGCGGAATAGATGATGAGCAAGACAATATTTATATTTTCTCTTCAAGCAATAAAAATGTTAATGGATTGCAGGACATTTGGGATTGCTCTTCAATCCAAGAGACAGGCTCTTTTCTTGAAGGGAAAGATGAAGAAGAAGATGAGAAAGAAGGAGGTAATGGTTTTGTTGGTGGAATTTTCTCAAAGATTACTGGTTTCAGTCCTCCAAGGGGTAGCAATGGATTTAGGGGTGTCTCTGATGTTGGGAGGGTAGACAAGAAGAAATTCAATAGGCAATTTTCAATTTGGTATTAACAGTCATATATACACACACATATATATATATATATATATATATATATATATGGTAATTGTACAGGCTTTATTACACACAAATAAAGAAAAGAATACGTCATAACGTTTTTGTTTCGAATTTTGATGCAATACATATTGTCATAGTATTGTTATTCAAATCAAAATATCTCAATGCCAATTCAAATCAAACAACTACTCTCATGTTATACATTTCCATTTATCATATATTGAGCCAGTGACGGATATAGAACCTAAATCCAGTGGGGGTACACACTAAGACATAAATTATAAACTAAATTAGTAGCAAAATTAAGTTTCTTAATGACATCATTACAATTGAATAAAGTAAGCAACATATTACAATTGTCTTTGGTGGTGTTTCATATTTTGAAACCGTTATATGATAACCTTATTATTATTATTATTATTAAGGAATAACCTCATCATCAATGCTATTAAAAACGTTTTTTTTTTTCATGTACACAGTAATAAATTGGCATTCAATTTGCATAAATGATTCACTAGACCAACATATCTTGGGCTACGGTGTATATGTCATGACAGCTAATAAATTTTTGATTCGAAGAGCACCCTTGTTGGCTTGTAATGGGAATTTATACTGTGCTTGTTCCCATGATTCTTTTCTTTATCAGCCAAACCTATTATGCTATTAAAAAAAAAAGAAATTATTGTTGTATTTATTTTCTTTTAGTTGACATATCATACTCCACCGTATTAATCACAATGACCTCTAATATAAAATTTAAAGTTTGAATTCACTAACCTATTACAAGGACCGGAACATAACGTTTATTTATTTTATGTATTAACAATTTATAGTGTATTTATTAGCTATACATTTTTCAAGACATTTTTCTGTGTAAAATGTCCTAATATTAAAAAAAAATCATGCCTTTAGTGGAAAGGGTTATAAAATGAGAAAGTTTTTTTTTTAATTCTTAATTTAGTTTTGTTTGCTTTTGCTTTTGCTTTTGTTTTTCTTTATAATTTCTAGATCTGTGTGTTTGAGTTTTTTAAGACGCATTTTTTTTTTAATTTTTAATAAAGTTTTTTTAGATGTTGTCAGTTGTTCTCCATATTTCCCAAAAGCCAAGTGATTTTATGTTGCGTTTGAAGTATGATTTGGTAGTATGGCGCGTCACAAGTCAACTAGAAGGGACATAGGCCATAAACCAAGACCTGCCCTTTTTAATGCAGCCAGTTCAGCCCTCCTATTGTAGCTTTTCTTTCTTCAATGTTTCTTTGATACGTCTCTCCATGCAATATTATTTACTGTTGTAACTGATCTTTTAAAGAGGCTATAGAAAGTGTTGCTTCTTAAGGAAAATTCTTTAGTAAGATAACGAAAATACTATGTTAATTTTTAACCATTGAATCCTGTCAAAGTATTAAATTATCATATTTTATTTAATTTATATTATTTAAATATGATTTGATAGTTCAAAAATACTCTATCTATAAGGCTTTTTTTTTTTTTTTAATTTCTTGCTACAGAATTCTCTCCTTTCTTTCGGAATATATACACTCTTTTTTCTATTTCTTCTTTTTTTTTTATTTAGGTTTTCTTCTATTCCAAATTTGTTTGGTACAAAGGATTTGATTGGCCTCCAATTTCTTTTCTCCCAGGACAAGTTTTTCTATGGTTGTATCTTGCGGAGAGAGCAAAGAGACTGGTTTGAAAGAGGCTAACCATGAAAGTAGCCCAATTCAAATATTTAGGGGTAGGCATGTATTAGAAAATGGGAAGTTACAGAGGACTTGAATAAAAATCAGAAATATATAGTAAATTATTGTGAAGACAAGCCTAAATTAGTATTTTTAATTCTAGGAAAAAAAAAGAAGGGAACAAGCTGGATTGTGACTCATTGAAGTTGAACTTTAAATGCGGAACAACTACCATCTCAAAACAGAAAGAATGAGGCTCTATTACACCTGCATTGAAGTATATGTGTCGTGCACGTAAGCATGAATGCCCATAACATCTGACTAGAAAAAATGCCCAGGATTTTATTTTATTTTATTTTTCTCCCTATGCCAAATCAAAAGTTGCATAAAAATTACTAAGTTAAAGTTTTAAAAACTTAAGTAAATAGTATATTTAGGAGAAAATCTGAAGGGTGTATTCAACTCTTTTTTCCTTTTGTTGTTGTTATTCTTTCCCGAAGAGTATTTTGTATCTTTCTGTGGCTTATTTACTAGTTGAATAAGCATTCTTTTTTGTTATATGAATAATATCTTATTTATCCTTTTCTGTCCTAAATTTCCAAAGAGATCATGTCATTTTAATTTCCTGCGCTTTGTTTCGGTTCTATTAACTTTTATTGAAGGCTAAAAAAATGGAGAGTAATTGTGTTTTCTTAACAAATTCTTTGTGCCGTTAATTGCTAATTAATGCAGGAAATGACAAATAATAATAGACTGCCCACTGCTTTAGTTTTTAATGGAAATTGCGGAAAACTTTTGGTACTTTTCTCTTTTTAAGTTATTTATGGCGACACTGCAAAGAACAGATTTTGCCATTACGAAACAGCAAAGAAAAATTATAAATACCTAATACTTATCTCTAATTATGCCTCTAAAAAAACATATCTCTAATCAGGTTAAAAACGTTATACAATAACATATATGGAAGTTTGTTTGTGATCACATATGTTAATTGAAAAGAATTTTCCAAATAAAACGCGCTGCTTATGAGCTTCTTATATTTGTGTGTATATTTATTACCTTTCTTGATTTAAGCTTTTCATGTGAGTATCGCATCACCACATCATTGCATCGTCATATTGTTACAACATTTACTTTATTGTCGTAGCGCGTCTTGTTACTCGAACATTAGCTCAACATGTTTTTTACGGGTGTGTTTGGTATGAGTATTTGAGTAGAGTATTTGAATGAAGATTTAAATTTTTGTAAGAGAAAATACTGTAATAAAATAATTCGAACCGTGATTTAAAAACCGAAACAAACACACTCTACATCCCTTCTTACCCGAAAAAAGCTAGAGCACTTTGCATTCTTAAACTGATAATTATCTTTTGGCTAACCTAACCTTTTCTATTTCGTGAGACTAACAAAAGATAATATAAGGATATTCACCTACCGTCGATCGACTACGCTTTTATAAAACCTAATATTAGGCCCTGACTCACCCTCCCAACTTTTATAAAACCCCCACCAATTTATTTATTTTGAATTCAGGAAAAAAAATATGGACACTTACACGCGCACGGATATATATTTATATAATGTATATTCTTTTAAAAGTATACATATGTACGTTATTATAGTTTGGATTACATAATATGTATCCGTTTGTTTTCTTTTCAAATTGATATTGTATATAAAAATTTTAATTCTAACATTTTAAAGCGTTTTTTTAATAAAAGAATGAATATTCCCTTCATATTTTAAAGGAGATGGTTAATAGTAGTAATAATAATAGGAAGTGAAATCTACAACTAATTCTTACGGCGATGAGAAGAATTTAATGCTCAGAGGCAGGTAACGGGAATAAATAACCTTGCTTCATTTTACACTCATTTGCCAATTTTGCTAATAACATTCCACTAATGTGGTTTAATTAGAAGATTTTTTTCCTTGGGCATTAAGTTAGACTGCTAACCCGCTTACGTGCATATGTATAGTTGGACATTTTAATATATTTGACGCTGCGGAAGAACTAAAAAAGAACAGTATAAAAACGAACACTATTTTTCCATTAGAAACATGACATTACTTGAGAACCACAAATTAATATTAATGTTAATACTATTTTTTTGCTAGTATTTTTTTTTCAAGAAGCTAGTAATTAAAAAACAAGTGCTCAATAGTACCACATATAAATGCATGTATATATTCAATCAAACGGAAAATATAAGATAAATTGGCATGATTAACAAGGTTATGTACCCAAGTTTCTATAGCTAGGTCAGTCTAGTAAATGTCATATAATTGTATCATTTGTTTAACCTGTTCACATCATGGTTCAAACCTTTTTACTACAACGTTTTTTCTCGTAAAAATTTAAAATTCTTTTCAAACATACAAGCCAGATGGACACAAATGAGCTTAATTTTTTTTTAAAACGTGATTTTAAACAGTAGCAAAGCTAGACTTCTACACAAAAGGGGCATACACAAAATATATTTCTTCAAGCGTACGCTATAATGAAAATGTGTACATTTCAGTGAGGCGCGGTAAATGCAATCTATAACAGGGGCATATACAAAATTTATCGTTGTATTGTTACATTGATTACTTTAGTACCGTAGCGTCTTGTTACTCAGAATATTGGCTCAACGTATTTTCTATATCCCTTCTTATTCTAAAAATGCAAGAGCACTTTGCATCCTTAAACTGATAGCTATCTTTTAGCTAACCTAACCTCTTTCGTCTTGTGAGACTAACTAAAGATAATATCAAAATATTCACTTGCCGTCGATCGACAATGCTTTTTGACCAAATATTAGGCCCTGACTCATCCTCCGAACTTTTATAAAACCCTCTAATAATATATTTATTTTGAATTTATATATAAAAAAAGATATGGACACTTACACACGCACGGAAATATATATTTATATAATGTATTTTTTTTAAACATACATATGCACGTTATTATTGTTTGGATTATATAATATATACCCGTTTGTCTTCTTTTCAAATTGATTTCGTATATAAAAATTTCATTTCTAACATTTTAAAGATTTTTTTAATAAAAATGTTAAGGTTTATCTTTTGTGTTGCCATATTTCGTTACATTATTAAAGAAGTTTAAAAATCAAATTCAAGATCATGTACACGTTTTTATCTTACAGAATCTAGATCAAGGATAATTCAAATTGGAGATAATTCAAATAAGAGATAAGGATAAAGTTTTGAAGAGTAAATCCTAGTTCAAGGATAAAGTTTTGAATAGAAAATCCTAGTTCAAATTGGATTCAATCCTAAAATTTGAAAAGGATTCGATTTTAGTTCTTTTAGAAGAGGAGATTGTGATTGACTTCAAGGATAATTTATAAATATATTCTAGGAGATTTAAATCAAGAATCACTGTAAAAATCATCCAAATACACTTGATAAAATCAGATCAAGATCTTAACAGAGAATGTTGTTTCAAAATTGCAACTTTAGATAACGACTTCGAATTTCAAATGACCCATCCAAGATCAAATTGAGATTCTGGAAGGAGCTCTATATAAACTTCACTTTCCAAAGTGTTTAGCACGTTTAGAGAGCTTGGTTTCCATGTTCGGTCTTAAAGAAAAGTCTTAGCATTCGTTGGGAGAAGAAGAAAAAGTTTTCAGGAGAAAACACTTTGCACGTAGAAGGGATTCAACACGTATAGAATTAGAAGATGAGTGATGCTCGCTAGATAGATCTATCTAAGAATTGCATCTCAAAGGTGACAATTGAAAGTGGGAGTCTTGATGTTATATAAATCCAATTGGTAATTATAATATTTTCTGTCTTAGTAGATTATTCAATAGCTAGACATGGCCCCTGTAGACGTAGTAACGACTGAACCTTAATAACAATTACTTGTGTTCTTATTTACTTTTTGTCTTTAGTAAATTTAATTAACCTGAATTTAATTAAATTTGGTAAATATTAAAAACCGAATCCTTCAATTGATATTAGAACAGAATCACTAACTCTTGTTTGGTGAGATTTTGGGGAAAAGATCTTGTTTTTACAGGCAATGGAACTTCTAACCCTCTGTTTGGCATAGTGGTGTTATGAACAGTGTAAAGCTCTCACATGATACAGTAACAATAAAAAAAATTACTACAGTGTAAAGCTTTCACATGTTATAATAAAAGTGGTTCTAACCAACGGTTTCCACCACCTTCCAAACACCACCTAAGAGAAGGTGGATCAATTACATGCCCTCCAAAACTAGATGATCGAACTATTTCTACTAAAAGCCTGAATGAGAGTTTTCATCAAGACCATTGACAAGAAGGCATGGCGTGTTGTCTTGCTAGGTTGGACGTATCCCACCCAAACTGATGATGACAAGATCAAAACCATGAAACCTAAAGAAAAACGGTCTGCTAAGGAAAAGCATTTAGCAAAAATTAATTCTAAAGCTTTAAATGTAATTTTCAATACAGTCGATGCCAATCGATTCAAGCTCATCTCAACTTGTAAATCTGCAAAGGAGGCATGGAATATTTTCCAGACTGCTCATGAAAGAACCTCTACTGTCAAACTATTAAAACTCCAAATGCTTGCCTGTAGGTTTGAGAATCTTAGAATGCATGAGAATGAGACAATCGCTAACTTTAATTCTAAACTTTTTGATATAGCCAATGAAGCCTTTACTCTTAGAGAAAAATAGTCCGACACCAAGCTCGTTAGAAAAACATTGAGATCACTACCAAGGAGGTTTTCTTATAAAGTCACAAAAATTGAAGAAGCCTGTGATGTTAAATCTATGAAACTGGATGAATTGATGGATGGGGTCACCGCAAACTTTTAAGATAAATCGGAAGCAGAACAAGAAAGAGAAAAGCATAGCTCTTCAAGTCGAAGTTCAAAAACCCATTGAAGAATATGATTTTGATGAGACATATGACACAGACGATTCTTTTGCCTTGTTGACTAAGAATTTCAATAAAATTTTGAAGAAGCTAAATCAGAAAAATAAATCCGTCACTTCTGGACAACCAAAGAAATTTTAGAAAAACAACGCTGCCCCCAATATCTCTGAATTCAAGAAGAAAAACAAAGGAATACAGTGTCGTGAATGTGAAGGTTATGGCCACATTCAATCTGAGCGCGCCAACACCTTCAAAAAGAAAGGGAAATCAATAAATTTCATTTGGAGTGACGAGGATTCAGATGGCAGTGAGGAGGATGCAGAGGAACATGTGAGCAACTACGTTGATATTACTGCCAATGAAGTTTCTACCTGCCAAGTCACAAAGGAAGTCACAACCTCAAAGCAACTTGCTAGCGAGGTCGCAAACAAATTAAGTTGCAACAAACTTGACGAACTCATTGATAAATTTGATTTTGAATCTAATTGCAGTAGGGAAGATGATGACCTGAGGAAAGAGGACATTGAAAAATTATACCAGCTTGCGTACAACAAGTGGGAATCTGTCTGTAAAGTGAACAAATCCCTCGAAGAAAAAATTGCTGAACTTATTAAAGAAAAAGATGTGCTGAAAGGGGCTGCAAGTAATTATGAATTTTTGGCTGCTGAGAAGGAGAAGAAACTTCAAGAACTCAATCTGAATTGGAAAATAGCAAAATGCGCTAAGAATCCTAAATTCAGGCACAACCAAGTTGGATCACATATCAACTTCCCGGAAAATCTAGTAATGGATACATTGGTAAATGCTCAACCTCAAAGATAGTATTTGTGAAGGAAACTCCAAAGCCTGACCTTTGCACCATCTCTGGTAAGAAATCGATTCCCTTACCTTCTAGGCATTAATCTAAAAGGTTTGTTCCAATTTCTCATTATTTCAGTTTTCTTAGACATATAACACCTACATGCTATAAGTATTTAAATGCATTGAAAAAAGGATTAAGAACTGATTCATTGTTTTCCCCTAAAATAAAAACGACTCCTAAATCTAAAATAAGAACTGCTTTATTGTAAAGCCCATAAGCTACTAACTTAGCATGAGTTTAATGAGTGGATTACTACAAGAAAAACTACATTTAACGATATATTATTTACGACATATAGTTTTTAAATATCGTTGAAAAGAACATATAACGACATCTCCAATAAAGATGTCATTAATGACATTTGAAACAATAATTAATGACATCTATATCTATGCCGTATTAAAGCTCTCTTTTTAACGACAATAGTCTAGTATCGTTAAATTATTTAATGACAAGTACAAGATGTCGTTAAAGCCTTTGAGATTCCACGACACCCCTTATAGACGATATTGGTCAAGATGTCGTCTATAAGGGGTGTCGTAGAATCTCCAAGGCTTTAACGATGTCTCTTACTTGTTGTTAAATAATTTAACGACACTGAACTATTATCGTTAAAAGGAGACCTTTAATACGGCGTCTATATAGATGTCGTTAATTATTGTTTCAAATGTCATTAACGACATGTTTGTTGGCAATGTCATTGTATGTACCTTTCAACAACATTCAAAAACTAAATGTCGTAAATAATATGTCATTAAATATAGTTTTTCTTATAGTGGATATCTAATACTGACTCAACAGTGTTTTATGGGATCTTAGTAGAAAAGTATATAAAGACATTATAGGTTATAATATCCAAGACATCAAATCATTCTACAGCTTTCTCCTCTCCCCATCAAGAAAAGAAAAAACTCATTAAAGAACTAAGGTGATTTGATTGAGAAAGATAATAATCCGTTCATCTATCATCATAGTAATTCCATAAAAGAATCGATAGTTGCTTTCATAGCTACATATATTTATTCTTTAATTTAGTTTATTAATAATTTGACATTGTATGATCTTAAAACTGTGATATGTTATTCTAGGATTCTACAGAATTATAAATGTTTAGAATTAAGAATTCTAACACTAAATGGACACAAATGGGCTTAATTCTTAAAAAAAAAAGAAAAAAAAAAGGTATTTTTAAACAAGGACAGAGATAGACTTCTGCTTAAGTGGGAGCATATACAAAATCTATTTCTCGAAGCATATGATAAAATAAAAATGTGTACAATCTAATGAGGCGTGTACGAAAAAATTATATATATTTCAGTATGGAATAAAATAAAAAATCACAGATTTCCAAAGGTCAATTTAAAAAAAAAAAAAAAAAAACCTCGGTGGGGCAAATTTATGAATCCCACTAATTTTGTCAACGTCTAATATTAGTCATACCCGTCCTTTTTTCTTGTTCTCCCATGTGTCATTTTTCTCAATCATGTGTAACTCCTTCACTAGCTGTGCTACAATCATGCTTATCCATAGAAGATAAAGTTGTTATTTTTTCTACTTTACTTTCGCTTAAGTGTTTTTATAAGGCGCTTTCATTGCTTAAATTCAATACATACTAATTAGCTTCTTTAGAGTTTGAGGAACTGGAATTTGAAGGCTCCATAACTAGCTGTTTTGCAAGAAAAGTAGAGCTTATTATTGTGCTTTTCTAATCTCATAAATGTTTATTTTTATTTTTATTTTTGCGAGTTATGGGAAGTTTGTTGATGGACCATATTAAGAAGCAGGCGTCTTCGTTTATTCAAGACAAATACAAAAGTGCTAGGTTCGCCTTAACTGATGTTACAGGAGCTGAACTGTAAGTCTTAATTTTCTCTTATAGATCAGAATGATTTGAAGGAAGACCCCCCCTTTTTTTTAATACAGTTGGAATGTGAAAATTAGACACAAGATTTATAATATTTCAGCTTATTAACCACTTGTAGATATCATATTGAGATTCAGAGAGAGAACATTATAACTAAATAACTAACTGCAACTCCAATTTCGCTTTGGCTCATAAACTTTGAATCAGGACATATGTACTCCTAAAGAAATTTTCTTAATTAAAAACATGCTTTTCAACATAACAACAACAACAACATGCCTAGCTTTTTTTCCCTGAACATGTAATTTATTTTTTTGTTAAATGACGAGAAAGGACATCTAGGATTAAGAACTCGAGCATTGTTGAAGATACATACGCATATAGATACATATATGTATTAGGGCTGAAGAAATCATTTGTCCTTCCTACAATTTTATCTAATTATGCTAATTTTTTTTATTGATATGTTTGTGATAATTTTACATGTTCAATATTGTAACCATGTACTTTTTATATTGTATTACGAAGGTTGGATGAGGAAGCAAACAAATGGTGCCAGTGTAGCCCTGATGCTAGAACCATGACTGAAATTGCTGAGGCATCTTATGGGGTTGATGATTATTGGAGAGTTGTTGATGTTCTCCACAGGAGGTGATGATGTCCATTTGTTGCTTTAAATTCGACTAGGATTAAGATGCTATTACTCTAACTATATCCATATATTATATATATATGAATGATGAGAAAAGATACAATTGATATAAGACATAGCTAGAATATCCCAATTAATTAAGTTTGCACCACTCGATCTTATACTAAAAACCTTCCAATTGCTATATTATTAATAAAAATAAAAAAGACGTTACAAAGAAAAAAAATAAATCCGGTCCTGAATTGAAACTTGCATATATAAATATACATATTGTATATTTATGGTTTCAATATATACATATATTGACACTTGCATATCTTGTACGTGATAATTGAAGTAATTTCTAACACCAAATGCAGGTTCTATTGCGTTGACTGGAAGGAATGGAGGCAAGCGTACAAGTCGCTTATACTTCTTGAGTTCTTGCTAACACATGGTCCTGAAGATTTTGCTGAAGAATTTGTGTGTGACACTGATGTCATCCACGAGCTTGGATCATTTCAGTACGTAGATGTCAAAGGGTATACAACTTTTATAAATAATACTCATACTTCGTTAATAGAAAAACAAATGCATATATATATATATATGTGTGTGTGTGTGTGTGTGTGTGCGCGTGCGTGTGTATATATGGATTGTATATTTCTTATATATTTTTTCATAGTGCCACTGATTTTGTCGTGTGACAACGTGGGATGTGATGAACTAATGCACAAGTTTTTTTTTTTTTTTTCTATTGTCATTTTAGGTTCAACTAGGGTCATAATATGCGGAGGAAATCAGAAGAGACACTCAAACTTATAGGAGGAGAAAAGAGAGTATTGAGAGAAGCGCGTTTGAGCGCACTTAAAAGTGACAAGAGAAATCCAAGGATTTGGAGGTTCAAAAGTACAGGTTTCGCCTTCATCCTCATCGTCCTCGGCCTCTGAATCGTCGCAAAATTCATCATTTGGCTCATTTTCTACTAGTGACATGAATAATGAGATAGAAAAACTTCCACAATTTCCAAGTACTACCCAAGAAGTTGTGGAGAGTTATTCACAAGGCGGAATAGATGATGAGAAAGACAATATTTATATTTTCTCTTCAAGCAATAAAAATGTTAATAGATTGCAGTACATTTGGGATTGCCTTTCAATCCAAGAGACAGGCTCTTTTCTTGAAGGGAAAGATGAAGAAGAAGATGAGAAAGAAGGAGGTAATGGTTTTCTTGGTGGAATTTTCTCAAAGATTACTGGTTTCAGTCCTCCAAGGGGTAGCAATGGATTTAGGGGTGTCTCTGATGTTGGGAGGGTAGACAAGAAGAAATTCAATAGGCAATTTTCAATTTGGTATTAACAGTCATATATACACATATATATATATATATATATGTATGGTAATTGTACAGGCTTTATTACACACAAATAAAGAAAAGAATACGTCATAACGTTTTTGTTTCGAATTTTGATGGAATACATATTTTCATAGTATTGTTATTCAAATCAAAATATCTCAATGCCAATTCAAATCAAACAACTACTCTCATGTTATACATTTCCATTTATCATATATTGAGCCAGTGACGGATATAGAACCTAAATCCAGTGGGGGCACACACTAAGACATAAATTATAAACTAAATTAGTAGCAAAATTAAGTTTCTTAATGACATCATTAATATTGAATAAAGTAAGCAACATATTACAATTGTCTTTGGTGGTGTTTCATATTTTGAAACCGTTATATGATAACCTTATTATTATTATTATTTTTAAGGAATAACCTCAACATCAATGCTATTAAAAACGTTTTTTTTTTGAGCCAGTGACGGATATAGAACCTAAATCCAGTGGGGGCACACACTAAGACATAAATTATAAACTAAATTAGTAGCAAAATTAAGTTTCTTAATGACATCATTACTATTGAATAAAGTAAGCAACATATTACAATTGTCTTTGGTGGTGTTTCATATTTTGAAACCGTTATATGATAACCTTATTATTATTATTATTATTATTATTAAGGAATAACCTCATCATCAATGCTATTAAAAACGTTTTTTTTTCATGTACACAATAATAAATTGGCATTCAATTTGCATAAATGATTCACTAGACCAACATATCTTGGGCTACGGTGTATATTTCATGACAGCTAATAAATTTTTGATTCGAAGAGCACCCTTGTTGGCTTGTAATGGGAATTTATACTGTGCTTGTTCCCATGATTCTTTTCTTTATCAGCCAAACCTATTATGCTATTAAAAAAAAAGAAATTATTGTTGTATTTATTTTCTTTTAGTTGACATATCATACTCCACCGTATTAATCACAATGACCTCTAATATAAAATTTAAAGTTTGAATTCACTAACCTATTACAAGGACCGGAACATAACGTTTATTTATTTTATGTAATAACAATTTATAGTGTATTTATTAGCTATACATTTTTCAAGACATTTTTCTGTGTAAAATGTCCTAATATTAAAAAAAAATCATGCCTTTAGTGGAAAGGGTTATAAAATGAGAAAGTTTTTTTTTTAATTCTTAATTTAGTTTTGTTTGCTTTTGCTTTTGCTTTTGTTTTTCTTTATAATTTCTAGATCTGTGTGTTTGAGTTTTTTAAGACGTATTTTTTTTTTTTTAATAAAGTTTTTTTAGATGTTGTCAGTTGTTCTCCATATTTCCCAAAAGCCAAGTGATTTTATGTTGCGTTTGAAGTATGATTTGGTAGTATGGCGCATCACAAGTCAACTAGAAGGGACATAGGCCATAAACCAAGACCTGCCCTTTTTAATGCAGCCAGTTCAGCCCTCCTATTGTAGCTTTTCTTTCTTCAATGTCTCTTTGATACGTCTCTCCATGCAATATTGTTGACTGTTGTAACTGATCTTTTAAAGAGGCTATAGAAAGTGTTGCTTCTTAAGGAAAATTCTTTAGTAAGATAACGAAAATACTATGTTAATTTTTAACCATTGAATCCTGTCAAAGTATTAAATTATCATATTTTATTTAATTTATATTATTTAAATATGATTTGATAGTTCAAAAATACTCTATCTATAAGGCTTTTTTTTTTCTTTTTAATTTCTTGCTACAGAATTCTCTCCTTTCTTTCGGAATATATACACTCTTTTTTCTATTTCTTCTTTTTTTATTTAGGTTTTCTTCTATTCCAAATTTCTTTGGTACAAAGGATTTGATTGGCCTCCAATTTCTTTTCTCCCAGGACAAGTTTTTCTATGGTTGTATCTTGCGGAGAGAGCAAAGAGACTGGTTTGAAAGAGGCTAACCATGAAAGTAGCCCAATTCAAATATTTAGGGGTAGGCATGTATTAGAAAATGGGAAGTTACAGAGGACTTGAATAAAAATCAGAAATATATAGTAAATTATTGTGAAGACAAGCCTAAATTAGTATTTTTAATTCTAGGAAAAAAAAAAAGGGAACAAGCTGGATTGTGACTCATTGAAGTTGAACTTTAAATGCGGAACAACTACCATCTCAAAACAGAAAGAATGAGGCTCTATTACACCTGCATTGAAGTATATGTGTCCTGCACGTAAGCATGAATGCCCATAACATCTGACTAGAAAAAATGCCCAGGATTTTATTTTATTTTATTTTTCTCCCTATGCCAAATAAAAAGTTGCATAAAAATTACTAAGTTAAAGTTTTAAAAACTTAAGTAAATAGTATATTTAGGAGAAAATCTGAATTTAAGTTGATTCAATTTCTTCTCAATTGAAACATAAACACCCACTCTCTCTTTGTGGCATCGATGTTTGGTTGTCGCAGTGGTCGTTGCAAAACCTAATCGTGTGATGATTGACGAAGCTTTACGATGTTGATTGTAGGGGTTGATGTGGCACTACAACACCGGAAGTTTTTTTGTAACATCGATGTTTGGTTGTGGCAGTGGTCGTTGCAAAACCTAATCGTGTGATGATTGACGAAACTTTACGATGTCGATTGTAGGGGTTGATGTGGCACTACGGCATTGGAGGTTTTTTTTTGTGACGGTGCCAAGATTTTCCATTTTTCTTCGACGACGACAATGTTATGATTTCTTAATCTCCTCCTCGATTTCAACTGTGGCTAGCGATTTTTTCTGGTGGCATTTGATTTCGTCTTCAGCTACAATAATAGTCCTCTTCTCCGGCAGAGATTCTCCTAGGTGGAAACGTGAGATAGATCTAGGATTAGCAAACTTGTAATTTTGTAATTTGGGGGAATTTTGTTCATTATTTTATCTGGATTTATACCCAAAAAGCCTAATTGGTTTATTATTTAAAAACATATAATTTACTTTCAAATGTCTCCAAATTTGGCTTATTTATTACAATTTTCTCTTCTTTCTTTTATGGGTTAATTTAAGGCGATGACCGACATATCAACCACTATTTATAGATCCTTAAATGGAACCAAAAATATTAAGTTGTGGAGCCAGAAACAACAAGCGGACATATCTTTTAGGTGCTTGCAAATTAGAAATTAATAAGTTAAAAAAGGGAAGTTGTTTAAGAAATTTGAAATGAGAAACTCATGGGCTGCAAAACAAACCTATGAGGCGAGGATTACTAGAGATAACGAGGTCTTAAAATTATCACAAAAAATTAGTTGTTTAGCACCTTCATAGGCTAGGCGACAGCATAGTTAGTTAATACTCTTTTAGCTAGTCACTTAAAATTATTCAAAAGCCAATTACTTTTGACGAAGCAAGAGTGAGCTTATATGACAAAAGGGCCTTATGCTTCTGTTATGTCATGGGTTATAAGGGACAAAATACAGCACATATTTTGGAGATAGTAAGTAAACAATTTTGGAAAGCAATAGATTTTTAGGAAATACTTGAGGGATTTTACAAATTTAACCTTAGAATTTTAGAAAGTTAGACTTCGTCTTACAGGTTTCGTGTGGTTGTTGACGTGGCAAGTGATATTGATAGCAGGAAGAATACCAATGGAAATATGTACACGTTGTACAGTACGTCAGTTAGTTGGGTTTCTAAGTCGTACAAGATAGTTGCTCTTTTCACTATTAGGGCAGTATATGTCGTTGTGTCTAAAGCTAGTAAAGAGATGGTATTATTGTCATTCTTTACAAGAAGAACTAGGCCGTATGCTTGAGAAGATTATGTTGCATTGTGACAATTAAAGTATTATTCAGATAGGAAAAAATTATGTTCATTATGCTTAGGATAAAGCATTTATATGTTTGGTATCATTTCATAAGATAAATTTTGACTGATGGAGCCTATAGCACTTGGAAAGATTTAGGGGAGTCGAAACCTAGATGATATGCTGATGAAAATTCTTTTTGATTGAGAAACTAAAGTTATGTACACGTTTAGTTTGGACTTCTTTATTGTGAATGGGGTCGTTGTTGCAAAAGAGTAACCGTTTAGTCTCCACTTAGAAAATTGTTAAGTTGTGGAGCTTAGTTATTCCTCTGACGAGTATTGTTTTATGTGAAGAACACACAAATTGACCTTAAAAATTACAAGGACTATTATTTGTGATTTTCTCTTGTAAAATTCTTTATCATAATGATTTTTGTTGGAGGCTAAACCTTGTTTGTTCTTATTTTTGTTTTTTTTTCTGCAACTTTTTTGCTTTCAATTAAACTAGGGAGTCTAATTTTTAATAGAAAGTCCCTCCTATTCTTCTTTTACATTATTAAGGAGCAAATTTTTATCCACAATACATGCCGACAGACATTAATGCTGTACTTTTGAATTCAAACATTTTTCAAGTGGCTATAGATGTATTCACTATTTTTTTTTTTTTAAATACTTTCTACTTTGGAATGACATATATCACTATCTTCCCATTTTATGATTGGACCCCAATACTATATGTCATCTGATTTGTCTCGGAATATTTTGTGATTTCATATCGCAAATGGACCAGAACACAAAATGTTTTCTTTTTTTTTTTTGTGAAAAATTATTTATCAAAACATGTGTTAGAAGTCTCCCATGGACAATGTTTTATGGATGATGACCATCTGCTAAGAGAAAGTGCTTGCCGAAACTTCTGCTTATCTCTGTTCGCGTCTAAATTTGTTGGCCCATTGTTGGGGTGCAAGTTCTGAACTTGGATGGGAATGTCTTTTCCTGTAAATTTATATTAATTTCTTCTCCTTCTTCCAATGCTTTTTAAAAGAAGGTCATCCGTTTTTTTAATTAAAAAAAAAGCATTTTATTCTTGGTGAGAATATTAATTGTTGGTAGTTATTCGTCCAAATGAATAAATAAATAATGGTTGATGTTGAAGTCTTGTTCAAAAATGAAAATTTTGTTAAGCTGATCTGGATCACATATTATCTTAGTATGCCTTATTTTAATAATTTGCTTAGTAAATATCCTTTTTTTTAATAATTAATTAAGAGTGTGGGATTCAAACTTTTCACTTTGTAATAAAGTTGAGTGTGGTTTTTTTGTTAGGTTATGCTTACAACTATTGTGTAAATAATCTTTTTTCCACTTAAATAATTAAAATAATAATATAAAAGTTTACTAATCTCTCCCTCTTTCCTCCCTCGTCTTTTTTCCACTCTTCTTTTTTTTTTTTTTTTTCTTCTTCTTCCTCTTCTTCTTCTTCCCCTCCTCCTCCTCCTCCAACAAACCTAGTGCGTTGCCTCCCATCTCTAGCAAGCGTTGTCTTCTTTCAAAGAATCTTACATCTCGTCTCAAAAAAAAATAATGATAATAAAAGGATGTTTGTTAAAATCAGTTTTAACCAAAACTTTTAGTTGCTATAATATAAAACTCTTACATATTATAATGATTAGAAAAAGCGAATTGCAATGTTTCCATTCAAAAATTTTAGTTCCAAATCATAATTTCCCAAACACTCTATTAATTTATTTTCTCGAGCAAACTCATATGTTCTGGTCTCTCGTTCTTTAGATTCTCTCTTTTTTCTTCTCTCTCCACCTCGGTCAAACTTCGTGCGGCACCTGGTGAACCTTGTGCGAAGTTGGGCCATTCTTTGCAGCGCCTATGAGGAGTGCTTCATAATGATCACAACATCTGACTAATAAATGGTGAGATTTGATCTTTGTAACTAATGAATTTGACGAGCTTTAATAGCATTTCATCTAAATATGGCAATAGCACACGTAGATGATAATGGAGGAGTCTTGACAACTGAGTCCACCACTAGATCGGCCTCTTCTTGTTCTTGATTAATAGCTGAGTCCTGATTGTCAAGTAGTTTCTTTTAATTGATACAATGATCATTCGATTTTCGTCCTCTTAAAAATCTTCTAGTTATAAGCTAAAAATCAGATAAAAAATCATGCAACATTACATAAAATTTAAAAATTGTTAAAAAACTATTATAAGTTGGAGATTTAGATCAAACATAGCATTGCTATAAATTGGGATCTATACGAGTACATATATTTATTTATTATGAAAACAAAATGAAAAAAAAAAATCTGAATAAGTTTGTTGCAGTCTTCCAGAAAATATGCATTTGGCTTTTCCATTTGAACAATTTGCTTTTACTTCTTCAAAAATAATTTTGCATTTACTACTTTTTTTTTTTTTTTTTTTTTGGGCAGGAGTGGCCATCACATATTGATGAAACATTCCAACACTTGGACTATTTTAAACGGTGGACAAGTCATAAAAACAGAAGCTAATTTCTAGAATTAAAAATATTTATTTAAGGTAAATTATTTACGATATTTAGGAGAAGAGTCGAAATGACAAAGTTTGAATTGTATATTATAACATGTGAAAAGCAAGTTTGAATTGTATATTATAACATGTAAAAAGCTTTACACTGTAATATATTTTTACTTTAACATACGAAAGCTTTACACTATAACATATTTTTAGTTTGCGCTAACATATAAGAGCTTCATATTTTTTTACTGTTAAAACTATACAATTTAAACCACTCTCCCAAACAAGCAACCGTCATTTGAGAAAGAGAACATAAACTTAATCCTGGCTTACTCCAATTTTGACCGGAAGGGATGGACCCAATGTTTTCCTCTGGTTTGAACTTTGAACATACAATACCAGCACGCCCAGTGACCAAACCCTTCTATATAATTTTTCCTTTTCTTTCTTTACATAAATATATACTACTTCTGTACATCACACATTTTTTTCTTTTTTATTTCCAGGGAAATCCTTCTTTATGAGCTTCGTCTTGCCCTATAATATATATGTGGGGTCCATTAATCCGGTTAACGTTTACTCGAAGAAAATCCCAGTGACCATACAAGAAGGGTCGTAAAATAATAAGGGCAGCCTAGTCATTTTATTTTTCTGAACGGATCGTGCATCAACAAAGTAGACGCCGAAAGCACTAAAATAATGCCGTATGAGCGAATCCTATGCCATGTTGTTTTAGTGTTCTTACCTCTTAAAACGAAGACAACCAAAGAGGAGAGGAAAAAAAACTACTATTTATGCAATCACTTTTGGAACGTTTGGTGGATCCGATTAAAGAATTACATAGTAGTATAATACACTAATATAATATTTAGCATGACCACTGTAATGTGTAAGTAGATATAAATGATAAATTAATACAATTCACATCGTATTATAAAATACAATTCATTTTTGTTGTATTATATTATATTATTTTATGATAGAGTTAGAGTTTGATACAAGTACTTTAGTTAGGGGGTCGAAGTTGGTCTAGACAGGGGTTGGAGGTCAAGATTGATACCAGGGTTCATTCAACAGGCTAGGGTTATCATTGGGGTCAGTTCAAAGGGCTAGGGTTGTCATTGGTTAGGGCCATGGGGTCCAACATTAGTAGGTTAAGTGAAATTAGGCTTAAAAATTTTCTAAGGACCTATTTGCAAAGATTTCTAAATATTGTGTCACAATACAATTTTTATATATTTAACAAAAAATACCCAAAACACCTATTGTATTTTTTTTATTAACTACTTTTACCCATGTTACTATGCAAATGCCAAAGACACGCCCTATGTTTATGAAATCATATTCAAAATATCTATGAGGCAATTAAATTTTTTAAAATTCCAAGCTTGCCTTTCCCAACATTTGAGAAAACTAAATAAAAGAGTGCCTCTATTTAAGAAAAATAAGAGAAAGGTGAGAAGATAGATAAATAAAAATTTTAAGGGTTTTGGATAGAGGGAGTTTGAGAGAGTCTCTTTATTGTATAATTTTTAAATAGGCGGTGAATTTATTCTCTTTATCCAAATGGACCCAAGCAATTTTGTCAAACCACGTAAATTTTTGTATTTTTTTTATCAAATTTTGTGTCATTTTATTTTTCAATTTTATAGATAAAGTGTTATGTTTCTTCTAAACAAGTTATATAGAGTAGAGGTGGCAAAATCATGTTCGTGAACACGAACACAACACGATTAATAAACGTGTCAAAAATACAAACACGAACACGACAGGCCTATGGTACGCGTAACACGACATGACACGATTAACACGATTATTAAACGTGTCGTAACGGGTTGACACGACACGATCACAACACGCATATGACACGTTTATGACCCAATTAACTAAAAATTTAAAAAAAATTAATTTTTTTTAAAAAAGCCAATAAAGAAAATTAACAAAAACATAATATCTAATTAATACTAACCTACTATAAATATTTCAAATATTTTTATTTTTAAGTTTAAATGTGTTACAAATAGGCGAGTCGTGTCGTGCCATGTCAACACGTTTACGGTCCGTTTAATTAAACATGTTAAGGCGTGTTTAGCGTGTTAACATGAATCCAGCCTGTTTATTTTCGTGTTATTCGTGCTAACCCATTTATGGCACAATTAATAAATGTGCGGTCTAAACCCGTTTATCTCGTGTCGTTTTCGCATCGTGTCATCGTGCCGTGTCTAAAATTTGCCGGCCCTAATATATAGTTTGGATTGCATTGATTTAAAAACAATTATAACTTTTCAATCTACAAATTAATCCAAAAACTTCAAATTAAGATTTTTTTTTTTGGTCCATATAGAATAAAAAGTCCTTCAATCAAACCCAACTGAACTCTTGCTAGTGAACACAAAAATGGGCTACCATAGAAACTTACACTAAAGTGGAGGGCATATATCCGTGCAAAACAAATGACAATAATTGATCAGTGTAACAAAAAGACATCAATCCACTTTTAGTCATTTTTTTCATTTATATTTAAAGGCATGATTGGTTGGTCGGTAGTCGCAACACTCACAGATTAATGGCTGCTGCTTTTGTAATCTTTTGTATAATCATAAACAGTGTGGACCTTTTTTGAGAGTCATCCTTATCAAGGTCCATTATGATTCAATACTAATCCATATTCCACCATAATTATGATCATTGCTGAATTTAGCTCCTACATATTAATTGATCTATTGATCAATCAACAAGTTTGGACCAGCTAGGTTAGGTGTTTTTTGTCTTTTACTTTGTTAAAGGGTGTATTTATGTGAAGTGAGAGTACATATCTCTAAATCAAAAGGAGATAATTTAATAGTAAAATTTTACATTTCCTCCTTTGAGCATTATTTATACGGTTATTTATACATTGTATTCTATTTTTTTTCAAACATTATATTTTCAGTTTTTGATTTCATCGAATGACATACCTTTAAATTAAATTAATATATAAATTTTATGTTTTTTTAACCAATCTTTAATTTTGATATAAAAAATTGTCCAAAATACCTTCAAATTTAAAAAACGAAACTTATGCAAAGATTTTAACCTAAAAAATATATAGAATGCCAAAAATAGGTTTTTGTGTCTTTTTTATTTTTGTTTTCTTCTTCTTTTTTTTAAAGTTTTATTTTTTTATTTTTTACTTAAAGATAAATTAGTCATTTTAAAGGTCCAAATAAAATATTAATTGAGATAAGGTATAAATTTGTGCATTAAATCTAATTTAAAGATATACATCCGATGAGATTAAAAAAACATAATATATTGTTTTTGAATTAACTTAAATAGAGGGTGTATAAAAATAAATATCCTAATTTTATATCACAGTTGACAAGTAAAAGAAAAAACTGTGTTAACTGTGTATGAGGTAAATGCAAAAAAAAAAAAAAAAAAAAAAAAAAAATCAGCCAAAAAACATGGTAGGAAATGAAAGTTTTTTTAATCCTCAAGGGGAAAAAAATCTACCCTGCCGAATTGAGTTGAGTAGTACTGGAATATATAAAGAAACCTTTCACAGTTGGTTAACTTGTATTTTTCCATTAGTGGCTTTAACCTGCAATCTTTGGTTTGATCAAACCAGTCGAATTCAGGTAATTGGATTTCACTTTTTGCTCAGATTGATTGGAATTTGTATAAAATTCATTATGTTAATTGTTTATTTTCCCCATTCGATTTGATGAATGCCTTCCAAAAAAATTTGTGTAAGTTAATACGTATGGTAAATTAAGCTCGCAGCAAGTAATGGCACAACAAGGTGTGGAATTTACTAATGTGTTCAACAAAAATCTTGAGGCTTGTTTGTTAGATCGTATTAAGATATTGTATTTTAATATTTAGTATGATCATTATATTGTGTAAGTTAATACGAATGATAAATTAAAACGTTTTATGTACTGTTATAGAATTCGATTCATTTTTCATTGTACTATATTGTATTATTTTATATTAGATTCACGGTCTATGTTGGGGTTGGGCAAGTGCAAGGATCAGGGTTAGGTTGGCACGAGGATGAACCAGAACCTATAATAATCTAAAAATTATGAAACCAAATCCAACTTTATATATATATATATTAAATAAAATGGGCTTTTGGGAGGGGTTTTTAAGAATTATATTTTGTTCCTTTAATTTTTAAAAGCTACATTTGGTCCCTTAATATGAAAAATTGTCTTTTGATCTCTTAAATTTCAAAATTTATGTTTTGACCCATCAACTTTTTAAGAAATACATTTTGCCCTACAATTTTGTTCAAAACAAGTCAAAGTCAGCATGGAATGGGGGTTATGGCTAGGATTAAGATCGAGGTCAATCCGAGACGCGGTGGGGTTAGGACTGGGACTGGGATTGGGATGATGTCAAGGTTGGGTTGGGGGTAGTTTGATGTCGAGATCGATCCCTGATCAGGTTAGAACCGTTGTTCGGGCCATCCAGGGGTCAAGATTTAGATTAGTTCGATATAAATAATACAATACAATGAAAAATGCACTAAATATTCTATTCAGTTTTAAACTTTTTCAATATATCATGACACCAAATGTTATATTAGGACAATTCAACAAATACAATATGATATAAGTTGCCAAACATGCCTTAATGTATAACATACAAGTAAAATTTGGATCAAGTTTAGACTTTAGTCCTATATTGGCCTCTTTTTTGTATATAATTCAGTATGAACCGAAACCCAATAAGCATACAATACTCTAATCCCAACTAATGGAATTTTAAGATTATGTTTCAACCAACTTTGTCCTCTTGCATTCCTATTATGAGATTGGAGAATGAGCCAAAACTCTATGTTCAATCAAATAGTCCTCCAAAGTATCCCAATTACAAAATAGGCCCCAATGGTATTTCCATATTCACTCTACACATCTTGTTTTCATTTAGTATAGTAGGGTGTCTACTTCAATAACTTACCAATAAAAAAAAACAATCAAAGTAAAGAATCTATAAATTTGTTATCATAAAGGTGGACAAACAATATTCATATATTCAATAAATACAATTTATTAAGGAGAATAGTTGAAACTAGAGTTAATGGTTTAGAAACTATAATGAAGTTTATATTATTTATTAATTGAAACCATTGGTTCTAATTGGGTTCTCAAACAACCCACATAATCTTACAAGACGACGATACAAATAATAAATATTCCTATAACTTCTTTTACATTAAGGGGACGAAAAACTTGCACAATCAAATGAGATTTGGCCATCCTTTTTTTATTTACTGGGGTAATATCAGTTACCAAAAAAAAAAAAAAAAAAAAAAAACCCTTTATGGTGTACAGTTCTTGTACTAAATAAGTTACAAAATTTGCCCAAAAATCAAAAGCCAACAACCTGCCAGCATAGACTTATTAAAGTTTCCACATACTTTATTAGTGGCGGTGTCGACCCTCAACGGCTTCATGGAAAAAAAACACTGCTTTGTTTTTTTTTTTGGGGTAATTTCACTTCTGTGATCTTCCAATAACTAATATTATTTTTATTCTTTAAAAAATAAAAGGAAAAACAAACCAACAAATATATTATTTTGGTACTTTTATTTTTATGTAATTCCATTATGCCCTCGACATTTCTCCTTATTTACGAGTTTGTGAAATTAACCAGCCTGATATGTTCACACAGCAAAAGTTTCTTTCAGAGTCTCTGGTAAAACAACGGGTTGAATTGGTATCCTAAATGGAACACTGTCTTTGGATCGTCTCTCTCTCTCTCTCTCTCTCTCTAACCCTTTGTCTCTCTAGAAAATATCCGCTCTCTCTCTTCTCTCTCTCCATGTCTCTGCTCTCTGTGTTTTCTTTCCTTCTTTCTTCTGCGTATTCTTAAAAAGCTCTCTTTTTTTTTCGTTTTATTGAGCTTAAAGCTGACTTCTTTCTGAAACTTATGTTTCCATTATGCTCTGAACTTTGAACACCCATTTTTTCATTCTTTTTCAATGACTCTCTGATCCCACTTTCCACTTCCATTTTCACCGGAAACTCAAAAGGCTTTGACTCTTTTCTTTTCATTAATCTTTTAATTCTCTTTCCAAAATGAAATCTTCTACTCGGCTTGACTCAGCCGTGTTTCAGCTCACACCAACTCGGACAAGGTAATAATGGGTTTTCTCAGCTTATTATTGGGTTGCTTCTTTTTTTTTATCACAAGATTGATTAGAATTTTATTGTTTCTTAAACGATCTGAATGGTGTGTGTTTACATTATTGGCTTTGGATCTTTTGGGTTTGAAGTTTTATTTTTGTGCTTTTTAAGGAAAGTTCTTCAATTCTTATTGTTTTTATTTTCTTTTTCTTTTTGTCGAGGTTCATTTTTGTAATTCAGTCCTGTAAATTTTCTGGGTCCGAGCTTTTGGAAGACCATGAGTTATATTGTTGCTTTATCTTTAAAGTTTGGCTTTGGGTTGTTTTATTGCTGTTTTTTGTTTTCTTTTTTGATTAAATTTTTTAATTTTGTCTTTTTGTGAATGGAATTAAGGTACACTATCATATATAACTCAGATTGTGCTTTGTGGGAAAAAACATCTGTGATGATCACAAACGTCGTGATCCCACAATAGAAACTGTACTTTTGCAGCTTACCCCATTTTTTGTATTGTAAATATATTATGACTCGTGTTGTTGAATTGTTTAGATGTGATTTGGTTATATCTGCAAATGGGAAGACAGAGAAGATAGCCTCGGGCTTACTGAATCCATTTCTTGCCCACTTGAAAACCGCACAAGAACAGATAGCCAAAGGGGGTTATTCCATTATTCTTGAGCCTGAGCCTGGCAGTGATGTTTCATGGTTCACAAAGGGTACAGTTGAAAGGTTTGTATTTCTATCTTAATATCAGGGAAAGTTTAACATATTATATAGCTGCCTTTATTAGTAGTTTGAATTGATTTGTATCATTTTTCAAATTAGGCAATACTTGATTTCAGGAAATTTGATGGTAT
Source organism: Artocarpus heterophyllus (assembly GCA_025403435.1). NCBI lineage: Eukaryota > Viridiplantae > Streptophyta > Magnoliopsida > Rosales > Moraceae > Artocarpus > Artocarpus heterophyllus. The sequence goes on from CM046341.1 coordinate 9,882,106, forward strand.
TAGGTACTTATCAGATTTTGTGATTGGTATTTATATGGAGCTCACTCATGGCGCTCTTTTCCGGTCAATCTTATCTCTTTTCGTGGTCCGTTAATGTGGCATATTGCCATAAAATTTTACTTGTATAGTATATATAAGTTCACTCTGCAATAAAACACTAACTGGATGTTAGCACTTAACATTGAAATTTACCTTAGATCAATGGGTCTGTTGTAGTTTAGAGATAAGCAGTGCCGGGAATTTCATCTTTTTATCCCAACTTTCTTGTACCATCTCACGTGGTAGGTGAGTTGTCATCTTTTCATTGGTAGATGTGTCTTTTTAGTATTATTTGGCGTGGCAATTTTCAAACACCTGCCAATGAAAAAATGACAACTCACATGCTACGTTTGTTGGTATCAAGAAGGTGATTGGGACCCCCTGGCAAAGAATGCCCTATTCATGTCATCAGGTGTCAAATTATTTATCCTTTATTTCCATTCTTCAAAGCTGATTTGTACTTTTGTATAGATTTGTACGTTTTGTGAGCACTCCAGAAGTACTGGAACGAGTGTACACCTTAGAATCTGAGATATTACAGATTGAGGAGGCAATTGCAATTCAAGGAAACAATGAAACGGCCCCCAGCGCTGTAAGTATAATTCATTGGTTAAAAGAATCAGATTTTGTATGATATTGTCTCAGAAAGGTCAATGTCAGTTTTTTCTTACATGGCAGGTAGAAGAAAGTCCGGCAAAACCAACAGAAAGTATTGAAGGTACCATGAAAAAGGGTCACGAGGTGGGAATTTAGGTTGGCCCGAGGTGTCGGGGATTGGGTTAAAGGAGGAGTTAGGAAAAAGAAGAGGCTTTCTTTACTCTCCTTTTTTTCCCCCTTTCTAAAAGCTTCTTTTTGTATATTTCGCTTTCCATGTCATATTTTCCTCATGTTTTTGAGGGAAATTTTTTGTTGATGAAGTTTTGTACATTGAATATACTATTTGTATTGCATTCTTCGTTTGGAAAACTACATGTTTAATCTTTAAATTGGTTTTTCAATAGCTTCAAATGATTTTGGACAGGAACAAGAACTTTGCCGGATAACGGTGATGAGAAAGCAATTGTTCTTTACAAGGTGAGAAAGAACTAAACAGAGCCACCATTGATTTGGATTTTTATTTGACTAGCATTTGATGTGGTTTCTTTTGACGCCTGGCAGCCTGGAGTGCATCCACCTGAATCAAATGGATCCACTGCCCAAGAGGGGAATTCAAAGTACGTACTATTTCTTACAGATTCATCACTTAACTGCTTAAAACCTGTAAAACAACTGCTATAATAATGATAGTCATCATGGAATATAGATTGTTAATAAGGAGTTTTATCTGCCTGTGGATTTTTCTCAACAGTTCAGTAATCTACTTAAAACCTCTCACACTTTAAAAAGCTTTACATTCTTAAATTTCTGCTAATTAAGACTCATAAACAATGGCCAAGTATAATTTTGAGCCCATCATTTTTTGATAGTATCAGAGTTGGTGATTCTGGTTGTGCTTACATATTAAACTTGTCCAAGTTGTTAACTAGTATTTCTTTTGAATTTTAATCTATATTTCTTTTGTCAATTGTATAATTCTTTCAGAGTTCAGCTTTTGAAAGTCCTGGAAACTCGCAAAACTGTGCTGCAGAAAGAGCAAGGCATGGCTTTTGCGCGTGCTGTGGCGGCTGGTTTTGACATTGATAACATTTCCCCCTTGATGTCATTTTCTGAATGCTTTGGAGCCTCGCGTTTAATGTAAGTCCAATATAACTTTTTTGGGACAAATGATATTATTATTATTATTATTATTTTGGATATATTTTGATATATCACATTTTTCTTTTCTTGACCGTCATTGTGTTAATGAAACAGGGATGCTTGTAAAAGATTTAAGGAGTTATGGAAGAAAAAGCATGAAACTGGCCAGTGGGTTGAAATTGAAGCTGCTGAAGCAATGTCTAGCCGATCGGACTTCCCTGCCATGAATGCGTCAGGCATAATGCTTTCCAGTGTGGCCAAATCATGGCCTGAATCTCATGCTGAGTTGGCGTCGGAAAGTAATGGGAAATCAGGTAGTCTCACAAGCACAGGTAAGAGCCTATGTTTTTGCTAATTTTCCAATGCTTGTTAGGTGAAACACTCAAGAACATTAAAAAAAAAAAAAAAATCTTGCATAAAACTTCCATTTTTATTCATGTAAGCTATCCATACTGCCTTAAGAGTCTTTGTTTTGCTCCTAAACCATACATGAGGTGGCATCTGGTACTCATCTATGTGTATGTTTTGGCAATAAATAGTTATGAAAATAATGTTCACCTATCTGTCAGATGAAAAGGCGGCCTCGGAGCACCAGCCACCTCGAGGTCCCCAAGAATATTTTCAAGGGCAGTTTCCTCCTCAGATGTTCCCTCCCTGGCCTATTCATTCTCCTCCCGGTGCAGTACCAGTTTTTCAAGCATATCCCGTGCAAGGCATGCCATACTATCAGAACTACCCTGGGGCTGGCCCATTTTATCAACCGCCTTATCCTGCAGTTGAAGATCCTAGACTGAACCCAAGTCAAAGAATGGGACAGAAAAGGCACTCCATGGACAGTAGCAACGGCAATATCGAATCAGAAGCATGGGAGATCGATGCTCACAGAACAAGGTCTTCAGATGACGTGGAGTTGGAGAAGGAACCGAGAAAGAGAGGTAGTCGATCAGTCAAAAAGCAATCAGGCGTGGTCGTTATTCGAAACGTAAATTACATTGCTTCAAAGGGACAGAACAATTCAGAGGACGAATCACGATCGGGTTCTGACTCTGACACTGATGAGGAAGATGGAGCAGGTGGTTTAGAGATGAAGCATAGGAACCCTAAGAAGTCCCCAAATAGGAAAGAAAATAATCTAAGAAATTCTGCAAAAGAGGAAGAAATAGCTTTCGGGAAGGGGGCGGACGGTGGACACTGGCAAGCATTCCAGAACTTCCTACTCAGAGATGCTGATGAAAACAAACGTGCCGGTGACCAAAGCATGTTTTCGATGGAAAACAAGGTTCGTTCAAAAAGGCGACAAAATAAAGGGGGCGAAGATCCTGTTCTTTTCTGTGGACAAGATGTTGGTGAGTCTCAAAATGGGGGTGCAATAGATATGCAGAAAATGAGTGGAAACATGACTCGTATGCGTAGAAGTCCAACTGATGAACCTATGATCTCGAATAGGGAAGGATTGATGGGAGCCGTGGATGGTCAAGGGGATGTATTTTCTTCGGAAATAAATGGAAGACGGGTGGGCTATAGGAGGTCCACCAATGATGATTTTATGATTGATAGGCAATCAGGTTTTGAAGGTTCTTCAGGTCCACTGGCTGTAGATGGATTTGAACGTGCAGATAGGAGGTCATCACAAAATATCGACGATGCTTCTTACATAGTTCCCTTAAGATCAACTTTGGGTCAAGTTGGAAAAGACAACAGTAATGCTATTGACATGGACTCTGAATTACCATCATCCAGTCAGAAGGGAGAGAATAGGGCCGGGAACCGAGTCAATTATGAGCCAGAAGAACTGAGTATGATGCCTCAGCGTGGAGCTGAAACCAGGGCAATTGGCTATGACCCTGCTTTAGAATATGAAATGCAGGCTCATACTGTGGATGGTGCTTTGCTGAACAAAAGAAATAAGGAGGTTGTGACTAATGTCAAGCAAGGATCTAAGAAGCTAGACAAGGGCCCCAAATCGAAACTGCTTGCAGATGATAAGAAGAAGAATGTTGGGCCAATAAGGCGAGCAAGACCTTCAAAGTTGAGTCCTTTGGATGAAGCGCGGGCACGTGCGGAGAAGTTGAGAACCTATAAAGCTGATCTACAAAAGATGAAGAAAGAAAAGGTACTTTGTTTCTTCCTCAAGTTTAATAATGTATAAATTCTCTTGTATGTTGGGACATGATTTAACTTGTCTTTACAGGAAGAGGCTGAGTTGAAACGGTTAGAAGCTCTGAAGATAGAGAGGCAAAAGAGAATTTCCGCCAGAGGTTCTACTATCCCTGCTCAGCAAACAAGGAAACTAGTTTCAACAAAGACATCACCAAGCTCTCTGAGAGGATCAAAATTTAGTGATTCAGAGCCGGGATCAATGTCACCTCTTCAGCGGTACCCTGTCAGAACCTCCTATATGGGTTCAAGCGATTCACAGAAGACGTCCAAAACCAGCAGGTTAAATACAGGAAGTCAATCAGCCGGAAACAGGTTAACACGATCTGCTAATTCACTTCCTGCTGCACCAAAGAAAGAGAGTAATGGTGTTGCAAGTGAAACAAAGGCATCTATGGCACGCATTAGAAGATTATCTGAACCCAAAATGAGTAGTAACCATTCCATTTCTTCACTAAAGGAACGGAGTGCTGTACCACCATCGAAATCAAAAGTATCTGATGGGGCTGAGAGCAAAAAAATATCTGCCATTGTAAACTATGACAGAAGTAAGGCGGCTACACTTCCAGAACTCAAAATCCGAGCAACTAAAGCACCTGAGAGTAAGTCAACAGCTAAAAAAGTTACGCAGAAGGGTAATTCGATCAAGTCTTCTACGACTTCTGAAGGCGCTGAAGCAAAGAGGAGAAATGAAAAATTTTCAGATCACAGTGAAGGGGATGAGAACCCCATAATTGAAAAGACTGTTGTGATGTTAGAATGTGAAAAACCTTCTGTTCCTGCTGCACAAGCATCGGAAGAAAACTCGAAGGCAGAGAACAAACAGACTGAGAATTTTAAAATCAGGGAAAACACGGTAGGAGTGTCGGATTATGCTGCTATCCATGCACCTGTTTCAAAAGTTACAGGGGACACTATTGATGGAGAATCCGCCCAACGCAGAATAAAGGAGCAAACTACTTATGAGGTATGGTTTGTCAGATTCTGGAGACGCATGTTTTTTTCACACTTAATCTATTCATCATTCTTGCCAACTTATAGCGACTATCATTGAAGTGATTATAGTCCTAATTGTCATGAAAAAAATGTAATGTTTGTGAACTTGAATCTGCAATTTTTGAATATATGATGTTATAAGAGAATATCTAAACTCTTAACGTACTAAAATTTTTTAACATAATTGGAATAGGATTTCAAACTTTCTACTTATTTCATTTGTTCATTTAATGAATTTAATTATGTGCTTCCCTCCATGATGCAACAAGTTGCGATTCTATGATTGTAGCTTACACTTCGACATGTCAAATTGATAGTTCACTTTGTCTTTTGTCGATGCCTATACAGAACAACGTTAAAAGTATTTTTTAGTAATCTTTTATTGACATGTGAACGTCAATGGTTAGGTTGCTGCGGGTGATGCGAGGAAGGATCTGCCGAAGGTTTCAAGCATTGACATTGCTGAAAAACCGTATCAAGCCCCTTATGCTCGGGTTTCTTCTCTTGAAGATCCATCTACCAGGAATTCAGAGTATGGCAAAGCAGCCCCGGCAAACCTAGAGCCTGTGGCAACAAGTTCAGTGACTGTTCCAGTGCAATTGTTCGATTCTAGAAACATGAAATTGCAAAAGATCCCAGAATCTGTGGGGAGGCTGCAGGTAAAGGAATCATCAAAGGGATTCAGACGACTGTTGAAGTTTGGAAGAAAGAGTAACAGTTCTGGAGGTGAACGTAATTCCGAATTGGATAATGTCAGTGTGAATGGTTCGGAGGCAGATGAAAATGGGACAAGTGCTGCCTCTAGTGAAGGTAACATTCATTATGCATGCGGTTCATTACGTGAAACGCATAAATCTGAAATCCACTGAACATGATGTGAATGATCCGCCATTAACATTGTCAAGTATCTCATGAATCTGAACCAAGCACAATTTATTCATTCTAAAATTTAGCTCAATATCATCAATTAGTACTTTAGATACAATAATTTACAACGGAAAAAAGGGGTTGTTTATTGGTTTATCCTACATTTTATAGAAAATGTATACTATTTTGGATGTTCTCGGTTTTTTTTTAAATTCCGATTTCGTATAAAATATACCTTTTCCTGGTCAACTATTCGTTAACGACTTTACTCGAAAAGTTATCATCAACTTGTTCACTTTATACCTCACAACTGGTAAAGTGGTCGTTTAAGTGGTGAAAATTAGCTTTTGACTTGGAAAAGTTACAAATTTGACATGAAGTTGAAATCCAAACGTAGATCGTTTTAGGAACTTCCAAAATGCTGGATAAAATATGGTTAAATTACTCAAAAGAAAAAAACAAGATTACTGTTTTACATGTTCAGTTTTTATTGGAGCTTTGTCATGATAGTTAATATGAGAACATTACAAGCTGATAATTGATTTTGGCTTTCCATATTCAGTTCACACATTGAAGAATCTTATTTCTCAAGATGAAACGCCCACTGCAGCAGCTACTCCACAGAAGAGTAAGTGCCTTGCTCGTCACGCAAACATGTTTTCAGCAACTTATTTTGTTTTTCTTGCTACTTCACCCACGTTGCTTTAAAATCATGACTTGGATATAAATTATCAGAGAGATTGAATTTGATTTGATCTGTTTCGCTACAGCGTCTCGTCATTTCTCGCTGTTGTCGCCGTTCCGAAGCAAGACGAGTGAGAAGAAGCCGACAACATGATGACATTGGAGATGGATGCTTTTAACATATGAAGAAGGTGAGAAACCGGCAAGCGTTTCGCATTTTTAGTCATGCAGTTGTTAAATTATCATCACATCAGCATACTTTGTATTGTTTCATCAACAGAACAATCTCGATTTATTCCTGTATAGTTTTCCTATTCCGTGTCAAAATTTGTAGCTCCACTCAAATGTAGACGGGTTGATGGGTCTATTTCTTTAGGCTTTTTTTTTTTTTTTAAATTTTGCTGATACATGGTTCAGTACAGATGCATGAAATCTTGGGTTTTTGGGTTTCACAAAATAGAAAGTGGTGACAGTAGTCTTTATTTATTTATTAACCATTTTATTTTGTTTTCAAACTTGTAATAAATTTTATTAGTCAAGTACAGTTACAAACTATCCCTGGCCTCCCGGTCCCCTATAACCCCGGTGACCACTTTCCGTGCTCTAGTGACCTCCCCTTCTGCGCTGCGCCCGCCCACCCTGTCTACAACTCCATTTCCCCTTATGAACTCACCATTCGCCTCCGGCGGATCCCCTCCCCCCGGCTCTGGGTAGTGATAGAGGCTTTAAAAAAATTGGATTTTTATTATATAGTTTTTCAACAATTTGGATCACAATTGTAATTAAAATTAATTCAGGGAATTCGAGTCCGAAGGAACACACATTTCAAAATTCAGGGATCTCTATCACCTTTTATTAGTAACCCTTAATGTTATTGCTGTGGCCGTTTCTTAAGGTAAAATTTGGATAAAAATAAGTAGAGGAACCAAGAGGCAATCTTCATAGGAAAAAAGGCCTACCAATACCAAGTAACAAAATTTTGTTTACTTAAGTAACAAGTTCTTGTGTCAGTTGGGAATTTTCTTTTCTTTCCCCTGTTTAATAATTCTATAATTTTGTTCTCGCCTATAATAATTCTACACCTTGGCACACCAGTTTTATTGTCATCTCTTAAATATATTGCATCATGTATGAATGATATTTTATTGGCAATGTCGTTATCTATTTTGTTGTCGTTTTTGTTTCCTTTTGCACCCTTGCCTCATTTTTCCAAGTTTCAACTACGTTTTGTTCCCATCATCTCTCTTGTTGTTTCCCTTTTTTGTCGTTTTCCCCGTTTTCCTCTCCATTGTCGCTTCTGAGTTAATTATGTCCTTTTGTAATGTTTTCAAACTTTTACCCCTTTATCATCTTTAAAGCGGAAAGTTCTCTCTATTGTCGCTTTTAAGTTAATTATGTCGTTTTGGATTGTTAGTTATTTATTATTTTTTTAAATTTTTATGGCTTTATCTAGTGTGTTTGGCTGCTTCTATTCAAACGAAAACTTTTGGTTGCTTCAGTATAAAGCTTTTACATGCTACATTGTAAAAAAAAAAAAAGATACCATATAAAGCTTTTACATGTTAAAATATATAAATCAAAAGTTTTGGTTGAAACCGTACTTTTTAAACACACTAATCTACATAATCTACATGGGTGATTGTCATCCTTTTTGGATTGCCATGTGCCTTTGATGGCGTTGTCAAGTTCGGCTGCTCTCTCTCTCCTGGCATTTTCTTTTTTGTCGTTTAATTTTTGTTGCCGTTTTCTAATTCTTAGGTCGTTATTTTTCATTGCCTTTTTTTTATTTTCCTTGGCCGTTATACTGTTTGAACGTTGACTTCTATTCTTTGTTTTTAGTTCTTTAGGTTGTTGTCTTTTGCAGTTTTATTGCCGCTTTGACTCTTAGCCGTCTCCACTTCAGCTCTCATTTTCTGCCATTTGCTTTTACTGTCGTTTGTAAGTTTTCCTTTCGTTAAAAATTTGCCTTTCTAAAATTGCTGTCGTTTCATTTCTTAGTTTTTCTGTCGTTTTATTTTATAATCTAAGGAGGAAGATAGTTTTAAAAAGTTTGCTGCTGATTTTCACTCAAATTTTAAAAAGGTGCCAATTTTCTTGTGTTTTACTTTTATATTCTTGAGTTGAGACATCAGATATTCAGAACAAATAAACCACAAAGAATATTTAAGTTGATAATTTTTCCAACACTTTTTTTTTACCAATTTGCATCTGTCAAAAATGAAGGAAAATTCACAGTAAACTGTAAAAAAAGAACTCTCTTTCTCTCTCTATGTATGCCACTTCTCAAACTGATCAAGAGGGTAATAAAATGTATTAACACATATATCTAACAACTCAAAAAAAAGAAAAGAAAAAAAACTTTGTTGACCTTTTCTAGTGTACGATTTCAACATGAGACAAGTTAATCAAATCTAATGATCAAGCAAGAGATGTTGCTTCTGCTAAATCTAGTTATGGCTTCCTTTGCCAAGCACTCGGCAGCTTCTTGAGGGTCCTCTAAGTGCCTGATGAGATTCACAGCCTCTTGAGCCTTCATCGCCTGCTCAACCACCATCAAACTGTTAATTTCTGACTTAACTAACTGTAAATTTCATAACATGAGCCTTAGAATGGTAACTTCACAGCTTCTGTATATCAACACAAATAGAGTTGTAGGGTTGAAAAGAAAAAAAATCATATCCCTTCCATATTGTACAATTCTTAATCTAATTTTTTATGCCGTTTAAATTTAATGGAAATGTGACACACACACATAAATATATGGAAATGTCTCTAGTCTAGCATCCTAACTTTGATATGTTAACACCATTAATATATTTTGTATAGCATTTAATTTGCTCTAACGTGACAATAAATATAGAAAATATAGGTCATCTAGTAATATTAAGTATTAAATTGAAACAAATTAAATGCTACACGAACGTACTCACAATGTTATTATGTGAAACAAAAAATGTTACAAGCGCTGAATTAGTCTAGATGTGGATTTGAAACACTTGTCATTTATTCAATGTAATAAACGTTTGAAATATATATAACACTGAAAACTCTCATACTACTGTTACAAAGTCAATATAACTTCTAATAAATGTCATGTTAAAACTTCTCATACATTCTCTGAAGATCATGACAAAAGTCTCTATACATATATATACATATATATATATATATATATGTATATAATGCATTATGTTTTGTTACCTCCCATATGCCAGTACTTGCTAATATGACAAATTCAGTGTCAGAGTCCACTCTTTCAGCCCCAACAAGAAGTTCTGAGCCTCTGGACTGCATAGGCTTTGTTGTATCCGCTTGACACGCAAACTTCCGAACTGTTTCAAACAAAATTGCCAAACTTATTATTTCGAGGGAATTTGTGAGCGGTAATCTGATCGTCGGCTGATATTTTGAAATCATTAAATTTGATTAAAATTATTTTTTTTTATAAATTTGATAGTTGAAAAACAAATACTTATCAATGGGTATTTTTTTTATTTTCACTAAAGAAATTGTCTTATTTTGAATATTCCATTCACAAATATTGCCTCAAAGTATTGAATAAAAAACCATTGACCCACATTTAGCAGTGTCCTTTTGACAACGAACAGAGTTATTGGTGTCTCACAAGTGAGTGGTGAGCCCTATGCACTTGTTTCAAGTCAAGGTTGCAAGTGTTTCTTTCTTCTTCTTTTTTAATTTTATTTTACAAATCAAAGTTGCATAAAGAAAATTGAACGTAAATATTATTGGTACTAGAGCTGGTCTTTTGACTAAGACAAAATTATAAATTATATTGTGTCATGTAATAACATATCAATTCTAAAGTTGACATGTGATTTATAATGGTGTGAAGCATCATTGTTTTTTTCAAGCAAACAAAGGGTAATGGAAATTGTTAAAGCAAACACAAGAGATGCATCAACATGTTATTTCAAAAGTTGACATGACTCATGAGATTTATAGTGTTGTAAAGCATCATTGTATTTTGACATACAAATAGTCGTGCAAACAAAAGGAAATGGAGGATATTAAAGGGACCCACAATTTTCACTACCCTCTTTCTTTTCTAAAATAAAATTACAATAAGGTCTTGAAAAAAAAAAGGAATTTAAGAAATGTGCTCCCCTCAACTCACTTTTTCCTTTTTTTGGTTTTGTGTTATTTTTTTAATCTATCTTTTTACATTAATTTTATAGCATTTAACAAAAGACAAAAAAAAAAGAGCATGTATACATAATTCAATCAGTTTTATATATTTTTTAGTAATTATTTGGTACAAAGCTCCTTCTGTTTTTTATGATTAGATTTGATAATTATTTTTTTGTCACATCTTCAAAATGGTCAGTGAGTGCAAATTCGGATTTTTCAATGGGGCTTTTTGGGACCTCAAAAAAGTGAAGTGAGATATGTTTACCTGAGAAGAGTCTGCGTGACCAATGCCTTTCACCCGATTGTTGTCGTTTGCCGTTTATGCGACGAGCCACACCATCTCTACACAACACAGCTCTATACTCCCCCATGCTAGCTATCACAAGCTTCTCTCCATTAATCACCATCACAGAAACTGAACCCGGTTTTGACTGGGTCTCTCCTATTTTGGCTTTAACACCAAGATATGCCTTTCTCATGGTCTCTTTTCCTTTACTCCTTATCTGGGTCGTCTTCAAAAAAAATTAAAAAAAAAAAAGGAAAGAAAGAAGCCCAAATTCACATGATAAGACTTTTAACACAAAAATTGGATTACACCCTTTAGATTATTTAATATTAGGAAATTTCCGTGAAATTTAAGTGAAGTGTCATAATCATCAACCATTAAAAAAAAAAAAAAAGGAAAGAAAGAAAGGCAAGGCAATTGAACAAAATTTAATAGACTATCAGATAATTTCTTATTACAAATCTCATTTAATAGGGTCTTTCTATGGTATAGTCTCCTATCAGTAGTGTTTGTCCTTCCATCGCAATACCGTACTTGCTATTAGGAAAATTCTGTTAAAATTTAAATATCCTACTGATAGAATACAGTTATGAATTGATAGACCACATCAGAATCATACAACAATAAGAAAAGAACTGTAAATTAACAAAACTTAATTTAAAATTTGTCCGTGGCCTATTGATAAGAGTAGTTTTGATATACTAGCACATAATTCTCTTATTAGAATTACCTCTTTGGGTTTCTTGTCAAAGAAATGCGCCTGCATATACTTGGTGACACCATCACCAATCCGAGCATCGGAAACTCCAAAATACCATAATTCAACCTCACCAAATTGCTCTCTTTGGACCACAACTGAGTCACACTCTGAATCGTCTGAGTCAACAAGGAACCATTGATAATTAACCACTTGATATCCATGTGAGACTGGCGTCATCCATGAAGGCTTAGAGGAGGCTTGTCTTTTCTCTCTTCTTCCATTTCCTATCATAAACCTTCTCAGCCTAAAACCCTGTTTGTTTACCCAAAAAAAAAATTACAAGGAAAATTTTTTCATTTTCAATCCAAATTCTTGAACATGGAAAAAATTTTGTAAAGAAAAAAAGAAGAAGAAAGAATTTAATTGACATGAATGGTAAAAGAAAGGCTAACCTTGAGCTTGAAACCAAATAGATCCTTGAGTCCCATGTCTTTAGTGATGAAATATGATGAGAGTTTTTGTGTGAGAGAGATAAAGATGTGGTTTTTAAAAGAATACAGTCACTTGATAAGTATTGGGTTGGGAGAGGATAATCACAATTTTTTCTTCAAATTAAAAAGAGAGAGAGAGAGAGAGAGAGAGAGATGAGAGAGAGGGAAATCGGTTAGAGAGAGATCAATAGGTCTGCGTTTACATATAAAACAGACGCTTTTTCTATTTCTTGCTTGGCTTATATAAATACAAGGACATGTAGCTTTTCAAAGTCAACAAGAGTCCAGAGATGGGAGAGATTTTCCTAATTAAGCTTTTCTTGGTTAATTTCATTAAAGATGGAAAATTATTAGCCTTAATTATCTGTTGGAAAGTAGAAGTCTGTAACGGTCTTGTGTTTTCTTCTGCTTTTTGTTATGCAACGTACTAATTATTTGCAACTTTTTTCAAAAAATAATTTTACAAGTGATATAAAAAAATTTTTTTTTTTCCACAGTTATACATGAAGATTGTAAAAGGAATATTAACTAAATTAAGGAAAAAAAAAAGGCATGATAAAACTACTAGGAGGCAGGGCATGACAAATGACCCAAATATTCTAATGATTTGTTATTTTTTAATTGGTGATCGTTTTTTGAATTTAGCATCCTTAAATATGCCAAGTTCACTTCCAAAAAAAAAAAATTCCAAGTTGGTCCTGGCCCCTGATTTAATTGCCTCATAAATACTTCTAACCTTCTGCCTGGCTAAATGGAAGCAACAATTTTTAAGAATTTTTTTAATTCAATTCTTAAGTTTAGTGGTTGGTGGTGCCTTGGTAGGATGAACCTTTCTTTTTTTTTTTTTTTTTTCTTGAAGAGAATTTCAAAAGCATAATCCTAATGAATTAGCTTGCATATGAGTGTACAAGATAATCTTTCTGAGGGGATATGTAAAAGATTTAATCTGATTTAATAAGATTTTTTGTTAAATCGGTTAGAGTTTAATTGAATATTCATAAATTGGGAGTTAAAATGCTTTTGACACACGTCATACAGGGCTTTAATCAATAAAATGATTTTTTCCTTTATAATTAATTTATTTAGTTTTTGAAAAAAAAAAATCAGTATGACCAGTTCAAAGTCGGAGACCATTAAAGGCGTGAAAAATCCGCTTTTAAGGAGTCTCAATTGTTGTTATCCAAACCCAAAACTAAAAAAAAAAAACACCTTTGACGACCAGGCGTCCACTGCAAAATAACAAAATGCTCTGAAATGAATTGTTCCTTTTGTTCCAAAAAAAAAAAAAAAAAATCCTTTCCCTCCAACCCCCAACTCTTATAATTTCAGGGAGGAAGCAAAAAAAAAAATCCAACTCTTATTGAAAAGTTGAGATGATTTCTTAAATTGAAATAAAAAGACTTGCATTTCTTAAATTTTGCTAAAAGTAGTAAATGATTTTTGTTGGAATTGTTCAAATTCAAATACAAAATAAGTAATGTAGGCAGTCTACTAATCTCACCTTAAAAACTTATATAAAGTAGAATGACACTTTATAAGACACTGTCCTTTTTGAAGGCTTGGGGACATGCATCCAAGCCTTATTTTAAGTTTGCACATGCATGCATGTGTAGTGTGGACTCTAAATCTTTAGAGGCACTTTTGGCATGCAACATGTGGCACTTAGAGAAATAATGTTTTATTTTAGTTAAATTTAAATTTAATATTTTATTTTAAATTCAAATTTAATATTTTATTTTTAATTTGAATTAATTAATTAATTTGGCAAAATTCAAATTCACCATAGAAGGTGTAACAACTGAGATTTTTAATGCATTAAAAATACATTAAGTTAAGAATTATATTAAGACAAAAAGTACAATTTAAGGAGAATACTGTATAATATTACATGAAATTATACGGTATTAGAATAATGCAGTGTAAGAAAGTACGCTGACAAAGTTATGCAGCATAAAAATTACACTACAAGAGTAAAGCAGTATAGGAATTGGACTGTTTAAGGTCATGCAGTACAAAATTGGATTGTGTAGACCACAATTTTTTTATAAAGTGTGGAAAAGAAGAAAAAAAAAGAAAGAAAAATCTCACACAAAATTCAGCTCTTTCTCTCTCTACTTTCTCTCTCTAGATTTTCTCTCTCTCCTCAAATTTCATTCAAGATTTCGGCGTTTGTTTTTGACACCTCCAACACTATTGGAAAGCTCTCGTTGAGCTGAGTCCAATGAGGTGTCGTGCCACCCAAAAAGCCGCCGGAGGAAGTCTCACGCGCCGCTCAAAGTGGCGGAGAAACCCATTTCTTTCCGACGTGATTTCTCCACCGTCCAACCACCAATCGACATGATCTTGGTATCTATGGACTCAGCATGAGGAGAGGAACAAGAAGACACCGGTTTTGGCCTCGAATCCCATCTTTGAATTGAGCAGATGGAGGCCGAATTGGGTAAAATTGACATCTTCATTGGACTCAAGAGGGTCGAATTTGGGGGGGTAGGCTCGAGCTCAACCCCCAACGGAGCCAATCGCCGCCGGTCAACGGCAGTCAACAACCAATCTAGGATTTTGTGATCCGGACCTCCGATCGAAGATCCGAGACCGCCTCCCGACTCGTTTCGATGCTCTGAACGTGATGGTGACCTCCATTCAAGCTAATTTCACTCCGGTAAAAAATTGTCTGGTACCGATTGCATGCAAATCGAGACGATTCAAACAGTAGTAACAGAGTCCAGAATGACATTTTCAAGAATATATGATCTCTAGAAAGCATTCCTAGCTATTCATGGTCGCTCGAGGAGCACTACAGAGGATGCTTCGCATACTGTAGATGCAACAAGATACAACTGAATTCGCTTAGCTTGGAGTCCAAGTAAGTAGGAATCTCGCCTACAATATGAACCGTTTTAAAATAAATTGTTTTAGATGTTTTCATAAAAATTTATGAAATGCATGACTAGTGATTGTTACACTGTTTTATATGAGAATGTGTTTTATAAAGTTACAAGGTTGACGAAAAATTCGTTAAGGGTAAAATCGTCATTATTAAGGAAACGGTTAGAACGGAGTCGAACACTCCGATTTAGCATAATGTTTTTAGATGAAAAATGTTCCGTAATACGTTAAGTAACATAACCGTCATGTGTGACGAGAGATTTTGTAATACCCCAAATTTTAAGCTTGGGTCTAGTTGAGATTATATGAATGTGTTTTTAGATGCCACTTATGCATTTATTTACACATATGCTAATGCTTTGATTTATGATATTAGTTTTATTTATTTATTTATTTATTTTATTTTCTTACAAAGTTGTCGTGTGTGATTAGTTGTTATGTTGATACACTTATTATTGCATCCTTTCATATATTAATTAGAAATTATAACATATTATATGGTAATAGATGATGTTAAGATATTATATTATCTTTGTTTAAAACATTTAGAATGTTGCCAAGTAAGTACTGTTAGACATGTATGCTCTAAGGAGTAAAAATGTAATACGTTTTTGGAGACATTTTTATCAATAAAGAATTTATTCATTTATATATATACCAAATATTGTCCTCTTTACGTTCATATTCGTTGAATGTATGATAAGCAAACAGTAGTCTGAGACTGTCAGTCTAAACCTTAAGAGTTGGGCATATGATGGGATGATTATGCGGTAGACACGACTCTTAAGGTGATGGTCTAAAATATATGATCCGCAATCGAGGGAATAAAGTTGGGCGCTTTATTCATGTAAAGATTGTTATGTTGTCTATATCCCTTTTGGGAGATGGTTTGTCTTGGCCATCGGAGTTGGACTCCGTGAATAGAAACATTGGCGCGTTGTCATAGGTGACGATGTGTTGGATCGGGACATAAAGTGAATTGATTTGGATTAATAATTCTGTCTTGGCAAATCGATTCACTTTAGACAGTCGTTTGTATTGTATCTTAATCCTGAGATGAATAATGGGCCCGTTGTCTCGACTTGTGTCTTTTGATGTACCAATGGGTGACTCCCACATCTCTATAGTGGCATGCATGCCGGTACGTTGGAGGCATGACTCTTGGTAGCGTAGACTTGTTATTCATAGATATGGAATCCATAGCTCCTCTTTAGGAGTAATGATATCCTCTTATATGCGTTGTCCTGTAATTGGAAAACTGGAGCGCTCAACCATTTGGATACATAGGTGTAACCGAATGGTATACTATCTTTGGATGGTAAGTTTTCTAATGGTGAGACAATGGAACGTAAGATAAAAATAATCGGGAAGGTAAGACAGAACTTGTCCTTAAGCCGATTATGGATGATCATATGGGGATGCGATACACTATGATATGTCATGGAGACTTAGCTACACGAGCTTCGTAATTCTGTAAAGTTCGAGAGTGCAGCTCCAAGCTTTTAGTGGAGTAGCGTTGGAGTTGATAATTGTGAAATGTATATCTGGGATATTGGGTTTCATAGTTATCATGAGCTTGAACTTTATAGGTCCATTTTGGTCCCCTTTGCTAGCTCACAAAGTCCTGTAACGACACGGCGTGCTTTTCCAATAATTGGTGACTTATGTCGGATTTATCAGATTGGTTTAAAATTTATAAGAATCAAATAATTCATGTCTGTTTATCGGTTGAATTAATTTTGTAAGAAATTAGTTCAAGATGAACTTGTTGAATTATGGCGTTCGGATAATTCTTGTCTGTTTATCGGTTGTTTTAATTTTGGACAATTAGAACAAGATAAACTTGTAGAATTATTTGAATTGATTTATTTTCTTAGAGATTATCTTGATAGAGTTTGTTTTGATCAGATATCTTTTCTATTGGGCTATTTGAATCAAAACTGAGACTTTATCCTTTAGAATCTCGGGTGGAAAATAAAAGATTCGCGGAGATTTTTTCTCGGCAGTTCGGCCTGCCGATCAGAAAGTTCGGCCTGCCGAACTGGCCAGTTCGGCCTGCCTATCTCACAGTTCGGCATGCCGACCGCGACAGCTAAGATTACGCGTTTTTCACGCGTATCTTATCAGATATTGATCCGAATTTGATTCTGTTTCGATTTTTGAGACCTAATCTGATATGGACTGACCCCAAGGACCAATAGGTATAAAAAGGGAGTGAGTCTAATGATTTACTCAGATCAATTTGAGAGATTAAGAGTGATACTCTTCTAGTGAGCATCTGAAAACTCCCTGAGAGCTTTTGTTCACAAATCACGAACACTAGCTTTGGGTTCTCTCTATTGGTTGGAAGGAGAGTCACCGGTGGAAGAGCTGTACGTGTGAGCCCACACTCACTCCGGTTGTGGATAGAGAATAGCAAAGAAGACCAGTTGGTTGAGGCTCTTCTGGAACGTTACTTCTCTACACAGGTCGCGGAGGTTCTTCGGCACACTGAGGTTAGTAAGATCTGTTTAATTTATACATATAACATGTCATACTTGTATTTTGGAAATTACTCTGATGAAAATTTTTTAAAAATTCCGCTGCGCACTTTGTTTCCAACAATTGGTATCAGAGCCGAGGTTTTTACATAAATTTGCAAGTTTGTGATCATGTTATATGCATAAATTTTGTGATCTTAATCTCTCCAATGCTTGAATTGAATTTTATAGAGAGATGGCACTCTAGGTTTCTATATAATATATATGTTGTCATGGATTATGTGGTGAATGTTTATTAATTAATTATGGTTGATTAAATTGTGTTTAATTATTTATTAATTAATTAATACCGGTTATGGTTCCTTAGAGGTTAGAATGTGTATCTAAGTTTTTCATGTAATTAGATGGCGGACTATCATCTCCGTCTAGGAATTATTATTTAATTTGTAAGAATTTAGTAATTAAATAATTATTCGGAGAAGACGGAACGAGAAGTCGGATCTTGAAGATAGATGATGGCGCCTCCAGGTATTTCCTGAGTCTCTAATTTTATGTTTTTGAATTGTTGAAAATAAAATTGATAAATTGCATTAAAATTGTATTTTCTGGATTGAGTGTTTTCTGCTCGGTCGGCATGCCGGACCTCACAGTTCGGCAGGCCGAAGGTCACAGATCGGCAGGCCGGACGTACGGTCCGGCAGGCCGACAGTGGGGCAGAAATTTTGGTGCTCTGCCGGCAGGCCGAACCTTCATGTTCGGCAGGCCGAACCACCATGATCGGCAGACCGATCACCTAGATCGGCCTGCCGACAGAGAGCATCCAGGTGTCCAGAAAAGGTGCAATTTTTGGTGCAGTTTTAATTTTATTTTTGGGACGATTCTGAGAAACATTAAATTTGGATATGACCGGAAATATGAAGTGTTCGATTCATACGGGATTGAGGACTTGAAGATGGATATTACATGAAGAAGGATACAGCTTGAGGATTCAAGGATGAAGAATCGATAAATGTCTCGATTATTCTCTTGTAATCTTATTTTTTCTATTCTCTAGGGTGGAACCATAATATTACGGTTATTATTATTATGCTTGTAGCTTTGCTTGATTGCTTTGCTTGTCTGCATTATAATATGATTTACCATGTATATTGATAACATGTCATATAGAATAGGGAGTGCCGCTCATATTAAAATTGTTCATGCATAATTTTAAAAATAAAACCTTGACTTCAAAAGATTGAGTGGGAGAAGGTTTTCGAAGAGAGAACCTAAGGCCTCCATCGTTGGTCCATAGGAAGAACATGATGGTCCCAACCCCTAGGAAGGGATTTCTATTATGTACCAGATTGGATCTCTAAAAGGATAAGGTATTTTAGTATGATTTATGGTTGCACACCCCTAGGTGGTGATTATAAATCATGGATAAAATATTGAAACGGTGGTTATACACTCACGTTAATTTTATTATTAACCTCCCCTAGGAGCTCTGTTAATAAAATTAATGGCCAAAGAAACGATTATTAGTATATGCTGGATCATACGGGTCCTGGATGGCATATATTAATCAGGAGGGGATCCGTGTTCCTGATTGAATTTGGCATGACTCCCCTAGGAGCTTGTTGAATTCTGAGTTGGGAATTATCGTTGTAAGGTTGTGATATTTTCAAGGTTTTGACACATAAACACATTTGTATGATTTTACATGATTGTGTTATCTTACTAAATTATTAAATATGTTTGCTTATGTTTGGTATATGATTCTTTATTGTAGATTGAAAATGTCTAAAAACGCTTTATCATCGATACTTGACAAAAACCATTTAACCGGTGAGAACTATAATGATTGGAAACGGAACCTGGACATCGTCCTATCCTTTGAGAAACTGAAATATGTACTGACAACTCCTTGTCCTCCCGAGCCTACGGGAGACTCAAGTAATGAGCAATTCCAAGCGTACGACCGCTGGAAAGATGCTAATGATCAGGCCCGCTGCTATGTTATGGCTAGCATGAATAACGTGCTGCAGGCTCAACATCAGGATTATGAGACTGCGAAGCAGATCTTGGATAATCTTGAGGATATGTTTGGAGGCCAGGCCATAACAAAGCGGCAAGGGGCGCTTCGGAAACTCTTAAACTGTAGACAGAGACCGGGGACATCTGTAAAGGAGCACATGATGTTGGTCATGGGTTACCTCGCTGAGGCTCAAACCAATGGAGCCGACATCGATGCTGAAACTCAGATGACTATGGTCTTTGAGACTCTGTCTAAGGAATTTATTCCGTTTAGAGCTACTTTTAATTTGAGCAAAAGACGGGATATGACCTTGACAGAACTGATGAAACAGTTACAGGAGTTTGAACTGCTGGTCAGGGAGTCTCCTGCTGGTGGAGAGGCCAATATGGTAGCTGCTTCTGGTTCCAATCCTAACTCTGGGAATGGAAAGAAGCAACGGGCCAAGAGTGGTAAGTCTTCTATTCCTATTGCTATCAAGAGCAAGAAGAAAAAGAAGAAGAACCCGAAGAAGCTTAAGTGCTTCTTCTGTGGAAAGGTCGGGCATATAAAGAAGCATTGCAAGGACTTCCTTTTAAAGGGAGGTAGGTGTGATCTTCTATATTTAGAAACTTGTTTGGTTGAGGAATCCAGTGACATTTGGGTCATAGATTCCGGTGCAACTAATCATGTTTGTGTTTCTCTGCAGGGATTCAAAGAAACGAGAAGTCTACTTCGTGAAGACTTAACGCTTCGGATGGGCGATGGATCCTTGGTCTCAGCGGAAGCAGTGGGAGATGTCCATCTTTGTTTTGATAATTATAGGAGTTTAATTTTGCGAGATTGTTTTTATGTTCCTAAATTTAAAAGGAATTTAATTTCTGTATCTTCTTTATTTAAAGACTCCTACGTGGTATCTTTTTATGAAAAAGTGGTGATTCGTAAAAACAAATCTTTTATCTGTTCTGGATGGATGCAAAATAATCTATATTTTATCAAACCTAAGATGGACTTGTTGCTTAATGCTGAGATAAATGATAATAACTCAAAAAGACTTAAAACTTCTCACTCTAATAAGACTTATCTTTGGCATTTGCGCCTTGGCCATATTAACCTGAATAGGATTCAAAGGTTGGTAAGGGATGGACCTTTAAGTCACTTAAAGGTGGAATCTATACCTCAATGTGAGTCTTGTTTGGAGGGTAAAATGACCAAAAGACCATACGGGTCTAAGGGCAATAGGGCCGAAGGGGTTCTAGAACTTGTGCATAGTGATGTTTGCGGACCAATGAACATCCGGGCACGAGGAGGGTATGAGTACTTCGTCACTTTTATTGACGATTACTCAAGATATGGGTATGTGTACCTAATGCACCACAAAAGCGAAACTTATGATAAATTCAGGGAGTTTCGGGCTGAAGTGGAAAAGCAATTGGGTAGACCCATAAAGGCACTTCGATCTGATCGAGGTGGGGAATACCTTTCTGATGAGTTCTTGGGACACTTGTTAGAGAATGGGATTTTATCCCATTTGACTGCGCCGGGCACTCCGCAGCAGAATGGCGTAGCGGAGAGAAGGAATAGGACTTTGTTGGACATGATTCGGTCCATGATGAGTTATTCATCATTGCCTTTATCCTTTTGGGGATATGCACTACAAACCGCATGTTATCTTTTGAACAATGTGCCTTCAAAATCGGTCCCTAAAACTCCTCACGAGTTGTGGACAAGACGGAAGACATCCTTAAACCATATTCGCATATGGGGATGTCCAGCTCATGTCCTGTTTAAGGATCCGAATAAGTTGGAAGCACGTTCAGAAGTTTGCGTGTTTGTAGGATATCTAAAAGGGACTAAAGGGGGTTATTTTTATAACCCAAAGGAAAATAAAGTCGTGGTTTCAACTAATGCAACTTTCCTTGAGGAGAGTTACATGAACGACTTTAAACCTCAAAGCAAAGTGGTGCTTGAGGAGTTGAGGGGTAATCCGTTTACTCCGGAGGTTCCGAACGAAACCATTCCGATCGGTGTAGAAAAACCAAACAAACCTGAACAACAACCACAGGGGCTTCGGCGTAGTGGGAGGATCGGGCGTCAACCTGAGAGGTATATGTTCAATGGGGAGGTCTTTTTGGCTGAACCGGATGAACATGACAGGGATCCTTATACTTACGCAGAAGCTATGGAGGATGTTGATTCAAGACTCTGGACAGAGGCCATGAACATTGAGATGAAGTCTATGGAGACTAATCGGGTCTGGGAGCTTGTGGATCTTCCCGAAGGGGTAAAACCCATAGGGTGTAAGTGGATCTACAAGAGGAAAAGAGGAGTGGATGGAAAGGTCGAAACCTTTAAGGCTAGACTGGTAGCTAAGGGTTATACGCAAAAGGAAGGAATCGATTATGAGGAAACCTTTTCGCCTGTAGCCATGCTTAAGTCCATCCGGATTCTCTTGTCCATAGCTGCCGCTCTCGACTACGAGATTTGGCAGATGGATGTCAAGACGGCTTTTCTAAATGGCTATCTTGATGAGTCCATTTATATGGAACAACCAGACGGGTTCAAGGTCGCGGGTCAAGAGGGTAAGGTTTGTAAGTTGCTAAAGTCTATTTATGGACTTAAGCAGGCTTCTCGTTCTTGGAACATAAGATTTGATCAAGTGATCAAGACTTATGGGTTCTCACAAAATGTGGATGAACCATGTGTTTACAAACACATTAAGAATGGGAAGGTGGTTTTTCTACTACTCTATGTAGATGACATTCTGCTAATTGGCAATGACGTTGGGGCGTTGTCATCGGTCAAATTATGGTTGACCAAGCAGTTTGACATGAAGGACTTGGGTGAGGCTAATTTTGTTCTCGGTATCCAGATCTTGCGGGATAGGAAGAACAAAATGATAGCTTTGTCACAGGCCAGCTACATAGATAAAATTCTCAGGAGGTTTGCAATGCAGGATTCCAAGAAAGGTGGGCAACCATCTAGGTCTGGAATTACTCTTTCTAAGAAAGACTCTCCAAAGTCTTATGAAGAAAGAGAATACATGAAGAAGGTGCCTTATGCTTCGGCAGTGGGTAGTCTCATGTATGCCATGCTTTGCACTCGACCGGATATTAGCTATGCGGTCGGGATTGTGAGTCGATTTCAGGCGGATCCAGGACCGAACCATTGGGTTGGGGTAAAGCATATTTTCAAGTACCTGAGAAGGACTCGAGGGTATATGCTTGTGTATTCGGGTGAGGATTTAACTCCTCTAGGATACACTGATTCGGATTTTCAATCCTGCCTGGATTCTAGGAAATCGACTTCAGGGTTTGTGTTTACTCTGGGTGGCGGTGCCATCAGTTGGAGAAGTGCGAAGCAAGATTGCACTTCGGATTCAACGATGGAGGCCGAGTATGTGGCAGCTAGTGATGCTTCGAAAGAAGCAGTGTGGCTCCGCAAGTTCCTTGGGGATCTTGAGGTAGTTCCTGGTATGGATAAAGCGGTATCACTGTACTGTGATAACAGTGCGGCGGTAGCTAATGCTAAGGAACCAAGATTTCACAAGAAGAGTAAGCATATTGATCGGAAGTATCATGTGATAAAGGACTTCGTTGAGAGCGGGCATGTCACGGTGTGCAAGATCGCGTCAGAGGACAATTTAGCTGATCCATTTACGAAGACACTTTCTGGGAGAGTCTTCGAAAGGCATGTGGAAGCTATGGGGATGCGAAATTTGCAGTATTTACTCACTTAGTGCAAGTGGGAGATTGTTAGACATGTATGCTCTAAGGAGTAAAAATGTAATACGTTTTTGGAGACATTTTTATCAATAAAGAATTTATTCATTTATATATATACCAAATATTGTCCTCTTTACGTTCATATTCGTTGAATGTATGATAAGCAAACAGTAGTCTGAGACTGTCAGTCTAAACCTTAAGAGTTGGGCATATGATGGGATGATTATGCGGTAGACACGACTCTTAAGGTGATGGTCTAAAATATATGATCCGCAATCGAGGGAATAAAGTTGGGCGCTTTATTCATGTAAAGATTGTTATGTTGTCTATATCCCTTTTGGGAGATGGTTTGTCTTGGCCATCGGAGTTGGACTCCGTGAATAGAAACATTGGCGCGTTGTCATAGGTGACGATGTGTTGGATCGGGACATAAAGTGAATTGATTTGGATTAATAATTCTGTCTTGGCAAATCGATTCACTTTAGATAGTCGTTTGTATTGTATCTTAATCCTGAGATGAATAATGGGCCCGTTGTCTCGACTTGTGTCTTTTGATGTACCAATGGGTGACTCCCACATCTCTATAGTGGCATGCATGCCAGTACGTTGGAGGCATGACTCTTGGTAGCGTAGACTTGTTATTCATAGATATGGAATCCATAGCTCCTCTTTAGGAGTAATGATATCCTCTTATATGCGTTGTCCTGTAATTGGAAAACTGGAGCGCTCAACCATTTGGATACATAGGTGTAACCGAATGGTATACTATCTTTGGATGGTAAGTTTTCTAATGGTGAGACAATGGAACGTAAGATAAAAATAATCGGGAAGGTAAGACAGAACTTGTCCTTAAGCCGATTATGGATGATCATATGGGGATGCGATACACTATGATATGTCATGGAGACTTAGCTACACGAGCTTCGTAATTCTGTAAAGTTCGAGAGTGCAGCTCCAAGCTTTTAGTGGAGTAGCGTTGGAGTTGATAATTGTGAAATGTATATCTGGGATATTGGGTTTCATAGTTATCATGAGCTTGAACTTTATAGGTCCATTTTGGTCCCCTTTGCTAGCTCACAAAGTCCTGTAACGACACGGCGTGCTTTTCCAATAATTGGTGACTTATGTCGGATTTATCAGATTGGTTTAAAATTTATAAGAATCAAATAATTCATGTCTGTTTATCGGTTGAATTAATTTTGTAAGAAATTAGTTCAAGATGAACTTGTTGAATTATGGCGTTCGGATAATTCTTGTCTGTTTATCGGTTGTTTTAATTTTGGACAATTAGAACAAGATAAACTTGTAGAATTATTTGAATTGATTTATTTTCTTAGAGATTATCTTGATAGAGTTTGTTTTGATCAGATATCTTTTCTATTGGGCTATTTGAATCAAAACTGAGACTTTATCCTTTAGAATCTCGGGTGGAAAATAAAAGATTCGCGGAGATTTTTTCTCGGCAGTTCGGCCTGCCGATCAGAAAGTTCGGCCTGCCGAACTGGCCAGTTCGGCCTGCCTATCTCACAGTTCGGCATGCCGACCGCGACAGCTAAGATTACGCGTTTTTCACGCGTATCTTATCAGATATTGATCCGAATTTGATTCTGTTTCGATTTTTGAGACCTAATCTGATATGGACTGACCCCAAGGACCAATAGGTATAAAAAGGGAGTGAGTCTAATGATTTACTCAGATCAATTTGAGAGATTAAGAGTGATACTCTTCTAGTGAGCATCTGAAAACTCCCTGAGAGCTTTTGTTCACAAATCACGAACACTAGCTTTGGGTTCTCTCTATTGGTTGGAAGGAGAGTCACCGGTGGAAGAGTTGTACGTGTGAGCCCACACTCACTCCGGTTGTGGATAGAGAATAGCAAAGAAGACCAGTTGGTTGAGGCTCTTCTGGAACGTTACTTCTCTACACAGGTCGCGGAGGTTCTTCGGCACACTGAGGTTAGTAAGATCTGTTTAATTTATACATATAACATGTCATACTTGTATTTTGGAAATTACTCTGATGAAAATTTTTTAAAAATTCCGCTGCGCACTTTGTTTCCAACAAGTACACACTTGGTAAAGTGTAATATATGATATATGTTATGTTGTATGTTATATATATATAATCTTATAAACGATCGTGATATGGTTTGATGAATGTTATGAGCACTTAACCTTAGTTGCTGTGAAAGTCTATGATAGGTAAGTCTAATATGTCATGCATTGTTATTATACAGGATATAGGCAACAAATCCTTCCTTTGAATTGCCGAATAAGCTTATTGATGTGTGTGTAGTGCCTTTATTTATTTTTTTTTTCACTTTGGTTAGTTAATGCTTATTTACCCCTTTCACCATCATCAAATGCTTTTATATAAGATAGCGGTAGAAGACTAATTTTTTATTGTCTTCCTTTCGTTGCCGTGTATTGAAGAGGGAAGGTAGTAGACAAATAGGCTCCTTAATTGCCATGTATATTTGCTTGCCGTGCATTAGCTATATTTGCCAAATCCCATGATGCATGGCTAATGTTTTGTTAGTCATTATTTGTTATATTAGTATGTGTGCATGGCAGACAACTGTACACATGATAAGTTGTCTTGTTTGATGTTATAGGATGCATGGGCTTATTTTATCTCTTTCCTTATTTTTTGTGGGAGAGTAGTTGACTCTTTATTAAAGGTAATTAGATGTCATGATAAGACTTCCTATTTTGACAATTTAAATCAGGCAAGTGGAGTGAATAATGGAATCCTAAATTATCTTTTATCTTTTATTCCTTTATTGGATGATTAGTTGACTTATTTAGAATACTATTTATGGATAGTCAAGATCCAATCATTATATTTTCTTTATGTTGAATCATTGACTTTCCTCCTTAGTTCTCTATCCCTTCCACGAGTATGAACCCCCATTTTTATCTATTTTGTTTCCCATATAGAAGGCTGCCTTTAATTTTTATTTATTCCCATTCTTCACATTATACTCATAAAATCACTCAATCTCCAAGATTCCTTTTCTTCCTTTCCTTTTTCATTTTGCTGCTAAGAGTAAGAAAGGAATTAAAATTCGGTCCCAATCACTGGGTTCTTTCCGTCTCGTCACATGAGCATAAGCTCATATATATATATATATATGTGCATGTATGCATGAAGAGTGAGAGAGTAAGAGTAGACGAGAGAATGAAAGAAATAGAGAAAGAAAGAAAGATGTGGCTGGTTGATCATGAGAGACTTTGTAAAGAGAGAGTTAAATTACGTGAAATAAAGGAAAGAATCAAAGAGAAAAGTTAGAGAATCATAGCATGTAAGGAGAATAAGTATGAAGAAAGAATAAAGAATAGAATAAGGAATCACAATATTTACGGAGACATAAGAATGCATGAGGAGAGAATAGAAAATCATGTAGGTGTTCATTTGCTTCCAACGGAATATGATGGGATATATTATGTGATGTGAAGAATGAATGAATGATGATGTATAGAATCTAAGATGATCATGACTAAACGGTTTGAGTAAGTATACCCTCCACTGCATCACTTGAACAATAGTATGCTTTAAAGTTATATATGTTGCTATGATGAATATGTTTAAAGATGTTTTTATGATTTTTCATCAGTATGATGTGAACTCTCTTGTTGTCATGAACTAGTCACGTTATTCATGTTTATATGGTCAAATCCTTGAGGAAGAAGTAAGTTCCAAGATAAGGACCATTCATGTATGTATGTTATGGGTTCTGACTGCTTGAGATTAATGTTATGCTACGGGCCCGAAAACCTAAAAGTAATGTATGTTTATGAAAGTATGTTTTTATGTGGAACTATCATGGTTTACTTACTAAGTATTATGCTTATATAGTTCTCGTGATGCAGGTGAGCTTCCAAGTAAAGATGTAGATAACTGAGCAAGAATGGTCCAAGGTCCCATGACGAGTCTAAGATACAATATTTATTTCTAAGTATTCCTTTGATGTTATTAGAAACTAAGAATTGTTATTGAGGACATTTAGGGGATTTTTTTTTAGCTTTTGTATAAGTGTTGTAATCTTATTATTTTCGCTGCTAATGATATGATAATTTCTGCATCAAAGTTGAGTTAAGGTTTGGTTATTTTTCCTATAAGTGTCTATGATCGGCCTACCGATGGAAAGTTCGGCTTGCCGAACTGGCCCATCTTCTCATGCATGAATGAACGATGCATGGCGCTCTTCTCCTCTCTTTCCTAGTGGGGGGGAGGGGAATGGGGTCGCTATAGATTTAATAAGGGATGTTTAAGTAAAGGAAAAGTAACCCCGGTGGGTTACAAGGCTAAGTGAAGTAAAGGTAAACTGATGGTTTATAAGGTTAAATAAAGAGAACGGTAAACTGATAGTATACCAAGTTATGAAAAAAGAATGAATGGTTAATGTTTACGTTTTATTATCAATCAAGTGGATTGATAAAAAGAAAGATAATTAATGAGTCGGCTGTCATATGATCAGGATACAAAAGCCGACCAAAGGAAGGAAAAGAAACGAGAAAGGAACGAAATAGAGAACGCTAGGGCATAGTTCGGGTAAGTTCAGACTTCATCTACAACATGAAGTAAATAGTTTTTAAACGCTTGCATATGCAATTGTAAATGAGTTTGTGTTGGTTATGCAAGTTATCTTTAAAGTATATTTGCATTTATGATGCAAAAAAGTTCTAAAGTACAAATAAGATTTGCAATAACTTTGCAACTGTTATGTTTAAAGTCTATGTGCATATTGATATGCATGAATGTTATGAACTATGATTAGTGTGTGTATTATAAATGTGCCATGACTTAAAGTATAATATGAATATAACATGAAATAGTTGCTATCCAAAGAAGAAAAATGTATTGCAACTTTACGATATGAAAGTATGAACGACATGAGTATGAGTAATATGTGAAAGCATGAAATGTGAAAGTATGATATGAACGACATGAGTATGAGTAATATGTGAAAGCATGAAATGTGAAAGTATGAAATGAACGACATGAGTATGAGAAAAATGTGAAAGCATGAAATGAGAAAGTATGATATGAATGATATGTATATGTATAATATGTTTATGAATATGATAAGTAAGTATGATACTTGTACGACCGAATGATATGGATATAAATGTTATGATTGATGCTTGTTAGTTAGAATATAACGAGATATAGTATATAAGTGCAATACCATATAGTGCATAATGACCATGCATAATAAGGTCCATAAGAAACCCATTAAGGATATAATCTCCAATTTGCCTATAGGAAACTAGAAAAATTACTATAGGACATCTTAGGTTCGATTAGAAATCGTGAGAACGATTTAGATAATTAAATAGAATTTGAAAAATTTCTCATGACCAACAGAGAGGTCACAAGAGCAGCGCCAAGAGAGAGATATGAAAAGTTAAGCTCTACTATGACCTTTAGAAGTTTTCAGACAAGTACGTAAACATGTTTTAGATAATCATTATCCCTAGTCTAGAACGACTAGATGATAAAAGACCTATAGACTGAACAATAAAAAGATGAACTTACTGGCCAGCCTCTATGTACCAGATTATGATCTAGATGCGGATGTGCAACCTAGATACGAAATAGGATTAGTATGAGTTTTGCATTTCGATAATGCATAATGTTTTATGCATTAAGTTATAAGTTTTATGAAGTATTTGTTATGTAACATGTTGCATTTGTATGCAATATGATTCAGAATAAAAGTTATGATTTGTAATATGTGGTTGTGATATATATTGCATTTGTATGCAATATGATTTAGAACAAAAGTTATGATTTGCAATATGTGGTTGTGATATATATTGCATTTGTATGCAATATGATTCAGAATAAAAGTTATGATTTGCAATATGTGATTGCGATATATATTGCATTTATATGCAATATGATTTAGAATAAAAGTTATGATTTGTAATATGCGGTTGCAATATATATTGCATTTGTATGCAATATGATTTGGAACAAAAGTTATGATTTGCAATATGTGATTGTGATATATATTGCATTTATATGCAATATGATTCAGAATAAAAGTTATGATTTGCAAAATGTAATTGCGTCATATGATGCATTTGTTATGCAATAAGTTGCATTTGTTATGCAATAAGTTTCAGAGTACAAATTATGATTAGTAAAATGTGTTTACATTTTATGTTGCATTTGTTATGCAATAGATTTTAAAGTACAAGCTATAATTTGCAAGTGTATTTGCATATGATGTGGTTGCATTTGATGTGCTCACTAAGGTTACTAAGAAGGTAACGTAAAGTGAAAAAAAAAGCGTCGTACCAGCCTCCTCGTTGTGAGGCAATAAAAGTAAAATTAAAGTTTAATCTCCCAAATGTGAAGTACATGATCTCGAAGTTCGATGGTCTTAAGTCTTCCACAAGGGAAGCATCACGTTTATGATCTCATGATTAAAGATGTTGGTACGAACACTAAAAGTTGTAAAATAAAGAAAGTTAAGGAACAAAAGTTGGAAAGTTAAAGTTAGATAAGGAAAGTTAAAGTATAAGATAAGACAAGATAAGGAACAATGATAAAAAGTCAAAGTAAGAAAGAATGTTCATAAGATGCTCATAATCGAAAGTTCATAATTAAGCATAAATAAAAACATGTATTGTGATTGTATCTGATTTGTTTATTATGAAACATTTATATGCTATGAAAAACATTCTGAGGAATGTTTTATATTAAATGTTTATGAAAACATAAATGACGTTATGAGGAGCAATCTGATGATTGTTTTATGTTAAATATTCTATGAAAAGCGTTTATAAAAA
Source organism: Artocarpus heterophyllus (assembly GCA_025403435.1). Classification (NCBI taxonomy): domain Eukaryota; kingdom Viridiplantae; phylum Streptophyta; class Magnoliopsida; order Rosales; family Moraceae; genus Artocarpus; species Artocarpus heterophyllus. Next base: position 9,912,099 of record CM046341.1, read on the forward strand.
ACGTTATAGAGATTGCTTTAGAAAAACGTTTATGAGAAACGTTTTAGGAATATTTTATGAAAAATGTTTATGAAAAGTGTTTATGATAAAAGTTTTAAGAAAAAGTTTATAAATAACGTTTTACGAAAAGCATTCTAAGGATTGCTACATGTTAAGTGTTTTATAGGAAACATTTATGAGAAACGTTCTAGAAAAGTTTTATGAAGAATGTTTATGAAAGTCGTTTATATAAATGTCTATGGAAAATAGTAATGATATATGTTTTAAGAGAAAGGCTTTCATGAGAAAAGTTTTTAAAGCATGTTTAAATGCTTTGTGAGATTTTGTTCAAATTTGCTGAGCGAAAGCTCATAAAAAGTTTCTTCATGCTGTAGGTAGTTTTATGGGCGACTAGTAGGACCCGTTAGAAGAGCGGGGTGCTGTGGAGGATGGATGCGAGGATTTTGGTATAGATACCACTACAGTAATGTTTCCGCTGTTTAAAAGAAATATTTTTCACTATTTAATATAGTGTTTTCAAAGTTTTAAGAAAAAAAAACAAAGTTTGAAGAAATGTTTTCAAGTTTTAAGATACAGTTTATGAACTGTTTAATATAATTATAAAGTTAAGTTTTAAGCGATGTTTTAGTAAATGTTTCTTATTAAGTTTTAAGAAACGATTTGAAATGGTTTTAAAGTCAAGTGTTGAGCGAGGTCTCGACATGAATGACGACAGAGGTCGCAACAGTTTTTAAGTACGTTTAAAGAATATGATATGATTAGGGAAAAAAAATTATTTCAGTATTTTTCTTACTAAATAAGTAAGATTACTATTTATGAAATGATATTTAAGAAAGTAAAGTGACTGGCCGAAAAGACGGGTCGTCGTGAAGGTAACCTGATACAGTGTGCAAAGTTGTAGTTTTTCAAATTCTCTCTGTTTTTTTTTTATTATTATTGCTTAGTGTAGAAATAATGTTTTATTAATTAATGTTTTAATTAATAATGTTTAATTTTAATTAAATTCAAATTTAATATTTTATACTTAGTTTGAATTTAATTAATTAATTTGGCAAAATTCAAATTCACCCTAGAAGGTAACCTCATACAGTGTGTAAAGCTGTAGTTATTCAAAATCTCTGTTTTTTTTTTTATTGCTTTGTGGAGAAACACAAAAAGATTTGTCAGTAAATAATGTTTTAAAAAGCATATTTAATATGTGTTTCAAGTCTTTGTTCCATATTTTTACCAAATTTTCAACGTCTTTTACGATCAAAAGCTAAAAAAAGAAAAAAAAAAAATAGAACAGGAAAATAAGGTATTTCTTGATTGAAAGTTAAGAACTCTAACGTCAGTAATAAACGAAGATTTCAAATATGATGATAACGAGTTAAACGAATTTAAAGTTTGAATGCACACTTCTAAATATGTTGTGGATTAAACTCGTAGGGATTAAACTAGTAAGGTGAATTGCGAAGACATATAGGAAGTTTTTTTTTTTTTTTTCAATTGAACTAATAAAACTACATATTTTGGCGTTCATTGTGAAGCATTAAAAAATTCAACACTAACAAAGCGTTTAAATTCGAGGGCGACCTTTTCGAAAGTTAAACAATTCCTTGAAAATTTTCCGAATTTGAGGAAGGAAGTTTTATATTGTTTTGCCCAAAAATCATTCCTTCTTTTATCAACTGATTTTTAAAAAACAGTCAAATAATCGAATTATTTTTTTTATCATATATGATATGTCCAACAATTTTACCATAAATTCCTTAAAATGTATTATGTACGGTTTTTCTAAGACCCAGATGACTTAACCATGTCACTATATCTTTAAGTAATAACTTATTATTACAATTAAAAATATTGTAGAAAACATAAATAACTATTACAAAAATAAGATGATGATATGATTGTTTGACGTGACAAGAAAACCCCGAAGTAAAATAACGTAGGTAATGTGGGACAAATTGAACTTCTAACACTCTCTCCCCTAATTAAAAAAAAAAAAAAAGGATAATGTGAGACAAATTCAACATTTAACAACCTTCCTTACATGCTACACTCACATGCCACATATGCCATGCAAATGGGTCAGGTTTAAATCCGTCTTCACAAGGTCCGTCTCAACCACAAAGTGATGTCTAATCAGATGAAATTCAAATTTCATGATCCCCATATTTATTGCAAGCAACTCGTTAAAAGTGGAATGATGATGTAGTTAGGAATCTTTGAAATGGCCATGACAAATAGATTGGAGTAGAACTCATCTTCAAAAGGTAACTCAAGAGGAGGGAATGCTCAATCCACGTATAAAAGCCATAAGATCTGTAACGCCCTTAAAATTCAAAGCAATGTTAGTTATGTTAAGTTTAGTTATTAAGTGTGTCAGTGTAAATTTTGTTGATAGTTTTAGTCATTTAAAGATTTTGTTGCATTTGTCCTATTTAAAAATTTGAATTTTAGTGTTAAAAATATCAAATGACATTTTACCCTACATTTTTCTCATATTTACGAAAATGTCATTGGGCCTTTAAATTTCCTTTTTCTTTTTCCTTTCCCTTCCCATTTCTCTCGGTTGCTCTCTCTCACTTTCACTCGCCTCTCTCTTTCCCTCTCACGTCTCTTTCTTTCCCTCATTCTCTCAAAAAATTTGGTTTCAAAATCAAGCCCAAGCTTCGGTTTAGCAGATTAGAGGCTTGGGAATGTGATTGAGCAACCACAAACACGATTCAAGGATCGAATCAAGCTTGGTTTTTAAAATTCTAAAACTTTTTCAATTTTCTTTGTATTTTTTCAATCCGAGTTTTGATGAGCTTAGATAATGTTTAATCTAAGCTTATATGACTTGTTTTACAATGAATCTAAGCTTTATTTGAACAAAAACTGAATTAATCAAGTTTTTGTATTTTTCTTTGATTTTCAAATCAAAGGTGAAATTGAGTTTAAATTTGGGAAAAATGCTTTAAATGTGTTCTATTATGGTTTTCTATGCTTTATATATGATTTTCATGATCTGAGAATTGAAAAATAAGTTTTAAATTTGAATTTTGAGCTTGGGGAGGTCGAGACTCGAAGTCTCGCGTTCCCAGATTTTTGCCAATTCGGCAAGCCGAACTTGATCTTCGGCAGGCCGGTCATGGTTGGTCGGCAGGCCGAACTGTGTAGTTCGACAGGCCGGTTCAGGGTATTCGACAGGCCGACCGTGGACTTGAAAAATTATGTTTTTACTATTGTTTTCAATGTTTGATGATTCTGAAATGTTACAAAAAGGATTATGATTTTGGGTTATGAATATTTTGAGTTAAAGGCACACTGATAATTAAATTAACATAATGATATTTGTTAAATATGATTTTTGATCTTAAATACAGTTTTTAAGGTTTTGAACGTATGTGGAGCATACGTTGGATTTCATCTGGAGCTTACGTTATTGGATTTTAATGAGGTAGGATATTATTATCCCTTTCTTTGGTAGCCCCTTTTAAATTATTTGGCTAAAGTTTATTTCTTAAATGTTTCCTTTAATAATGATTTTGGTGACTGATTTTGAAGAATTGAATTTCGATATTCCTTTCGGATTTCCAAAAACCCGTACGGTGATGTTTGTCAAGTTTTATTCAAGTAAGTACTAATTGATTTTTATTAAGATCTTGAGATTAGATTATTAATGATATTTTATCTGTAAATGTTATTTTTAAATAACTTGTTTTTAACTAATTATCCTACTGAGCATTCCGCTCACGTTTTCCTGTTTTTAAAATCATACTTCCAGGTTGAGGAAGAAGGATGGGCCTAGGATCGGAACCTGGCTCTTTGGATTGAACTGGTATTCTCTTTAAAACTGTGGTATGATGCGTGTACTGTACGACTTGTCCCAGTGTTGATGTCATTTTCGCCTCTGTTAATAGTATATTTTAATTTATCTTAGAGACGATGATTTGTGATGAATTTCAATGATTTTATATTATTGATATTATGATTTATTTATTTATTTATCTACTCACCTTCGTGGTAAACATTCACGTGATAGCGAATAATAATAGAATCTCGGCCCCACCTTCGTGGCATTCATGTGACGGTGACCGCCGATGTTATTATTTATTTCGATAATATTTATTTATTTTTCACGTATATTTATACTCTTTTCTTTATTCATCTAAAACTCCATGACCCCCACCTCGAGGCGTCACAAGATCCTATTAATTTAGTGATGTGTGACAATTGTAACTTAAAACACAAGTTACGATTACAAAATTTTCGAATTGAAGTTATTCCGAATTGTTGAATGCACAAGGCAACAAGGTCAAGAGCATATCGTTTAAGCCTATAACACTGTTTTTCCCCCTCCCTTAAGCTCTAAAATTCTAAGTCACAAGTGAAGCGTATGGAAAAACGTCTAGGTGTATTCCACTTGATCTACGGTTTAATCTGATCTGATTTGAAATTTAAATTCTACCTTCATGAAATCTTATTTTGAACTTAGCCCTGCTATTAACTATCACAATTACCTTGACAAACAAGTTAAACTTTGCAGATGACCTTATCCTGTCATTCAAAAGTAATTCAAACTCAAAAAACATTATTTGTTAACAACAAAACCATATCAGATTCATATACAAATTTGAAATTTCCTTGAAATCAAACACGCAAGTTAGAAGAAACAAAGTTAATTTAGACTTAATATTCACAAGATTAGCACCTAAAAATGTAAATCACTCTAGTTCGAAAAACCTTATCCAATCTAGATTTAAAAAGATAAATAAGCAACAAATTAACACATAGTTTATGTTTTGGAGAACCCATGCCAGCAAAATCTTAGGATTAAAAATACTAACAATTTTTTGAGTCTAATGAAAATGTGGATGCAATTTTTTTTTAAAAAAAAAATTGATTAGTTTACATATTTTCTTTTAAAAAAGAATGCGCACGCCATAATTCATCAAGAAGAATGTCAAGATTATCCATCGTAATGTTTTTAGATTAAAAAAATATAGCATCTTAGTACAATAACCAATTAGACAAGATTGTGATATTTCATGTCATTAATTCTTAGCTCATTGGCAAATAGAATCGAGGAAACGAAGTCATAGAGTTAGACAGTTGTGTGGTTCAATTTCTTTTTCACTAGAATTGACAAAATTATACCCTGCAGTTTAACTAAACATGAATTAAACTTCATGTTAAATGTAATAATATTGAGTCCGTTCGGCAACGTTTTCAAAATAGGTAAAAACTGTTTTATTTTGAAAAATAAGAATTTTTTGAGAATTGTACTGAAAATGTTTTTGAAATTTTTGTCTCCAAAAGCATGCAAAAACATTTCCAAATTTGAATTTGAATTGAATTCCAAATTTGGAAGTATAATTTTGAGGACATTCAAGATACGTTGCTTTTTTTCATAAACTCAAATTGCAAGGTTAAAAATAGTAATGTGGTGTTTGGTATAAGGGTTTAAAATGGTTTTGAGTAGTTTTGAACCTATAAGCCCACAATACGTCTAGTATGCAGAATAAAAAAATGGTTCAAAACAACCGGGTATAGTTTAAAATAGGCCAAAATGTCAATTTAAGAATTTGATCTCCCTAAAATTCCAATCTTAAACCATTCTCTAGAGTAAAAACTCTTTCCATTATCTTTTTCTTTTATAAACCATAGTCTTACAAACACCAATTCTCTTATGTGACATTTTATTCCCATTTCAGACCTCCACATTCCAAAATCAATTCAAAACCATTATTTAAACGACATAGGTTCAAACCACCAGTTCAAACCACATCAATTCACACCCCACATACCACATGAACTATAACTCTGCTAGGGTTTGTAAGGCAATTGGAATAATGTGATTGACGGCTATTTCTGTCTTTTTGAGTCTCTTTGCCTAATTTATGAAAATAATGGTCATTTACTTTACAAAGACTATAAAATGGGTCAATTCTGGAAAAAAAAAATACACCTTATGGCACTTTTTTCCATCTATTTTTATGCAAACAAGCAAAAAGTTTATGCCACTTTTTTAATTTTTTTCTTTTTCTTCAATTTTTCTTCATCTCTTTGCTTCTTATTCTCGCTCCATGGCTCTCTCTCATCCCTCCCCTTCAAATCTCTTTCTTCCATGGTGATGGTGACGGCCATGGATATCCTATATTCTACAATGACGAGACTTATAAAATGAACATTTATTGAGGAAAAATCAATCATTTTGTATTAATATTTCTTGTTAACTCCTTAATTAATGGAATTTTTGTGTTAAATAGTATTTTTAGTGTCTTAGTGTGAAAATATGTTTAATTATTTATTTCCTATATGTTTTATGTTTAGTAATATTTTTAATAATTTTTAGAATCAATTTCATGTGTAGAATATTGGTTTAGTTTGAAATTAATCAAAATCGTAAAAATAATGAGTGATAATTTTATTTTAAGTCTTAATGTGATTGATAGTATATTTTAAGTTTGTAAATATGCTCTATAATATTTTTAGTAATTTCTAAAAATATTTTCAAGGCTTAAAAATCATATCTATGTCAAACCAAATGAGAATGGAATTTTAGAGGTTTATAATTTTTTTTGGTGTATTTTAATGTAAATAAATATTTTTAATATTATTGTCAATATTATGTTTATAAAATTATTTATTTTATTTTATTTTTTGATTTTAGATTTGAAATCTGGCAAAAAAGAAGCAAAACAGCACCAAAATGGACAAAGTCAGACAATAAATACCTCAAAAACACAAAAAATCCAAATTTAATCTAGAAGGGGACACATGGCTTTGTTTCATCCATTGGATGTGCTGCCAAGCTTCCTCAACCATCCGATTCACTCGACGTGTCAACCACCAGACATGTAATGACTAAAAAAATCCAGAAGTGAATGAGTATGATTAATTAAAGATTTTTTCATAACTATATCATTAATTCATAAGCTAATATAAATTTAGAGTTTATAAGTTTAAAGTTTTTTGTAAGAACTATGTGAAAACTGTAAGAAGTCAATTCAAGATTAGAAATCTTCTGTTACGATTGGAAGATTTACAAGTTTAAATTGTGACATAACCATGGTTTATAATAATGAATTTTTCTAATTAACATGGATTCGGCTCGTTCTGCAACAGTGGTTTATGCTGTGTTTTCTTCTTTTTTTCTGAGCACTCACAAACTTTTTATTGATGGTGTGATGAATTCGTTTTGTTTGTATGCCCAGGGACCAAGAGAATGAAAATTCACGTGTGTTAAACCATGACCATCACACAGTTTTAAAGCGTTGCCGAATTACAGAGCACTAAGCAGTGGCTGGAGGTAATTTGATGATTCAATAATTTGCTTCCACTTCATATAATTTTGTTATTATAACGTTATGAACACTTATCATTTTTTAAAGCGTTGCCAAACGATTAATTGTCAGAATAACCGTTCAGCGGTTGATGTCCAATTTGAATGCTCCACGTAGGCCAATCAGAGTTTAACATTCTCCCACTTGGCCCATACATGCCATCAACCATTTCAATAAGAAACAAAATACATGAATCATGGTGATAGGTCCTCTAAATGACGAGTATTATTTTTCATATATTACAATATATCTTGTCTCTCAAAATTTACACGTGTAACTTAATGAATAAACCATATGTTTATTCTTGGTCCAAACTTTTGTGATATTTCTCAGAAATAAAGTTGTGCACTTAACTGAAGTTGAAATGAGAAAATATCATAAATATAGAGTTTCATTACAAAGTACAACAATTACATGAGGGAACCAAGTCCCATTCTATCCACATGATCCCTAAATTTTACTGGTGGCATGCCTTTAGTCAAGGGATCGGCAATCATCAATTCAATGCTTATGTGTTCAATGACCACAGCTTTATCCTTAACACGCTCCCTTATGGCTAGATACTTAATGTCGATGTGTTTACTTCGACTACCACTCTTGTTGTTTTTAGCCATAAAAACAGCAGCTGAATTGTCACAAAATATTCTTAATGGCCTAGAGACAGAATCCACAATCCTAAGCCCAAAAATGAAACTCTTGATCCATACACCATGTGAGGTAGCCTAAAAACAAGATACAAACTCGGTCTCCATAGTGGAAGTAGCAGTCAAAGTTTGCTTGGCACTCCTCCATGAAATAGCTCCACCAGCTAGCATGAAAATGTATTCGGAAGTTGATTTTTGTGAATCAATGCAGCCAGCAAAGTCAGAGTCAGAGTAACTGATGACTTCCAAATTATCAGTCCGTCTGTACATAAGCATGTAATCTTTGGTTCCTTGTAGTTATCTCATCACCTTCTTTGCAGTCTTCCAGTGGTCTGATCCTGGATCACTCTGATATCTGCCCAACATTCCTACAACAAATGCAATGTCAGGTCTTGTGCAAACCTGAGCATACATAAGACTTCCAACAGCTGAAGCATATGGAATGTTGCGCATCTGTTCTCTTTCAAGGTCATTTTTCAGGCACCGATTCAAATTGAATCTGTCACCCTTCACAATGGGAGCTATACTTAGTGAACAATTTTTCATCCAAAATCTCTCCAAAATTTTGTTGATATAAGCCTCTTGAGACAGACCCAAAGTGCCTTTATATCTGTCTCTGTGTATCTTAATGCCTATAACGAAAGATGCATCACCCATATCCTTCATGTCAAAGTTTTTAGAGAGGAATTGTTTTACCTCATGTAGCATACCATTGTCATTGGTTGCAAGTAGAATGTCATCCACATATAGAACCAGGAAACAAATCTTACTCCCACTGACCTTCTGGTATATACATTGATCCATTATGTTCTCTACAAATCCACATGAAGAGATGACATCATGAAATTTCAAATACCACTGACGGGAGGCCTGCTTCAACCCATATATGGATTTCTTAAGCTTACACACCAACTGCTCACCATTACTAGAGAAGAACCCTTCTGGTTGTTTCATATAAACCTCTTCCTCTAGTTCACCATTGAGAAATACCATTTTCACATCCATTTGTTGCAACTCTAAGTCAAAATGAGCAACAAGTGCCAAGATAATGTGGAGGGAATCTTTCTTAGATACAAGAGAAAAGCTTTTCTTGTAATCGATTCCTTCCTTCTAAGTGAATCCTTTGGCGAAGAGTCTTGCCTTATATCTTTCGATGTTGCCCAATGAGTCTTTTTTGTCTTATAGACCCATTTATACGCTATGGCTTTTGCACCATCAGGCAACTCGACAAGATCCTAGACTCCATTGGATGCCATAGAATCCATCTCATCCTTCATTGCATTATACCAAAGTTTTGATTCTTGGCTACTTATGGCTTGTGAAAACGTTTCGGGATCATTTTTGGCTCCAATATTATAGTCCGATTCTTGTAGATACACCACATAATCACTAGAAATTGCCGATTTCCTTTCTCTACTAGATCTCCTTAAAGTTGGTTCAACATATTCCTAAGAAATCTGTTGTCCAACTTGTTGCTCGATTGTTTCCGGTGGTTCTTAAGCAACTTGACCTTCTAGATTATTATCAGCAATCTGTGAAACCTCAATGATTGGTTGCACAACACTCGCTTGAACTATAGGAGTGTTATGAACTATGATCAACCGATCACTTGATGTAGATGGTTGAGCTTCAGTATGATCTCTTTCAGAAACTATGTTCCGAAATTGATCGCTCCCACTAATCAAGTCATTCTCAAGAAACTTTGCGTTCCTTGATTCCACAAATCTAGTGCTGTGAGTTGGACAGTAGAATCTATATCCTTTAGACCTTTCAACATATCCAACGAAATACTCGCTAATGGTCCTCGGATCTAGCTTCTTCTCTTGTGGGTTGTAATTTCTTACTTCAGACAGACATCCCCAAACGTGTATATGTCGCAAACTCGGTTTTCAACGTTTCCATAACTCAAATGGCGTCTTTGGGACAGCCTTAGTCGGAATCCGGTTTAATATATACACAACCGTCTTAAGAGCTTCAGTCCACAAGGACTTAGGCAGGTTGGAGTTACTCTGCATGCTCCTCACCATGTCCATTAATGTTCGGTTTCTTCTTTTTGCTACACCATTCTGATCCGGAGAACCAGGCATAGTGTATTGGGCAACTATCCCATGCTCTTGAAGAAACCTCGCAAATGGACCTTGAGCTTGTCCATCCTCAGTGTATCTACCATAATATTCTCCACCTCTATCTGTCCTCACGATCTTTATTTGCTTTCTGCATTATTTCTCTACTTCAGCCTTGAAAACCTTAAAGGCATCTAATGCTTCGTCCTTTGTATGAAGCAAATAGAGATACATGTACTGTGAGTAATCATCTATGAAAGAGATGAAGTATCTCGGACCATATGAGTCCATGTCTGGACTACAAATATCTGAATGTATGATTTCTAATATTTCTGAACTCCTCATGGCACCTTTCTTAGACTTGTTGGTTAGCTTTCTCTTAATGCAACCCACACAAGTTTCAAAGTCAGTAAAATCTAAAGTATTGAGTACTCCGTCATTCACTAACCTCTTGATCCTCTCAATGGAGATATGTCTTAATCTCTGATGCCATAACATAGAGAAATCCTCATTTATAACACAACGTTTAATGCCAGATTGAACATGCATAGCAGTATGATGTGGTTCATTTTGTAAATTAATTGAGAAAAGACCATCAGACAAAATACCATTCCCAATAAGATCAGATTTATAAAATAAACTGAAATATTTGTCTAAAAAAGTAAAGGAATATCCCAAAGGTACAAGTCTGGAAACAGAAATTAAGTTCCTAGAAAAGTTTGGAACATAAAATGTCTTATCCAATTCCAAAGTAAAACCACTACTTAAAGCTAAGGTGCATGTTCTGATGGCTTCCACATGTGAATGCATCTTGTTTCTTGAAGAGATGCTCAGCTCACTTCCCACTGGCTTCCTTAGGTTTCGCATACCCTGCAAGGTATTCGAAACATGGATTGTAGATCCAGAATCAATCCACCATGTGTTATAAACAACATCAACCATATTATATTCATAATAAACCAATGAGATTGGATTACCTTTCTTCTCAAGCCAACTCTGAAATTTCGTGCAATCCTTCTTCATGTGTCCCTTCTTTTTATAGAAGAAACACTTGGATTTCTTCTTAATGATAGCTTTGGGAGGTATTTTACCCTTCCCTTTGTCCTTGGTTTGATATTGGTCTTGATTCTGATTCTTTCCTTGGTTTGATATTGGTCTTGATTCTGATTCTTTCCTCTCGTGGTTGTCATTGCAGTTTCACCCATTTCCATTACAAGCCGCCCCTCTTCCTGAGTACACATGGTCAGAAGCTCATTAATTGACCATTTGTCTTTATGCGTATTGTAGGAAATCTTAAAGGGCCCATATTATTTTGGAAGGGTGTTTAGAATGTAGTGCACCAGGAAAGACTCAGACATATCCATCTTAAGGTTCTTAAGTTGAGCCGCTATGTCCCTCATCTCCATGATGTGCTCACACACAACTCCCACACTGGTGAGCCTTAAGGACGAGAACCTCATAATTAGGGTGCTGGCAAGTGCCTTATCTGAAGTTTTAAATTGCTCATCAATAGCCTTCAGTAATGCCCAGACTTTGTCATACTGTTCGATGGAACCACGTATGCCAGCAGAGATTTTAGTCTTTATGAACATGACGCTAAGGCGATTAGATCGCTTCCAACGTTTATAAAGAGCAATCTCATCTTGAGTGCTGGTTTCAGTAATTACGGGCTCGTATTTCTTTATAGCATAATCAATATCCATCCACCCCAAGTGAAGGAGAATTCTCTCATTCCAGACCTTATAATTATCCCATTTCAGTTCAAGGATATCACATAAAACATCAAAGAAATTCACAGGTTGTATGACTGCATAATTAAAACAAACATGCTTATGATCCAAAATATTGAGGCTAATAAATATAAATCATGCTTTACCATTGTAAATCATGCATAAAATCATGAATCTATGACATAAAACTTGCCTGTGGGCTAAAGTTTTAATTCAATTAGATGCATTTCATTATATGATAAAACTATCAAATTATGTTCCTCTTTCTAATCCCTGTGGGTAAATTAGAAAATATAATTTGATATTTTATCCTAATTAGTCATACCAATATAATAAAAATTCATGTGGGATAAAATTTATTATATTGATTTCAACTAATTGCAATAAATGTCCTTTAACTAAATGTGATCCTAAACCAATTAATATATAATTTTGCATAATTAGAGGTGCTATGGCCAAGCTCTAATTATTCAAAATCATATGGATCACTTCGACATTTAATTTTGTTCATAAAATTATTCATGAAAAAATTGCATGTTCTATAGGCAATATAATAATTATGAACAAAATCTCAATTTGTGCTAAATAGGTTAATTTAACATAATAACATGCATAATAAAACTCAAAACTATGCATATAACAATGATTAGCAGATCAATTAACCACAATATGTTTTCCAATAAAACATTAATTAAAATAGAACAATTTCTAAATGATATGTATAATTAATTTCATAATTTATGCATTAAAATGTATTTCCTAAATTATGTGCATAATAACAACAATAAAATTATGCACATAAAACAAATACTTGGCACATAATGTATAGAATAAATTTCCAATGAAATTATTGCAAAAATTATGTGCATATCCAAAAACCAAAAATTAAATTTTAATTAAATTTTTTTTATTTTTTAATTTTCTGCCTTCATTAAACGACCTATTGTTTTGGGGTTGGGACGTCCAAAACGACTTGTTGTTTTACCACTCAAAAGCGAGTGTCTCTTTACGTAAACGACATATCGTTTCGTCCAGCAAAGGACAAAACGACATGCCGTTTTTCCCAGCTGCTGAACTCAAAACCAAAAATGACACGTCGTTTTCAGTCGTCTTTAACCTTGATCCGGGTCTTCTTGACCCGGTTACGACCCGGTACAAAACCCAATGGTTTCTAAGCATTCTGGACACCAATTTTGACTTTTCAAATCGCAGAAATCTTACAAATCTTATGTCTTAATGATTTCTAATATTCTTTTTCACAAAAAAAACTCCAAAATGTAAAACCCAAAATCACAAAATTGTTTAATGTGAAACGTATAAAACTGGATATATTACAGCGAGGTAGAGACGTTATGAAAATTGGCTCTGATGCCAAATGTTTATCATTTTTTAAAGCGTTGCCGAACGGTTAATTGTCGGAATAACCATTCGACGGTTGATGTCCAAATTGAATGCTCCACGTGGGCCAATCAGAGTTTAACAAAGGAAACATGGTTTTTAAAACACCAAATGAAGGGCGACCAAAACAATGATGGAAAAGCCAAATTGTATCTTTATTTGAAGAAAATAAAATGATAGAGGAAGCTGATTTGTGACACTTTTTGAAGCGCCCAATGTTTCAAGATAGTAAAGTTCATCTTAGTGTTGCAAGAACGGGCCGGCCTGGCCCGGCTCGGCCTGCGGGCTAATTTTATATGGGCCATGTCGGGCCGTGCCGTGGGTCGTGCTGGACCGTGCCGTGGGCCTTAAATGGGCCAGCCCATCTAAGCATGTAATTTTTAATTTTTAAACAAGTTAATAAATATAAAAGTTTGAATAGTTAAGGGAAATATAAAAAGAGATATTTTATTTACGGTTGCCTCATTAAAAACCTTCCAAGGAAAACCCAGTGGGACAAAACCTTGGTAAGGAAAAAAGAGTACAATCGGGATAATTATACATTAGATGTTTACAAATTTACTAAAAACAAAAAAAAACATAAAAAAATATTGTTCATAATTAATTACAATGTATTACTCCCAGTGGGAGTATCAGAAATGTCCAAATTTTCAAGGTCATCAACCCAATCATCTTAAACTTCTTGGCTTCTTGTACGAGCATCCTTCCAATCTTTGACGCATATTACTGCTTCAAGAATATCGTCACTCATACGTGCACGCCGTTCATCAAGTACCTTACCACTGCAACTAAATACTTGTTCACTTGCAACTGTGGATACTGGTATGGTTAGTATATCACAAGCCATTTTAGAGAGCACATGAAAAGTTCATGACTGTGATCTCTAAAATAACAAAAGATCAAACTTATTGAAATCATGACCACCACCTTGCTCATTGAAAATGAATGCCACAAAATTTGTTTCTAGATAGTTTTCCAATTCACTGCGTGTTGAAGATGTAGACGATGCACCGAAACCAAATCCGGTGTAGCTAATCATACTTGCCCATGAAGAACCATGTGGTACAGAAGTAGTATTTGCTAAAGGTGCAGGGGATATTGTTTGGCCTCCTCCATATTTTTCATTATATGCAGTAAATATGTTGTTAACTTTTGCTTGCACATTTTGGATGGTTATGATGTCAGAATGCACCCTTAATTTTTTCCCTATACCCCTAAGCAAATATTCAACACCAGTTAATTTAACTCTCAGATCCAATACAGCAGCTATGCAATACAACAGTGGAACACGCTCCTAATATTTTTTGAATTTTTGTTCCATGAACTCAACAGATTCCTTAAACATGTCAAAATCTCTATGCATATCGAAGGTTGCAGCAATGTCGTACAACTTATGTAATGCATGAGGAGAGGTGGGATAGTACACACCTGAGAGTTGGAGAGTAGCTTTATAAAAAACCTTTAAGAAATTGTAAAAGCATGAAGCAATTTGCCAATCAAATTCTTGAAGCAGCTTAGTTGGATTCTTCAAGTTGTAATACGCGGTTATGACCTCTTTGTATGGTAGACATGCATTCAGCATCAAATATGTTGAATTCCACCGGTGTCCTATGTCAGTTGGAAGTTTTCTGGGTTTCATGCTTGCTCTCTTGCAAAGCTTAGCAAACTCATCAATTCGAGAGCCAGAACTTGTTATCTAACCTAAGGCCGTTCGAATATTTTCCAAATAACCTTGAAAAAATTTCATGCCATCTTGAACACACAAGTTAATAATATAACAAGCACATCTTTGGTGAAAAAGTGTTTTGCCATGTTGTGGTCTCAATGTTGTTTTGAAAAGGTTAATAGCAGCAGTATTAGCAGATGATCAAATGTGATGCTCAAAACCTTTCTTTAATGCCATAAAAATCAAAAACTTCTATGATGACATCATGAATGGCCTTGGCATCATGCGGATAAGGCATTGGTCGAAAAGCAATTAATCTTTTTTGAAAAGACCAATCTTTATCCACATAATGTGCAGTTACACAGATATAACTAGTTTTGGTATGACCTTCCCACAAATCAGATGTGCATGCAACAGATGCAGTGAATGAATTAAATTCAGTTACTAACTTTTCCCTCATTGAATGAAAAACTTTCATGGTGTCAGCTCTTGTGGTAGTTCTTGAAACACGCCTATATTATGGATTATAGGCATTTTGAATGTACTCCTCAAAGGCTGAACCATCATCAAGACTAATTGGTTGTTGAGCACTAGCCAAATATCTAGCATGCCATTCTCTAGCTCTTTGTTGGTCATATGACCAATTGATAACACTACCATCAGGGCTAAATTGAAGTGTTTGTTGACGACAATCAACACCACCTACACCATGCTTAGCTTTGTATTTTTTGCGATGCCTCTCTAAGTGACCAGTGCCAGAAAATGATTTACCTGTGTAGTCTTGTTTGCATACTTTGCAAATTGCACGCTCTTCTATTACACCATGTTCGTTTGTACGTGTTACGAGATCAAAGTAATTCCAAACTGGTGAAGTTCGTTGAATTTTCCTTTGGCCCTTACGAGTGACTTCAGAGGAGCCATCAACTTGAGATAGCAAGTCAACTCCAATTTTTTCCAGTGGATCATTACATTGTTCTTCTTCGTTGATCACCAAATGTGAAATGTTGGCTCTCCCTCTAGGTGATGATGCCATAGCTTCAATAAAAAATAACAATAAATTAACGTAACATAAAAATTAAATAAAATAATTACACAATAAATTTAACTTATAACAATACAAAATTAATGAACAACAAATGAAATAAATTATACCTTCAAGTTTTTTTTCCTTTCTGAAGAACTCTAAGTAATCTAAAAAACAAGACAATACATAAGATCTTAGAAGTTTGTTGAATAAGTATCTCTGTGAATGTTCTATGTTTATTTATAGGTAAAAAAGTTTATTTTTTTATTTTTTTATTTTTTAAATCTTTTTTTTATTTTTTTTCTTTCAAGTGTAAATTGATTAGACAATTCGTTGAAGACTTAACGTCTCAGCTTTGCACATTGCAGGCCTTCCTTCTGAGCCTCTATGTTAGGCCTGCCCCTTTATAATTACATAGGAAAATCTAATGTCATGTTCACTCATGGGTGAATATGGCATGCATAAATTATATAATATTTAATTCTTATATGTATTAAATAATATGGATATTAAATGTATAGTATTTTGATGTGATAATACATGACCTATAGACTCAATATCCGATTCTTAGCTTTGCTTCTCCAAAGCAAAGCATGCCTTATGTAAAAAACCTAAACTACCCCTATGTAAAATAAACTTGCATATAAAATTTTTGCCTAGGGGGCTCCACCCCCTACAACCCCCAGGAGGGGGGTTTACCACCCCCTTCCAACCCCAACGTCGACCTTACCGCGAAGGTCGATCCGCGTATAACCTCTACGTAGGGGCAATCTACGTCAGGGTAATAATTAAGCTCCACACATACTAACAATGCCTACAAGAAAAAAAATTAAAAAATGCAAAGAAAAGAAAAAGAGCTTGTCAGGCCTCTTGCAATGTGATGTGTATGGGGGATCTAATGCTATGTTCACTCACAGGTGAATATGGCATGTATATATATTATATAATATTTAATTCTTACATGTATTAAATAATATATATTAAATGTATAGTATTTTGATGTGATAATACATAACCTATAGATTCAGCATCTGATTCTCAACTTTACTTCTCAAAAGCAAAACATGCCTACAAGAAAAAAAATAAAAAAAATAAAAAGAAATGAAAAGAGAAGAAAAAGAACTTGGCAGACGTATTGTGATGTGATTGCATTGGGGAAATCTCATGGCATATTCAATAATTCATTCACGGGTGAATATGGCATATATATATATATTATATAATATTTAATTCTTATATGTATTAAATAATATATATATATATATATATATATTAAATGTATAGTTTTTTGATGTGAGAATACATGACTTATAATGAGCCTTACATGACTTACTGGGTTGGCCCATTGTGGGCCTAGACAGGCCAGGCCGGTCCAGGCCCAGCCCGACCCATGATTTTTCGTGGGCCGTGTCGGGCCGACCCATGGGCCAACATATATTGGCCCAGCCCAACCCACAAGTATTTATGGGCTGTGCCGGGCCGTGCCGGTCCGGCCCATCACTGTATCAGGACGGGCTCGGGCCGGCCTACGAGCCCCGGCCCATTGTTGCATCTCTAGTCCATCTTTCTTTTTAGCAAGTCCAATCTTCTTCCCCCCTTTGCTCCAGTCCTAAGATATACAGTGAGTAGGATAAAAAATAACACTGCAATTCATTCATGAGTAAGCTTTTGTATGAACACCAAATTAGAGGAAAGTTTAAGAACATGGAGAACATTTTTAAGACAACTAAAAGATCAATTTGGATATCTCCTAAGCCTGGTATTGTGGTGAGAGAGCCATCCGCAACCAAGACCTTTTTACTGCTTAGGACAATGGGTGTAAGTGCTAAACGTTGAGGAAGAATATGCCGTATTATCCGTGGCTCCTGAATCAATGATCCAGAAGTTGGTGTTAAATTAAACTGAGACATTAACTCCATAAGAAAGATTAGGCTTATCTGAGAGTGCCAAGGAAGAAGCACTGTTAGACTTAGGCTTTTCTAATGCCCCTAACAATTAATTTCCTCCTTATTGAACTCTGCATATTCTGAGATTGTCTCTGAACCTGTTTGAGTTGTGGTCATGTGGGCTTGTACTTGAGCCTTCTGATGTCCTCCTCGATAACACCATTGTCGGCTTGAGGTATTAGGCTTGCCATTTAATTTCCAGCAAGTCTCGGCTTCTCGTAGTATGCGCACCAGAGATTGTCACGGTTTGAAGTCTTTGACAATTCTGCTCTCCCATTCTCGAGGACTAATGGTTGTTCTTGGCTAGTTTTGCGGTTGTTTCCACCATTGGTCACCAAGACAGAAGCCTCTAGAATTTGGGTCTCAAACATCACTCCTCGTCGGCTTTCTTCTGCCCGAATAATGGAAATGGCTTCATTAAAAAGGTGATACTTCATCTTTTGCTAATATTTGGACTCTAACTTGATCGAATTCTACATTTAGGCCCGCAAGAAAGTAATATACTCTATCTTGTTAGATGAAGGCTTTTACAATTGCAGCATCTTCACTATTCTTCAACTTAATAGCCCTGCAATGGTCCAATTCCTGCCACATATTTTTAAAAGAATGGCATGTTCTGCGACAGATTTGCTTCCTTATTTATTGGTAGAAGTTTTCACTTTGATCTCACATATCTGGGCTACATCCTTTGCTTTTGAATATGTCTGTCTCACGGACTCCCGTATGCCTTTTGCTGCGGGCAAGAACATATTTGTGTCACTGATTTCTGGTGTCATTGAATTCCATAGAACATAATTGTGTCACTGATTTCTGGTATCATTGAATTCCGTAGCCATGACGTCACCATGGAATCCTCCTAATCCCAGACTTCAAACTTTGAATCTCCTTGCTTTGGTCCGGTCCCAAGCAGTTGACTCAATTTTCTCTTCTTTTTGAGAAAAGTCTGAACGAGTTGAGACCATTTTAAATAATTCTTTCCATTGAACCAATAAGCTGCCTGGATATTTTGTAGATCTCCAGCAAGTTGATGTGGTCATCTCTTCACAAGTTACTTCTCTAGATTGACTGGTAGGGCTCCCTATTGTGCTAGACATGACAACGTACTCTTGGAGAGAAAAAGGAAAGATTTTCACTAGAAAGATTGAAAGAAGGAATACTAGTGAATCAAAAGAAAAGAGAATACCAGAGAAAGGTCAGCAATAAAGGCTGACAAGAGATCAAAGGGCAATGAAGGCCGAGTAAAACCAAATGGCAATAAAGGCCAAAAAAATCAATGAAGAGAAATCTAGCATAGAAGGCCAAAATAGAAAAAAAAAATAAAAATTCTCCCAATGAATTCAGGCCTTACAGCTTTGATATCATGTGGCAAAAAAATAATTTTATTTTCTGCTTACTCAAAATATACAACCTGAAAATATATACACATCAATCCTAACTTTATACCCTTATTTATGCCACAATACATTCCCTAGAACACTCCTAAACATAAGCAAAAAGTAGTGCTGAAAGTATTCCATGTTTTATGGAACTTGTTCTACCTTCCAACATCCCCAAAACAATTCTGCCATATCTCTCTACTGTCTAATTATAGCGAAAGGAAATGCAAAAGAAGATATTTGGAGGTATTGGAAGAAGACTTGCGGTAGATCTTGCATATAATCCAGAAATGGTTCATTTCTTGGATGGAAGAAATTTAATAATCAAAAAGTGGTAGCAAAATTTATAATAGGATTCGAAGTTGTAATTGTAACTAAATGCTCTAAAGTGCTACAGTATAAATGCATACGTAATAATCAAAAAGTGGTAGCAAAATTTATAATAGGATTCGAAGTTGTGATTGTAACTAAATGCTCTAAAGTGCTACAGTATAAATGCATACGTGAAGCTCTCACATACTACAATGTGCAGCTAAAACTTTATGGTTCAGCTCTTCTCCTAAATACCATGATGTCATAATCAATTCGTACGTTCTGCAAATTTCCTCTTATTTTGAAGGAAATTCCTTAACAAAGTTTTGTTCACTGGCGTTAAATTTAACGTGCATAAACTCCACAAATTAGTTTCAAGATGAACAAATTCAAATGCTTCTTTTAATCAATCCCACTTGAAATTAAGCGTCTAAAGTAAATAGAATATCCAGATCTGCAAACTCTAGATCTTTGCCAAAGAGTTATGGTCACTCGTTATGGTTACCAAAAGATACTAAACATTTTAAGCACATGTTTATGCGTGAAAGAGTATTGTACCCCTCGTTCCAATGAAAAACTCTTGGTGTTATCATCATCCAACAGAAGTAAACACAAACACTCAGACAAAATTCTACTTTAAAAACAGAAGGATAAAAACTGAAGTTGAATGACAAAATCAGAAAAGAACCATCTCCAATCTGTCGACAATATTAGAAACTTTAAAAACTGCTCTGAAACTCTAAATTGATTGAAAACAGGAGAAGGATTAAGATCCAAATATCAATTTTTAAAGCTCACAACAAAATTGAGAACTCAGTATCACATGTAACTTAAGACGCGCTCTGTTTCTTCAATTTCGCAAGCTCTTGCCTAACAAGTCCAGCTTTCTGCAAACACACAAGAACTTTGTTAGCATGGTAAACTTAAAAACGCTGAGGCTAAAAACAATAACTACAAAAGCAATACAATGACTTGCTAAAGGAAAAACAAGTTGCCGTCAATGGAAGAGAACAATTTTGAAGCATCTGGAAAGGGGCATATGGCAAAGCAAACATAAAGACATGAACATCCAACTGTACAAGCAAGTGAACTAGTCTTGGAACTCAAATCCGTAACGTGCGTAAGACACCAAACATAAAATAGTGCAAACCACTCAACGGTCATCCTAGACAATGTTCTAATAACAAATGGTTCTTATTTTCAGACGAAAAATAGCCTTCTGAAGAGATTGCTTCAGCAAGATTAACAACAATGAAATAGATTAAGCAGGTACATGGTACAAATGGTATCAATACATCTGATACGAACCTTGATCTTGGCCAACATGAGCTTGAACCTATCAAAGTCATTGAGGGATGCCCTTCTCTTCTGAACAATCAATTTTCTTCCCCAAGAGCTGCTCTCCCATTTCTTTTTTACATCTGGCAAGTTACCAAAACAGACAAATATTAACTCCAGATAAGAATATATGATAGAACAAACTGCAATTCTTTTTCATATGATTTAAAAATGTACCAGCAGCTTCCATAGCTGCAAGAAGTTCCTTCTTCTTCGGGACCCTCTTGATGTCAATCTTAATGTCAGTGAGGGAAAGTCTCTTGAAGTTCATTTGAGACCTCACCATATCGGGAGCATCAACAAGAGCCTGCAAAAAAAATTAAGCAGATTCAGCATAACAAAACCAAGAAAAACCTTCATTCCGTGTGCCAAGCAAGAACGATCAAATTCTAATTGACGCAATAGTTATTTATAGTTTCAGACCAATATTTGCTTAAACATTTTCTAATCTCCACTAAACAACACTTATAATTCACTTGTCAGCAAATAAAACCATCAAAATGAGATTATATTAGTCCTATCTAATATAAATACAATTACAATATAAACGTGGAAACCGATCCAAGTGTTAAAAATAGATTGATCTCATTTGTACGTCTCAATCTATAATTTCGCTAAAATAAACTCGTTATAAAAATTAAAATCATACTCCGAAATATACACGGAAAAGCAAAATGCATAAAAGGTTGCCTATAGCGTAATGTTCATCATTTATTACAATTCCAAAAGTACTTCAAAATATCCAAAATATGTAAAACCCTAAAAACATTAATATAAATTCTAAAATCACAAAACCCACTAAAAGCAAAGACCTTTAGAGAGAGATCAAAGAATGCTGTTCACTTCAAATGTTGTTTTTTTTTTAATATCAAATTCTAAGCAAAAACAGGAAATCACAAAATCACATTTCTTTTCTAGGCAACCAAACACGCATGAATCAATCCCCAAAAAATTCGAAAAAAAATGAAAAATGAAAGACGGAGAAGAAAACATACTCGGTTCTGGTCAATGACGTCGACGATGACGACGAGCTTGCCGTAGTCCTTGCCATAGTTGACGAGAGCAACTCTTCCGATCTCGACATACCTCTTGAAAGGCTACAAAAAAAAATTTAAAAAAAATGAATCACAAAAAAAGTAGAGAGAAATCGAACATTACATTGAGCAAAAGATTTCAAAAGACGGCACAGAGACTGAGAAGGTTTGCAGAGAAGAAGGGAAGCTCACCATTTTTGCGTCTCTGAGGTGTGTGAAAGAAAGGAGCGACAGGAGGCGGATATGTGAGAAACGAAAACAGACGGAGGAATTAGGGTTTTGCTCTTGTAAGTAATTTATGGGGCTGGTTTTGTTATTTTGGGCCTATTTACTTTGTTTTCATTATGCGGCCCATGAACTGTCTGGGCTTTTACAAGACTTGTTTTCGGGTCATTTTGAGAAACAAGTAATTTCAGTGGTATTGTTTTGGGGTGGCCCTTTAAAATTTAGTTTTTATGAATGCTACACGTGTAAATTTATGGTATAATTTAATATGTAATATAAATAATTATATAGTATAAATTTTTTTAAGTATGACATAAATAAATACAAAAGTGTGATATAATATATAATTTTCTCTTCTTTTTAAGCAAATTTCACAAATTCCTTCGTAACTATATTATTTGTATCAATATATTCTGTTGTGGGTAATGTCGGTGGCTCAAGGCCCAAAGACGAGATAAAAAAAAGCCCACAAAAAGCCAAGTGCAAAGAGGCATCTCGGTGGATAGGCAAGATGACCAAATCTTCCACAGAAGTCGATATAAGCCAGAAATGATCAAAAGTCAAGATAACATAATGTCCAAGTTCATTTTACTTAGAGACGTGTATTTAAATTGCAAAATAGGGAACTGAATCCCAAAATGTTAGGAAATGGAGTCTATCATGTACAACATTAGAAAATCAAATACGAACGAATAAAATCAGGGAAGGGGAATATTTTTTATTTCGTTAGGATTTTATTTGTTATTTTTATTAATTTTTTACACCTAAACTTGTAACCATAAATAAGAGAGGAAAACTTCAAAGAAGGGACTTTTGGCTCCTATATTACCGTATACTCTCAAAAGAATAGTGAAAAATTCTCTTAAAAGTGGACATAACTCATATGAGTAAACTATTATAATACTTGGTGTTCTTTATTTTTTTTCTGCATTTTATTTACTTGTTTGCAAAAACATCATGAGTGATCTTTGAGAATATTGTTTATGAATTTATACCATCGACATATTCCTCAAACTTTAAAACTCATATATTGTGCCCTGAAATATAATTTTTCTCCAAATTCAACCCTCGAACTTTGAAAACATTGTTGTTTGGATAGAATTGTTGAATTTTAGTTTGATTTAAGATTAGATATGATATTTAGGAGTTAAATATGAATGCTTTTTTCATTTTAAATGAACTAGTTGGGCACAATCAGACTCTGGTATATTATGTCTTTAGAGAACCTGTTCAAAGGCGAAAAGAGATGGAGGAAAAATAAAGAACTGCTCTACTTCAAGTTGGCACTTATGAATTTATCCATTTAGCGAGGGTAATAAGTATTATTTTGTTTAAAAACTATATATTTCAAAGTTTAGGGGTTGGATATAGAGAAGTATTATAGTTCATAGGGTATAGTATGTGCATTTTAAAGTTTGAGGAGCTCAGGGAAAAATTGTTAAAAATGGTTATTAACACTAACAACGCCTGAATTTTGAGGTCTTTCCTACTTCATTCCTTGAACATATAAAATTATAATTTTGCTCTTAAACTTTCAAAACTATTAACTTGGTCCTTGTCATCTAATTTTTTGTTTAAATAAACAGAATTAAATTTTCGTGGTTTGCATATTGCTCACTTGTGTGGACATTATAAAACATTTGGTAAATTAATATGCAGATATAATAATTTATGGACATATCTTTTACCAGCTACCCTATGCAAGGGACAAATATGTAAATTACTCAATCTTCTCTAAACCCGCCGAAGTCAACTTCGAGTCGTTTTCTCTTGTATGTTTGATTTACAAGCCAAAACTTCCGGCAGAAACTGGACAGGAGACTTTGACCATTGTATATTATACGCATGAGTAATACAAAGTCTTGACGTGTCAACCACACCAAAAAGGAAAAGAAAAATAAAAATCTGTATTAGAATGTCCGAAACTCGAACTTAAATAGTCTCTTCCTCTCTTCTTCATGCACAAGCTCAGGGGCAGAAATCATAGACATCGCATCAGGGTAAGTTCATTATCTTATTTAACTTATGTTCCTTTATCTATAGTGAAAATCAACACATGATCCTAGTTTTCTATGCATTTTAATGTCTAATTGAGGTATTGTGAATTGGTTTCTCATCTTCTTGTTTTTTTAATTAGATATATCTGAATCGAATTTTTCCTACCCTTAAATTTTTCCCATATATCATCATAAACACCCATAAGATTAAGTCTATTAATTTGTTTATGAAGAGATGCATAGAAGCATACAAAATTAGTTGCTTATAAGTCATATTGCATATGCATATAGATACATATATATGTATAAATGTGTGTGTGTATATATGTTTTGGTTCTCTGGTTATGTCTGGAATTCCTTCCGATATTTGGTTTTTATAGTAAAATCCGATAGGCCCATGATTAATCCGAAAGTTTTCAGGCATTGTATATTTTGCGTTTAGTGAGCTTTGTCATGTATATGTGATGAACAAACAGTCATTTCTTTATCAGATTTATCTGCAAAATCTTGATTCACCTGAAAACTTTCATCATATTTATGCTTTAATCGGTCTTTCAGGTATACATAAACAAATGTTATGCCACAAAGCACAAGGGACTGTTTTGTTTCAAAGTTTCCTCTTCAATCTTTCAAAACTTCCTTGTTGAGAAGTTAGAAATTGAAAGCATACGCTAATTTTAAGTCTTCACTCATATTCCTAAGATGGGTCATCATCCAAGTTTGGTTTGTTGGGGAATTAGACGACTCCTAATTCCAAGGATCGCAAGAACGAACAATTGCAGAAAATAAATAGGAGAAAAGAAGAAAAAGAGACACCAAATTTTTATACAGGTTCGTCCAAAATTGAGACTACGTCCTGTTTCTGCCGCTTGCAGATTCCACTATGATGAAGGAGATTACAGATTACAAGAGCAGTTTCTCACACACTCACAAATTGTGCTTACCAAAACTCTCTTCTATCTAACACCCAATGGGAATTTTTTCTCTCTCAAGGATGGAGCTCTCAAGAATTTTTGCCTCTCACAAAATTATACCACTCACAATTTTCACACACACAACCCTAGTCACATTGTGTCTATTTATAACCAAAGGAGGAGAAAATAGCAACTAATGGGAAACCCTAGTGGTTTCCCGTTTTTTGGATCTTTGAATTCGACTTTGATTCAAAACACATCGCGCAGCACAGCGCGTCAGCGCCGCGGCGCTCGAAATGAGCGCTGCGGCGCTCCCCTGCGGCGCTCTTCTCCTGGCGCCTAGGCGCTCTTCTCCTGGCGCCTAGGCGCTCACCACTCGACGCCTCGGCATAATCCTCCTGGCGCCTAGGCGCTCTCCACATAGCGCCTAGGCACTCTTGTCCTGGCGCCTAGGCGCTCTGCACTTGGCGCCTAGGCGCCTTCGCCCCAGCGCCGCGGCGCTCTTCTGCCAGAGCCGCGGCGCTTGCTCCCTGCCTTCGAGGACGCGTTTTTCTCCCTTTTTCTTCCTTTTGCTGGGTTGTCAACTTGATTTGGCTCCACATATGCAACAATCTCCCACTTGGAGACTAATCAATTCACCATGTCTCCCACTGCAGCGGCAACGACTTCTCACGCCTCTTGGAGAAGTCCAACTGAAGTTGCGCACAACTTCAGTTTCTCAATCGGATCCATCTTGGCGAGCATATCTCTGGATCCTTTTACTACCCACCTTGCCTTATACCGTTTGCTGCCAGCACTTTTATTTTTTACCTGGTATACCCTTTTGTTGTGTAAGAAATTTTTACCCTGTGGTAACTTTGCCAGTTGCCATGTCCGATCCAACTCATCCCTCATGGCTAACTCCCACTTGACCGAATCTCCAGCCTCCACGGCTTCATCAAAGCTCTCTGGCTTACCTTTGTCGGTCAACAAGATATAATGCAGAGTTGGGGAGTATCTCTATGGTGGTCTGATTGTCCTGCTAGACCTCCTGACTGGTGTGGCAGGAGTCCTCTGGTTTCCTTCTGGAGCTATGTTTTCCTGGTCTTCAACCTCTGGATTTTGCACTTCCACTTCAGGCAGATCCTTCAATGGAATCACCTCAGGCTTCTTGTCTTCAAAACCTGAACCCCTGGAGTCCGTGCTGTCTCTGTCCTTGTACAGAACACCTTCGTTGAAGATCACATCCTTGCTCCTGATAATCTTCCGGCTTTGGTCATCCCAGAGACGATAACCAAACTCAAGTCCGCCATAGCCAACCAGAAAACACTTCTTTGACTTGGCATCCAGTTTACTTCTAGCAGCAGAATCAATATGTGCATAAGAAACACAACCAAACACTCTCAAGTAAGAGAGATCAACCTGTCTATGGCTCCATACTTCTTCTGGTAGCTTGAACTTCAGCGGTGTGGATGGACTTCTGTTGATCAGATGAGCGGCTGTGTTAATCGCCTCAGCCCAAAACATCTTTGGCAGCCCTGCATGCAACCTCATGCTCCTAGCACGCTCGTTTAAAGTCCTGTTCATCCTCTCAGCTACCCCATTCTGTTGTGGTTTCCCTGGAATGGTCTTCCTCATCTTTATCCCATTCTCAGCACAGTACCGCCTGAAATCTTCACCTAGGTACTCTCCCCCATTGTCAGACTGCAAGCACTTCACCTTCAAATCTGTCTCGTTCTCCACCATGGCTTTCCATCTCTTGAAAGCATTGAACACATCATATTTGTTTTTCAGAAAGTAAACCCATACCTTCCTGCTTGAGTCATCAATGAACGTCACATAGTAGTTTGCGCCACCAAGGGAAGTCACCGGCGCAGGCCCCCACACATCAGTGTGTATAAGCTCCAATTTCTTGGACTTAGGCTCTCTACCCATCTTTGAGAAACTGACTCTCTTCTGTTTACCAAAGATGCAGGCTTCACACAAACTGTGATCAACAGTTTTCAAACCCGGCAGTTTTCCTTTGCAGTGAAGCACCTTCATACCCTTTTCACTCATGTGACCAAGCCTATAATGCCATAGCTCGGTATTGGCAGCAGAATCAGCAACTGCTAGGGTATCTTTGCAACTTGAGTTCATGTAGAGAGTTACAGCCTTGCGTCCCCGAGCAATAACCATCGCTCCTTTCGTGACTTTTCAACCTCCACAATTGAAGGTTACTTTATGTCCTTCATCATCCAATTGCCCCACCGAAATCAAGTTGCGCATTAGTTTAGGAACATGTCTCACCTTATGAATCTTCCATACCGACCCATTAGGCATTTTTAAACTGACATCTCCAATGCCAACTATATCCAAAGGTTCTCCATCAGCGAGATAAACCTTACCATGATTTCCAACAACGTAGTTCTCCAGGACATGACGGTGTGCTGTGGTGTGGAATGATGCTCCTGAATCCATCACCCACGAATCAAAAGAACTGTCGACAGACAAGATTAAGGCATCCTGTTGCTCTTCAGTGGCGGCGTTAGCTGCGTCATTGGTCTTGTCTTCGTTCTTCCTTAGAGCCCTGCAGTTCTTTTTCAAGTGGCCCGTCTTCCCACAGTTCCAACACTCCATGGTCCTACCGTTCCTTGACTTGCTTCTCTCATTCCTCGACTTGCCTATCCTGCCATTATCTCTGTTGGATTGCCTGTCAAGTTTCCTGCCCCTATTATCAACATTAAGGGCCGAGTTCGACGAAGAGGCTTCACCTGAGTCCTTCCTGCGAACTTCTTCCGCCAGAATAGAGTTTCTGACATCAACAAACTTTAGTTTGGCATTCCCAAGCGAATTTGTAATGGCCACCCTCATGGGTTCCCAGCTATTCGGTAACGAGGCCAAGAGGATTAGAGCATTGATCTCATCATCGAATTTAATCTCTACCGAGACCAATTGGTTCAGGACGGTGTTGAAACTGTTCAGGTGCTCTACCACCGACGCACCTTCAGACATCTTTAAATTAAAGAGCTTCTTCATGAGATGTACCTTGTTATTGGCTGAGGGCTTCTCATACATCTCTGACAGAGCCTTCATCATCCCTGCTGTAGTAGCCTCCTTCGTAACGTTGTGGGCAACGTTCTTTGACAAAGTCAAACGGATCACACCGAGTACTTGTCTATCAAGGAGACTCCACTCCTCATCCTTCATGCCTTCGGGCTTATTACCCAAGGGCAAGTGCAGTTTCCTGCTGTATAGGTAGTCCTCTACTTGCATCCTCCAATAGAAAAAATCTGAACCATCAAATTTGGTGATGCCGGCTGCCATACCTTCTTCTCCAGTCATCGTTCTTGATCAAAACCTCCGCTCTGATACCAGTTGTTGGGGAATTAGACGACTCCTAATTCCAAGGATCGCAAGAACGAACAATTGCAGAAAATAAATAGGAGAAAAGAAGAAAAAGAGACACCAAATTTTTATACAGGTTCGTCCAAAATTGAGACTACGTCCTGTTTCTGCCGCTTGCAGATTCCACTATGATGAAGGAGATTACAGATTACAAGAGCAGTTTCTCACACACTCACAAATTGTGCTTACCAAAACTCTCTTCTATCTAACACCCAATGGGAATTTTTTCTCTCTCAAGGATGGAGCTCTCAAGAATTTTTGCCTCTCACAAAATTATACCACTCACAATTTTCACACACACAACCCTAGCCACATTGTGTCTATTTATAACCAAAGGAGGAGAAAATAGCAACTAATGGGAAACCCTAGTGGTTTCCCGTTTTTGGGATCTTTGAATTCGACTTTGATTCAAAACACATCGCGCAGCACAGCGCGTCAGCGCCGCGGCGCTCGAAATGAGCGCTGCGGCGCTCCCCTGCGGCGCCTAGGCACTCTTCTCCTGGCGCCTAGGCACTCTTCTCCTGGCGCCTAGCCGCTCACCACTCGACGCCTCGGCATAATCCTCCTGGCGCCTAGGCGCTCTCCACATAGCGCCTAGGCGCTCTGCACTTGGCGCCTAGGCGCCTTCGCCCCAGCGCCGCGGCGCTCTTCTGCCAGAGCCGCGGCGCTTGCTCCCTGCCTTCGAGGACGCGTTTTTCTCCCTTTTTCTTCCTTTTGCTGGGTTGTCAACTTGATTTGGCTCCACATATGCAACATGGTTTTCCTTCTTCTCCTTCTTCTTCGTATTATCACAAGCCTTAGTAATTTCACTTATGCACAAACATCATTTTGCTTAGACGGAGGAGTTTACACCACAAACAGTGCATACGACAACAATCTAAATCACATCCTTTCTTCTCTCCCTTCTAACATCACCGCTGCCGCTACCCACGGCTTCTACAATGTCACGGCCGGTAAAGATCCCGACAAGGTCAATGCACTTGCACTTTGCAGAGGAGACCCGTCCTCAAAAGATTGTTATGACTGCATAAATTCTGCCACCAAAGGCGCCACAGAGAAGTGTCCGAACCAGAAAGAGGCAATCTCATGGGGTGGCAGTAGCATTTGCATGTTAAGGTACTCGAACCGTGACATCTTCGGTTTAGTGGAGTTGGAACCTTCTTTTCCTGTGTCTAATCCAAACAACATCTCCACGGATTCTGATAAATTCAACAAGACCTTGTATGATTTAGTGGGAAGTCTAATAGTAAAAGCTTCTTTGGGTTCCGATGTGAAATTTGGTGCTGGATCTGCGAACAAAAGTGTGTATGCATTGGTGCAATGCACGCCGGATATCTCACCAAATGATTGTAGCGTTTGTCTGCATAGTGCTCTAGACGGGGTTTCGAATTGTTGCGGTGGGAAGGAAGGAGGAAGGTTTTTTAGACCCAGTTGTTTTGTTTGGTTTGAATTGTTTAAGTTTTATGATGATAAGTTTGGTGGTACATATGATGTTTCTCTCTCACCACCAATGTCGGGGAATTCTCCAACAGAACCAGCTACCATATCTCCCACCACAAGCATAAGAGGTACTAATCTAATCAGTTTTTTGCATTAAATTGTCTGTGCTAGACTAGTGATGAAAGAAAATGAACAAGAACTATGTTTTCTGAGCATTTAGGACTCTAATATGAGGGTAGTGAAATGAGTTAGCTTGTGACTAAGTAGGCTATCTAATGTCTATCATTTAATGCTCTTAAAATGAAAGTTTTTATCAGATGTGAGTTTGGTTGTGAATAAAAACTGCATGTTCTGTTTTAAATGCAAATTATTGTGCCAAAAAATTCATTCAAAGGGTTGGAATTGAATCCTAATGGGGTAGCCTTGTATGGTTGGAAAAAAAAAATTCATTTTAATGGAAATGACTACTTAAGGTTGGCAATTTGTGTTCACATCTTGGGTTCATATATGTAACAGCATACTTGCCAACGCAAATACGAACATTTTAATGTTCGTGTTGACCTACATAAACCCATATGCAACTTGTTTATGAAAGGGTTGGCTCAACATAAAACGCTACCCGTTTTATTAAACAGGTTGTTCTAGTATCGTGTCAATTCGTTTTGTCCCGTCAACCCGTTTACATCATTTTTTTTGAAATTAAATATCATGTGAACAATTCTTCTATCATATTTTATTTGAAGACATATTGGATTTGCAGGCAACAAGAGTTCCTCATCTCGGACAGTTGTAATAATCATTGTTCCTATACTCATCTTGGTGACTCTTCTTGCAATTGGTTGTGCTATATTGCTATATTGGAGGTCAAGGCAAGTTCAACATGGTAAGAAAAATTTGTCAGGTGAAGTTATTATCATCAAAAACATTTTAGTGTTTTTGAGATTGCATCTAAAGAATGCAATAGAAAAAGAAATTCATACTAGCATAAGAGATTTGTAAGGTCTGTATTCTAATTTGTTGCTTTAATTCAACTTTCAAGACAATGACAGAATCAAAAGTCTAGAAGCGTTACAGTTTGACCTCCAAACGGTCAAGGAAGCCACAGACAACTTTTCTGATGCTAACAAGCTTGGACAAGGTGGATTTGGTTCAGTTTACAAGGTAACTTAAAAGGAAAAAATTATATATATCTTTATCTTTTTAAGAGATGAAGTCAATAAGGATTCTTAAGAAAGAAAATATCGTGTAAAAAGCTAGAGAAATCAGCATTTGATTCACTTACATATACTAGTTCTCTCAATTTTTGAGAGCTTTACTTTCTGAAAAGCGTATTGACTAATCCTTTTTTTCACCCTGATATTTTCTCAGGGCAGACTTCCAAATGGTCAAGAAATAGCTGTGAAGCGGTTATCCGGACACTCTATGCAAGGAGAAGAGCAATTTATGAATGAAATCTTGTTAGTGGCTAAGCTTCAACATAGAAATCTTGTCAGTCTTTTGGGTTTTTGCTCAGAAGCAAGTGAAAAGCTCCTTATCTATGAGTTTTTAGGCAATGGCAGCCTGGACCATTTTATATTTGGTACAACTTTATGTGCTCTTATAAACAAAGTGCATTTCTTTACATACATTATACATACTTACGTATGTGTTTTACTGTATGGAATTGATCACTTTGTCTAACAAATATGCAGATCCTATCAAGCGTACCGAGTTAAATTGGGAGCTGCGGTACAAAATCATATGTGGCATTGCTCGAGGAATTCTATATCTTCATGAAGATTCTAAGCATAGAGTCATCCATCGTGATCTTAAAGCAAGCAACGTGTTGTTAGACGAAAATATGAATCCTAAGATTTCAGATTTTGGCATGGCAAGGTTATTTGTTGTGGATCAAAGTGAAGCCAATACTCACCGACACATGGGAACTTAGTAAGTATCTTAATTAACCCAAGTTCAATTATCTGTCAAGGAAATTCAATGCTAATGCATCTAGAGACTTATATGTGCATTATGAAGCATAAAAATGTCTTGAAAATCTCCATAAAATATATAACATACTAAGTAGCAATGTGCTAATGATGTTTTGGTTATGCAGTGGTTATATGGCTCCGGAATATGCGTTACATGGCCGCTTCTCAGCAAAGTCCGACGTCTTCAGTTTTGGTGTCTTGATTCTAGAGTTAGTGAGTGGTAAGAAGCACAGCTGGTTGGATAGTTCAGAAGATGTGGTTCACCTTCTGAGCTATGTAAGTATGCTTGTTTTTTCCCAATGCTAAAAATCATTTTTAGTATAAGAATCTTTTGGTGAAAATCTTTGGCTCCAACATATTAATTCATTTATACTTGTTTGCAGACATTGAAAAATTGGAGAGAAGGTAATGCTTCAAAGCTGATAGACACAACACTTGGCCAGGAAAGTTCAAGGAGTACTGAAATTATGAGATGCATTCTTATTGGGTTACTATGTGTCCAAGAAAATGTGGAACATAGACCCGCCATGAATTCAGTCGTTCTTATGCTTAGTAGCCACTCCATGACTCTGCCTCTTCCTTCTCGTCCCGCATTTTACATGTACAACAGCACGGTAGCGGGGTCTAACTCGTCAGAGCAATCTACAACCACAAATCGAACAACCTATCTCTCTGTTACATAGTGTATTTGAGCCTATTTCATCAATCGGGTAATGCTTTCAATTCAAATATGTACATGTATTTAAAGGAAATTAAGCCCGATACATTACAGCTTCATATACATTCATGTGGTATGTGCTGATTTTGCTGTGATCTATTGCTATGTATGTGCATAATTTAGCATGTGATTGGATACTTTTGCACAGGTGGTATTGTTAGTAATTAAACTGAGTCCCTAACTGACGAGAGCAATAAAACAAAGAAAAACACTTTTCACTTTGCCGTTGCAATTTTCACCATAATCAGAAAAAGTGTACAAGATGATTTCACACCTGACAATCATCACTCCTCTCTCTCTCTCTTTTGAATTTGAAGTCTTCACTTTTTTGGTAGAGTCGGTGTGGATTTACGCTAGGATATGCTTGCAACCACTCACAATGGCTCTTTTAAAAACAGTTGCAATAATTGTCCCTTTATATAGCACAGAAATTAGGCAGACGAACACATGCATTAGTACCTGAAAATTAGGTCGAACCGTGGTAGCAAGGAAAAGGATTTTGAATAGGACTAGCCTCCACACAACTCAACAAATATAATTTTTTTGCACATTTTATTAATACTTGTAATGATAATAGTATCTCAGGTTTCATCTAATGCTATTACCATTCTTGCTGAAGTTCAGATTTCAGAAGTCCAGCTGAGGCGAAAATGGTCCAAAAAGTTAGCGCCCCCTTTCATTCCTACCAAATGGTCACTAGGAAGGACTGTTGCAATTGTTAAGTTTAAATGTAAAATATTGTGATAACCTATAGTCCTACATGAGAAACTTATAAAGACTTGTAAGTCATTCATAAGCTTGTCATATCCTGAAAGCGATTTACAGAGTGATTACCGTAAGCAATCTCAATCGAGAAGGGACAAATAATGCTTTTAAGCAAAGCGTATTTCATTACGTGTTTTAAGTCTCTACCAATTTTTCAACAAGGACTCATTGTTCATGTTGTGGTGTGGCTAGTAGGAATCTCTGAAGTGATTCTTGCATGAAGAATATTAACTATAATGAATTTCTGTTGCCTTTAACTGCCAGCTATGTCTGACTTCTTCTTCATTTTGGCACCTGGTCTTAGAGACTGGCGACTTGCTCAGAATTTATGATAAAAGTATCTAGGCGAAATCATCCTTGCAGCAAGAAATATGAGAATATGTTTACCCGTAGAATAGTCGGATTCAGTCTCTTTTTTAAAAGAAATTCCCAGAAACAAAAATAATTTTGATCATATAATACTTTAACTTCCCCCTTTAAATGTATTTAAAATTTATGGTAATTTTTGGATCTTTGCTTGCAACAAACCGATATCGATTGCAAAACAATATCAAGAAGTTTTTTTCTTGTTGTCTTATATACACTTGAGTGATGTATGCTTTTGTTAAAAAAAATAAAAAATAAAAAATAAAAATAAAAATAAAAAATAAAAAACTATATCATTAAATGACAAGGCCTACAAACATCAGTGCGTTTTATTTTTATTTTTATTTTGTATTCATGGGTGGATCCCCAAAAAAAAAATTAGACGGGGCAAGAACATGAGTGAACTAAGATGTAGAGTGTGTTTGAGAATTAAGTTAAAACTTAAAGTTGAACCTTAAATGCTATAGCATATGAGAGTTTTATATTGTAATATATTTTTGTTTTATACGGTATCATATTTAGTTCTCAAATACTCTCCCAGAATTTTAAAGGGTAATAAAACACAAAGGGCAGCCTTGTTTGTCGGTAGCTCAGCTCCTGTTTGTATTAATCTATCTTTTAACACTCACAAACTTGTATTCCAATCCACACAGCATCATGACCAAGAAGTGTTTTTCAACTATAACAATATTATTCATTTCCCAAAAAAAAAAAATTATATTCAAGTGCCCAACAAAGAAAAACTAATCAGTACAGTGCCCACCGTACGATAGTAGTAATACATATCATATCGAATCTTATGGCAATGACTGAACCATTGTTAAGTATATCTTATATTATTCTTATTGCATCTCAATTTATTCTTTATTTTCTGCAACCTACTTGATTTGAGCTTGTTAATTAAACTGCTTTATTATGTCACTAGCACAAAGAACTGATTCTCCCCTTTCATGCCCTCTGGTATTGTCTTTTCTATTTATTAATCAGATTCTTTGCTCACTTCATATTGAATATTCTCAACTTGCATTAAAGCTTTAACTTATTAATCTTTTTTCAACAGTAAATAGAAAAAAAGGGGGAAAAAAAAAACTTTTGGACAAAGAATGCCTTTTTGGACGTTTGCTTTTCCTGTACTCTCAGACTCAATGGTTAAAGAATGCGTACAAAAGCTTTCCAGAACCTTTGACGCTCTCTGGAATTAATGAATTCAAAAGATGATGATATTCTTGTTGATAAGTATTCTGGATTAAATTAGTAATGTTTATGTCAAAGAAGGAAGCAAAGCAATCAATTACTTTCAGCTTTAGATTAATTTATTCATATTTATACGGGAAAAAAAATCATTTTCATACCCGTGTTTTCCGTGATTATTAACACGATTATTGTGAAGGTAATGTGGGTTTGTGGGTTTTTGATTGTATTAATACTATGTTTGACACATTGGATTGAATAAAAAATAATATAAAATTCTTATGTGTTATAATATAAAACAAAATGCAGCTACAGTATAAAACTCTAAAATCTTAAATGTTTGAATCAAAAGTTTTGTTTCAAACCAATGTGTCAAACACATTGATTAATTATATCTTTGTGTCTCTAAACTTGTTTTTGTGACTAAAATGTCTATTATACCTTTTCGATTGATTAATTAGAAACTGATAGCTTGATTTTTAAGAGTATGTTTGACAGTTGTAATCTAAATCACTTTCTCAGTTATGAACAGTAAAGCTCTCACATGCTACAGTAACAATAAAAAATCGTTACAGTATAAAGTTTTTACATACTATAATAAAAACAATTCTAACCACCCTACCAAACACCCTATAAATATTTTTGTATCTTTAAACTTGTTTTTGGAAATATTTCCTAATATTTCAAATTAGTATATTCCCTTTTAAATTTTTCATTCAAAGTAAAATTGGATTATATTGACTATTGGGTAATGCACTACCACGAACAACTTGAAAAGTCTGACACAATTAAAATCTACATTTCAGTTCAAAACAACGTTACAGCAATGTTTTTATACATTCAATGAGGTACTGCAAGTTTGACCATTATTTGTGGGACAAATCTTTCCTTTTAACACTTTAGTCTATAGTATATAAGAGTTTTATATTGCAGTAATTTTTTTATTTTTTATTGAGAGCTTTACATTATTTACATTTGTAAGTGAAGGTTTAAAACTAAGTTCCAAACACCCCTAAAATCTATAACTTGATATAAGGCAGTAGTTTAAGGTAGAAATGGCCTGTTTTATATTATTGTATACATTTTAGTATATTTTAGTGAAAAAAATGTTTTAAAGTTGTGGTGAATTTGAACTCTTCACATTTTAGTGAAGTCAAGTATGAATTTAGAACTAACTATGCATGCAACCATGTAAGAATTGACTACTTCATCTAAATGTATACTGATTTACAATAACCTTAAGAGTCAATTTGCCCTTTCGGTGCAAAAGATAAAAAAGAACAACGGCAAGAATGGAACATTCTCCCATTTGTGCTTGGTGGGGTTGTAAGGAATCTCATGTATAATCCATGTGGGCAGAATTTTTTTGTTTTCTCGTTTCCACATTTCCCCTTTTGAATATTGTTTGCATTTGGATTCCTCTCTCTTTTTTTAGTCCTCCTCTTTTTCTATTTTTGTTTGTGGATCTCTATAAAAAGTTGGCTTCTTCTCTTCTTACAAACCAAGGAGATTTCAAAACCATGGGAGGAGAGGAAGAGATAGTAGTAGAAGAAGAGAGAAGCATGGACATTAGTATTAAGGATCTGTCAAAGAAGCTTGAGGATTTTGCCAAAGCCAGAGATTGGGAAAAGTACCACAGCCCCAGGAATTTACTCCTTGCAATGGTAATCATGTGTAATTGTAATGCCTTGTCTTGTACTTTTCCATGTTTGTGGTCATTCATGTTGTGCATAGCTTGCTTTCCTCGTCTCACCTCTCTCTCTCTCGATATAGACCGAGGAATTTCGAATTCTAGACCTTAGTATTAAAAACAACAAAGAGAATTTATTATTAGGTTATACTTACAATCACAATATTTCTCTTCGTTTTTTAAATACTTTGCAAAAGTTATATATTCTTTTCTACTTAAAAGGGTCTGCTTTTTCAAACTTCTTTGTGAATTCCAATCAGTGGGCGCATATTGCTTGAGAGAAATCAGTCACTCTATACTATATCTGACATGAGAAATCAAATTATCAAAATACATACATACATATATATATATAGATATATGTTTGTGTGTATACACCTCTTTGAAATCCAGTTGAAAACCAATTACCTTTTATAAGAGGAAAAATTTAATTGCATAGTGGAGGAACTCGGAACTTGGACTGATCACAAATAATTCACACATTTATTGACAAAGTATTGAGATTGCATTAAAGTGGGCTTTTTTTTAATCATAACATCTAATAGCAAGATCATGTTGGGCCCCCTTTCCCCTTCTTTTTCTTCCTAGCGCTAGAAAGGACATATTTGGTTGATAGTGGGACCTAAATATATGCTTCGCTAGAGGATTCCTTTACAGTTCTTGAAGATGCCTATTAGCATCTCATAATCCAATAGGACCATAGACATCTAATCATGAGTTTCACACGACACATCAGCTGTGATAAATCGTATCATAAATTTTAAAATAATCATAAACACAACAACTTTAATATCAAATTTTCACACTAATTTTGAGTTCTAATTTTTTAATTGACAAGCATTTAAAAATATTTCCACCTTAATATTTAGTACCAAAAATTAGAATGAGAGTTGTGTCTCTAATACTACTTCAAATTTAAAGGCTACTTCGTGCTTTTTTTTTTTTTTTTTTGACTCTCAAACACTTCTATTCATTCCATTCTGATAGAATGGAAACTCTATCCTCTTACATGAAGGTGAGCCCTACCCGTAGGTCCCACTTTTACAGAGGTAAGACCTATACCCATGTAAGAGGGTAGGGCTTCTACCCCGTCGGGTTATAAATCATTTTGCTCGGACTTTTTTGTCCATTAT
This sequence comes from Artocarpus heterophyllus, assembly GCA_025403435.1. NCBI lineage: Eukaryota > Viridiplantae > Streptophyta > Magnoliopsida > Rosales > Moraceae > Artocarpus > Artocarpus heterophyllus. The sequence continues at coordinate 9,949,721 of CM046341.1, forward strand.
TCATCCTGTTTGATGGTTGATATTGTGTAGGTTGGAGAGGTTGGAGAGCTATCAGAAATATTCCAATGGAGGGGTGAGGTGGGCAAGGGGTTGCCCAACTGGGAAGAATCTGATAAAGAGCATCTAGGAGAAGAACTCTCTGATGTACTTTTATATCTAATCAGATTGGCTGATATATGTGGCATAGATCTAGGTGATGCTGCTTCCAAGAAGATTGTGAAGAATGCAATCAAATACCCACCAAAGGTCCTGATCTAAAGCATGTTGTACTTCTTTCACCATTTTTGCTTCTTGGGCTTGATCAAATTAGTACTTCAATGAAATCCTCTAAAAAAGGGCAAATCATTCCTTAAGCTTTATGATGATAGGTTTTGAACCTATTTTTTTTAAATAATTATAAGATATTTTTCCTATAGGTATTAAAAAAGTAACGTATCAATAGATATTTCTTTTTAGCTATTAGATTTATAAAAAAAAATATAATTTTAACCAAATTTAACAGTTTAAAAATATGCACTATCAATTATTATTTTTACTAGAAAAGGATTCTACCGATGGGAATACCTGTCGAATTTAATTATAATTGTGAAATGGATGGTTGGTCCTGCACAAAAAAAATGGATGAGTGGTGAACTGGTTCATTTTTCATAATTGATCATATTATATATCAAGCAAAAGAACCAAGGAATGTGTTTATAATAGGATAAATTAAAGCTTAATATATGGTCAAATCAAACAACCAGTATCTGCCACGTTAGATATAAGAGCATAGAGATGAAATCTTGGGTTCTTAATGGTATTGAGAGTTAAAAATTCAAGGTCTTAATCGCAGACACCCATCTAAACTCAATTATGACTCACCAGGATTTAGTTTTAGGCAAGAATGTATGCCACCATATAAATTTTTTCCAAGTTTCAAACAAACGTGAGATGCTTTTACTACCAAATTAATAATAATAATAATAATAATAATAAAGCAAAAAAAAAAAACACAAATCTATTTTGATTCAAGAAAAGTATTATTCAAACTTAGAGATGTCAATTTGGGCCACATCAAAGGGGCCGGGCTATGCTGATGATTTAGGTCTAAGCTAGAACCAGACCAGTTCTATTAGAAATTTTTTTTTGAGATTCTTTCATAAAAATTCTAAAGGCTCGAGCCTGGCCCTCGCCCATGCATCCTTCGGCCCAGGCTAGGCCTTTATTTTTGTTTATTAGCCTGGCCTAATTTTTTCTTTTGGCTCGTATGGGCCGGACGGTTTCAATGGGCACTTTTATCAAACTATAAGGATGTTGAAAACATCCTGCTATCATTATTTCGCCACAATTTGAAAATCCAAAAATTAGCGAGTCTTACGTCCTTACAAATGAATCCCTTCTTTCTTCTTCTTTTTATGTAAGATAATGAGGATAGTTTTATGATTAGGTGTATGAAAAAACTCTATTGTATAGTCGTGAACCATTATATTTTTATTAAATTTTGTTAACTTATCATTCAGACATTCAATATCATTTATGTTAATAAAATAAAAAATAAACGAGAATGAAATACATGATAAAATCATAGTTTAAAACAGAGCGTCCTTATAAGGTAGTTTTTCATGCCCTATCTATAAAATCTGATTCGTATCACAATGTGTAATCTATCTTATAACTATTTTATAATTATTAGTTCATAAATATGGTGAATTTTCACATCATTGAGAAAAGTGACTTCTTTTTTTTCACGTAAGTTGCTGTTTGGTGGGTCCCAACCGGGAGGCAAAACACCACTTGCTGAGTGGGACCCACCTGTGCCCACCTGTGCGAATGGAATGCAAAGGCAGAGATTCACAACTTAGCCCTTAATTTCCGGCAAATATTTGATATTACTATATTTTGAACTGACGGTACATTTGTAATTTGCCTTTTTAAACTTCATATTTTGGTAAATAACTTTTGAATTCACGTAAATTTACAAATTTGTAGTAAACTATTATTCCATTCTTATATATATTGGTAAAAACAATTTATAAATTTATAGTGTTTCAATGACCTTTATCCTTACAAACCGCCTTCATCCTAAAAGAACAAGTGTTATATATATGCATGTATCTATTGTGTGGCGTTATTTATGTATAACAATTAGGGAAAACAACGTTAAAACCACATTATATAGGTGTACGTATAAATACGTATTATAGTTATTGGGTTTTAAAAACTGTTATATATACTGACAAATACTGTATAAGTCGTTAAAGAAAATATTGCAAGACTTTTTTTTTTTTTCCCTGAGGGAATTGCAAACGATTTGATTAAAAGAAGAAGAAAAGAAATATATTCTTAGAAAAAAAAATTATAAAATGGCAAACAGGAAGTGATAAAATGGTAGAGTCATAATAAAAGACAAAATAATAATTTATAGTTGTGCTATATTTTTATACCACACATTTATTTTTTTATTGACAACCGTTTTTCCCGCGCGGTCATTAAAAAACGGTTGGTCCCAATTTCGGCCTATGAACTTGGAGGGTTTTTAGTGTTCCCTCTTCCTTATTTCCACCTGAAATTCCGGTCACCTATAGCCTTCTTTCTTATTGGCAGGCACCGGTGACAATCACCCCCACCTCGCCGGACCGGCCGTCAACAAGGGAAAAAAAAAAACAAGAAAAAAAAACTCTCCCTGAATTTAATCAATTACAATTCTTTTTTGATAATTTTCAACTTCCTAGCTTCCATCTTTGTTTCTGAATAAGAATTGATAAAGAATATCAATTTTTTTTTCTTTGAACTCTCTTATTGTTTGGTTCTAGAAAGTGAGACCAACAATTCGGTTTTATGCAGGTATGCTCGGAAACTTTATTAGGAATTTGACATTGTAAATAACAAAAGTGTTTCATCCTTTTTTTCCTTAAGCACAACATTTTTCTTTATTGAGAAAATATTGATCCATTCCTTTTTCTTTTCTATTTTGTTAAAACAACATACCCAAAAGCTATTTTTCTCATATGGATGGCGAAACTTGAATATTCTTATAATATCTTCAAAAGGGTATTGAAATTATATAATCATCTTCCCTTTTTTATGTTTTTCTTTCTCATGTTATTTTTGGGTTTTTTACATAATTTTTCTTTACACATTAATTTTTCTGGTATTGAAGCTAGAAAGAAGAAGCAGTACACAAACCGGTAACATTTATTTGATTTGTTCAGTGGAAGTTTCTTGAGCTCTCTGGCCGAATATGGCAACCAAAATGAAGAACATCATGAAAGGCCTAAGATACATCTCCCAGATATTTGGTATGTACAAATTCTGTTATTCTAGCTAGTCTCAACTTGGATAGGCAAATGTCTCAATATCATCAATCTCGATTCGCGTCGATTCTCTTTCAAAGCAAGGTTGGATACTCTTTGTTTGGTTCCCTAGAAAACCGGTACCGATTTCTTAAATCGTGGAAAATTTTTTGCAGATGAGAAAGAACAGGAAATACAAATTGGCTTTCCCACAGATGTAAAGCATGTTGCACACATTGGGTGGGATGGCCCTTCTGCCAACACGCCTAGCTGGGTACGTCAACCATTATATTCTTCAACATAACAAATAAGTTTATTCATTAATGTTTGCCAACATTTATTTTTTTTAATTTTGTATCGTCTTTTGTGAATTTTATACAACTTGTATGTCTATTTGAGATCAAGACAACTGCACCATGATTCATATACTTCGTTTTGAACCACATTTTCTTCATGTTATGTGAAAATTTTTAGATGAACGAGTTTCGATCCCCTTCACAAGTCGCATCTGGACCGTTGGAATCTATAGGGACAATATCCTCCAAAGGTTGGTTTCTTGGCCTAACTTGAATAATTTGTTCTCTCTCTCTTGCCATGAGATTGGTGGTTCAATTTTTTTTTTTTTGGGTTCTAGGAATTGAAGACAACATGAACAGAAATGAAATTCCTAAGTCAAGACGCCATCATACAACCAACCTAGGTTCTCCTGTTAACTCCCCAACCAAACGAAGCTCTGACGGTTCAAAACACTCTAGGCGCCGCCGTTCAAAGGATGGTTCAATGGGCTCACCAGCCCGTGATTCCTCGGGCAGTTCTCGCCATTCCTCGAGCAGTTCCCGCCATTCTCGGCGGCAACCAAAATCAAACCCGGGACCGGAATCATCCAACCAAGACCAACCTAACATCCCGAAAAGCTCTCGCAGGAAGAAAGGGGGTTCAACCGAAGGAGGGTCAACAAAGTCAACAAGATCATCGAGGTCAACAGGCCAGGATTCCTTGACAGATAGCCAGTTTTCGGATCTTGGGGCGGTGTCCAAATCTGGGAAGAAGGCAGTCACAGAAGATAAGCGAATTGCAGTTTAAGAGAGGTTTTGACATGACTTTTTGATGCAGCAATATAATTACAAATTTCCATTGATTTTCTTATTTTCATTATTTTTTTCCTTTTTTTTTTTTTTGGTTTTCTCTTTCTGGTATTCATAGCTCTGGCTGGAATTCAGCAGTTTTGTTGTTTGTCTGCCTAGGAAAGCATAGGAAAGAGAGTTGCTGAGTTGAATCTGTCAGTGGAACTTTCTTGCTTTTCATTTCAGTTTCAATACATCATAGTAATAAACTGTATATGGATTATAAATTATTTCTTGAATTTTTTAATAGAAAAATCTCTGTCAAAGAGCTAAACATGATTGCAATTATTTGTAAATGTGTAAAATATTTATCTCTCTCATTGCAGTAATAACCTGAAGTACTCTAGTAAACGGTTTATCAGGAAAATTAGGCTTTGGACTTTATGCAAAGATACCATTCTTCTTAACCTTTCAAACATGTAAAACCAAATAAAAGGTCAAAACATACAAGTCAAATACTGCATATAAGAAGAATTTCAAATATTTATTGAACCAATGATTTTTACAATTCTTCACAGGGCAATGATATAACACTTCAATATCTGAGTACCGTGTGAAGAGTAGAATGCTTGTGAATGTTATAGCTTGACAGATTCTGGTTTTCTGTGAGTCTTTTTCCCGAAAATATGATGCTTTGCCAACAAATTGGGAGTCCCACCTTGCAGTAAATCTTTTCCTTTACCTCTTCGATTGTATTCGATTGCGTAACATAGAGTGTTATTGTCTTTCCGCTCCATGTCTTGACAAATATCTGAATCCAAGAAGGCTGAAGTTCCAAAGTTGAACCCTCTTCAACCCCTTAAAAGGCCAAGCTCTTGGAGTTATCAAGCTCGCTTCCTGTGTAAATCATCTTACAATCGCTGGACAGGACATCCTATGAAGCTCTCGAACAATTGTCTTGACGTCGTGGACGGTGTACAACAAGCTCATTTTGAATGTCAGAATCATTCCCACTCGGGGTCCTAACACTAATCGGCAAGAAACTTTTCGGATGAAAGATCAAAAGAAGGGTTGATTCTGTTTTTCTGCCAAGGGAGGCCCAGGTCCTATAATCTTCAAGCCTTTTCCCATCATGGAAGAGAGCATTTTGGTTCGGATTTGTCCCTTCCACGGCATGGATTTTGGATTTGAGGTCATGGATGATGTGATAACCGTTAGCTTCAACGACAATGGTCTTCTTCTTTGAGGCTATTTTGACATAGATTTTCAACCTTGTTGGATTTTGAAAATTCAGAATCTGATTCTTCTGACTCTGGTCCATTTCTTGGCTCTGGTCAGCTATTGTCTCTCGATTTTCAAGCCCATCATCACTGACCAAATGGGATTCTTGAACATTTCTAGGATTGCCCTTCTTTCTATGTAATAAGGATTTCAAGTTTATGATGGTCACAGATTTCCTAACCTTCAAGGTCATTACTTTCATGGCTCTCCAAAATATGTTATTCTGGCACAAGGAAAGACAAAAACAAAAAAAAAATAAATATTGGAAATTTTTGCAACAATAGCCTAAAAATATGGAAGAAAAATTCTGTAACAATTCCTATGAAGAAAATGAAAAACAAAAAAAAAAGAAGATTTATTTATTTGGTTGATCTTTAAAACAAAGAACTTGTAAACAAAAGAGTTAAAAAAAAAAATTGAAGAATTACGTTATGTTGAGATGAAACCAAGTTGGTTGATGGGAGTTGGTGGTATCCTCTGAACAAGAAACAGCAATGCCTTGGTGCTTCCATTGGAAAACATTGAAATCTTTAACCAAGTTAATAAATGTGACATACGTTATTCTTCCTAACGGGTATGAAGGTAATTAAATTAATTTTTAGTGTATAAAAAAAAATTTGCTTCATTTAAATTTATTTTATAATATTTATTTTTATCTATTTTTAAATTTTCTAAAATTCTCCTATATTTATTTAATATGTTTACTAAAAAGCCTTAGAACTTCTAATAAATATCAAAAATGTTATATTGGCATTATGTGTGTTAAAGTCTCTAGATGAGACATAAAGATATCTTTTCCAACTACTCTTGACCCTCATTTTCTTTATTTCCTCCGTGACATGCTTCAACATGTCTCCTCCATAATTGTTTCTATCACTTATCTTCAAAGACTTCATCTTTTCTTCCTCTCTCTTCCACGGTTCCTACACTCTTTTTCTCATTTCTTTGTTGAAGCAAAATACTTAGAGAACTTCTTCAAGGCAGCCATAAAAATCAGCCACCATCACCTCCATTTGAACAAAAATTTCAGTCATACCGAAGTAAAGGAACTTGTTTTGAAGCCATTTCAAGCTTTCAACTAACCATAATCCGATGTTAGAATCTTATGAACAAATTTAGTCTTTCATTTATAAATTTTCTTTTATACTAAAGGATTATTCAAATTTGCGTTCTTAAACCTAAGTATATGTTTGTTGCTATTTTAGAGCATATGTATAAAGTCTAAGTGTATATGCCCTAGACAGAAAATTTATAGTGTAAACTTTGTAATACCTCTATGGGCAGTGGCTATTTCTTGAAATTCTGTGATTCAATTAAAATGAATTTTATGAATTGGTTTGCATATTTGAAAAGTAGCATCCTAAGCTTTCTAACGAGCTATCATAAACCTAAATCGGAGTTGTATTTTATTTTCTAAGAAATTATTCAATTTTCGGATTGGAAACTAGTAAACCTGCCAGTTTGTTATGGTATACCAGCTGCTAACCTGAACTAAGAACCCATCTTTGCTCACCACCTAATTCTTTAATGTCTTGCAACCTTTCCAATATTATCCTAAGTGATTGATGAATCTTATTAGGGACTAAAACATATAGATTACTTGTTCACATTTTATATTGTGTTAAGACAAAAACTGTTTACTGTGGTATTCAAAAGAGATTTACATAAAAGTTTTAATGGCATATTAGTAAGATAGGTTTACACATGATTTATTTATGAATGTAGTTGTATGTTGTGCTTTAGTTTTAATTGTCCTTATGCACGCCTTAGGATCAAGGGAGTATGGAGCTAACGTTAATTGATTCCAGGATTAAAAGATTGTTGATAAGCTTGAAAGGTAGGGATTCTATTACTCATCTTTTGTGAGGTTTTTATAGAATTAAAATTGATTATTTTACTGCAAGATATATATATATATATCTATGTTGAACTGATATTATATGAGTATCACATATGAAACTATGACATGGACTCGTCTTGTATTGTACGGCAAGGAACATAATGAATTGACACATGTTATAAATTGAGAAGCATGGTTAGGAAAATTGACTCTATTATTAATGATTTAATATAGAGAAATGGTGAGACATGAAGAGGGCGGCGGTTACGTCCTTGGGCATGAATACCCTAAAAGGTAAAATAGGGGGAAGGTGATGACGCTTCCTTGGGTTGAAAGTCCCAAAACACACTATACAGGAATCGATTTGGTGAGGACTCGGGGCTTGATGTCCCCTCACCGGAACACCCTTAGAATGTTTATAGGGTGATCAAGTGCGCCCAATTGGGTTTCGATAAGTTGAGTGATACTCTATTTAACATGGATACCTAAGAACAATGATGATTGGTAATATTTGTATAAATGTGTAATTATGAAACTTGGTAATGATTAACTATGGTATCCATAAGATGTGATCATAATAAACCTCATAATCTGGAATATGATGTAACCTACTAACCATGCAGGTTTTAATGTGGTAATGATAAAAACCTAAAGGTGAGTAATGATTTTCTCTACTGAGTATAGTGTCGCTCATTCTCTTATATTTTTATCTTTTCAGGATTCATTAAGTGTGAGGTGGCTACGAGAAAAATAGTTGAAGAAGTGATGTAGCTATATTACATTGGGATTGCTTCAATTGTTGAGAATGTTCTTCATGATAATGTAAGCATAAATTGTTACTTTCTGTGACTGTATTACAATGCGTTGAGGGTTAAAATAATGATGACGATAGTTTATAATATTAAATTTAAGGTGCTACATTAATCTGTGGATTATTTGTCGATTATATTTTTATTTTTGATATTGAGAGTTTTTATTTAAGCCCCGAGCAACTTTATTTTTAAGGTTTTATTTTTATTTTTTATTTTTATTTTATCTCATTAAAAACTATTAACCCCCATATAGGGGCGTTACAATAAAATTCTTTAACTTTCTAGATTTTGCAAGTTTTTTTCTCACTGCAAAGAAAACTGTGCAAATTTTCTTTCATCAATGAAGAAGGCAAAAGGAGAAAGCTTCTCTTTCTATTGTTTGTAATTGCCTCAATTCTTGTTGTCCTATTTTCTCTCTTTATTATATGGATAACCCAATTTATGAAACAGTTGTACAATTTATTATATATATATATATATATATATATATATATATATAATTTGGCTTACGATAGAACTGAGACATTATACCAATCTAATTGGAATCATTAGACCATAATATGTGTCAGATAATGGCGGCTGCACCAGGCGAAGTATTGATTAAGTAATTTAGGATATTAAAAAAATTGTGTTTAATATAAGCTGCAACTAGGAGTTGACCTTAGTATTAAGAAAATATAAATCAGAATGTCAATAATGCAACTTACATTTTTTTTAACTCAAAAGATCTGAAAAAATGGATATAAAATTATTTAAAAGATTAGGAAATATTGATGATTTTATGCCTGTCTGTGCTCCCAACTAATTAAGTGTGCAACAATCTTTGGTAAAACGATAAATATAGTTTTAAATATTGTTATGGTTTCCAACTTGACTTAATAATTCACACAGTTGACACATTTAAGGGCATTTCAACCATGGTAATTCATCACAAATCCCTTATGTCCATTCAAGCACTTCAGTCTCAATTCATCAGTTTTAACTGTGAACAAGATAAAGCTCTCAACAGCAACAATAAAAAGAAAAAGTTGCTACGGGTATAGAGCTCCCCCATGTTATAGTTCTTAAACTTAAAGCTTCATTTACAACTAAAGTACCAAATCACCTATAAAGCAAGGGAATTTCAAGGGAAGAAAGAACAAGTAATTTAAATGAACATTTGTACCACAACCAAGAAAATAGTGTAGATATTGGGGTTGATAAAAAATGTTTGCCCTTATTTTATGAAGCTGACAAAATATATATATCTCTCCCTTGGTAGGAAAATTAGAAAAGTGCTGCAACATGGAATTTATTGGGGTTAACTATATATTATATATATATGAATGCATTGACATGTAAACCGAATTCTTAAGCTTTCAAATGTGTAAAACATTTTAACACTATAGTTTCATTTCCAAATTCATAGCATGTGAAATATTAAAACAGATCAGGCAATGTTAGGAGTTTTTTTTTTTTTTTTTCCTTTTTTTGGTCTCTAAACAAACTCATTCTCTAAACTTATCCAAGAAAACATTCTCACAAGCGACAAAAATTGCTTACAATCGGATGTTCCTTAGCTTCATTCTCAAAATCTTCCTGGTGATTATTAACCTACGGGTCAATGATTTAAAATTTCACAATAGTTTATGCTTATCTTCAAGCCTGGACTGTCTTCAAGCCCATAAAATGCCAAGCTCCTGCAGTCCTCAAGTTCGGTTTCTGCAAAAACGATCTTCGAGACAGGAATGCCTGTTAAGCTCCCAACAATTGTCTTGACATCAAGGACAGTGTTCAAGACACTTATGGAAAATTTTTTAGTCTTCCCTTTGGAGAATTAGGCACCTCTTAATTCTAAGGACCACCAAGAACGAATAATTGCAGAAAAAGGAAAAAAGAAAAGAAGAAAAGAGAGACACCAAATTTTTATATATGTTCATCTAAATTTGAGACTACGTCTTGTTTCTGTCGTTGTAGATTTCACTATGATGAAGGAGATTGTAGATTACAGGAGAAATTTATCATACACTCTCAATTTGTGTTTCTCAAATCTCTTTTCTACCTGGCACCCTCTGTAGGAATTTTCTTTTTTTCTCTCTCAATAATAAAGCTCTCACACTCACAAAATAATGCCTCTCTCACAAAAATATGAGTCTCTTACAACCCTAGCCTCCTATCTCTATTTAAATAGCTCAAAGGAAGAGAAAAAATAGCAACTAATGAGAAACCATAGTAATTTCCCGTTCTTTTCCGGCTAGAGTGCCTCAAAAAATCGCACGATGAGTGTGTTGGCGTCGCGGTGCTTGAATCCCGCGTCGCAACGCTAGTTTTTCTTTGGCCTAGCACCACGGCACCTGGGTTCTGGCATTGTGGCACCGCAGCGCCCAATTCTAGCGCTGCGGCGCCCGGGCTCTACCTCCTTCCCCTTTTTTTTTCTTTTGCTGAGTGTTGATTTGGCTCCATCCTTCAACAATCTCCCACTTGGAAACTAATCAATCACTATGTCTCCAACTGCAGTGGCAACAACTTCTCACACCTCATAGAGAAGTCCAATTGAAGTTGTGCACAACTTCAGTTTCTCGATCGGAACAGTCTTAGTAAGCATATCTGCTGGATTTTGACTCCTAAGAATCTTCTTAAGCTTTAGCACCTCATCTTCCAAAGCCGATCTGATGAAGTGATACCGCAACTGTATATGCTTCGTTCTAGCATGAAATGCAGGATTTCTTGCCAAGTGAATAGCGCTCTGACTGTCACTGTGTAGCATACTCCTTTCCTGCTTGTGACCCAGTTCTTCTAAGAATGACTGCAACCAAATCATCTATTTGCTTGCTTTCAGTCATCGCCACATACTCTGCTTTAGTTGTAAAGCATGCAACTATCTTTTGCAGTTTCAAGACCCAATTAATTGTTGTGCCACCCAAAGTATAAACATAACCGGTGGTGCTCTTTCTACCATTAATGTCTCCAGCCATATCAGTATCTGCATAACCCTGTAATCCCAAGTCTGACTTCTTGAAACATAGAGCTAAACTTGTAGTACCTCTTAGATGTCTGAGAATCCACTTCACTGCCTCCCAATGCTGCTTGCCTGGATTGCTCATGTATCTACTCACAACTCCCGTTGCATGTGCAATGTCCGGTCTGGTGCAAACCATGGCATACATGAGACTGCCTATTGTTGAAGCATAAGGCACCCTAGCTATGTGGTCCCGCTCCTGCTCCGTGGTCAGTGATTGCTCATTTGATAACTTGAAGTGATTGGTCAAAGGAGTACTCACAGGCTTCGCATTACTCATGTTGAATCTATTCAACACCTTTTTAACATATTCTTCTTGTGATAGTTTCAGACCACTATTGTTTCTTGTTATTCTCATCCCAAGGATTTGTTTTGTAACACCCAAATCCTTCATTGCAAACTTCTTAGACAGCTCTTTCTTCAACTAGTCAATCTCCTGTTTGCATCCTCTTGCTATCAACATGTCATCGACATATAGCAACAATATAACGTAAGAGGTCACCAAAATTCTTCACATAATAACAGTGATCTCCTTGACATCTCAAGAAACCATTGTTGCACATGAAACTAGTCAAACTTCTTGTACCTACTACCTGGGAGCATGTTTAAGGCTATACAAGTTCTTCTTAAGTTTGCACACCAAGTTCTCCTTACCTAGGTACTTCGAAACCTTGTGGCTGCTGCATGTAGATCTCCTCCTCTAAATCACCGTGGAGAAAGGCTGTCTTAACATCCAACTGTTCTAAGAACAAGTCTTCATTTGCCACTAGCGCAAGTACAGTTCTGATTGTGGTTAGTTTCACCACCGGAGAAAAAATCTCATTGAAGTCGATGTCCTTCTTTCTACTGAAAGCCTTTTACCACAAGCCTTGCCTTATACCATTTGCTGCCATCAGATTCATCTTTATCCAATATACCCATGGGTTATGCAAGGCCTTTTTGCTATGTGGTAACTCTGTCAATTGTCATGTCTGATTAGACATTAAGGAATTCATCTCATCCCTCATGGCTAACTTTCACTTGACCAAATCTTTAGCCTGCACGGCTTCATCATAACTCTCTGGTTCACCTCTGTCGGTTAACAAAATATAATGCAGGGAAGGGGAGTATCTTTGCTATAGTCTGATGGTCTTGCTAGATCTCTTGACTGGAGTTGCAAGGAGTACTTTGGTTTCCCTCTGAAGCAATATTTTCTTGGTCTTCATCTTTTGAATTCTACACTTCCACTTCAGGAAGATCCTTCAATAGGAATCACCTCAAGCTTCTTACCTTCAGAACTTGAACTACTGGAGTTAGTGCTATCTCTGTTCCCATACAGAACACCTTTACTGAAGATCACATCCTTGCTCCTGACGATCTTTCAATTTTGATCATCCTAGAGATGATAATCAAACTCAAGTCCACCATAGCCAACAAGGAGACATTTCTTTGACTTTGCATCAAGTTTAATTCTAGTAGTAGGATCAATATGAACATAGGAAAGACAACCAAACACTTTCAAGTACGAGAGGTCAACCTTTTTACTACTCCATACTTCTTCCGGTAGCTTAAACTTTAATGGTGTGGATAGACTTCTGTTGATCAGATGAGGTATTAATTGCCTCAGCCCAAAACGACTTTAGCAGCCCTGCATGCAACCTCACGCTTCTGGCATGCTCAGTTCAAAGTCATATTCATCCTCTCAGCTACACTGTTCTATTGTGGTTTCCTTGGAATAGTTTTCTTCATCTTTATTCCATTCTTAGCACAAGTACCGCTTGAAATCTTCATCTATGCATTATCTCTCATTGTTAGATTGCAAACATTTCACATTCAAATCTATCTCGTTCTCCACCATAGCTCTTCATCTCTTGACGGTATCAAAGACATTAGATTTATTTTTCAAAAAGTAAACCCATACCTTCTAGCCTAAGTCATCAATGAATGTCGCATAGTAATTAGCACCACCAAGAGAAGTCACCGTTCAAGGTCCCTACACATCAGTGTGAACTAGCTCTAATTTCCTGGACTTAGGCTCGTTACCCATCTTTGAGAAACTGACTCTCTTTTGCTTGCCAAAGATGCAGGCTTCAGACAAACTGTGATCAATAGTTTTCAATCCCTACAATTTTCCTATACAGTGAAGCACATTCATTCCCTTCTCACTCATCTGACCGAGTCAATAGTGCCATAGCTTAGTGTTGGCAACAGAGTCAGCAACTGCTATGGTATCTTTGTAGCTAGAATTAATGTCGAGAGTTCCCAAGCAACGACCATGGCTCCCTTTGTGACTTTCCAACCTCTACAATTGAAGGTCACATTATATCCTTCGTCATCCAGTTGCCCATCAAAATCAAGTTGCGCATCAGTTTGGGTACATGTCTTACCTTCTGGATCTTCCACATAGACCCATTAGACATTTTCAAACTGACATCTCCAATGCCAACAATGTTCAAAGGTTCACTGTCAACAAGGTAAATTTTACCATGATTTTTGGCACTGTAATTCTCTAGGATATGACAATGTAAAGTAGGGTGGAATGATGCTCCTGAATCTATTATCCATGAATCAAAAGAATTATCAACAGACAAGAGTAAGGCATCCTGTGCCTCTTCAATGGCGGCGTTTGCAGCGTCATTGTTCTTCTCTTCATTCTTCTTCGGAGCCATGCAATTCTTTTTCAAGTGGCCGGATCTTTTCCACAATTCCAACACTCTACATTCCTACCATTTCTCGACTTGCTTCTCTCATTTCTCGACTTGCCTCTTATGCCATTATCCCTGTTAGAATGCCTCTCAAGTTTCCAGCCCCTATTCTCAACATTAAGGGCCGAGTTCGACGTTGAGGCTTCAGCTAGAATCCTTCCAACGAACTTCTTCCGCCAGAATAGAGTTTCTGACATCAACAAACTTCAATTTTGCATCCCAATCGAATTGGTAATAGCTACTCTCATTGGTTCCCATCTATTTGGTAGCGAGGTCAAAAGGATTAGGGCATTGATCTCATCATTAAATTTAATCTCCACCGAGACCAATTGATTCAGAACGGTATTAAAATCATTCAGATGCTCTACCACCGAGGTACCTTCAGGCATTTTTAAATCAAAGAGCTTTTTCATGAGGTGTATCTTGTTATTGGCTGAAGGCTTCTCATACATGTCTAACAAAGCCTTCATCATCCCTACTGTAGGTATTCTTCTTCGCTATGTTGTAGGGCCACGTTCTGTGACAAAGTCAAATAGATTCACACCCAGCACCTGTCTATCAAGGAGAGTTTACTCATCATCCTTCATGCCTTCAGGCTTATTACCCAAGGGCAAGTACAGTTTCCTGCTATAGAGGTAGTCTTTCACTTGCATCCTCTAATAGGAAAAGTCCGAACTATCAAATTTGGTGATACCGGCTGCCGATCCTTCTTCTCCCGTCATCGTTCTTGACCTGAATCTTTGCTCTGATACCAGTTGTTGGGGAATTAGGCACCTCCTAATTTTAAGGACCACCAATAACAAATAATTATAGAAAAGGAAAGAAGAAAAGAAGAAAAGAGAGACACCAAATTTTTATATAGGTTTATCTAAATTTGAGACTACGTCCTTGTTTCTGCCGTTGTAGATTTCACTATGATGAAGGAGATTATAGATTACAAGAGAAATTTATCACACACTCTTAATTTGTGTTTTCCAAATCTCTCTTCTACGTGGCACCCTTTGTGGGAATTTTCTTTTTTCTCTCTCAACAATAATGCTCTCACACTCACAAAATAATGCCTCTCTCACAAAAATATGAGTCTCTCACAACCCTAGCCTCGTATCTCTATTTAAATACCTCAAAGAAAGAGAAAAAATAGCAACTAATGAGAAACTTTAGTAGTTTCCCATTCTTCTCCAGCTAGAGTGCCTCAAAAAATCACACGAGGCAGTGCGTTGGCGCCGCGGCGCTGGATTAGTAGTTTCCCATTCTTTTTCCAGCTAGAGTGCCTCAAAAAATTGCACAAGGTAGTGCGTTGGCACCGTGGTGCTTGAATCCAGCGCCGCAGCGCTGGTTTGTCTTTGGGTTGGCGCCGCAAGCGCCTAATTCTGGAGCTGCAGCGCCCGGGTTCTGATATTAGTGGCGCCGCGACGCCCAATTCTGGAGTTGCAGCTCCCGGGCTCTGCCTCTTTCCCCCTTTTTTTCTTTTGCTGAGTGTTGATTTGGCTCCATCCTTCAACATTCCCATATGAGAGTCTAACTCTAATTGGAAGCAAAGGTATCATTGGATGTGAATCCAAGTGAAAACTCGATTTTTCATTTCGTTTCAAGCGTGACTGGAGTCCTATAATCTTCAAGCTTTTTCCCATGGTAAATCTTTGTTTCAAGGGCAATAAGTTTCTTGTTTGATGTTCTGCAGATCAAAGGAGGCCTAAGCTCAAAAGTTGAATGAATATGTTTGTTTTCAATCCCATAAGAGGCCAAGGTCTTCAAGTCTTCGAGCTTATTTCCCGAATAGATCATCTTACAATCTCTAACCGAATATCCCATGAAGCTCTCAACAAGGGCTTTCACACCTCCGATGGCGGACAACACGTCTACTTTGAATGTCGGAGTCATCCTGCCCGAGGGTTTTGACCATGATTGGCAAGCAACATCTTGGATGGAAAATCAAGTAAAGGGTTGATTCTGTTTTGATGCCATGAGAGACTAGAGTTCTATTATCTTCCGTCCTTGCCCCATTATAGCATAAGGCAAACTTGTTTGGTTTGATTCTTTCTGAAGCAAAGATCTTTGATTCGATGTCATTGACCAAAACACTGTCCTTTGTTTCAATGACAATGGCTTTGTCCTTTTTAGGTATTTTGACATTTATTTTCAACCATGTTGAGTTCTGGGGATTGAAACTCTGACTGATCTGGTCCTCTTGATGGTTTACCAAAAGGGTTTCCTCAAGCTTAGATGAATTGTCTTTATTTTCATGTAATATGGCTCTCAACCTTCTAATTGTCTTAGATTTCTTGACTTTCATGGACACTTCTTTTATGAGTTCTCTCCAGAATCCCTTATTCTACCACATGAGAAAAATAAAATAAAATAAGATAAATAACTTGGCCAAGAACCACTGTGAACGGTTTCCTCATAGGGACAATTTTGATGCAACTTTAACTATATCATGTCAACTGAGAAAAGTATAACAATTATACTAATTGATAAAGATCTAATGGTTCGAACTGTATCCTATTGATGCGGTCCTATTTTCCATACCCTACTATTAAATTCTACTTACCATAGGAAGAGACTTTCAACAAAGAGTTTCTTGAAAATATTGTAAGAGGAACAACCACTTAGCACAGAGGCCTTTTGGATTAAAAGTGAACTATAAAAGAAGTTTATACAGGAAAAAAAAATCATCCATTTTTATTTGCCTTCAAACCCAAAGAAAAAAAAAATGTTCACAAAATCATTCAAAAATAAAGGAAAAAAAAACCTGATTTAGAGTGGGATCTTCCATTGGCGAATGCAGTGACTAATGGCGTCAGAATCAAATTCAATCCGTGAAAGCTCTAAGAGAAATTTATTCAACAATTAAGCTAGCCTCTATCACACATTTATAGAGGAAAGGTCTTGAATAAAAAACAGGAAACTACAAAACAATAGAATAAACAAGGAAAGGTGATTTGGGGAAATGACCCATTTGTTTGGAGTAGGAAAGTATTAAAAAATTAAAACTTTTGGGTAAGTCTCATATATATATATATATATATATATGTATATATTAATAAGGGAAATTGACAGTTTTATTACTCATGTGGACAAGGCGACTAATAAAAAAGGCAAAACATGGCGTCAAATAATGTTTATCTAGAAAAACATGACTACTTAATGGGTGGACTGTAGTATTCACATCTCCAGAAATGTAAGACAGAACCACTATAAGCTTCAGAAGAGACTAGCTTTAATATCTTCGATGATGTTTGCCTCTATAGACCGTTCCACAGGAATTTGGACCGCACGAACTGCATTCACAACATCCGACTCTATGGTACAACATGTCAACCCACAGTCTAGAAAAGTTACTGGCTGTTTGGCTTAACGATGGAAACCACAGTTTCAACTACAAACTCAGTTATAAACAGTGTAAAAGTCTCATATGTTACAGTAAAAAAAAAAATTACTACAATATAAAGTTTTTAAATGCTACAGTAAAAGTAGTTCTAACCAACGGTTTCTACTACACTTTCAATCAGAAAATCTCATGTTTATTGAACAAATTAATTGATAAATCTCAATTCTACTGGCTAATCCGGTCATTTTCTTCACCACAACCAAATCCGGACTTTTTTTTTCCTAGTTGTTGAGCGTTCTTTATTGTAATTTGCCAATGAGGAACCTAATAGAAATCCCGAAACTAAAAATAATTAGATTTTGACACTTGTCATTAAATTATTGCAAAAATATTGAACATTAAAATCACTAATTTAAGCTTTTTTAAGTTTTTAAGGATTTAATTCAAGCTTTAAGGAATGTGGTATCTCCAAATCCTTAAACTTGACTTCGTTCTATCAGTGTACTTTATTTGAAGCCAAAAATGGAAAGTTTCAGATTCTAATGTGTCTCTTGCGTTTTAGTTAACCACAATTTCTTGTCCTCTTGCCACAATTATTGTCCTGATACAATAATTTGTTACTAAAAATATGTTCTGAGAGTTTTTTTCCTTATTATTTAGCTTTAAAAAAATTCCAGCAAATTGAAAAAAAAAATATTTGGCTTAGGATAGAAACTGAGACATTATTAAAGGCACTTATCTGGAATCACGCTCAGCAGAAGTTGAATAATTTAGGATATTTAACAATAAGTTAAGTTAAAAAAAAATAATGTTTTAGATATAAGATCAAGCAGGAGTTGACCTTTGTAGTCAATACTATTTTTTGGGTGGAAATATCATTTTTTTCAAACCTATTGTAGTCAATAGCAGGTTTTTGAAATATTTGTTTTATTTTCAGCTTAAATAATTTTTATTTACTTAATAAATGAATTTATGGTGCAAATAATATATTCACTCCTTGTTTACAATGTAAATATTTCTTATTTACATAGTAAATTTGTTTACAATGTAAGTATTTTTATTTATATAGTAAATAAGTTATTTATATCGTAAGTCTATCGTTTACTATAATTTTTTCAAAGCTTAATATTTATTTTAAAAGGTTTCAAAAATCTAACGTCTATCGTTCTCCTTTTTTTACTCAAAAATAACAAAGAAAACAAATCATTGATATTACGATTCTAAATTTTGATAAGCTTAAAGTAGGCATTGACCTTTTTGTCAAGAGAGTATCCTTTACTCCTTTTTTTTTTAATACCCTTTTTTTTTTTAATACCCAGACAATAAAATAAACAAAATGAGAATATTTTTGGCACCAACATATAGAATCTTCTAGTCATCAACAAACACATGACATATCCATCAAGTAATTAGAAAAGCAATTCAACTCCAATGAATAACTACACTTGTTCAGAACCACAAGGGCATATATATAAAGTATAGTATATCACAAAACATTTTATACAAAGAGGATTGCACTTGTTCAAATTCCATACAAAAGTAAAACCAACCCACCAACCAAACCACCTAATGTCTTGATCTTCCAAGTGTTATTGAAGGAGTAGAATTCAGGTGTCCTCCCAACTCTGGTGAATAGCAAGCATTTGGAGTGAGTGCTATTGTGTTCTCCAGGGATCTCAACGGAACGGGCAGTTTGCGCGGGATGACTCGGAGATTGAGTCCCTTTTGTCTGCTCCTGCACACAAGAATGCGTGACCAATCAATCTCAAAGTAGCATGAAAATCAAAGCTCAAAGTGGACAGTGATGTGAAGAGAACTCTTACTTGGGGGTCAATATTTTCTGACATCTTCCTAGCAGACAGTGGTGTTCTGATATGTTTTGAAAGCTCTCTGTGGTTCCCACACAGTGTGAAGATGTTCTGAATTCTCACCTGTCTCGAGGATGCTGAATTCTTGTCATCATCTTGAGGCACGCTTTTGAGTCCCAAACTCGCAAACCTATCCTCAGTTCTTTCCGTAGGACATTCATCTTTCTGTGGATTTTTGCTTGGCAGTTCTGGTATTGGTGTGTTCTCTGAATTCTCATGTAGATATGCTGCCAATGAACCCAAGTTCGGTTTAGACCCATCTAGCACACAGACCCTCTTTTCCTCTATGATTTCTTTCTCCACTTCATCTTCCCCATCTACTTTAGGTTCGTCATCTTCTTCTTCTTCCTCCTCCTCATATACGGTGCTTAGGCCCAATGTGGGAGCAAATGTAGGAGCAAAAGGGTCGTTCGCCAGAGCACCATTGAAAGTATCAGGTTGAGTTTGATACAAATTGTGGCTGCCCTTGTTGTCAGCTTGCTGAATAAACCCACCAACATGTTTCACCTCATGAACAAATGGTTCTGGATCGTCCATGTCTAGATCCATTGACTTAACTGTTGCATCATCGCTGCCATAAAGCCCGAATAGCTTTTTCGCAAAGCCGCTTCCGTCCATTGATTTTCCAACTGCATCATCTTTTCCATCCTTCGAACGTAGCTCCAACTCAATTTGCTCCAGCCGTTGCCTCAGCATTTCAACTTCCTGTTGCTGCTGCAACATCCTCTCCTCCATTCTCCTCCTCTCCAATTCAACAAAGTCATTTGCCATTTTCTGGCATTCCTCCAACTTCTTTTCTAACTCACGTTTCAAACTCTGTGTCCGCTCAGTTCACCTTGAGATTGATTTCCTCCTCGTTTACAGGAACCTTTTCCTTCGATACTCTCAAGCCTCGCTCTCAAAGCAGCAACCTCTTCTTCTTTTCTCATGAGCTGTTTGTGTGCTTCATTTTTCTCTCTCTCTCGGAGCTTGTTCTCCCTTTGCAGCTTCATGATAAATTCATCCATTGCTGCAATCCTCGATCCTAAAATGACAGCAGAGGAAGAATCTTCACCGCCATCCTTAGCAGGTGTATGAGGCCCACGGACAATGCATTTCGCTTTTGCTCCGTATTCAAGAGTGGAGATTGTCTTGTGTATCTCCTTTGGATCCGGGCTTGCACAGAGGATCATTAAAATCTTTCGATTTGTCAGTCCTCAAAAGAATCCTTTACAGAAAAGGACAACAGAAAGATTAATCAAACATGAAATAAGCAGTCTAAACCACAGTAGCCAAAACCTAATAGATATGAAGGTTACCTGCAGAAGCATGGTCAGTTTGCTGTCCCTAAAAGGCACGTGCGAATCGCCATTAGCAATTGATTCAACCACTCTTTTCAGTGCTATGTTTCCTTGGTTGATCTTTGCTGTCTGTTATATTTCAATTGAACTTTAATTAATTAAGCAAGATTCATTTCCAAGAGAAAACACCAATAGAAACCAACAGCTTTAGCAAAGAAAGAAAACATCAATATCCAATAGAAGATTGATATAGTACAATAGAGATCTTGGCAAGTATTAATTTTACCTGCATTTTCGCCTCAAAACCAATCTGACCAGCTTGCTCAATGTTCTCGGAACCTGCCATGTCAACAAGCATCAACCTTCCTCCGACTGTTGGGACATCAAGGATGACCTATGCAGAATTAGCAAAAAGGGGGATCAACTCACGGCACAAGTAGGAACAAGAAATCATATCCAAGTAAAAATCTAAGGGAATCATACCATGCAATGGCTTCTAGAGCTTCTATCATTGCAAAGGGTGCTCTTAATAATCCTTCTCTTCTCCACCTTCTGAATCTCTTTCGAGATCTTACCGGCTTCAGTCCCAGATATAAATGTCGCATTCTTGGCCTTCTTCCCCATCACTTCAAGCTTTACCTGCAAATGCAAGAACCCAAGTATTACTAAGCAAAATCCACTAGAGAGAGGGGGAAAAAAAAAAAGAATTGAGAAAAGTGTTCTGTAAAACACTCCTTAACTATTCCCTTGATGTTTGTATCATATTCAGTAATATATCTGATGCTGATAATTTTATTGACTTCCCTCAAGGCCTTAACTAACATATGAATCAAAGAAGTACTTTTCTAGCCCAAGTAGAAATGGCCTGATTTGGTGATTTCCAAGATTAAACAATAAAATCTAGTTCGACCCAACTTATTAATGATTATTTGAATGCAAATTTTAATTTTCAATTTAGACTATATTAATGCATAATATACATCACAAATCAACACAACAATTTTGTAGGTACACACTAAAAGTCAAAACATCATAACCAGAATCTAAAGCAAAGATGTGCTAAAATTTATATGAAACTGAGCTCAGTAAAACCCAAAACCAACATATCAATGTCATAAAAAATAAAATAAATAATTTAAGGTTACCTTAGAGTTAGAACCATTTCCCTTTGGCCATAGTCCTCCGCCACCGCCATTACATGACAAGAGATCGTAAATCTCCTCATTGTATATCTCCAGAACAGTTACCTGAACAAAAGTCCCGACCCCGACCCTGCTCCCCGTCTGCATCTCCGTCCTCTTCCTCATCCCCCAGAATGTCCTTCAGAGACCTGTACACTATCCCCGGCTGCTTCGAGCACCCAAACATTGTGTGGCTCTTGCCCGAGCCGGTTGGGCCGTACATCATAACCGTACATTTGTCACCCAACTTGACGCTGTTGATCCTCGACTGAACAAACTTGGTGTAGAACGCCCCAAGATCCTCTTCCTCCGATAAAGAAACCCCATCGAGGGTGAAGTCGCGGTAGCCGAAATCGGCACGGAGACGGATGCTCTGCTTTTGGGGGTTGATCTGGAGGGTGGAAATGGGTTGGTCTTTCCGGTCTGGGTAGTCTCTTATTCGGGCGATCACTTCAACTGGGTGATCTGGAGGATCAGGGTTAGAGTTAAGGTTTTCTCTGACGGCCGAATTGGGGTTCGGAGACGGGCGGAATTGGAGGCGATGGGGCTTGGATTGCGGTGTCTTGAACTGATGGTTCAATTTCGACGAAGAAGAAGGCGTTGGAGCCATTACTGAGTTCTTTTCTTCAAGATTTCCGATTGTAGAGAGGGAAAGAGAGAAGGAAGAATGATGATTGATGAGAGAGAGAGTTTTTGGAGCTTGGATTCGCAGAGAGAGAAGGAGAAGAAAACAAGAAAACAAGAGTCTGTGAAATGAATATAGCCGTTACGAAATGGGGCTTTGGGAAATTTAAACCGTTGGGAATTATAGCCGTTGAAAAAAAAATTCGAAATTATTATACTCTAACAAGGGTACAAATAGAGAAAAAAATGTCTTTTCAAAGAAGAATGAAAATGAAAAATAGGTCAATTATCCTTAAAAATGAAAGAAAGAAAATAAAAAAATAAAAAAGAAGGAAAAGTGCTGAACTCATTTTGGGCATTTCAAGTGATGCTACATTTTTTCCCCGTTATATGATCATTCCAAAAAAAGAAAAAAAAGATTTTTATTACAAATATAAATTAGTCGCTTATCTTTATTTTAACTCATCATTATGAGAAATTCAAAAACAAAGTAATTCAATATTATGAGATAATTGCATTGGTAGATCAATGATTTTCAATGCGTAAACCATTAATATTGAACGGCATTTAAAGATGCAATTTTCATTAATCACGAGAGTTATGGTTTAATTAGTTGAGATGTTATTAATATTTAAGAGAAAAAAAAATGATGGCCATATCATTACATGTTATATAAACTAGCAAGAAAAAAGAACTTCACAATGCACTGGTTTATGTGTAAAAGAAAATATTGCTAACATGTTTCAGAAGTCGGAGATTTTTATTGTTATTTTTTTCTTAATTTAAAGAGGGAGAATTTAAACTCTTCGTCTTTAAATGAAATCGATTGTGATCTTATAGCTAAATTATGCCTGTAACCACAAGAATAGTCTAGCTCAATTATTATACATTCTAATTTTTTCTTTAAAAGAGACTTTTTTTTAATATTTTAAAAAAAGTGATCTTACCATCAAAAGCTTTTACCCTCAGCACAAGCCTCCTTAAGGTTAATTTGATTAGCGCCCCTGAACTTTAAAAGATCATTCCTAGTTTATTCCCAGAATATTAAACACTCCTACTTTGTCTTCAGAATTTTTGTTTTTGGTCTCATTTAACCCCTTTTGTTAAAATTTATGTTAAAATCAAACTAACAAAAGTAATTTACGGGTGATCAATTAGTCTTGTTAACAGAATTTCTAATAAAAAGATCACATGATCACAATTACCCCTTTTCCAATCTAACAAAAAGACAAGTGAAACTAAAATCAAAATTCAACGGGCAGAGTGATTTTTAAAATTTAATGGGCAAACTAAAAATGACTTTAAAGTTTAAGGGTCACCAGTGAGATTAATCTTTCTCCTTAAAACTGCTCCAATAATGTGTGGAAAAAAAATGCTCTTAGGTACTATGGAATGTTGGCTTTCTAATTGAACCAGTGATTCCAAGTACACAGATGAATAAGCAAATACTAAAAAAAAACAAAACATAAACAATTCCTTGGATTTTAATTTAGTTTAATCCTTGAAAACTTCGCTAGAATATACAACGGCATTTACAAGTATACAACAATATTTCATCATTGAGCACCATTTTTCCCAATGTCTCAGAGCTGTATTAATAAACCAACAGCCACCAAAAACGATAAGCAAAAATTCTGTTAAAAAAACAGTGAAGCTTTTGAACAAGGGAAAAAATATATTAGGAAATCAGCAAAGACTCTAAGCTCGCCTCTGTCCCCTCTGGTAATGCGGGTGTCATCATCCAAATAGGTGACCTCAAACTCACCACTTCCTGTATCAGATTGAGGCCTTAATCCATCGGGAAGCCGAGGCAGCTCTAATGGCGGAAGTTGTGATAAGTTCCCCGTCGCCTTTACCGTTGTCTTCTCAAATATAATTTTGATCTTTGAAGATCCTAATATCATCATAATTCATCATAATTAGAGAATGTATTAGAGAGAAGTTCTAGGATTTTAAAGAACAAGACATGAGTCCAAGAAAAACCAACCTATGAGTTCGAATTTGTGGGCTAATGTGGCAGTTACTTCAACAACAGGCAAGGGCCATGGAGCACCTAATTCGAGCTCCACTATGTTGTCAAAGTCTTTGCTTACGATGTCAATCCGCTGAAATACCTAGTCACGGAGGAAGACGAACAGTAAGATAGTAATCAAAACCACATAAACAAAGTGGTTCATCCATAATGCTGAAAAAAGCAAAGGGTATGAGTCCACTAATAAATATTTACCACAAAAGTCATCTAAAAGAGAGTTGCGTAGTGAAACTTTTACGCACTTTGAGCATCTCCAATGTAATACTATACAAAATGAAAAGTTGACTTATGTTATGCTTAGCATTTTATTGCCTATTGGTTATTAATGTATTAACTTTTTTCACTTGATGATTATATGATTAAAAAATTCTCTATTTTACAAGTTCTAAAGCGTAATGTGGCAAAAATATATAATAAAAAAATTTTCTATTTTACAAGTTCTAAAGCTTAATGTGGCAAAAAGGTTGATTAGCATTTAAAATAGCATTATATATTAGAGAAAAAATAGGACAATATGTAAAATATACTATTTTTATACTCTTTGAATCAAATATAGGATTGGAAATGGCATTGGCATTTGAATCGGAGACGATCTTAGATGTTTCATCCACGTACAAGCTTTTATCTTATGTTCTACGTATTCTCAAGTCTTAAGATTACAACATTCTACAGAAGTGACAATCGTATATTTCCTATGTAAATTGCTTGAAGATCTGTCACTCGGTTTAAGGCTATGCTATTAACTGGCAATTCGTAAGAGTACTTCCACAGGCTGTTTTTAATTAGTGAAAATGCTAGTGTACCAGAACAGGTTGCTGGGAAACACAAGAAGCTTTCACGGCATACCTGGCCGAGAGTTATTGGGAGTAACCTTCCAGTGGGAGGTCCAGGACGGCTGCCCCCTAATGTTCGAGATGAAAACGCGCTGCTATAGATCAGTTTCCATCTCCCTTGCAGTTTATCAAGATCAGACGACAAATCAACCGGTCCTCTAACTTCCTCAAGCTCCTTGGCAGCAGATTCTGCCTTGCGTAGATCATCTTCATTCGCTGCAAGACCCATATTTACCCCAGAGACAGCGCTCTGCAATACATCAGACATCCTTTGGTAAATAAATATCGTAGCACTACATAATAGAATACATAAGGCCTGACCATGTGGACTTGTTAACATTTACACTAGTTCATCCTCCACCGAAAAACTTAAAAGATTGATATATGATAAAAAAGAGCTGAAGTTGAGAGATATGAATTGACTAAGCTCCACATCAAGAATTAAGCAATGGAATGGTTGATATGAACATAAATGACCTTCTTTTATTATCATCTCCAATTACAACAAGGTCCAGAGACTTGAACCTGTTGTTACCTTGCAATAGAAGATGAATAGTAAAACACCATACAAAGAATAAGCAGCATTGGCCACAAGACTTCATTCAATAGTTCAAGCGTCAAAATCAGCTGTTGACTCAAAAAAGATACAAACTTGACATAAATACAAAATCGGAAGGTACAATCGTAAGAACATCCAAAATACAAGGTTGCCTTTTTTTTTTTTTTACCTTCTACATAAACTGAAATAGCAAATATCCCTATCATTAATAAGCATTTGCCACATGACTTCATAGGTCAACCTGAGTCAAGAAATCAGTTTTCCACTGGAAAAATTTATAGTAATAATTTTTTTTTAAATAACAAACAAAATACATTGAGAATGGTAGGCTAGTAAAAATCAGAAAATTTTCCCCAAACCTAAGAATGTTTTACCTTATTATTTGAAATCAAAGCCCACATTATTTGATTCCCAAAAAAACACAAGCACAGAATCTTATCCCATTCATTCCTACATTTCATAACAAGTAAAATTCCCAAGCTTTTCTTAAAAAAAAAAAAAAATCTAAGTATTTGGATTTTGAACTTCAAATCCGTAGGCTTTGCAATTCCAAACCAACAAAACCAAATACAATTTCTGAGCCACATACACAATTCTTCAATTTAGAACCCAAAAAATATAGCAAACTAAAAACAGCAAAAATTGAAAATATTCCAAAACCCACAAAAGGGCATTGAAGAACTCACCAGCAACTTGAGCTTCAAGTATGGCACGAGCTCAAAACTCGGCGACCTTTCGCCTCCCGAGGGAGGGTCAGCGACGGTGACGACGTCGTCCTGAGACGACCTGACAGAAGAAAGGCTTCTTCTCGCTGTCGTTCGATTCCTTAGGCTCGATAAACGACGGCGTAGTGGGTAGCGGAGAGAGTGAGTTTTGGTGGGAAGTGGAAGAAGACATGTGAGGGAGGAGGAGAGAGAAGAAGGCGAGGAGTGAGAAACAGAAACAGAAACAGAGGTGAGAGAAGAAGCCATGGGAAAGAAATGAAAAGTTTCGTTAATTAAGAAGAATAAGGAGAGCCAGTGTTTTGCTTGTAATAAACATATCAGTTTGTATTTACTGAATTAATGGAATGATTGACGTGGGTTTGGTTGGAATCTTTCCCTTTGTTGTGCTTCGAAAGCAACGGTGTACGTTTGACAGAAGTGGGGTCCGCAAAATATCTACATGGATTACATGGGATTAAATTTATATTTTTATAACACTATAATTGCCATGGATGATATTAATTGTAATTTTTTTAAAAAAAATTCTAATATATTTTTAAAACAAATAAGGACAGTTTGTTTCGATACTCGAATCATGGTTTGAATCATTTTGCTACAGTATTTTCTCTCATTAAAATTTAAATCTTCAATCAAATACTCTATTTAAATACTTAAACCAAACGGACCTGTAATGATTTCAAGGTGTTTAGCGTAACTTTTTAGTTTAAAATATTTTGGCTTATAAAAATTTTATATTATAACATTGATTTTAACCCTACCTAATGAACAACTTAATATATATTTTTTTTTCTGTTAGAAGAGGAACGCCTCTCTTCTCTAGAGTATGTTCTTCTTTAAAACTTATATTCATGCTACTTTTCTTTTTTTAATTAGTAAGAAGCACGCACAATGCGTATGTAATTTTTGCATATTTATGACATCAAGATCTATAAAAATATATGGTTTTTTTCTTTAATAACTTTTCTTATTTGTTGCTTTTTATTTTTTTTTTTAGACAAGTCATTGTTACTTTGGATTCAAAAGTGATTGAAATTGGAATGCTTTGAAATTTTAAGTCTTGTTGATGAATAGACAGTAATTTATTTTGAGTTTTTTTTCTTTTTAAGAAGACTTAATTTAAAGTTTTATCGGAGTTAATCTATCTTAATGATTAGTTGTAACAAATATAATTTTATTATGCTATATTATATTATGGATTGTTTATTTTAATTTTTGATGTTAAAAAAATTAGTTTTCGATATTCTTAATTTAAAAGGTCATAGCTTAATTTGTAAATCTTGAATCTAACTGAAGGTTTTAGTGTTGTGGCTTTTCTAACGCAAGTGCACGTATCGTTAACAAGTAATAAAGTGAGAGTAAAGATCGTTCCCTCGAGGACTAATGTCACTAAGTACCAAATTACTTTAACTCTAATTCTATTTGAACAACTGAAATATGGGAAACAATGGAATGATGAACTGGTAAACATAAGACAAACTAAATGTATGAAAATTGAGAAATTGCAACTTTGACAGATGAGAATTCAATATATCAAGACTTCTAGGGTTTCTGACTCACCGGATTAATCATATCTACCTTTATCTAATTTAATCAATTGACATTTATTCCTATGCTGATAACGAATTTCTCTTAAGTAGTCATTAATCTTTCTCAAGCATTAATAATTTATCCCAGTTAGCAAATTTCCTACATCTCTGTGGAAACTCTAAACTTACCAAGATTCATTACGATCAAGAAATTCATAGTGTTACACAAGTCTCATAGATATCTCTATCATATGATGATCTCATGGCATTCAATCATGGTCTAATTTAATTATCGCTTCTCAGCCTCAAATTAAATCACAAATCATGCAAAAGGTGCGCAAACTTTTACAAGCATTAAGACTAGATTAAACACTCAACATAGATACTGAATAAACATCGAATTGAATTAAATTAAATAAAAGTAAACATTCATAATCCGGCTACATCGTAGCCCTAGAACAAAGAAAATTAGTTCATAATGAAATTAAAAATCATCCTAAACAATCTCTTAAACATGAGAAGTAGAAGGAAAGAACTGTATGTTTGGATGGGAAGATGATTCCGTCTCCGGGTTGCACCGATCTTCTTCTCCAAAGTAGTGTGTGTCTTCTCTCCTCTTTTCTGCAGTTTCTTTCTGTCAAAATTTTCGTCCTCCAACCTTCTATAATGTTCTATTTATATGCTAGGGTTTAAAAGGGTAATTTTGGAACAAAATTATACTCTAATTGAACTTGGAATCGCAACGGCGCCTAGGCGCTTCACAGACGACTTGCCCTTTTTTTCGAAATCGCGCCTAGGCGCCAGGATTGTGGCGCCTAGGCGCCGTAGTGTTTATTCGCCTCTCGATGGAATAGCGCCTAGGCGCTCAAGTTATGGCGCCTAGGCGCTTTGCTCTCGGCCTCCTGTCTTCATAGAATGGCGCCTAGGCGCTCCAGTTGTGGCGCCTAGGCGCTTTGCTCACGGGATGGCTTCCTCATGAAATGGCGCCTAGGCGCTCCAGTTATGGCGCCTAGGCGTTTTGCTCTCGGGTTTTGGTATGTAACTTCGTTTGTCTTGAGCGCCAAGGCGCCCATAACCTGGCGTCTAGGCTCCATTTCATCTCGAGTCTATTTTTGCTCAATTTTCAGTCCGCTTTACCCTGTGTTTTGCCATTATGCCTCGTTCCCCTTCAAAACCTATAAAAGAACATAAAACATTATCAAATCCTTATAAATTGCTCAAGACTAACAAAAATATTAAGTGAAAATCATCTAATTAAGTAGCCTAAAACTAACTTATCAAATACCCCCAAACTTAAGATTTTGCTAGTCCTCGAGCAAAAGACACAAAAGAAGAACAAAGAACAAAACAAAAGGAACACGACTGACACTAACACACGACGTAGTTCGAGCATCAATTTAATTTTTCATTATACTTGGCCTCAAAGATTGCATAAAGTTTATGACTCAAAGGAAACTCTAACCACTGTGATCATGTAAAAAAAATTAATTTAAATCTCAAGTTTACCATACTCATAATTTCTCGAGTGTGTGTGTGATGCCTCTAGCACTTATGTACCTACACTCGGATTAGTTTATGTCAACAAGTTTATTTTGAAAGATCTCTAGATTAGTGACTCCATATGCCTATTTTTCAAACCCACTCTCCACTAATGTAGACTATCGCAACATCAAAGATCATTAGGACTTTATTCGGCTTGTAATGTATGGCTAAGGTAAAAGGTGAGATAAAGGATATAATGTAGCTCAAAATTCACCCATAAACACACAATTTGTCTCAGGACCTTATGAGAACATCATTCATTTTTTTTTTCTTTCTAAGTACACCCCCAAACTTATGTTGCACTCCCTTTGTCATTCACATTTACTTGATGTATATATCAGTTTTTTTTTTCTTTCTTTTTTTTTTTTTTTTAGCACAATGAATAAACATAAATACACAATCCCTTCATAGCAATACCCAAAGCTGTAAACATGACTATATAATATCTTGATGCCAATACTCAAAACTTCACCCATAAATGAATGATAGTAAAACATATTTCCTTAGATAAATTCTTCAAAACTCCACCCATCCTCCGTCATACCAACTACCATCAAATAATTTCCTGGACAAACTAGTCATGCTTATGAGTGAGGGACCAAGTATGATAAAATTAATCAAAGGCTAGGCTAATTATGTGGGTAACAAAGAAAATAGATAATAAGGCTCAACGGGGTAACTAGTGATTAAATAATGTCAATGGTAGGCTTGAAAGGCTCAAACGGTCCAAAAATGGCCTAAATCATATCCTTAATGTTGTGTAGCCTAGGATTTCGCCTCGAGTGGTTATCAAATAGGTTCTAGCGTTCATTTGAGATCAAAAATATCACTTAATCAAAATAAAAGTCCTCTAAGTATAGAATATTTAGGTGATCAAGGCGTGAGTGCTCAAAGTGCTCAAAGAATCACAGCATGGCAAAAAAAATCACAAGAAAACAAGGATAGATCACAACAATTATTATCCCCTAAAAGTCATATTCAATTTCAACCATTGTCTTATCATTGGCCTCCTATGATGCAAGCTAAATAGTGCTCAAACGACACAACTTTCCTATCATAATTACTAAACAAAAAAAAAAAATGAAACCTAGCTTAAAACTTAAGTAAACAAAGATAAGATAACTGATTGACATAAACCAAACATAAAACAGTACACCACCCCCAAACTTAAGCAGTACATTGTCCTCAATGTAAAAGAAAAAAAAATAAATAAATAAACATAAACTAAAAATGGAAAATAAAAATAATAATAAAATAAAATAAAATAAAATAAACGAAAATAAAATAAAATAAAAGAAAAATAAAAATAAAAAGAAAAAGAAAAGAACACTCCCTAAAATGAAAATTGTTGAAGTCTAGTCCTCCTCGTCCTCAGGCGCTTCTTCCTCTTCATTGAAAGCCGTGACTTTCGAAAAATTGTCCATATTCATATTCATGTGCCGGGCCAATTGATTGATCATTTGCGCCAGGTTGCAAATGTTATCATCCATGTGGTCGAGACGTCTATCCATGCGATCCAGGCGTTCGTGCACGGAGGCTTGACCAGGAGAGCGGGGTGGTCGTGGGGGTCGAAGAGTCCCGGAGGAGCTGGGCCCTGCTGTTGGCTCCTGTGCTTCTAGCTCCCTGTATGATGCTAGGACCGAATCATTGATGACATGTCAGGGTCCCACCCATTCTTCAGTTGCATCCCAATGGACTCCTGCTTTACTGCACACCTCAGTAATAAGTGAGGGAAAGTATAAGCCCAGGTGCGCATGTAGCACACTCAAACCAATCTGCCGAGAAATCACCCGGCCCACATCAAAGCTCTTTCCTGTTACAATAGCATATAGAAGCACTGCTCGCTCTTTCAATACATCACTAACGTGAGACACTGGCATGAAGCGAGCACAAATAAAATTATGCCATGCCTTGTAGGCCCTGTTTCGCAAAGCACTAGGCGGGAATGAGATGTACTCACCGTTGCGTCCCATTTTCCAACTAGTACCTGGTGTGCACAACCTGTTGAGGATTTCGTTGTGGTCAACATTTTTCAAATAAGCTTGATATTCATCATTGTCAATATTAGATAGCCCAAAATATTGGTTGATAGCAGCACGATCAAGCTTCACCCATATTCCCCTCACAAAAACCTTTCCATTATCGCGCTCGGGGGCATTGGCATAAAATTCTCGAACCACAGCAGTTAGGCTCGAGCCCGGTTGTTTCACAAAGTTGGCCCATCTACGAGCTAAAATTTGATCCCGAATCACCCGTTCACAGGTATTGAGTCCCCGTTCAGCGATTGGAGTCTTTTTTTCTAATGAGGACTGATAGCGATTAAACGCGGCCTGCGAGACAAATTTAGCCGTATCATACTGCACGGATGTCGAGCCCTTCACACGTTTCTTCGGTGGCATGGTTGCAACCCAACTCTCTCTTAGACTTTCCAACTCAACCGCCAATGTCACCAAACGATCTCAAATGCCCCAAATGTAATGTCTACTAACACCTTGGCTGTCAATTGGCAACAACCAATACCTTTGTCTCTCTCAGACTTTTTGTCAAACACTTGGTATGCACTCAATAATCCCACTCCAGATAAACTCGTCTGTATCAATTAAGTCTCCCCAAATTGCAACAATTCTCAGACAAAGCAGAAAGAAGAGTGGGGTTACCTGTTGTGAGTAAAGAAAACCCAATTTGTGCAGCCCAAGTTTCGGAATTTTTGTTGCTGGTTTGCCGCCAACGTTCACGTGTGATGGAGCTTGGAGGCGGGTGTTTTGACATGGTGGGTGAGAAAATTGGGATGAAGGGCGAGAAGGTAGAGTGATGAAAAGATGAAAGAATTCAATCACGGGGTGGTGGGGGGTTGTCGGAGTGAGAGAACCAGGGGGCGAGAGGAGTGTTTCGTTTTTTTTTTTCTCTGTTTTTTTTTTTTTTTTCGCTGATTGTGTTCGAAACAAGGGTGAGTAAGCCTTTAAACTGCACAGCGCCTAGGCGCTGTGTTTGTAGCGCCTAGGCGCTAGTTCGAAATCAGCTTTTTTTTTTTTTTTTTCAGGATGAGCGCCTAGGCGCCCAGGAAATGGCGCGTAGGCGCCTTGCTCTCGGGTCTTCACTGCAAAATCCCCATAACACCTGCAATCACCACAGAATAAACTGCATCATAATTAGCTTATCAAATACCAAAAACCTATAACTAATTAAAACACTAAATAAAACACTAAATTAACATGATAAAAACTAAAATAGATAAAGGTAAAGAGCTTGGGTTGCCTCCCAAGAAGCGCTTGTTTTATCGTCATCAGCCTGACTTTTTCTTCTTTATGGTGAGTTGAGAGTGATGATGGACTTGTTGCGATCAATCCCACCATCAAAATATGGCTTCAAACGTTGTCCATTAACCTTAAAGGTTCCTTTCTCTTCATGATTTAGTTCAACTGCACCATAGGGAAACACCTTGGTGACTACAAACGGGCCCGACCATTTAGATTTGAGCTTTCCAGGAAACAGTCGAAGCCTGGAATTATATAGTAGCACCTTCTGTCCAGGTACAAACTCCTTCCGCTGGATGTGCTTATCATGCCAAGCTTTGGTCCGCTCCTTGTAGATCTTTGCATTTTCATATGCTTCATTGCGGAACTCATTCATCTCATTGAGTTGCAAAAGGCGCCTCTCACCCGCTGCTTGCATGTCCATATTCAACTGTTTCATTGCCCAATATGCTCGATGCTCTAATTCCACCGGAAGATGGCAAGCTTTCCCATAGACCAACCTATAAGGAGACATTCCTATAGGTGTCTTAAATGCAGTCCGATAGGCCCATAAAGCATCATCTAACTTTTTTGACCAATCCTTGCGAGAGTTACGAACCGTTTTCTCCAGAATCTGCTTCACCTCTCTGTTAGATACCTCTGCTTGCCCATTAGTCTGAGGATGGTAAGCAAGTGCAGTTCGGTGTTTGACTCCATATTTTGACAAGAGAGCCTCAAATTGCTTATTGCAAAAGTGTGTTCCCTCATCACTTATGATAGCTCGTGGAGTTCCGAACCTCGTAAAGATGTGTTTCTTGAGAAAATTAAGCACTACCTTGCCATCATTGGTTTGGGTTGCAGCCGCTTCAACCCACTTCGACACATAATCCACTGCAAGGAGGATATACTTGTTGTTGTAGGATGAGGGAAACGGTCCCATGAAATCGATACCCCACACATCAAAAAGCTCCACTTCTAGAATATTCTTCAAGGGCATCTCATTCCTTCTTGAAATGTTTCCCGATCGTTGGCATCTATCACAAGCTGTAACAAAAACATGAGCATCTTTGAACATTGTAGGCCAATAAAACCCAGATTGCAACACTTTAGCCGCCGTTCTGTTTCCTCCAAAATGTCCACCACACTCAAGGGTATGGCAATGTCTCAGGATCTCCTCTACCTCATCTTCTGGCACACATCTTCTTATTACTTGATCAGCACAGTGCCTGTAAAGAACTGGTTCTTCCCAATAGTAGTGCTTTACATCAGACAAGAACTTCTTCTTTTGTTGATGTGAGAGTTTTGGTGGCATGATCTTTCCTGCAAGAAAATTCACAAAGTCTGCATACCATGGGAGAGAGCTTGTAGATGTGATGACAAAGAGCTGCTCGTCTGGAAACTGATCACCAATGGCAGGCTGTTGCAACTCTTGTTCTTCTGGTTGTTCAAGTCTTGAGAGATGGTCTGCCACTAGATTTTCTGTACCCTTCTTGTCTCTAATCTCCAAATCAAATTCTTGGAGTAAGAGAACCCACCGGATAAGTCTTGGCTTGGCATCCTTCTTGGCCATAAGGTATTTAATTGCAGAATGATCTGTAAAGACTATTACCTTATTACCAATTAGGTATGATCTGAACTTGTCGAAAGCGAAGACGATGGCAAGTAATTCCTTCTCTGTTGTGGCATAGTTGAGTTGGGCATCAATGAGGGTCCTGCTAGCATAGTAAATAGCATGAAATACCTTATTTCTCCGCTGCCCTAGAACCGCTCCTACTGCATAATCACTTGCGTCACACATCAATTCAAACGGGAGTTCCCATTCCGGAGCTACAACAATGGGTGCAGACACAAGCTTCTCTTTTAGGGTGATAAAGGCCTTCTCACACTCTTCATTGAAGTCAAAAGGAGTACCTTGCACAAGTAGATTCGAAAGAGGCTTGGAGATCTTAGAAAAATCTTTGATGAATCTTCTATAGAAACCTGCATGGCCAAGAAAACTCTGGATCCCCTTTACTGAAGTTGGTGGTGGTAGTTTCTCAATTGTCTCTATCTTCGCTCGGTCAACCTCTATCCCCTTTGATGAAACGCGATGGCCCAAGACAATTCCTTCTTTTACCATGAAGTGGCACTTCTCCCAATTAAGCACAAGATTGGTTTGTTCACATCTCTCCAAAACCAATTCGAGATTAGTCAAGCAATGATCAAAGGAGTCACCAAAAACAGAGAAATCATCCATGAATACTTCTATAATCCGCTCCACCATGTCTGAAAAGATCGCCATCATACATCTTTGGAAGGTAGCTAGCGCATTGCAAAGGCCAAACGGCATCCGACGGAATGCAAATGTACCATAAGGACAGGTGAATGTGGTCTTCTCTTGGTCTTCTGGTGCAATAACTATTTGGTTGTAGCCCGAGTAGCCATCTAGAAAACAGTAATACTCATGACCTGCAAGACGATCCAACATTTGATCAACAAAGGGTAATGGGAAGTGATCTTTCCGGGTAGCTTTGTTTAGTTTCCGGTAGTCTATGCAAATCCTCCATCCCGTGACGGTCCTTGTTGGAATTAGCTCATTATTTTCATTTTTCACTACCGTCATACCACCCTTCTTTGGCACTACTTGCACCGGGCTAACCCATGAGCTATCAGAGATCGGGTAAATCACTCCCGCATCTAACCACTTCAACACCTCCTTGCGAACCACTTCCTTCATGGTAGGATTTAGTCTCCGTTGTGCTTCCACTGATGGTTTGCTGTTTTCTTCCATTAAGATCCGGTGCATGCACATTGTTGGACTTATCCCCTTTATGTTTGCTAAAGACCACCCAATAGCTGATTTATATCTTCTAAGCACCCGTAACAACTTGTCTTCTTCTTCATGAGAAAGGCTAGAAGAAATAATTACCGGTAAAGATGATGACTCACCAAGAAATGCATATCGTAGATGATCCGGTAACGGTTTGAGCTCAAGAGCAGGTGGTTTCTCAACTGAAGGAATTGATCGAGAAGGGCCTTGTCCCAAAGGTTCAAAATACCTCCGATTGTTGGGACCAAAAGAATCCATCCAATGAATAATCTCCATGATGTCTTCATCTTCAAGAGTAGATGGAGTGGGATGAGTCAAGCTTGCTTCCAACGAGTCTTCTGGCTTGGTAAAATGCTGAGAGACTAATGTATCCAATGCATCGATGCAAAAGCAACTATCACTAGCTCCCGGATATTTTATAGCCTTTAAGACATTGAAAGTCACTTCTTCTTCCTGTACCCGAAGCCTTAATTCTCCCTTCTGAACATCTATAAGTGCCCGTCCGGTTGCCAAGAACGGTCTCCCTAATATGAGAGGGATCTCCTTGTCTTCTTCCATATCCAGTACCACAAAATCTGCAGGGAATATAAACTTGTCTACTTTGACGAGAACATCTTCAATAACTCCCCTTGGATGCTTAATAGACCTGTCAGCCAACTGCAAAGAAATAGTGGTAGGTCTAGCCTCACCTAATCCAAGCTTTCTGAAAATAGACAAAGGCATTAAATTAATGCTTGCACCAAGATCGCACAATGCCTTCTCAAATATAGAATTCCCAATGGCACATGGAATAGTGAAGCTTCCCGGATCTTTGAGCTTTTGAGGCAACTTTCTCTGGATGATAGCACTGTACTCTTCAGTAAGTGCAACAGTTTCATACTCCTCTAACTTCCTCTTGTTCGATAGGATGTCTTTCATGAACTTCACATAGCTTGGCATTTGTTCAAGTGCATCGGCGAAAGGAATGTTAATGTGGAGCTTCTTGAAAACATCAAGGAATTTAGCAAATTGTTTATCTAATTTGCTCTTCTTGAGGCGCTGAGGAAAAGGAATACTCACTTCTGGCTGCTGAGGAGGTAATGGTTGAGCTTTAGGCATGACTTCATCTTGTTCTTGATCATTCTTTTTGGACTTTTCACCTCTTGAAGGCGTCTCCAATTCTTTTCCGCTTCTCAAAGTGATTGCCTTGCATTGTTCTTTAGGATTCACTTCCGTGTTGCTAGGCAAATTACCTTGTTGTCGACCACCATACATGTTAGCTAATTGACCAATTTGAGCTTCCAGATTTCGGATTTGAGCAGCTTGATTCTGAAAGTTGGTCCTAGTCTCAGTCATGAACTTGTCGGTGTTATTAATCAACTGGAGCAAAGCGGCCTCTAAATCAGTCTTCTTCTCCTGTGGTTGAAATCCCTGTTGAGACTGCCCCATATTTTGATTATTTCTCCATGAAAAGTTTGGGTGATTGCGCCATCCTGGATTGTATGTGTTTGAGTATGGATTGTTCTGTTGTCTATTATAGTTCCCAACAAACTGTGCCTGCTCTGCTTGAGGTTGTTGAAATGGATTTCCCACTTGACATTCTTCACTAGGATGGTTGCCTTGACAGAAATCACATAAAAACTGAGGAGTCTGAATGGCATTGACTGCCAATTGGCTGTTCTGGAATTGCTTAGTAAGAGCTGCAACTTGAGCAGTCAACGTAGATAGAGCTTCAGCTTCATAAACCCCAGCTACTCTCCTTGTCATTGACCTATCACTTGGCCACTGAAAGTTATTGGTGGCCATATCCTCCAGCAACTCATATGCTTCATCCTCATTTTTCTTCATAAACGCTCCCCCTGCAGATGCATCAATAAGAGTTCTGGTGTTACCTGTCAACCCATTGTAAAAATTGTGGACTTGCATCCACTTAGGCAACCCATGATGGGGACACTTCCTTAATAGCTCTTTATATCTCTCCCAAGCATCATATAAAGTCTCGCCTTCATATTGAGTGAAATTGTTGATCTCAATCCTCATCTTTGCTGTTTTTGCAGGAGGAAAGAACTTGGCCAGGAACTTGCGAACCAAATCTTCCCAGGTGGTGATAGAATCTGCAGGTAAAGAGTTCAACCAATTTTTTGCTTTATCCCTCAAAGAGAAAGGGAACAACCGAAGGCGAATGGCATCATCAGAAACACCATTATACTTGACAGTATCACAAATCTCCAAAAAATTTGCAATGTGAGCATTAGGATCTTCAGTGGCTAATCCGGTGAATTGTATTCCTTGAATCATCTGCAAAGTCACCGGCTTCAGCTCAAAGTTATTAGCTCCAATAGCTGGCCTTCTTATGACCGGTTGGATACCCGTCGCAGTTGGTAATGCATAGTCCCTTAAGGCCATTGGTGGATGGGCCTCATTTCGAACTTCATTCAGATCAGCCATGGTGTCTTGCAACTGATTGAGAGCTTCTCTTCTCTCCTTCCTATTCCTCCGACAGGTGCGTTCTATCTCAAAATCGAGAGGAAATAAGTCACTGCTCCCAGACCTTCGCATACACCTAGATAGAATTCCTGCGACAAAGAACTGCAAATAACTATAATTAATAAAATTAAAAGACAAATCCAAAGCAAAACTAGAGTTATTTTATTCGATATTAATGAAAACAAAATAGTCCCCGGCAACGGCGCCAAAAACTTGTTGTGGCTTTTCTAACGCAAGTGCACGTATCGTTAACAAGTAATAAAGTGAGAGTAAAGATCGTTCCCTCGAGGACTAATGTCACTAAGTACCAAATTACTTTAACTCTAATTCTATTTGAACAACTGAAATATGGGAAACAATGGAATGATGAACTGGTAAACATAAGACAAACTAAATGTATGAAAATTGAGAAATTGCAACTTTGACAGATGAGAATTCAATATATCAAGACTTCTAGGGTTTCTGACTCACCGGATTAATCATATCTACCTTTATCTAATTTAATCAATTGACATTTATTCCTATGCTGATAACGAATTTCTCTTAAGTAGTCATTAATCTTTCTCAAGCATTAATAATTTATCCCAGTTAGCAAATTTCCTACATCTCTGTGGAAACTCTAAACTTACCAAGATTCATTACGATCAAGAAATTCATAGTGTTACACAAGTCTCATAGATATCTCTATCATATGATGATCTCATGGCATTCAATCATGGTCTAATTTAATTATCGCTTCTCAGCCTCAAATTAAATCACAAATCATGCAAAAGGTGCGCAAACTTTTACAAGCATTAAGACTAGATTAAACACTCAACATAGATACTGAATAAACATCAAATTGAATTAAATTAAATAAAAGTAAACATTCATAATCCGGCTACATCGTAGCCCTAGAACAAAGAAAATTAGTTCATAATGAAATTAAAAATCATCCTAAACAATCTCTTAAACATGAGAAGTAGAAGGAAAGAACTGTATGTTTGGATGGGAAGATGATTCCGTCTCCGGGTTGCACCGATCTTCTTCTCCAAAGTAGTGTGTGTCTTCTCTCCTCTTTTCTGCAGTTTCTTTCTGTCAAAATTTTCGTCCTCCAACCTTCTATAATGTTCTATTTATATGCTAGGGTTTAAAAGGGCAATTTTGGAACAAAATTATACTCTAATTGAACTTGGAATCGCAACGGCGCCTAGGCGCTTCACAGACGACTTGCCCTTTTTTTCGAAATCGCGCCTAGGCGCCAGGATTGTGGCGCCTAGGCGCCGCAGTGTTTATTCGCCTCTCGATGGAATAGCGCCTAGGCGCTCAAGTTATGGCGCCTAGGCGCTTTGCTCTCGGCCTCCTGTCTTCATAGAATGGCGCCTAGGCGCTCCAGTTGTGGCGCCTAGGCACTTTGCTCACGGGATGACTTCCTCATGAAATGGCGCCTAGGCGCTTTGCTCTCGGGTTTTGGTATGTAACTTCGTTTGTCTTGAGCGCCTAGGCGCCCATAACCTGGCGTCTAGGCTCCATTTCATCTCGAGTCTATTTTTGCTCAATTTTCAGTCCGCTTTACCCTGTGTTTTGTCATTATGCCTCGTTCCCCTTCAAAACCTATAAAAGAACATAAAACATTATCAAATCCTTATAAATTGCTCAAGACTAACAAAAATATTAAGTGAAAATCATCTAATTAAGTAGCCTAAAACTAACTTATCATTTAGATCGGATTGTAAATTAAGATTTTTCTAATTTGAAAGTTTTCAATCAGATTACGTATTGAAAATTTTTGAATTCAAAGATTTTAGATTAAATTATTGATTGATCTTGAATTTACAAAATCTAATCTGTTAACATCCTTAGTTTAAAAATTTATGAAAATTATTTCCTTTCTCGTGACCATTTGACTAAAGTTTCATTTCCTCAAACCCATTATAATGAACGCTCTCCACTGCCCCTAACATATAGAAGAAACTCTTTTATGAAATAATAACAAAGAAGAAAACAATAATTATAAAATAAAAATCAGCACCTAAGCAATGTGAGAGAAGGAAAAGACCAAAGAAAGGAAGCAACCACGTTAACATGAGCGGAATGGAAAAAAAAATTGCACGCTTCCAAACGACTGGATCAATGTCAAAAAAAAAAATAATAATAAAAAATAAAGAAAAGAAAAGAAAAGCAACTGCTGATTGAAAGCAGCTACACATGGGCCCGTTTGGATTAGTTTATGCTTTCGCCCGTCTTGATTAACTGGTGTTTTTATTTTTAAGCAGTTAAAAAAACAAGCATCAGTTAAGTTTTTTTATTAGTGTTTAGATAATACACAAAAAATACTTTTTAATTTTAAAAAAGGTTTCAAACTTGTTTGGTATATAAGTTAAAAGTTTTTGTTGATATAATAAGTTGTATAATTCAAGAATGTGAATGAGTTTTTTAATTTGTTATTTTTAAATATAAAATTAAAAGTGTTAATAAATTTTTTTTTTATAAATGCTTTTTTTTAAAGTACTTTTAACTTGACTTTTTCAACAAATACTTATAAAAATCATAAGTATTTTTTTATAGGTCACTCAAATAAACTCATAAACAGTTTTAAAAAAAATAAACTAAAAACAGCTTAAAATAAACCATA
Organism: Artocarpus heterophyllus; assembly: GCA_025403435.1. Classification (NCBI taxonomy): domain Eukaryota; kingdom Viridiplantae; phylum Streptophyta; class Magnoliopsida; order Rosales; family Moraceae; genus Artocarpus; species Artocarpus heterophyllus. The sequence goes on from CM046341.1 coordinate 9,990,295, forward strand.
CAAGATAAGCTTTGATATATATAGATAGATATACCATTGGAATTTAAAAAGAAAAAAAGTAAGAAAAATTATCAACTTATCAACTTACTTTACTTAAGGATGTCAATTTTGGACTAACCTATGCCAACCAAGCCTTCGGGCTAGACTAGGCTAAAGATTTTGGCCCAAGATTAAACCGAATCAACCCAATTAAATTTAAAGTAATCACATAAATATTACTTTTTAAACTTAACTTTTATTTATATTATAAAATATTAAAAGTTGTTATATAATAAACTTAAAAGCATGTTTCCCTACTACATTTCTTGTGTCTTTCAAAAACATATGGCATGTCTCTCTAAACATTCTTCACATATCCCTCCAAAACTTATTTTTTGTCTCTTGGGGACATTTTTATGATGTCCAAGTGAGACATTTTCTTGGAGACATTTTTTCCTCTTTTTTTCTCAGCTTTCTTTTCCTGTCTCTTTCACCTTGCTGTCGCCGACTCATCTTTAACACCGACGGCAAAAAAAAAATAGAGAAAAAAATTGGAAACAATAACAACAACACCACCACCACCACAACAAAGACAAAAATAACAAGAAAAAAAAACATCGAACCAAACAAGCTAGATCTCGACTGATCTCGCACGATGAGGAACTTTAACTTCAGTGGCGGCATGGTTGGACTGAGACCAGAGCGATTGCAGCTGCTACGTGGTCTGTCTTTGTCTCTAGTAGGACTAAGACTGGGACGATATCTTTGATCTGCAACTCTGGTGGCAGTGTGGTCAGAACAAGAGTCTTAGACGCGAGGACTCAGGCGAAGAGCAGGCCTCCTCTAGGACCTCACGAGGTAGTTCCTAATCTACTCCACATATCTCCTCCGGCAACGCTGCGACAGGCAAAGGCTAGTGACTGGCGTTGTGTAACAGAGAGTGAGAAGAGATCTCAATCTCTGTTGCAACTCCATCATCAGCAAGGACAAGAGATGAGAGAGAGTGTGTGAGAAATAGAAAGAGAAAGTGAGAGGAGGGAGAAGGATCTGGGGGAGAAAGAGAATAGAGAGGGGAAAATCAAGAAAAAGGAACAGAAGAGAAGAGAAAAAATTGTGAGATTATTTTTCACTGGCATTACTTTTTTTATGATATTAAAAAATAATATTATAAATATGTGACAACATGTAATATATTAAAGAAGGGAAGGGGAAAAAAACTTCTATAAAATTTTTACCTTCTTAGCAACCGTTTTCTTGTCCTTCTTTACCTTAATAGTAATTTCCATTAATTTGTGGAGAATGTGTCCAAATGGTCCTGTGTATGCAAATCCATACAACCACAAAACAATTTGGTTCCAAGCAATACTTAAACCACAACCATGACACATGGTTAGCTATTCGTGTGTGTGTGTGTATATAGGGCTGTTTGGTTGGATATTTGAATCACGGTTTGAATTATTTTGCTATAATATTTTCTTTCATAAAAATTTAAATCTTCATTCAAATACTCTACTCAAATACTCGTATTAAACGGGGCCCGTATAAGCACGGGTACTATGGTACATCACAGGTAGTGAAGCTTCACCCACGTGCAGTGATGATATTCATTTCTGACTGCAACATATCTGTGACACCCGTTATTCTCCTAACGGGTATTAAGGTAATTAAATTAATTTTTAATATATAAAAAAATTGCTTCATTTAAATTTATTTTACAATATTTTATTTTTATCTATTTTTAAATTTTCTAAAATTATCTTATATTTATTTAGTATATTTACTAAAAAGCCTTAGAACTTCTAATAAATCTCAAAAATGTCATATTGGCATTATGTGTGTTAAAGTCTCTATATGAGACATAAAGATATCTTTTTCAAGTACTCTTGACCCTCATTTTCTTTATTTCCTCCGTGACATGCTTCAACATGTCTCCTCCATAATTGCTTCTATCACTTCTCTTCAAAGACTTTATCTTTCTTCCTTTTTCTTCCACGGTTCCCACACTCTTCTTCTCATTTCTTTGCTGAAGCAAAATACTTAGAGAACTTCTTCAAGGCAGCCATAAAAATCAGCCACCATCACCTCCATTTAAGCAAGAATTTCAGTCATACCGAAGTAAAGGAACCTGTTTTGAAGCCATTTCAAGCTTCCAACTAACCATAATCCGAGGTTAGAATCTTATGAACAAATTTAGTTTTTCATTTATAAATTTTCTTTTATACTAAAGGATTATTCAAATTTGCGTTCTTAAACCTAAGTATATGTTTGTTGCTATTTTGGAGCATATGTATGAAGTCTAAGTGTATATGTCCTAGACAGAAAATTTATATTGTTAAACTTTATAATACCTCTATGGGCAGTGGCTATTTCTTGAAATTTTGGGATTAAATTAAAATGAATTTTATGAATTGGTTTGCATATTTGAAAAGTAGCATCCTAAGCTTTCTAACGAGCTATCATAAACCTAAATCGGAGTTGTATTTTATTTTCTAAGAATTATTCAATTTTTGGATTGAAAACTAGTAAACCTGCCAGTTTGTTATGGTATACCAGCTGCTAACCTGAACCAAAAACCCATCTTTGCTCACCACCTAATTCTTTAATGTCTTGCAACCTTTCCAATATTATCCTAAGTGATTGATGAATCTTATTAGGGACTAAAACATATAGATTACTTGTTCACATTTTATATTGTGTTAAGACAAAAATTGTTTACTGTGGTATTCAAAAGATATTTACATAAAACACTACAAGAAAAACTATATTTAATGACATATTATTTACGACATGTAGTTTTTGAATGTCGTTGAAAAGTATATACAACGACATCTTCAACAACGATGTCAATAACGACATTTGAAACAATAATTAACGACATTTTATATAGATGTCGTAATAAAGGTCTCTTTTAACGACAATAATTTAGTGTCGTTAAATTATTTAACGACAAATAGGAGATGTCGTCAAAGCCTTGGAGATTCCACAACACCCCTTATAGACGACATTGGTCAAGATGTTGTCTATAAGGGGTGTCGTGGAATCTCTAAGGCTTTGACGACATCTCCTACTTGTCGTTAAAGTATTCAACGACACTAAACTATTGTCGTTAAAATGAGACCTTTAACACGGCATCTATATAGATTTCGTTAATTATTATTTCAAATGTTATTAACGACATGTTTGTTAGAGATGTCGTTGTATGTATTTTTCAACGACATTTAAAAACTACATGTCGTAAATAATATATCGTTAAATGTAGTTTTTTTTGTAGTGAAAGCTTTAATGACATACTAGTAAGATAGGTTTACACATGATTTATTTATGAATGTAGTTGTATGTTGTGCTTTAGTTTTAATTGTCCTTATACACGCCTTAGGATCAAGAGAGTATGGAGCTAACATTAATTGAATTCCAAGATTAAAAGATTGTTGATAAGCTTGAAAGGTAGGGATTCTATTACTCATCTTTTATGAGGTTTTTATAGAATTAAAATTGATTGTTTTGTCGCAATATATATATATATATATATCTATGTTGAACTGATATTATATGAGTATCACATATAAAACTATGACATGGACTCGTCTTGTATTGTACGGCGATGAACATAATGAATTGACACATGTTATAAATTGAGAAGTATGGTTAGGAAAACTGGCTCTATTAATAATGATTTAATATAGAGAAATGGTGAGACATGAAGAGGGCGGCGGTTACGTCCTTGGGCATAAATACCCTAAAAGGTGAAATAGGGGGAAGATGATGACGCTTCCTTGGGTTGAAAGTCCCAGAACACACTGTACAGGAATTGACTTGGTGAGGACTCGGGGCTTGATGTCCCCTCACCGGAACACCCTTGGAATTTTTAGAGGGTGATCAAGCATGGCATTTTGGGTTTCGATGAGTTGAGTGATACTTTATTGAACGTGGGTACCTAGGAATAATGATGAACTATAATATTTGTATATATGTATATGTATGAAACTCAGTAATGATTAACTATGGTATCCATAGAATATGATTATAATAAATCTCATAATCTGGATAATGATAATTATTAACTAACCATGCAGGTTTTAATGTGGTAATGATAAAAACCTAAAGGTGAGTAATGGTTTTCTCTACTGAGCATAGTGTCGCTCATTCCTTTATATTTTTAACTTTTCAGGACTCACTAAGTGTGAGGTGGCTACGAGAAAAATAGTTGAGGAAGTGATGTAGCTATATTACATTGGGACTGCTTCAATTGTTGAGAATGTTCTTTATGATAATGTAAGCAACAATTGTTACTTTCTGTGACTGTATTACAATGCGTTGAGGGTTAAAATGATGATGACGATAGTTTATAATATTAAATTTAAGGTGCTACATTAAACTGTGGATTATTTATCGATTATATTTTTATTTTTGATATTGAGAGTTTTTATTTAAGCCCCGGGCAACTTTATTTTTAAGGTTTTACTTTTATTTTTGATTTTTATTTTATCTCATTAAAAACTGTTAACCTCCATATAAGGGCGTTACAATATCACTTTGAGAAGTTCTGTATATCAATTGGAAATCTTCTAACAAGATCTTATCCCCTAGAGATTTTGTAAGTGAGACTTAGAGGTAGGGTGAGAACTGAGGGAAACCAATTTTAAGAGGTGAAGTGTTTTTTAATTGTGATAAATTCGACTTTTGGAGGGGTGAAGTGTCATTCCACCATAAAGTGTGTAACTTTTAGTATTAAAAAACTAATGGCGTCTCACAATAAAAATGACATTGTAACTAGGGGTGACAATAATCGTGTTTGTATCGGTACGTTTATAGCACGACATGTTTAGCTTGAATATAAATACGACATGATTAATAAACGTGTTAAAAATGCAAACACGAACCCAATATGCCTATGACACGCCTAACATGGCATGACACGATTATTAAACGTATCGTGATGAGTTGACACGATAATAACAGATATGACACGTTTATGACCAATTAACTAAAAATTAAAAAAATTAATTTTTTTTTAAAAAAAGCCAATAAAGAAAGTTAATAAAAACACAATATCTAACTAATACTAACCTATTATTTTTATTTTTAAGTTTAAATGTGTTATCAATGGACGGGTCGTGTCGTGCCGTGTTAACACATTTATGGCATGTTTTATTAAACGTGTTAAGGTGTGTTTAGCGTGTTAGCATGAGTCCAGCCCATTTACTTTCGTGTTATTCTTGCTAACCCATTTATGGCACAATTAATAAACGTGCGGTCAAAACCTGTTTATCTCGTGTCGTTTTCGTATCGTATCATCATGCCGTGTCTGAATTGTCGGCCCTAATTGTAACATCTAATTGAGAAGAGGCACTAACATTATTGGAAAATGAAGTAATTGTCCGAGACATTATAATGCGTTTGGGAAAAAAATGTAAGGAGGTTGTGTTAAGTGTATTTAGGTTTATTAAGACCTTTAAGGAAGGGGAAGAGTATTGTTATAAGCTTTGAACTATAAATTAGAATATTAGCGAAAGTTTTAGTTTTTCTTAAAAATAGTTTTGAAGTTAGGAGAACAAAATGTAAAGAACAATTACTACATAATGCATCTTTTATGTTTTGCTAATGGTGTAATTGAATTTGTTTGTTGTTTTGCTTGAAAAAATAAGTGAAGAGTGCAGAATGAGGAGTTGAACAAGAAAAAAATATAGTTTTGATTTTGTCAAAAGCACTGACGGATGCAAAAATAAAAATTTGATTTTGTTACTATTGAACAATGTTGAAAAAATGCATGAAAAATGAAAGTAATGACAAGCGATTTTTGCGATTGGATTTTGATTAAATATAACAAAAATAAAATAATCAGAAGTTCAATATTCATTCAATACTAGGTATGAACAAATTAAAAGTGACAGTAAAGGAAGTGAAAGTCCAGCAAGTTGATAAATGATAGGTCCATATTACAAATAAGTAGCATTAATCAAGAACAATAGTTAAAAGTGAAACGCATAACATGGTGGCCAAAAAATTGAAGTGACAATCACAGATAACCTTGCATTAAAGCTTCCAAGTTGTGGCCATAAACCTATTAAATGTGTTGAAGTAAGAATCATCCTTTTAGCAAGAGCTCTTGTCATGCATCCTCATGTCGGCATCTAGAGGGAGAATGAATTGTTTAGTTCCTTGATTATGTCTGCTGTCATACGACAGTATGTTTTCGGGGGCGTTGGATGTGGACGTGTTGACGTTGAAGTTTGGCTGGAGTGAGAAAATTGATTATGTAATGTGTGATGGAGTGTTTGTTTTTCTATTACGTCAAATGTTGCATGTTGCCCTACTTGAAGCCCAAACATGTCGAAAACAAATTAGTTGTAATAACATAAATCGGGCAAGTCTTATCCTCAAGAAAGTCACAAAAATGAACAAGAAATGTTAGTGGAATAAAAAACGAACAAGACCGGTGGATATGAAAAAGCTGATTTAGTTGGCACCCACGTTACTAAGGGTCCATTTGTTTCGAGAACTCTTTGGATTTTTTGGACTCAAATTTAGATTCGAGTATTAAGAATCTTTTATATACGTGTTTGTTTCCCCCAAAATATGAATCCTTTGAGTATTAAGAATCCAAGTTTTTAGAGTTCTGACTCTCCCTAAACTTTTGGTACTTGGATATCTCTTCTACAGTAAAAACTAAAATTCTCTCTTATATTCAAGGAAAAAAAATCATAACTTCTCAATTTATCATCTAATTGAGATGATTCTTTTTTCATTGTATTCCTAGTGAATGGAGGAATAAATTGAGATCTATATTACATATTTTTTAGAATCATTAACATTAAGATTTTATTAGATTTGTTGATAATTCAAAAACTATGTTCATTACCTTTCAAAACATAAATTTTAATTTTATTTTATACTCAAATTATAATTTAAATGTATATCTAAACATCAATTTAAATGACAATTTAAATCATTAACTTAAATTTAAATTTAAATTATATTAATTTAAATTAAATTACTAATTTAAATCTATTAATCGATTAGACCTCGACATTCAGGAGAAGCAAGAAGCGCACCAGAAACGCACGTAAGTTTAGAACTTGCTCCCTGATTGAGAGGTGCTGCACACGCTCGCGAAGGAAGGGGACAAAGGCTGAAATGGTTGGGATGGGGTGGGCCCCACGAGTTTGCTGATCCTGGCAACTGACCTTGGCGTGTGGTGGAGACTCGCACGGGGATTGGCACTAAGCGTCAAGCGCTCATAAAAGACCTAGAAGGCGGGAGATGTCTGGGCTCGCAGAAGTTGCAATGGCAAATCCGAAGCTGCCATGTGGTTTCTTAACTCTTTTTCCATTTACATGAGCTCTGACATTGATTCGTGTGGCACATTCGAAGTAGCTCTGACATTAGGTACCTAAGGCTAATAGTTGCCCCTATGCTAACATATCTCAACCTAATTTTGCCCTTATTTTGTTTACAACCATCTAGGTTGAGATTGATCTCACTCACAGTTGAAGTTTTCATTCTTCAATAAAGGAGTGTCATATCATAGACACGTGCATATATACATATACACATATATATAAATGATTAATTACAAAATTATACTTTTTATTTTAATTATTTTTTAATTTATTGTTATATTTTTAAAAACTACAAAGTACCATTTGAGTATAAAAAACTTATTTTACTTTTATCGCTTACATACTTTTTTAACAAAAAAAACATACATATAAGATAAAAATACCCTTAATTAGGTCAAATTTGATCTTGAAATATATTTTTATTTTGGAGAAATATTTTTTAAATATATTTTTACATTTAAAAAACTATGACACTTAGGGTTTTTTTTAAGATGGTTTGTTTTAAGATTTTTTATGCTTTTAAATTTATAAAATATTTTTTATAATTATTTAAAGGTAATTATCTTTTTTTGTCTATTTTTTTCATTCATAAGGATGAAATTGAAATTAATTTATTAAATTCAAAATATATCTTTGTAGTTTCTAAAAGCAAAAGGACAAACTGAGAATAGTTAAAGCTATGAGGTATAATTATATAATTAACCCTATATTTAAATGGCTAATGCATTTTTCTTTCTGCCATAGTAGAAAAATTATGAAATCTAAAGATAAATATAAAAATGTGAAGCAAATAAATAAATAAATTTTGATTTTTTTTTTTTCATTTCTTCAACTCTTCAAGTTTTGCGCATCTCTCAGCCTTAGTGGGTCACGGAAAACAGAGAACATAAGAAACAAGTAAGGAAGCAAAGTCCCCTTTTTATTTTTATTTTTTATGATTTTTTACATGATTTTTTTTTTTTTTTTGAAATGGAACATGATTTTCATTCATATACAAACCAATACAAATAATATCATAAATCTTGTAATACAAAGTATGACCCAACAAAGACTAACAATACATACATCATAATGTAGAGGAAGAGGGAGTGACAAAAGCTCGTTGGAGAATAGGAGTACCTCAACACATCCATAAACGAGGACACATTACGCTTCTCTAAATACCCCGGAGATCAACGAAAAACCAAGGGATTAGGGTCATAACACAATACCACAAAGATCATCACCACAAAAAAAAAAAAAAAAAAAGCAAAGAAACTCTTGCAGACAAACACCCATGGAAAAAACAACACAAAAAGGAAAAAAAAAATACAAAGAAAAACTTGTAAACAGACACAAAAACCAAAAGTCTTTATTAAAAAACAAACAAATGAAAGGCTCAGCCTTGAGCCTAGCTCAGAAGGCAGAAACTCTATGACCATTGTGCCTGAGGCTGAAAATAGAGACTTGTAAGAAACATGGCCACCGCGAAGGAAACAACGATAACAATGAGAGGTCACCACCAAAGCCAACCAACTTCTCCACCATGACAAAATGCACGTCCCCCGAATTGGATAGTACCACCAAGGCAAGGAAAACCCCTAAAAAAGGGAACCACTGCCTATAGAATCGCGTGATGTCAGAGATGACCACCCAAACCACCAACCACCCAGCCACCGACTACTATCGCCACCCATGCGAACCACTCCCCACAAATCATAGCAACAGAAAGACAAGGCCTGAACCCCACTGAAAAGCGGCGAAACTTAGGAAGAGATACCCCAAAATCCGGTGGAGCCGCTTTACCATTTGTCCAAAACCACCTTAGGAAAAAGGAGATCTAGGAGCACACCATTGAAAGCATCGCCGTCAGACCCCAAAATCATCTTTGGGTTGAAAACTAAACCCATTGGGTGGCGGCTGAGGGCCTTCAGCCCAAAGGCGATGACGCAGCAAACAGAGAAAAGTGAAGAGAAGAACGGGAAAGAAAACCCTAGCAGACGAAAAGGTTCCCCTGTTCGGAACTTTTGATTTTACATCTTTGAACATCAACATAACATAATCAATAATATTAAACAATAAGCATACCATCATAGGAAGCAATCTTCTCAATTGAATCTTCTTGACCCCAGACATCTTTTGGGCTATTGCAGAATTGCTCCCAATTAATACACTTGCTGTAATTGCCTAGCAATTCCCAGAAAAAAGATTCAAACGAACAAAGAAGAAGAAGAAGAAGAACAAACTTGTCAAACTAGACAGTGTTAAATCAAAAATCAACATAATAGTCAAATTAACACATAAAAAAAATCACAAAAAGCACATCATTAGAAAGAAAAGTATAAAAGATAAACAAAAAAAATAACAAACTGGGTATGCGTTAAGAAGAGCAGAAAAACCAACCTCGGTTCTAAGAGGATGAAGCTGAAGTTGCTTGAGGTATTTTTGCCAAGCCCTATTGACTATTTAAGACATAGTGAAAATGAGATTAATTTCAAGTTCTTAATTAAGATGATAAGGAAGAGAAATGAAAATGAAGTTGGCCAATGGATATTTCATAGAAGTGATTGAATTTTTAGTTTCAAGGACGGAGACAAAAAAATTTGTAAGAGGAGTAGATATATAATTTCAGATCTTCTCACCAATTGTAAGTTTCAACAAAATATACATGTTAAATGAAAAGAAAAAATTCAGGCGGGGGAGACAATCAACCCTCCATGTGCAGCTCGTTCTTGAGACTCATCCTCTGTTTGGCATAGTGGTGAGAAACATAGTTTTCAACACAAACTTAGTTATGAACAGTGTAAAACTCTCACATGCTACAATAACAATAAAAAAAATTACAACAGTGTAAAGCTTTTACATGCTACAACAAAAATAGTTCTAACTAATAATTCTCACCATTTTTCAAACACCACCTCATGCTGCGCCTTAGGCACCTCAATGTCTTATGTGTGTGTGGTTTTATTATTATTATTATTATTATTGTGACCTCACTCCAATTTTTTTGTTTCATTACTTTCCTCAGTTTAAAAGTTAGATCTCCACGTTTTTTTTTTTTTAAAAAGGGGTTAAACGGCCGCCCTCTCTCTCTAAATTTCCTGTCATTTTATTCCTGTTCTCCCTTCCTAAGTACTATTGTTATTGTTGTTTTTGTTGCTGTTGTTTTTAGGAGGATCCCATCCCATTTAAGTTCTTTGTGCACTTGTTATTTTTACTGATTTTTATCAAAAAGCTTGGTTTTTTATTATTTTTTTCCCGACTTCAATATTTGAGATATAATTAGAACGTTGGTATATGTAAATATATGGTTACTAATAAAAATAGCTTCAACCTTAGTGATAACAAGATTAAGAGTGAAAAATAAGTTTTACAAACCTTGTTCATTGCTGAAGACTCATTTTGGATTTTAATTAAATAAAGTTCCAAGAACATAATAGATATAAGAAGTACGAGATTGAAGTATGTTTGATTCATACAAAATATGAATAACTGAAGTTTTATTAATATAAATCATTGTTTGAAGAAAAAAAATCATTTATATATATCACTACATATTGTCAATACATCAAAATTGTGATATATAACCATACGAAACTAGTAATTTCACATTTAATCACACGCATTTCTTTTCTTTTGTCACAACGCAGGGAGCCACCACAAACAATTAGCAATGGTTGTGCTCTGATTTTAACATAAGAAAATTACCTTTTTCTGCCACCGGTTGAATAAAATTTTGATTCTACCACCGGATCCTTCAATCACGCTCGCTGTTGAGATTGTCTAGGTGAATCTTTTTGGGTGTGTTTGGTTTGAGCATTTTTTTTACTAGAATCATTGTTCGAATCATTTTGCTACAGTATTTTCTCTCACAAAAATTTAAATCTTCATTTAAATATTTTATTAAAATACTTGAACCAAACGGACCATTTGTTTTTGGTTTGAATCAAAAGTTTTAGGTCAAACCTTTTTTGTTAGGTAAAATTTGTTTGAATCAACTTTTTAGTTAATAAATAGTATAAAGTTCTTGTATGTGGCAAAAAGTTACTATAATATAAAGCTTTTACATGCTACAATGTTTTAAATTAAAAAGTTGGTTATAACCAACTTTATCAAACACTCTAGTGTTTTTTTTTCTTATAAAAATTTAAACAATTTTGAATTTTTATTAAAACTTACACCTTCCAAAAATATAAAATGCTCCAAATATGTATTTTCTTCTCCTCTTTTCTCATGGACTCGTTTAAACAAAGAGCTTACATGTACAATTTAACTTTCAACAATCAATAATGCTAACCTAACCATTTAAATAAGTAGGACAAACCGATTCGTTTGGCTCGTAGATTTGAATAAAAGATTTGAATGAAGATTTAAATTTTTGTGAGAAAAAATACTGTAGTAAAATAATTCAAAATATAATTTAAATCATAAAACAAACACACTAACCTCGTTATTTTATCTAACAGTAAATAAAACCAAGTACAAATAGTAAATAACTCAAGAATAATAATTATTCTAAAGTTTAAAAATCAAGGTGGAAGAGATCTTAAACTTTGAGTGGTAGTTGTGTTAACAACCCAAAATAATAAACTGATATCTTGGTAAAAAGACCATTTGATCATTTTAACGTTCCTTAGGAGAAACGAAAAAAGAAAAAAGGAAAAAAAAGTCCTAGAACCCTAAACCCCTCCGACCAGAGCAATCAGTAGAGCATTCGTGCCGTCGCGAAAGAAAGCCCCGAGTACACGAACCTTTCCGCCCTCCTCCCGAGCAGATTTCAAGCAGCCAGTAAGTCAAGCTCCTCTTCCATGGCTGTTTTTCTTTTTTTTTTTTTTTTTTTTTTTGGTAATTTCTGTTTGTAATTTTGTTTGCTGTTGGGATTTTGTTGGGGGAAAAACCGAGCCTTGTCTTTGAGGAGGAGTTGCGAATGTTTCTGTTAGAACTTCGTTTATTTCCTTTTGCTTCTTCTATCGATGTGATGGGGTGGGATTTATATTACAAATCTCAAAGTGGGTTTCTTTAGAATGGAAATCTCAGCTCATTGAATAATAATGGTTATGGTAAAAATGGGATATTTTGTAGTTCTTACAATTCGCAAAATGGGTTGCCTTGTAATGATGAAATAGGGACATTGAGCGGTGGGAACAATGAAATGGAGTGGAGATAACAAACAGGTCTATTTGGGGAAAAGAGAAAATACTAGAGTAGAGTGACAAGGAGCAAGAGATTTTCGGCAACATTGTGCCCAAGCTTGCTTAGTTGAATTGGAGAGGCATCCTGGATTCTTAGGATGATGGGATTGTAATTTGTAGTTTGTTGGTTGTAATACTTTTATGTTTTTGGTTTTTGGCTTAGCTAGGTAATTGCTATCGGTAGGGTTTTTTTTGTTTTCTTTTTCTTCATTTGAAGATATCTCATCCTCGTCATTCTTCTTTTAATTCAATTTTTATCAATAAAACTTTCTCAGTTAATCCTCAAAAAAAAAAAAAAAAAGAAAAGAAAAGAAGACTGAACTTGTGGTTGTTACACTTGCAGTTGTTGACCGTAAGAATGAAAAGAGCATCAATTGTGTTTGAAGTTGAAGTTGGGTTTATAGACTACTGAATTTTTGTGTTTGAAATTTTAATTTAGAGTTTAACTTATGTAGTAAAAATTATGGAATTCGTTTTATTGTGGAATTTTTTGATATTTGATGGATGTTTTTGGAATTTGTTTGGTTGTTGAAAATTGCCATTGCGATTTTTGGTTGATATTGGTGAAAATTACTATTTTTATTAGTTTGTGTGTTTAGCTATCTGTGATTTTTTGTTGATTATATTTCTACTTTTGAAATACTGATATTAGTTTGATTTGTTTGAAATTGTTGTAAATAACGTTGTGTGACTAGATGCATACCGTTAGAGGTTCATATTTGTTGGATTTGTGAAATAAGTTTGATATTGTTGGAAATTGGTATGATTAATATGTTTTAAAATGTTTGATTTTTATGGTTTCTTACATCAGAATTGCAAGCAATATGGCCACAACATTGGACTCTGTAATTTTTTTTTTTATCTTCATAATTTGGACTATGTAATTTTGTTTTCATGTTATGACTTATTTTGGACTATATAACTTTTAGATAGAAGCAAGATATATAATGCTTCTAGATATATGTTGGTTTAGATATGTTTCCATATAGCATGCTACTTTAGTCGATGGAGAACATCCCTGTTATTTTCAAATATTACAAGGCGTGTGTTGTCCAACAATATTACCATTGAAAGGGACTTTTAAAGAGAAAAAAAAAGGAACAAGAAAAAACATTTTCTGATGTAGGGAGGGGAATTTCGGATATTTTAAAAATATCTAATGGTCAAGCCAAGGTTGCTTTCACTTTGAGCTAACGGAAGGAGGAGGTGTATCTACATATCTATTTTTTGGAAAAGTCAAGGGGTGTTGATTTAATTTATTTTGGTTAAGAGAATGGCTTTATTTATTTATTTCTTTTTGGTTTTGGGTTGTGGTTTGGGGGGGGGGGAGGGGGGACACATGGGGTGCAAGTGTAAAAAGCCCTTCATTTGAGGCTTACACATCACCTAAATTAGACATAATGCCTCGGTTCTCGATTTCACCTTTTAAAACTATTAGATTCTAGATTTTCTCAAGTATTAATTGAATTACGTGAGTATAATTTTTCAATATGTTGCTGGACGAAAAGCTTTTTCCATGAAACTTCACTGAAAAAGATGAGAAAGATAAAGAAGTAGTCCAATAAATTCCAGGTTGAATAATCCATTTAGCTTTTCTATTGTGCTAGAAAATGAAGATCATTTGGTTAGGAGCACTGTTTTAACATAACCCGGTTGACCATTCTAGTGGCTATGATGGTAGGCTAATTTATTTTGGAAAAAACGACGTTGACAGGTTTGAATAATGGATGATAGCCTCTATGATGAGTTTGGAAACTATATAGGACCTGAGATTGAGTCTGCTCAAGAGAGTGACAGAGATGAGGAAGATGAGGATCTTCCAGATAGGCCTGAGGAAGAGACAGCAGCATCGGACTGGTGAGGATGCAGCTGCTGCTTCCAATGGGTGGTTAACTGCCTCCAATGATGTCGATATGGATAATCAAATTGTCCTTGCTGAGGACAAAAAGTACTATCCTACTGCAGAAGAGGTTTATGGTGAAGATGTTGAGACATTGGTTATGGATGAAGATGAGCAGCCCCTTGAGCAACCTATTATCAAACCTATTAGAAATATTAAGTTTGAGGTTGGGGTTAAGGATTCTTCGACTTATGTTTCAACCCAATTCCTTGTTGGTCTAATGTCAAACCCAAGTTTGGTACGGAATGTTGCACTAGTGGGGCATTTGCAGCATGGGAAGACTGTCTTCATGGATATGCTAATTGAGCAAACCCATCATATGTCTACTTTTGATCCGAATAGTGAGAAGCATATGCGATACACAGATACAAGGATTGATGAGCAAGAGAGAAAGATATCAATCAAAGCAGTTCCAATGACTCTTGTTCTTGAGGACAGCAATTCAAAATCCTACCTCTGTAATATCATGGACACCCCTGGTCATGTCAATTTCTCCGATGAAATGACTGCCGCCTTGAGGCTTGCTGATGGCGCTGTGTTGATTGTGGATGCTGCAGAAGGAGTTATGGTAAGTTACTCAGTTTCTAAATCCTACGGTTGAATGCATATAAACAACTCTCAACTTGCATAAGTTGCCATCATTAGAGCAGGAATTTTTTCTTTTGCTATGAATTTAAGGTTTTACAAAAGTGACCAGCTTTAAATGGACATGTTCAAAAATGGCCATCCCTTTTTTTTTTCGTGAAGAGGAAATCAAAAGGTAAAAGTTTAGCAATGACGTATGAGATGTTCAATTGGGTGAGACAGAGCGTGTGATTACTATGGCACAAATACTCTTGCTTTTTCTACCTTTTGCATTGGTATAAGCTACCCAAATCTCTTATATTTATGTACAAAGAGTTTAATTGTTCGTAGGTGAATACGGAGAGGGCTATACGTCATGCAATCCAAGAGCGCCTTCCGATTGTTGTTGTAATCAACAAGGTAGTTTTTTTTAAAATTATTTTATGTTGTTCCTTTTCTTTTGTCTTTTTCTGAAATTTGCTTTTCCTGCTAACCCGCCTTTTTTAATGCTTATTGCTCTCTTCGTATTTGATTTATATAAACTTTTGCTTTGCAGGTTGACAGGTTGATTACAGAACTCAAACTGCCACCGAGGGATGCTTATTTTAAGCTAAGACATACTCTGGAAGTCATTAATAACCACATATCAGCGGCCTCATCTACTGCTGGTGACGTCCAGATTATTGATCCGGTTGCTGGAAACGTTTGCTTCGCTAGTGCTACTGCAGGATGGTCATTTACTTTACAATCATTTGCTAGATTATATGTGAAACTCCATGGAATCGCTTTTGACGCTGATAAGTTTGCTTCTCGTCTTTGGGGAGATATGTATTATCATCCAGATGGAAGGGCTTTCAGGAAAAAACCTCCTCCAAGTGGAGGAGAAAGATCATTTGTTCAGTTTGTGCTTGAACCTCTGTATAAAATATACAGCCAAGTGATTGGTGAACATAAGAAGAGTGTGGAGGCAACTCTTGCAGAGCTTGGTGTCACCCTTAGCAATGCAGCATACAAATTGAATGTTAGACCTTTGCTGAGGCTTGCATGTAGCTCAGTTTTTGGTTCAGCCTCGGGCTTTACCGACATGCTGGTTCATCATATTCCTTCCCCCAAGGAAGCTGCAACTAGGAAGGTCGATCATGTATATACCGGGGCCAAAAGATTCTCTAATATATAGAGCCATGAAAGATTGTGATCCTTCTGGCCCTTTAATGGTTAATGTGACGAAGCTGTATCCCAAGTCCGACTGTAGTGTGTTTGATGCTTTTGGTAGGGTTTACAGTGGCAGGATTCAGACTGGACAGACCGTACGGGTACTGGGAGAAGGATATTCCCCAGAGGATGAGGAGGACATGACAGTTAAAGAAGTAACAAAATTATGGGTATACCAAGCTCGAGATAGGATACCAATAGCTGAGGCTCCACCTGGTACTTGGGTTCTCATTGAAGGAGTGGATGCTTCCATCATGAAAACTGCTACTCTCTGCAGCGAGTATTATGATGAGGATGTGTACATATTCAGGCCTCTTCAGTTCAATACTCTTCCGGTTGTGAAAACAGCTACTGAACCACTAAATCCTAGCGAGCTTCCTAAGATGGTCGAGGGCCTTAGGAAGATCAGCAAGAGCTATCCTTTGGCCGTCACTAAAGTTGAGGAATCTGGGGAGCACACTATTTTGGGTACAGGAGAGCTCTACTTGGATTCTATCATGAAGGATCTGAGAGAGCTTTATTCAGAAGTAGAAGTTAAGGTATATATTTTTTCCTGTTATCGTTTATTTCTTTGCTGACTTCTTATAATTCTTGTTTCTTTAATTTCCATTTTTTTGGCTGGCCTATTATATTCTTTGCCACTTATAGGCCCTCAAATCATGTAGGTGGCAGACCCTGTTGTTTCGTTCTGTGAAACAGTGGTGGAGTCTTCTTCAATGAAATGTTTTGCTGAAACGCCCAACAAAAAGAACAAAATAACCATGGTAGGGAACCTTCTGAGCTCCACTTCACTGAGTTGCTACTGAGATGCATGCTATTCCTTTTTGTGCAATCATTTAAATATTGTTTTAATTTTAGATTGCAGAGCCATTGGAGAGAGGACTTGCGGAGGACATAGAGAATGGTGTTGTAAGCCTTGATTGGCCTCGTAAGGATATTGGTAACTTTTTCCAGACAAGATATGAATGGGATGTGCTTGCTGCACGGTCCATATGGGCGTTTGGCCCTGATAAGCAGGTAGCATATTCTTATTAAAAGAAAAAAAAGAAATACACATACATGCTTGTTTGTAGTGAATGGAAAAGTACAGTTTTGGTGATTTATTGCTTCCTTACTCTTCTTGTAAATCTATTTTAATGATCATACTCGTTGTACTGTGTAAAGTTAGCTTTGTATATCTGTAACTCTTATTGAAACATTTTTAGCTCCAAATCTTGTTTTTCACCATTTGTGTCCAAATGCCACACATCCAGGGGCCTAACATTTTATTAGATGACACACTTTCAACTGAAGTTGACAAAGGCTTGCTGAATGCTGTCAAGGATTCTATCGTCCAAGGGTAAATATATATATATTTTTTCGGTCCCTCTTTTTGTTAATCTAATCTATTGCCTGCTAATTATGTTATTTTGGGCAGATTTCAGTGGGGTGCTCGAGAAGGACCTCTTTGTGACGAGCCCATCAGAAATGTAAAGTTCAAGATTGTTGATGCAAAAATTGCACCTGAGCCGTTGCACCGTGGATCTGGTCAGATTATCCCCACAGCTCGGCGTGTGGCCTATTCATCCTTTCTTATGGCAACCCCGAGGCTTATGGAGCCTGTATATTATGTGGAGGTAAATGCTTGCCATGTCTAATTCTCAAACTAGGATTAGCATTTTAAATTTATCCATGTCACTGCTTCATTCAATGCGAATAATGGAACCAAAATTCGAATATGGTAGTTTATGTGAAGCTTGGCATGAAAAAGCTCCATTGAAATGCTTGAGACATGAATATCCCAACACTTGGGACATATTTGATGTGAGATTAATTTTGTGATGGCATCATTTCAGATTCAAACACCAATCGACTGTGTGTCTGCAATTTACACCGTTTTATCTCGTAAGACGTGGACATGTTACAGCTGATGTTCCTCAACCGGGGACTCCAGCTTATATTGTCAAGGTAGGTTTACTAAAATTTTTTATGCAAAGTTCTGATTAGTTATGCTTTGTATCTTAGCTTTTGGCCCGTGCAGGCAAAACACTTACTATTAGTCTTGTGAAAGCATTTTAATTTAATTGAGGTCTGTTGATTTAAACTAATGATGTAAGCTTAATTTTTGTTCTTGATATTATTTTCTTCTCTGATTCCAGGCATTCTTACCTGTAATAGAGTCATTTGGTTTTGAGACCGACTTAAGATACCATACCCAAGGACAAGCCTTTTGCCTCTCCGTTTTTGATCACTGGGCTATAGTTCCTGGGGATCCTCTTGACAAGAGTATCGTTTTGCGGCCGCTTGAGCCGGCACCTATTCAGCACCTCGCTCGTGAGTTTATGGTCAAGACAAGGCGTAGAAAGGTATAATAGTCCTCTCAACACCCTTTACCTCCTTCACAACACTCTTGATGAAGGCCAACTATGTTCTTGCCCGGATTACAGATACTTCTGAATGTATTGGATAATTCTTTAAGATCCTTCAGAACTCCTCCCCAAGCAAACAACATTAGCTTTATTTTCACATACCAACCAATACTGAAGGATTTTTTTTTTTCTTTTTAAAAAAAGAAAAGTTTTCCAAGTTTCGCCTTAAGTAGATTGAAGCATTTTTGCATTTTTGATTGGGACTCAAATTTTAATGCTGAAGATTGTGAACGTGATCTATTTTTAGGCCCATTTGAGGGAAATTCTTCGTTGAACTAGTGTAGTTTACCATTACCTTAATGCAGCAAAGTGGGAAGCATAGGAAAGCATTAACACCCTATTTGTGTGATTGAAATTGGCAGGGAATGAGTGAGGACGTAAGCATCAACAAATTTTTCGATGAGGCGATGATGGTTGAACTGGCTCAGCAAGCGGCTGATCTCCACCAGCAGATGATATGATAGTGCTTTAAGGTTCAACATTTTGGTGCTTAACTAAAGCTGAGAGACGAGTTTTCCAACTTCGGAAGCTGTTTCAACCTCTTTGTAACCGAGATAGATGTCGAGACCCAAGATTGTAGTTCTGAGAGCCCTTTATTGTTAATTTTTTTTGATCTTCTTGCACAAGTAATGCACCTTGTCATCTGCTTTGTAATTTGTAACCCAAAAGTAAAATGTAGGAGTAAAGTATTTTGGCAGATTGTACTTTGAAAATCTAGCTCCTAGTCTTGTCCCTTTTTGTATTAGACAGATTATATTGTTATGTTGGCAACTATCTGAAGAGAATTGATGCCCGTAATGGTGGATACTTGCGCCTGCAGTTGTCTTCAAGAATTTTAGGATGTTTGAGAGAGTGGTTCAAAATACTGTATCACTGTGAGTTTTATATTGTAGCTGTTTTTGGTTTTATATTATAGATGGTTTGAGTTTGAGGCATTTAGCACCAGTTTAAACCGTTATGCCAAACGCCCTATTCATTGCTTTAAGAAGGTATGGCGAAATTTAAGGAAATATAGGTACATACATCATAGCCTATTGTAAATGGTAGGATTAATTTCATTAAAAACGTAAATTATAGACCTTGTGTCAGGTTGTCACTCATTTCTTTAAACGGGCGTTGCAACCTCTCATACATAAGACTGCCATTTTTGTCAAGATTCGCCTATACTACTATTGGAATGACATCGCACTAACTGGACTATCGGCTTTACGTTAACTTAATAGTGATCACTGCACCACTTAACTACATGTAAATGTTAAAAACATACATTTGCATTAAATTTGTCCATGGAAATTTTTGCCGTGTCACGTGACATGTTCGAATGGTTTAATGAAGGATAAATTAAAGAAATGACCCAAAAAAAAAAAAAAACCACAATAAAGATTTTGGTATTTTACTCTTACAGTAGGACATCGCCAGTAAGAAGATAGACTACCATTGGTAATAAGGTTGAAACCTAGTAATACGTCAGACTATCATTAAATGTCACCGGAAAATAACAAAAATCAATCTAGTACAATAGAAAGTCACAAAAGGCAAGTGTGGTGTTTGAGAGAAGAATTGAAACTTTTTATGGTTTAGAACTACGCATTATAGCGTGCAAGAGTAAGAGTCTTATATTTTTTAGAATAAAAACTGTAGGCCCGTTTGGTTTGAGTATTTGAATAGAGTATTTGAATGAAGATTTAAATTTTTGTGAGAGAAAATACTGTAGCAAAATAATTCAAACCGTGATTCAAACCACGAAACAAATGATTGAAACCAACAACCCTAAACGCCCTAAAAGATCACAATAGACTGAGACAAGTCAGATGACCTAAATGAGGGTGTAGTCTCAAACTCATGTTTGAGCTGAGGCAGTAACATATTGTGTCAATATATTAGTGTTTTTTTTTTTTTTTTTCCCGAGAGAAATTAGTGTTTATATCTAAGACAAAGGAATTCTAAGTAAATGAAAAAGATGTCATATAAGTTGTTCAACCAGTGATAGATCCTTATAAAGCATCATATTCAAAGTAGCATAAATAATACGAATTGAAGAATTCCAATAAGAAATTAAGAAATATTCTCTCCTTGGAATAGAATAACTTCAATAGACATGGAATCTGGCCTCAAAGCTCCGTTGACAATGCCAACCTACGATACACATCCATTTTTTTTTTTCTTTTGTTAGAATTTAAGTTTTGTCTTTTCTTAAACAGTGATTAAGGGTTGTTCATGGTGTATTTAATCTCTCTATTTGTGTAGATTCCGCCCCTTTTTAACATAAAATTCTTACCATGAGAGATTCAAAATTTGGAATAATAAAGTGGGTTTTTAGAAATTGTTGTAAATGTTGGCTGGCATTGTTGGCATTATCAAAGGGGTGACGTGGCATAGATGTATTGGCACAGGCTGCACAGGCTGTTAGTTTTAGAAATCTGTTTTGTATCATTTAGTTTGTTGGCTACGGAGTTAGTTACGAGTGCAGAGAGCGACAAATAAAAGGCTGTGTGAAACATGATACTCTTAAGAGGTTAATACACTCTAAGAGGAATGCTGCCACTAATTTTTCCACAGATGAATAGCATTCTGTTGTTTTCTCCATATTGAGTATTTTTGTTCTTGTTCTGTCCTTGTTCCAAGAACCATTCAAGACTTCATTTCAGAGGAAATTCATAACAGAAATCATGGGACAAAGTGAGAATGAGATTAGAGTATAGAGCATGAATTAGATACTCCTTAATGGTATGCATGCATAACATTGTCGGGGAAAAAGAGAAAATTACAATAAAATAAGATTGAGATTTCTAAACTGTTCATAAGAACATCTCAATTCAATGTCAATATCTTTTTTTTTTTTTTTTTTTAATCCATATAGGTAAGAAACCGCTCTTTGTGAAGTGTGATTTTTCAAACCAAATTTGACATATTTTATTTGGGTTCAAATATACAATATACCAAACTTTGACATTTGGTTACTATTGATTGACGCGATGACTTTTACAATATTATCGTCATTTTAAAATTACAAAAAATATTAATATGTCATTTAAAAGAGCGGTTTTAACAATCAGTGACAACTATAAATAGTATAAAACTTTTACGTGCTATAGTAAATGCTATAATGTAAAGTTCTCACATATTGCAGTTCTCAAACTAAAATTGTTGGTTTCAACCGTTCTTCAAAACGACCTATAATGTTTTTGAAATAACATTATTTATAAAATGTAAATAATAGAACAACATATTTAGTATGTCATTTTCACACTCTATTTTTCAACTATAAGGATGTAGTTCAAATTTCCTTCCAAAAAAAAGTAGCTCAAATAATCAAAAAGAAACGGAAAGAGATTTTTCTCTATTCTAGGCCTTCTTGATTGTTACAGATCTTGCTTTCAGATTTAAAAAGATCGCCCTGGATTTAACAAGCAAAATGGGAGTGATTAGTTGATTTATTAAATAATTCATGTAGATATGCATGGAATGAATGACATAATATTAGGTCAGGATAGTTATATTCTACACTAATCTAACCTTGGTACTTCAAATTTTTTTATTATGAAATTGCTATTGAAGAGCAGTAGGACGCACCAGCATGAGGCAACGAAGCTGTGAAATAGGACTCGGAACTGCAAAGGCATACATTGGCAATTTACCCACCCAACTATAGGCCAAAACTGCAACCATATTTAGCAAAATTTAAGTTGTATGATTTTGTTGAAATAAAAAAAAATATTCCACTGGTATAATATTACCAATTAAAATCCTTTTTTACAGCAGGGCCCAATGCATTAGTGTACATTTCTAACCGTTATATCAGTCAGAATCATACGAAATAACAAAAAGTATGTTAAAAGATGATAATCAAAGACATATTGGTAATTCATTTTTCAAGCCCTATAATAGAAATCACATATTAATTATGATTAAATCATTTCAAATTAAGAAAATATGAAATTTAATATAATTTAATGTAGATATGTAGCTAAAAAATATATTCTATCAATGAAATACTTTTTCATGTTCTGTCACAGAATTCTCTGTCAGTAGTATTGCGTACCTTCCATGCGGTCAGTTGAACAGATGGGTAGTCATTTTGAACATTACTCTTCACTAAACCCCCTGAACTTCCTGTTAATCCCAAACCATAAACAGAAAATTTACGTTTGACTTAGGGAACATAAGACAAAATTAGTTGTCGTATTCTGTTGGACTCAAACTAATGATTATCTAACTCCTTATAATAGATAAGATAAAGTAATCATATTTAATCTATGGGTTAAAACTTTATTACTAATAAAACAATGGGTCTTAGTCTAAAAATATATCACATATTAGATTAGACCACACTGTTTTATTAATAGCATGTTTACAACTTCGTTTGGGGTTTTTGGTTAAGAAAAGATATAAAAATATTAACATTAGAATATTTTCAAGATGCTCAAGCGAACTGAAAGGGGTTCTTCCTTCAAACTAAAGAAAGATCAAGAAAAAATATTTCAACGAGAATATAATTAAAATATAAACAACTCCCACATAGAATTTAGAATAACCCTTTATTTATGTGAGGTAGCACTTTATTCCCAATAGGGGCAAACAGAGTTAGGTGCTCTTAGTTACATTGACAATTAAAATTCAACCAATAATTAGTATTGCTACAAACACATTAATTTAAATATAACAGCTAAGACCAATTGGGCTAAGTTCGGTGCTATTTAATATACTTTCCTACTAGTACTACAAAATAGAAACTAAGAGAAATATGTTTGCTAAATTGACCAAGCTTTAAAGATTCAAGGTTGTAATGATACATATCAACTATGTTACACATAATTAAAGAGAGCATGAAACAAGACATGCCTTCAACAACCAAGCCATAGTCACATCATGAAAAAGAAATTGTTCCAAGGAGAAGTTGTTAGTTGTTCAAGCAAAACCTAATACAATATTTGAAATTTCCACGCATCAATATTTGGTAAAAAAAAAAATAAATTGCAATGCACAATATTTGTAGAAGTGTACCTATTTAGCAACAGTTTCCTTGTCCTTCTTTCCCTTGAATATAATTTCCATTAATTTGCGAAGGAAGTGCCCAACTGGTCCTGAGTATGCAAATCCATAGAACTACATGACAATTTAGCTCCAATTAACAGTTGAAACACAACCATGACATAAGACCAACTATTCATATAAATTTTCCACGAGCGCAGCCTTTGAAGTAAGCGGGGATGAGTCTCATCTAAGCCCAGGGCCCACCTCCTATTTCTATGCAAATTTGGGTGCTCGAGATGTCCTAACTCTATTTTCATTTTAAAAATGCTCAAGAATATCCCGGTGTAAAACACCATGACGAATAAAAGGTGGATCCCGATTCTGATTCTTATGTTGTAGGATTCATCTTTTATTCCGCGCCATCAGTGTCCAATAATATTGCTTTTTTAATTTTGCTAACAGAACAACATAAGAAATGAATAAAGTCCTATGCAAAATAAAATAAAAGCCTTTTTTTTTTTGTGTAATTCAACTAAAACATTTGAGAAGTGAAAAAGAAGGGAACATAATCTCATACAAACATAAATTCTTAAGAGAAACAAATTGAACATAGACATTATATGCCCTGCTTTGCATGATATCTTTTGATCATAATCCAAAATAAGCGTACCATCATGAGAAGCAGTCTTCTGAAGTTTCTTGACCCCAGAGACCTTCTGGGCTATAGCATCACTGCACCCTACCAAAACCCCTGCTATAATTGCCTATTAAGCCAAAAAAAAAATAAATTAGAACATAAAAAAGAAGAGTGTTTACCAAAAACACATGATATTCAAAAACATCTATAAAAACTAGAGAGAGAGAGAGAGAGAGAGAGAGAGACTGGGTATGATTTAGAACTGAAGAAATCAGCCTTAGTTCTGAGAGGATGAGTCTGAAGTTGCTTAGGGAATTTTTGCCAAGCCTCGTTGACTATCTCAGACATGGTGAAAAAAATGAAATCAACTTCATGTCTTTCAAAATTTTGTCTCTTATAGAAGCGCCCGGGAAATTTGTAAGATGATGAGGAAGAGAAGTTCATATGAGGGGATATATGGATTTATAAAGTGATTGCATATCTAGTTTCATTGAAATTTAGTTGTTTATAAGTGACAAGTTTTGGTTAGGTGGCTTATTCAAAGGAAGCATTATGATGGACCAAGCGGCTTTGCTATCCAGGAAAAGAGAGGGAAAAGAAAAGAGGGAATGTTGTTAATTAATTATGCCTATTGGTTCTCACTTTGGTCTAGGTCAAAGAATTGAAGTCTTCTCTCAAGAACTTATATTGAATTACAATTGGGCCGTTTGATATTATTTTTAAAATAGGTGAAAATGTTTTTGTTTTAAAAAATGAGCATTTTTTAGGAATTATATTGAGAGTGTTTTTAAAATTTTTACCTCAAAAAATGTGTAAAAATATTTTCAAAAATTTTGAGAACAAAAACAAACGGAGCTAATATATCTCCAAATTGGAAATGGGCATATTTTTTTTTCAGCTGTTAAAAAAAGGAAAAAAATTTCAGCTATGAAAAAATATTGTCAACTGTCACATGATAATGATAAAAGTGAAAATATTTTAATGAATGTGACATCCTACAAAGGTGAGACATACTAAAGCATTACTCAAAAATTTATTTTAATGCATCTTTAATTGACGTTGTATTGGTTGTGCGGTTTGTTATATTATGACGTAATATATTGCACAAATCTTTCCCTTTCCCATTATCTTGGTTTTTTTTATCCTTTTTTATTATTTTCTTTCGTGGCTTTTTTCTTGAGATATATGTATCTTCTTTTTTTCATGAGTGATATGTGTTTCTTTTTTCAACATGACAGTGTCACATGTGACTTTATTATATAACAAACTGTATAATATATACATCATTGTCATCGTGAAATTCCTCCAGATAAATATGGACTTAGCAACGTTGTAGCCAAATAAGTAGATTAAATTTGCTGTCACATCCAAAAATTAGGAGTCATGGATAAGGGATATGTGTGCATAGCTTGCATTTTGAAAAGAAATCTTTATTAAATCCAAGTCCTTCCCATTAATCCCACAACTAGAAATTACTTCTCATTGATTATTAGAGTCCAATAAAATTAATGGAGTACAGTTAGATCACACGAATAACATCAATATATATAAAATAATCTAGCTTTATTAAATTATTGACCTAAGACATTTTCATGAAAGCAATTCGTCACAATCTAAAATAATTGATTTTGTAGTTGCAGATACAGCCTGACGATAAAACTAGACAAAATAAAGAGTTCGAATCCTCATTTTTTTCAAATTAATAAATAGAATAATTGATCTTAGCTTTCTCCATCTTCTTTTTCTTGCAGGGACCTCTTTTTGTAGTAGACATTATTTCAAACCAATAAATCTGATCAAAATTATTATTATTATTTTTTTACAAATCTAATGATTAAAACATTGAAACTTATCAATACGTTACGTTGGTTACTTTTTTAATACTAAGAGAAAACATTACCTTAAAAAAAAATTTAGCTTTCGTATTTGTACAGTTTCCCGTCTTGAAAACAACGGAGAGAACAAAAAAAAGAGAGTATACTTTACAGGATAAAGATGTTAACACACGTTAATTTGTCAGCATTCAGACTTTTATAAGCCTGATAAACACTTTTGCTTTGTATTAAAAAACAAAAAGATATTAAACGTCGAGTGTATATGGGCAGCTCAAAAATTGCCTCCCGATTTTCACTTAAAAAAAAAAAAAAAAAATCAAAAAATCAAAAAACCACAACTATAATCAAATTCTGTGTTTCTTTTGACAAATTGACCCCAAGATCAAATGGCAGATAATAAAACATGTGAAAGCAGCCCACTTTCCCCGTTGGTGGGCAAGAGAGTTTTAAGCCAATGCCATGAAAAACACAAACTATAAGAAAGAACATGGAAAGTATAGAAAGTATATATAGAAAGCAAAAGGGAAACTTATGTGTTGTAGTAATTCCACAAATTAATTATATACAATTTTAGGGTTATGATAGTTTATCCAGTGGAAGGTGCATTTTAATGAGTGGCTGTTGGTATGTACAATTAGCATTAGGTGTGATGCAAATGGTACCATCAATGTTTGTCATTGTTTCACAACATGTAACAATCTGCACCTCCCTCCACTTATGAGATTATCCACTTTAAAGCAAATCCATATGGTTTTACTCTTAAACTTTACCCTGGAATGTTTCATATTATTTAGAGAAGTTGTCTTTACTTACAAATTATTACAAATAACCGTTCGTAAGCGATGTAGGATTGAACATGTTATCGTGTATTTTGCATTCTCAGTTCAAACAAAAAAATTTAGTTGCTATAGTGTCACATACTACAGTGTCATTCTCAATACTACAGTGTCAAGCAAAAGTATACTACAGTATAAAGCTTTTATATACTTTAGTATTTTAAACCAATTGGCTAAAACCAATTGATTCTAACAATGCTCCCAAACACTCTATTGTATTTTTTTTTTTTTTGCCCTTTTGCCATGAGGCCAAATCAATAGATCATTGCTCCACATAAGATTTACGTAACACCATCAAAACACTGACCTGTGATAAATAAACGACACAAAACAGGACAGACAAGGATGTGAAAAAATGAGTAACTAGTTCTCGTGGACAACCCACACATATGGTACAAGTCTACAACTAGTACGACATTTTATAAGGACCTTGGTTGAAAAATATTAACTATGTTTGGATAGTACATGTGGACTGCCTCGCACAATTTATTGGAAAAATAAAAACAATATAGCAAGAAAATGTTAACAACTTCGACAGACGATGACCATGCGAGTTTTCTTTTGAAGCATTTGAAGAGATCATCTAAACATGGAAGGGAATTTGGGAGGAAAAATTTGTGACCTAGAATAACCTGTATTACATAGAAGAAAAAGAGATATAACTAACATTGTTAGCCTAATTAATTACTGATGATGGAATAATTAATGAATAATTTTGTAACAAATGATCATTTTATTCGTTTAATATTGTTGGTAGATCTAAGTTAAGAGAAAAGTACCTTCAGCAGGGTCAAGGCCTCTAGCCTTCAACTCGGCATGCTCTTGGCAGAGAGCACAAGAATCACAACAATAATGAACACAACAATCGCAACAAGGCTCTGCCGGTAGACCGTATTTGACCCGTAATTTCTCTCTGTATAAGCATGAGAGGAGCCACTGGAATTGGACCGACGCCAGCAAGCAATATACGCAGCCCAAGCAACAACATGCTGTATATCGCACATTTCTAAACGTTAAATCATATCAGAATCAGACCGGAACATGCAAAATAGCAATTGTGATAAAATTTTATTGCATATGCTACAACTAATAGATAGAAGTCAATAAAATATTTTATGCACGAAAAACTTATTCATCATTAGTTACTTTAAATTACCAAATTGAGTACCACCCACACATAAATATTATTGATGGTTTTTTTTTTTTTTTTAATTTGCCATTTCTTTTAACTAACTATGCAAATTTAGCTGATTTAGCATGTGTTTGGAGCATTAGTTCAAAACAATTGGTTTGAACTCAAACAGTGTAGAACTCATTGTTGCTACTACGGTGGAAAGCAAAATAAACTACAGTATAAAGCACTCACATACTACAATATTTTGAACTAGTTGGTTCAAATTACTTAGTTCAAAATACTTAGTAATTTAAGATGTTGATGGATTAATTTATCAAGGTCTCTATATTTACTTGGTTAGTTTGGTTAAATAAAGCTATTCAACTAATTACGTAAACTAGCAAGTATTAGATAGTTTAGTGGAGACCAAAAATCATAGGAATGTTAATGCAGGGAAACTAACAGAATGACATTATTTGTAATATAGTCTACTTACAATGCTTTCCTTCATCTAAAATTTCAGCAATGCGGCCGAAGGTGACGCATGGGAGACAGCATGTTAAGAGACCTATGATATATACCTCGTAAATTTGAAATAATTAATAGTAAGAAATAACAAGTAAATAAGAGTTTATAAATTTAATGAGAGAAAATTAAAAGTGAAGGAACTAATTACAAGTACAAAAATCTTTTCCACAATCACAAAGGCCAAATGACCATTGAGGCTTGGCTATCGCACGAAATATGTTCATTTCTTCGCTACTCTCTCTCTCCTTTTTGACCTTTTTTTTTTTTGGGAAGAAAATGAATGTGAAAAGTAAGTAGTGAATGCAAAAATGCATGCTGAGCCTTTAGAATATTTATGGTCCGAAAAGATCAAAATTTCCCCGACGAAATTGTCTTTGTGAAAATCGCTCACACGTAATGGACTTGGTGATAGTCAAGCAAAGCAAATTTTTTTATTCTATTTTTTTTATTATTTTATGAAATATATTGATGTTCTAGACTGAGAATTGCAGGCCAAGAACAAAACAAAAATCCCAACAAATTTTAGGAAAAAGACCATAACCGGCAGCAGCCGGCAATTTGAGGTTAGTTAACGGAAATAATTTAAATATTTTACCTCCAAAATGAATAAGAAAACAATTATATGATCCATCTTCCGTCCAATTCTTATTCTTCATTGTTGTCTCCTTTTAGAAATAAAAAACAACGTTTAAAAAAAACTTCTTGTTCTTTTAGAACGATAAAAATTTTTGTTCCTATTTTATAATTCCATTGAGTTTTATTATTCTCTCTCGTAATTTATTTTAAAAAATAATTCTGTTGAGTTTTCAACAATGATGTGTTTTTGGTTCATAATTAACCTTCATACCGTCATTTTTTGTTTCTATATTAATAGACACATAGATACTGTTAGGAGTTTTAATCCCATTTTTTGTACTGGCATTTTATTATAAAAAATGTGTTGATTTTGTGATGATCTTGGGATAATTGTTGAATATGTCAGGATTTCTTTTATTGAGTTTTCAGAATTATTTACGTTGATTGTGTTGGGTTTAGACTTTTAAGAACCAAAAACTATTTTATTTGGTTTTTTTTTTTTTTGGAAAGTTTGATAAATAGTATTGGGTACTTTCTTTTGATTGAAATTCTGCCAATAAAATTCAGATCAAATCTGAGCAAAAAGGAAAGTAATGACAAAGTTTACTTTCCTATTTTGTTTTTATAAGGTGTTTGAAAGAGTAGTTTAAATCATCAGTTTGAGTTTGCAAATTGTAGCATACGAGAGCTTACACTGTAGCTGTTTTTTGTAGCATGTGAGAGTTTTACAATGTTCAGAGTTCAAACTATGGGTTTGAACTACCCTTCTAAACATCCTTTTAGGCTTTAATTCCTAACCGTAGGAAACGTCCATTGTTTGCACAGTCAAAGGGTGGCGATGACTATCAACGCAACAAAGTCAAACTTTTTTGATTTGTTTCAAAGTGAAGAATTTGACAACTGGAATCCGAATTAAAGTTTGATCTCAAGGAGATCCGATCCTAAACTAAGAAGAAGAAATCTAACACTTCCTCAAGTTAGGCTTTGCTTATTTAAGAAATCATATATTGTGATTCACTTTCAAAGCTTCATCGAGAGAGAAAAATCATATCACTCCTTAGGCTTTTAGAATTAGCTCTCAGCTTTTACACTTGGCTCTCAACCTTGTTTTACCTTGGTGCATTTGTTCAATCCAGTGAAGATCCAAGGAGGCGCCCTTCGTAGATTACAACTCGAAATATGTTAGTTGGACAGAAGACGAGCATGAAGACTTGGAGCAAGATGAGGAGTTTAAAGGCAAGTCAAAGAAGGAGATATCGTAGGTTTGAAGTTAGTATAGATTCTTAGTTTTTTTATAATTTTAGTCCTAGTACTTATAATTCTACATTTATGGATTCCTTTATTTATCTGGTGTGATTAACACTTATATTTTTTTTTCAAGTGAGGCGTTTAGGCCATGTTAAATAAATATATTGTCATACTCTTTATTTTATGCCTATTTACTTTCATAGCGATTATTTTTAACTTATTGTTCTTATAGGGTATTGTTAATGTGTTCTGTGTACACAAAACATCATTTGTTTAGTCTGTCAGGTCTTACAAATACAAAAAGTGTATTCTTATTAAAACCGTCTAGGTTCCCTCCCACACAAGGGTAATTTCATATTTACACTCGAAAACATAAACGCATGATGCTCATGTGATCAAAATAAGTGAATATATATATATATATATATATATATATATATATATACATAGACGTTTGTCAAGTTGGTCACGGTTTTCGTAATTTTGGGGGTTCCTGATTTAAAAAAAAAAAAAAAAAAAGGCGGCGTTATTCAAAATTTTCTTGCTCAGATATGATTTAGTTCAGGTTTCCATTTCATCTGCGCAAACAACACCATCAAAGGTACTGGAGATATTGCACCACAGTTCCAAAAAAATAACTTCAATTGCAAGTCTTATTGAGCAATTTTGCTCGTAAGATTACAACTAGAAATCAGGGAAAAAAAAAAAAAAGGACACAAAAACATAAATCCAAACAAAAAGAAACATTACAAAATCAAAAGGGATTGAGTCATCGAGGGCAAGTAAAAAGATTTCTCTCTTTGTATTCATACGTACGACATAATCCAAAAGAACATTACAGCAAGTGAAATACACATTGTCGTTTCTTTAAAACAGAAAAAGTTCACACACCTTTACAAATCATAGGAGGATCATTTATGTATTAAAAATTTCACTGTCGTTGGAGCTTTCTAATAAATTTGAAGACAATAAAACCAAGCCAGTTTGGGCTTAGAATGCAAGAGTCTGGATCAGAAAACATAAATTAAATACAAATATTTGAATCAAACCAAGAACAACATTTCGTTTTTATACATAGCTAGGTTACCATGAGGTCCATGACACAACATTAGAGCACTGAATCTTTTAAGATAACAACCATCATACAAGAATGGCTCTCTCCAATCCTTCTAAGCATCATTTTATTGCACAACAAATCTTTTTTTTTTGCGACCAACAAGTTAATTTTATTACATTCCTAAATATTTTCACTCATCAAAAATAAATTTATATAGCATGTCAAATTAAAGAATTAATAGGAAAGAAAAGCTAGAGAGAAGAATACCCTGCATCATGTTCTTTCCTTTCAGCACACTATAAATAATCCTCATCTCCACAACAGAATTTGTAACTTGATGATATCTACACAAGAAGAGACATATAGGATCAAGAGTCACTTTAAAAAACCAGGCCAAACTAATGACAAATTTGACTGACTAAATGCAATCACAAGATATTTTAACAAAAATTCTGAGTCCAAATCAAGTTAATATCAAAACAGGGAAGTTTTACGTAAAAGCCATTTATTACTTTAACTGTATATCACCAATTTCTCTGTGAAGGAAGAGCAGAATATAGTGAAGTAATTTTTTTTTTCTTTTTTTACTGATATAGTAAAGTAACTCGAATGCTCAAAAGGTTACTAGCATCAGACAAATAGTTGTCAAGTCCAAGTAGTCAAATGAGTCATCCAAAAGGAATTACAACACATGATATATACTATTATGAACCCACCTCAATAAGGTCAGCAAGTAATCCTTGTTTAAAATTATGCAGACATAAAATTTTGATTGAAGCTGAAAAACAGATATCAAAACAGAGCGATGCATTCATACGTAATACATGCATGGATATGAATTAATCCAAAACCGGATCTTCTAGGAAATACAAAAATCATGAATGAATGCAAAACAACTTTCTTAAAAAGTGATGAGGAATTTACATTACTCTTTTAAGTTAGAGAGCACAAAGAAATAGATTTGGAAACATTTAAATTACCTTTGAACGAAAACCCTTGAAAATGCTGAAAATCTTCTTTCTAAATTCAAAATTCAACTTTGTCTCTCCTCTTCACTTTCAATTCTGTAAAACACCAATCGTGGGACAAAATAAAAACATAAAACATATATATTACTCTTTTATGAAAGTGGCCTGGGTGTACAACATTGTAAGATAACAATTGAAAGATGAAAATAACAATCTGTTTCCACATTCGTTGATGCATTTTAACAAACAATTCAGAGGCCTCCTCAATGTTTAACTTGTAAGTGCAAAGAGAAGTCAAAGCAAAGTACCACATGGATCATAGTAAGATGGAATTGGAGCTACTGAAGAGTCTTGATTCCTTCTTTCCTGTATACTAACCCAATTCCAATCCTTTTCACAATCAAATTGAACCTCTGATCTTTTTGAAAATTCCCTCGCCCTATTTCCTTTTTCCAAGCTACATATGTTAAATAGAATAATGCCTCTAGTGCATCACCATATTCCATTGGGATGTTGTCTCTCCAGCACCTGACAAAGACATGGTCTGAACTAATACCATTACTTCTGATTTTAACTTCTTCTTCCTCATTAGTGACCCAAGCTTCCCGGCAGATCTCCCAATCATGTGGATTTCGACATAAAGAAAGTTTGTGGATTTGACCAGAGTTTGTTTTAAGGAGTAAGTCCAAGCTAATCCATACACGATAGTCTCGGGAAGAATGGAAGCCTGCATGGATAAATGGAGAAACAAAACAAACAGGCAAAACCCAAGAAATTGGAATTAAGCCAATTTTTGGGAAGCTTCATACTTATCGACTTCCCCTCAGCTTGATGGCTGAACCACTTTGGAATTTCATTTCCCGGATAATAAACTCTAATATCAAAGTCATGTGGTCCTTGCTGCAGAAACATGAACTCCCAATTACTTCATTCCTCGAACATTTATTTAATGATAGTAATGTTGGAAAATAAGAGAATTAGAGTATACACATCTAATCAAGAAGAAGAAATTCACTCAATAATGATTCTTGGACAAAGAAAACTAAATTTTTATAAACATTGTTTGAATATAAACACTCTTCCTCACTACACTCGTACAACTCTTTGAAATGATGTTTTGCTTCTAGTTTTCCATGCTCCAACCAATGGAGGAACTAACTACTTCTTGCCTTCTCCAAAAAATCACCAACAACACTTACAATTACCAACAACAACAATTAACAACTACATACATCAACCACACCAACAATATACTAACCACACTAGTTAATTATAATTACCAACCACAACAATATACAACTCATTCATCAACCACACTAACAGCTTATTAAAATGGAGCAGTGTTGATTTCTAACAAGTCATAAAAAAGGAGATAATACGTGCGAACATACCATTGGTTCTTCAACTCTGTATAAGAAATCAGTTAACTCACTGCGTGCATTCCATTCTAATTTCCAACACTTGCTAAACCAAGATTGTCTAGGGAAAAAATCTCTTTTTTTGCTAGTCATGTGTTGTAGTGTGAATCCAGAGCTTGAACTTGATATTGTCTCTAGTGAAGTACATCCACTTGCGTTAAGCATGTTTATCGACAATGGAAGTTGTGGTAAAGACTGAAGCTCTGTGCAATTTTTGATGAGGAGTGTTTTCAACCGATGAAGGTGTCTGATGCTTGAAGGTAACTTCTGAAAATGGTTCCCTCCAAGATCTAATTCTTTTAACTGGGAAAAGCGGCCCAACCAGTCAGGAAATTCTACAATATTGCAGCCATATAGCGACAGATAATTTGAAGAGCACAAAGAAACAATCCTATCCTGGAGGTGTTCAGGTTTCAAATGACGGTCATGGCGGGACAAAAGTTTAAGACTACTTAGATTATAAATCCAGGTTGGAATAAACTCAAGTTTTTTACGCGAACTCATATCTTCACGACGAAGCCCAAATAACATTTTAATCATGAAAGAGCTATGTGACTCTTGGATCTCAGTTCCCTTTAAATTAGGAGACTCCTGTCAATTTTTTCAATCTTGAGCAACCCTCTAGACGGAGGTAGAAAAGAGACTCCAACATAAAAATGTTGGTTGGGAGACTCTCAAGCTTTTTGCAATCTTGAAGATCAAATTGTCTCAAATGATGGAGACCCTCAATTGATGATGAAGACACTTGCTTTATTGATGTGCCACTCGCATATAATTTTTTTATATTCCTCGGAAGAGGTGGAAGATCCTTGATATGCTGACAACCATGAAGCCTCAATTCCTCAAGATTGTCAAAATATGTGAATGGGGGCAATTCTTTTACTGTAGTCTCTGCTACATCTAAGTATGTTATATTCCCAGATATCTTTGGAAGATATTTAATCTTGGAGCAGCCACGAAGTGTAAGAGATCCAAAACGTCCTTGGAAGTTAAGTGGAGGAACTTCAACTAAACTTGTGCAGCCCTCCAAATCAACACTTTCTAGTTTTGGAGCCCAAGATAGATCATGGAACTTTGATCAATTGCTTCGAATAACCAAGATTGATACGCTTTAAGTTTGCAAGATTCTACAAGAAAAACAAAGTTATTTAGTAAATAACTTTTAACCAAAACATGTGTATAACTAAATAGGTATCATAAACATTCTATACATGATATTCAATTCATTAATTACTATTATAATGTACCTGTACGCCACTCCAAAGTTGCTTAAGTTCGCTACAAGGCATGTCTAGTTCAACGAGATTTTTCCCCTTAAAATTTGATGGCAAAGATTTTGATGGGTAGTTATACCAGCAGAGATATCTTAGGGAATGAGGGAGAAACTGTAGAGGCTGAGAAAGGTGTACTTTGAAATTAGTATGACTGGAAAAAATTGAAACATAAATCTTGAGCAGCCTCATATTACACATCTGATAGAAGACCATAGGCTTCAAGTGCAGATCATCATCCATCTTAGACATGTCAAAATGTATTCCTTCGATTTCTTTAGTCCCCTAGAAAATTGAAACAAATAATGAACTGAGCATATGATACGAAAAAAAAGGTTATTAAAAATAATTATGTATATATAGAGAGAGATATATTGTTTTAGCTGTTATTGTTGCAAGCATACTTTGTTTTTGTCTAAGACATCATAAACATCTCGAGGCATCCATAACCGACTCCGCTTTCCAAGATCTTTGATAGATTGTTCACGAACAATTTCCCAACCCATCTCTTGTATCAAATCATGCATCCAAACACAGTCACCACCTATAATGGTTACGAGAGACTTGTTTATAAGATCTTCAATCCCTGATCTTGCAAATAAGTCACAATCATCTAATATGCTCTCCACAAAATCTCTTCTCTCCCCTTTAAAAAAACATGCAATGTCAAGGAGAATATCTTGCTGTTTATCTTCAAGCCCATCATAACTTATTTTCAACACCTTTTGAATTTCTCGATTAGGAATTATTTTCAGCCGACTCCATGCACTTTCCCAATACTGTATGGTTTGGGAATGAAGGGAGGAACCTAGAACTTTAAGAGCAAGTGGATTGCCTCCAGTAAAATTTACTATTTTTTCTGACAGCTTAATGTAACGTGGTTTGGTAGGCTTCGTTTTAAAGGCGTTCAAACAAAAGAGCTTAAATGCTTCCGTTGGAGTCCAAAGCTTTAACTTTGTATATTATATCAGCAACTTTCCTAAGAATTTGTGCATCTCTTGTCGTTATAATGATTTTACTTCTTGGGCCAAACCAACTTCCATCTCCAAACAAACGCTCCACCGTCATTATATCATCAATATCATCAAAAATAATGAGCACCTTTTTATTATGTAGCCTGTTTTTCACAAAGATGTTGACTGTTTCCAGATTTTCATCCTTCAATAACTTTGAAAAAAGTTTCGTTTCTAAATGAGGCAGTCCATGTTTCTGTGAATTTTCTCTAACATTTTCAAGAAAGCAACAACTTTCAAATTGATAAGAGAACCGATCGAAAATGGCACGGGCAAGAGTAGTCTTGCCGAGACCACCAACCCCCCAAAGGCCAATGACACGAGGATTTGGTGATCCAAAGCATAACAATGATTCAATTTCCTTAACACGTACATCTATGCCAACAAAATCCTTAGCATCCAGAACAACTTGTGGCAACCAATTTAATTTTCTCAATACATCTTCCACAATCTTCTCAATTAACTTTGAATCATACCTAGCATAAATAGAAGAAAAATAAAATAATTTGAAAGAAACAGAAACAAAGCAAAATCAAGACAAGTGAAAAAAAATAATTAAATAATACTTTTAAAAAAAAAAAAAATCAGAGTTACTTTTTTATGAATTGAGGAAGTAATAATTTCTCACTCATCTAGTGTATTCATTCTTAAATATTTCTTAAGAAAGCTTACGAACTGTTACATATTCATAACATATACAAATCATACAAACACACAGAGCAACACATATATACACGAAACCCAAGCTAGTGATAGTTTAGTGATATCTAGCAGCATCTCTCCATCTAGTAGAAGTTATAATAGTTAAGACTTTTTTTTTTTTTTTTCGTTTTCACATTCTAGAACCCAAATAATCACACATCATTTTGTGGTCCAGTTAAAATAAAATAACTTGGTGCCTTCCTCTTAGTATGGATCTTATAGACAAGGCATGATAAAACAGTATAGTTAATTATTTTAATTAGCCAAAAAAAGTATCACTCACTCATATTCTTGTGAATGAAAACCAGATAGATTAGCTGCTGCAGTCAGAGCATCCCTCCACTCCTTCACTTTGTTTTTATCATTCTCCAAACGTTCTTCATGTTCAACAAAAGCATCAACAAAACTCCCCTTCTGTTTTCTAATATCCGATGGATCGATGCCATAAAAGATAGGTAAAACAATCTGACCTCTTTCTTCTTTGCATTTGAGTATGTGCACCAACTCATCCAAGCACCATCTTGAAGAAGCGTACTCTTTCGAGAAGACGACCTAAAGAAATCATTGACTCCTCAATTGCCCGTCAAAAGTGCAGGGGAAATTTCATCTCCTCTCTCGAGATTCTCCGCATCTCTGTAGGTTCGGATATGTTTCCGGCATAACGCATCGTAAAGATGGCTAGTAAAGTTCTTACGAGTGTCACCTCTGAAACTAATGAAGACTTCATTCTTGATCTTGACCGAAGAAGAAGAAGAAGAAGCAACAATAGCCATATCTTTGAGGGGGAAGAGAATGAGAAGAAGGGTTGTAAAAGATAGATCAATGCCTAAAAGTGGAATTACTGCACGACCTAGTGGTCAAGCAATTTCCTGGAAATGTATTGTGTAAAGGAAATGCTGTGGAAGATAGACAGAGGAAGAAAATCAATAGAGGAGAAGTCAATGACTATGTCCAGTGGGTGTATGTGTGATGTTCTACCAAAAAAAAGATTCAACCAAATTGACTAGCATTTCTATAATAAAAAAAATGTTTGACCGGTACTAAAGGGCCAGAGGCCCCAGCTATTGCCATAAAACCACTGAGTCTGTCCCTTTCGTTTCTGGACTCTAGCCTGCACTTTCGTTCTGGGGATGGCGACGGTGCAAGCAGGAGACAAAGGTGGGAGCAGAGACGGGAAGCTTCTAGCACGCCGAGACGCTGCGATGACGGCTGTGGATCGAGAGCGGTACGGTGGGTGATAGGCAGATGGACGGCATAGGAGGGAGGGTGGAGTGGTGGTGGCGGTGGTGGGGCCGGCGTGGTTCTTCCGGGGCTGTTTGGGTGATTAGAATGTCTTTAAAGCTCGTTTGTTTTATAGTTTGAATCACAGTTTAAATTATTTTACTATAGTATTTTTTTCATAAAAATTTAAATTTTTATTTAAATATTTTATCTAAATACTCAAACAAAATAGACTTTTAATTTTTTAAACAAATAGTTAGGATTTGATTTTTAGTTGGGAGATTAAAAACGATGCTTTTGTTATTTTAAACAAAAATTTGAGTGTTAAAATCAAAAGTTGTGAATGTAATAAGTATCGGTTTAGGATGTGCCTATGCTATTTTGGAAAAACAAGATTGTCAATGTAATTTATTTTTAATTATCATTTAAATTTACAAAGCCTGCAAACTTAAATTTTTGGTCTAATTTTTTATTTATCAAATAAACTTTTGACACATCATTGTCATTGAATACCACTAAAACAAGTGAATGGATAAAAGCCTTACAAAGTTATATCCTTCTTGTTGGTAAAACAAAAAACTTTATGCATTTTTTTTTTTTTTATCTTTAACTTGATTCTTCTGTTTGGCACTCAATAATAGGATGGAGGAAGATGATAGCTTTTATTAGGGCCGATAATTGAGATACGACACGATGATACGGTACGAAAACCACACGAAATAAACAGGTTTAGACCTTACGTTTATTAATTGTGACATAAATGGGTTGACACGAATAATACAAAAATAAACGGGTTGGATTCATACTTAACACGCTAAACATGTCTTAACACGTTTAATTAAACGGGCAGTAAACGTATTAACACGGTACGACACGATCCGCCCATTTATAATATATTTAAACTTAAAAATAAAAATATTTGAAATATTTATTGTAGGTTAGTATTAATTAGACATTGTGTTTTTGTTAATTTTCTTTATTGGTTTTTAAAAAAATTTAATTTATTATTATTATTATTATTTTAATTTTTAGTTAATTGGGTCATAAACGTGTCATATGCGTGTTGTTATCATGTTTAATAATCTTGTTAATTGTGTCGTGTTATGTTACGCGTGTTATAGGCGTGTCGTGTTCGTGTTTGCATTTCTGGCACGTTTATTAATCGTGTCGTGTTCGTGTTCGGGTTAAACGTGTCCTACTGTAAACGTACCGCCACGAACACAATTATTGCCACCTCTAGCTTTTATGGGCCTTTTATTCACTCCACCACAGACGATCGCTTCAACACCTACCAACAATATGACTATGCCTCTAACTCTCAACTCAATGACGACGATCTTGATCAGATATACCGTCTGTCTTATTATCTCCCAAACTTGTCCCATGTCACAAGACATCCAACCCAAAAAAAAAAAAAAAGAAAGAAAAAAAAAGAATGGCAGCTTAGATGACATAAAAATCTTCCAACTTTTATAACAAAAAAAGTTACTTCATCTGTAGAATTTTGTGTGTAATGTGCTAGATTTTTGTATAAGTCAGGAACATGTTAGATTACAAATTTATATTAAAATTAAGGAAGGAAGGAAGGAAGGAAACATTTACTGTATTCATCCTTCATGTCTCGTATGATGCTATTTGGTGTGTGTATAGTCATTCTAGGACTTTTGTACTTCTTTTCTATGCAGTCACTAATAATTTGGCTGCTAGATTGTCTGTGGTCTGATTGTAGCAGATCTAGAGAGCAAGTGTGCATGTTGTTGTAAACCACCACTTGAAACATGTCGGTCTCGTTATATTTTGAAGCCCAAGGCCACCATTTGCATCTGTCATCTACGCAAGCCATTGTAATTCTCGATTTGTCTGACTTTTTGACTTTGCATTAGTGCTTGTCCTTCAATGCACTCAATGCAATGCATTTCCTCAAAGCCTCTTTGTTTTAAAGAGTTGGTTGACATAAAAGCTGTCGCACTCTATTTTGTCTGTTACCGGTGCAATTTCAATTGTTTCTTCCATAATCTGCTTCATCTTTTTCTTCTTCCTTTTAGAGGTAATCTTCTTTTTAACTTCTACATTTGTAGATTGTTTGACATCTTGCTTCCATGTTGCTCCACTAATTTCTATTGGTGACTATTCTTCTCCTTGGAGTATGACTTGTAACTCTATATTTTGCACCATTTTTGATTTTCTTGTTAGTGAAATCTTATTCCTGCCCTCATTTAAAGATATGATTGGCATTGTATCGATAGTCACACGTAATGGGAAGCCCGTGACATCCTTCTTTTTTAAGTGCAAAATAAGACCACACATCCATTTCTTCTTTTTTTTTTTTTTGTGGAATTCTTGGTCGTCCTTCAGTCATTTGGTAGTCCATCTTGATTTCCTCATCCTCGATATTGAACCTCGAATGATTTTAACCATATCAAAAAATTCGTTGTATCTAGTGTCCATAGGAACTAGTATTCTAGTTGTTTTGTAGTTGACATAGATGTTTCTCTTGTTTCACATTCTATCATAATTAATGAAAATGTTTAGGCTTTCCATCTGCTTAAAATAACAAAGAAAGAAAAGGAATTACATTCAATATACATCATTCAAAATGATAATCTGACTGATTCTAAACAAGATTCCAAACAAGAAGCTATCAAATTTACAACTGTTATAAAAAAAAGTCCATTGTAACCTGTTCCATTGCAACTGTCATGAGAAAAAGTTCATTATATCCAAAAACAAAACAAGAAACACACATATGTCAATATTTTTAAGTAACTTTTCAGGTTCCATTATTAAACCTATCTTTATTTATTTATTTGTAATATGACAAGTTCCAAAGCCAAACCTACCTAAATACACATAGTTTTATTGTATTTCTTTGGAGCCTTTCAGGTTCCACAACTGAAGCACATTCACATAATGTCTTTTCTTTTGGACCTTTTAGGTTCCATGAATAAATTTCACATATATAATTGAATTACTCTTGTAACTTATCACGTTTCACAACTGAACTACGCATAAATAACTCATTTTCTTTGTAATTATGCAATTTCCATTTTTAAAACACCCACATATGATTGTTTTCATTTGAAATCTTGCAGGTTCCATAATAAATTATGCACAAATAACAGATTTTTTTAATCTAGTTCTAGAATTGTTCATGCAATGCGTCAATTCGAAATTCATTTGACGAATTCTACAATTGAAACATGGTTTTCAAATGGGAAACAAAAAATTTCAGAAATGAAGTAAGCTCGATTAGATTGGGACCTGTTGCTGCCGTTCTGATGTCTTCATCCTCCTTGCCAGTGAGAACGAAAACTAAAGGAAACTATGGAGATTGGGACTAAAGGAAACTATGGAGATCGAAACTATTGACGATTGTTGGAAATCAATGGAGATTGGAACTAAGCTCCATTTTTTTGGAACCCGATGTTGTCGGAATTACAGTTCTATTTTTGAAGTCCGGTCTCGGCTACCGTCACCGTCGAAGTTGGAGTCGTTGAAGTCACACTACGTATTTTGATTTGGTTGTCGTCGGTGTTGCTCGTCATCGCATGGTTTTTGGAGTTGAGGTTGTGAGCTGCGGTGAATAAGTGAGCTACGAAACAAACGAGTTCTAGAAATAAATGGCCATTTATTAAAGGGTATTTTTGTCCTTCAATAAATGACAGTTTTTAATAAATGACAGTTTTTATAAGTTCTATTTTCGAGGACATTTTTAATAAGTTGGAGTATTTGAGCGGCAATTATGTTTTTTTTTTCTCTATGTATTAAATAGAAGCACAGACCCGTACATAATTTTTTAATTATATTTTTTAGATATAAAGATGTAGTTTTCTTTTAAAGTTGAATGAGAATAGGCTAGGAAACTAAGTGGAATATGATTTATTTGAAAATATAATCAATATATTAAAATAAATAAAAATAGTAATTTAAATGCAAGTTTTATAAGGTATTTAAGACATTGGTTGAAACAAATTTTGGTTCAAAACATTGTAATATGTGAGAGTTTTATATTACAATTTATTTTTGCTTTATAATATAGCATTTTGTTTTACTTGTAGCATGTGAAAGCTTCACAGTATTCATGGTTGAAATTATTGGTTTCAACTTATTTTGCCAAACACCCCATTTAATCAAAACATGTATTTTGGTTAAGCCTCTGTTTGGCGTTGGTTACAACCAACAAACGGTGTAAAGCTTTTAGCAGTTAAATAAAAAAGCAAAAAGTTGCTACAGTATAAAGCTATCACATGTTAAAGTTTTTAAACCAATATTTTTAATTCTAAGTGCTCTACCAAACACCTTATAAATGTGTAAGAGAAATAAAATGTGAGCGCTTGTTGACGGATAAGGTATATATATGTATCTCTACAAAAATAGTTAATATAAAATTATATAGGAAATTAATTTAGATCTATTATGAGAAAATAGAAATTGAAACGCCACATAAAAAAAATATTTAGGGATAAAGAAACAGCTTCAATAGGGTTAACTTGAAGGAATGACAATTATAAGAGAAATAGTAGCTGATAGTGTCACTAAAGAAAAATATATAAGGAAATTTTCGAGAAAGAAAAGGTTAGATAAAAATAGGAATGAAATTTATAGATCATGATTGACAAAATAATATTTTAAAAGATGTAGAGAGATAAAAAATAAGAATAAGGGAGAAAAAAGTTTTTCAATGATACATTATTAAAAAATAAATGAAGTGAATATATAGATATATATATAAAAGATACAAAGGGAAAATAGCAAAAAAAAACACAAATATGAGAAAGAAAAAACGAAAAACTAAAGATGCAAATTAAAAAGAAGGAAGGACAAAAAAATAAAAAGAAGAAAAAATAAAAGAAAAGGAATAAAAAGGAAAAAATAAAAGAAAAGGAAAAGAAAAAAAGGATAGGAAAGGAAAGAAAAAACCAAAAAAAAGAAAAAAAAAAAGGGGGAATGTCCCCGATTCATTTCACGCTTCAACACAAAATGAATACAAAGATGAGAAGACAAAATGGAGTGAAGATGCAAATTAAAAAAAAAAAAAAAAAAAAGGAAAACAAAGAGAATAAAAAGAAAGGAATGGAAAATAAAATAAAAAATACAAAAAGTATCTAAAAGAAATAAAAAAAGAAGAAAATTAGAGTCCCACCGTAGAATTCCCTTTAAAAATAACACTGTCCTAATATTCATATACAATTCTCTAGTAAATGACATGATTTGGATATGATTGATTGTAACTTTGTACGCTACAAAGCTTGTATATGCTATACTCTAAAGTAAAAATATATTACAGTATAAAATTCTCGTATTTACATTTGAGTTGAAACTATGAGTTGCTCGCATTTGCCAACTACTCTAGCTATTTAATCCATTATATAAATTAACACAGCCTTTACTGCTTCGAACTCAAATCCTCTTTCTAAACTTTCTGTCCGATTGTTGTTCATCGAAAGAAATATATTGGGTGTTTACTACTCTGATTTAATGGGCGCTTATTGAGTGAAAAAAAAAAAAAAAAAAACTCGGTCATTTTGTAAATACAGGATCAAAACCGCTCACTCTCTTCCCTCTAGGTTTCTCCCTCTAAAAACCATAAGTGAATATTGTTCTTTTTTACCATAAACACCCGGTTCAATAAAATTAGAAATCACGATTCCTTTTAATTTCTTTACCACTTTCTTCAAGCATGTGCTATTTCACAACAGCAATGATATTTCATGATTTCCATTTCCGCATTTTAGGGCCTTCCCCTAACAAATATGGCTACCACCATTAACATAACCTTTAGATGCTCAGAACATACAATAGCATTTGAAATCTACAATCTCCTGGATTTTAATTGTGATTCAATAGGCCAATTAAAAGTTTAAAATCCCACATTTATACTAAAAAGAAAGCAAGTTCCAGATGTAAAGTCTAAGATACAAATAAAAGTCTTGACTTGAAGTTGTCAAAGCTGGAGAAGTTGGAGCTGCCACCATCGTCAATGACTGCTAACCGTTTGTCTTCTTTCCGCATCCTTAGAACTTATTCATTCTAAATAATAACATTTTGGTTTCTGATTTGCAGAGGCCAAAAGATGAGAGAGTAGTGGATGGTTCCAAGGGAGAGAGTGAGAGAAGATGAGAATGCTAATCTAAACGCGTTGCAAGTTTGCAACTTTTAAAGGGGAGAGATTTATAAAACTCCGTTATCCTCCTCAACTTTGAACATTATTTAGGTCCCTAGTACTTGAATAACCAAAGTTAATTATAGTAAGTTTTGGAGCATAACATGCATATAACGCTCTAGAATTGGATTTTTACCTAGTTCTGAGCTAATTTCAAGGCTAGAAAATTACTCTCAAACTCAGATGGTGCATTTGGTAGGACAGGTGTTGAATGTTGGATCTCTGCAGCCACAGAATTTGGTAAAGCCTCCATATTGTTGCATAAGCATTCTGTGCAGCTTATAGGACAGCTTCCCTTAATAAATGAAGGTCAACTTTTATCTATGTATTTATTGCAATAACAATAGGAGCAATTAAATAAAGGGTGATTGGCACTGTTTATCCA
Source organism: Artocarpus heterophyllus (assembly GCA_025403435.1). Taxonomy (NCBI): domain Eukaryota; kingdom Viridiplantae; phylum Streptophyta; class Magnoliopsida; order Rosales; family Moraceae; genus Artocarpus; species Artocarpus heterophyllus. The sequence continues at coordinate 10,034,815 of CM046341.1, forward strand.
TGAACTATATGCACTGTGGCAATTTAGTCTTGGAATTTTTAATTTAGTTTTTGTTTTTGGCAATTAAATAGTTTTTGTTTTTGTTTTCTGGCAGTTTTATTGTCAAGGACCAAAACCAATATCCTTTCTACCATTCCAATTTTCAATCTCTCTCATATTTTTTTCCATCTTTTTTCTTTCCTTCCTACAAAACGGAAGATTAATATTCATCCTTCATCATGGTGAAATACATTAGCTGCGGAAAACGGGCATAATTTTTGCATTACTCCTTTATGTGAGATTTGGTATTTTCTATTTATGTGTGTAATTTTCAGTCTTTATGTATAAAGTGCTTTTAATATGATAGAAGTAGCTTTATTATTCACGTATTGTGCTTAAAAGCTTGAAGACGTATTCAAAATTTTCTCTCTCATATGATTGAGTCCAGGTTTACATTTTACCTTCACAAATAGCACCATCAAAGGTATGGAGACACTTCACAACAGTTCCGGGAAAAGAACAACAATTGTAAGCCTTACTGAGCAATTTCACTTGTAAATTACATCTAGAAATCAGAAAAAGAATGCACATAAAACTATAAATCCAAACAGACAGAAACAATTCATCAAAAGGGATCGAGTCATCGAGGCAAGTAAAATCAGATTTTTTTTTTCTTAGTATTCGAAAGTACGAGATAATCCAAAAGAACATATAGCAAGTGAAATACACACTGTTGCATCTTCAAAATAAAAAAAGTTCACACACCTTTACAATCACAGGATCATTTACACGTTAAAAATTTCATATTGTTTGAGCTTTCTAATAAATTTGAACACAACAAAGCCAACTAGTCTGGGCATGGAATATTTAAATCAAACCAGGAACAACATTTCATTTTTATCCTAGCTTGAATGCCATGACACAATATTAGAGCACTGAATCTTCTGAGATAACAATTTTCATACAACAATGACTGATCTCTCCAATCCTTCTAAGCATCATTTTATAGCACAACAAATCCTTTCCTGTGACCAACAAGTTAATTTTATTACATTCTTAATAATTCCCAAAAGAATTTATATAGCATATCAAATTAATGAATTAATAGGAAAGAAAGCCGGAGAATAGAAGACCTTGAATCTTCTTCTTTCCTTTCAGCACACTGTAAATAATCCCCATCTCCACAACAGAATTTGTAACTTGACGACATCTACATATGAAGAGACAAATAAGATCAAGAGTCACTTTTAAGAAACCAGGACGAACTAATGACAAATTTGACTTGCTAAATGTGATCGGGAAATGTCAACAAAAATTCCGAGTCGAAATCAAGTTAATATCGAAATAGGGAGTTATTTTTTTGTTATTCAGTTGAACTGAAGTAATTGTCAAAAATCCAAGTACCTAAAAGTAGAACTATATATTCAATGGTTGACAGAAATCTCTCCGTTTAGAACAAAGATCTCTCATACATGCTTCAACAAGTAATGCCGATTGGGACTACTAACATCCATCGTTATTCCAATTGACCGAGAAAAGTAAGAAGAACCAACTCATTTTGTAACTTTTCAGCAAAAGAGAGAGAGAGAGAGGGGGGCGGGGTGGGGTGGGGGGTATTGTGGGCGGCGGGTGGTCAACCATAAACTTTACTTGAGTCTTGAGACTGTTCCCAACGTGTCTAAATTTTTGGGAATTCTTGAGACAAGGTACGCCTTTCTCTTTTTCTCTCTCTTTTAAAATATAGAAGGAAACTTAATAAAATACTGAAATAGAAAAGTTATAATGAACTCAAAGACATAAAAGACAACTTCACTAGTTATATGTTTCTACTTCCTTCTATTACTTTGTTGTTGCTAGTGGAAATATTATTAGCAAAAGTAACGAAGCACAAACACCCAAAAACTGGAAATATTGTGCCAATATAAAAAAGAAAACACGCACGGAAAAAGAAACCAAATTTATGTAAGAACCATTTGTTACTTTAATGCATATCACCAATTTCCCAGTGAAGGAAGGGCAGAATGCTCAAAGGGTCACTACTATCAGACAAATAGTTGATTATTCCAAGTAGACAAAAGAAACGTCCATACGAGTCATTCAAAAGCATTACGACACATGATAGATATAGTTATGAACCCTCCTGAATAAGGCCAGCAAGTAATTCTTGGTTAAAATCATGCAAACATAAAATTTTGATTAAGCTGAAAAACAGAACCGATCAAAACATGGCAGTACATTCATAGGCAATACATACATGCACGGATATGAATGAATACAAAACAGGATCTTCATCTTCTAGGCAATACAGAAATCATGAATGAAAACAAAAGGACTTTCTTAAAAAGCGATTCCAAATCAAGCAGGAAACTCATGCACAATATGAAATTAAATGAGGAATTAATGTTACTCTTTTTAAGTCAGAGAGCACAAAGAGATAGACTTGGTTAACATTAAAATTACCTTTGAACGAAATCATTGAAAATGCTGAAAATCTTCCCTCTAAATTCAGAATTCAACTTTGCCTTTTCACTTTCGATTCTGTAAAACACCAAAGGTGGAACAGATAAAAGCATAAAAACGTGTATATTGCACTTTTATGAAAGTGGTCTAGGTGTACAACATTGTAAAATAATAATTGAAAGATAACAAATGATAATCTGTTTCTGATGCATTTTAACAAACAAATCAGAGGCATCTTCAGTACCCAACTTTAAGTCCAATGGAAAAAGTCTTTTTAATCAATGAAAAGTCAGAGCAAAGTACCAGATTGATAATAGTAGAGGGAATTGGAGCTACTGAAGACTTGAGATTCCTTCTTTCCTGTATACAAACTCAACTCCAATCTTTTTCACAATCAAATTGAAGCTCTGATTTACTTCAAAATTCGTTCGCCTTATTTCCTGCTTGAAATGGAATGATGCCTCTATTGCATCATCATAGTCCTCAACACCTGACGCCTCTTTTTCTTTTTTCCTTAGGACATGGTCTTTCCAACACGAGATGAAGACATGGTCCAAACTAATACCATTACTTGCCATTTTAGCTTCTTCAAGATCGATAATCCATGGCAGTTGATGCGTACTTAAATGGAGTGTGTGGATTCGACCAGACGAGGTTTTAAGATGTAAAACCAAGTTAAAAGCAACAAAGTGGCCTTTGAAAGAATGGAATGCAAAGATGGATGGAGAAACAAAGCAAAAGGAAAAACCCAAGAAATTGGAATTAAGCCAATTTTTGGGAAGCTTCATACTTATCGACTTGATCCCCTCAGCTTGATGGCTGAACCACTTTGGAATTTCATGTCCCGGATAACAAATTCTAATATCATAATCCTGTGTTCTTATCTGCATCAATATGAATTAGAATTTATTGTCAATTACTTCACTCATCAAACATTTATTTAATGATGATAATTAAAAAAAAAAGAGAGATTATAAGTGCATACATACCATTGGTTCTTCAACTCCGTATAAGAAATCAGTAAACTCACTACGTGCATTCCGTTCTAATTTCCAGCACTTTCCAAACAAAAATTCTAAACCGTAAACACCATGTTCTTTGCTAAGCAGGTGTCGTAGTGCGAATCCAGAGCTTGAACTTGATATTGTCTCTAGTGAAGTACATCCGTTTGCATTAAGCTTGCGTATCGACAATGGAAGTTGTGGTAAAGACCGAAGCTTCTTGCAATTTTCAATGAGGAGTAAAGCTAGCCCATGAAGTTGTCTGATGCTTGAAGGTATTTTCTCAAAATGGTTCCCTCCAAGATCTAATATGTATAACCAAGAAAAGTGACCCAACCACTCAGGAATTTCTACAATATTGCAGCCATATAGATTTAGGAAATTTATAGAGCGATCACTAAATATTCTGATTTGGAGATGTTCAGGTTTCAAACAATGGTTGTGTCGGGACAAAAGTTTAAGACTGCTTAAATTATATACTCAATTTGGCATAAAATCAAGTTTTTTACGCCAACTCATATCTTCATGACGAAGCCCAAATAACTTTTTAATCATAAAAGAGCTACGCGACTCTTGGATCTCCGTTCCCTTTAAATTAAAAGGAGTCTTTGTCAAGTTTTTCAATCTTGAGCAACCTCGTAGGCGAAGGTCAAAAAGAGACTTCAACTTAAAGATGTTGGTTGGGAGGCTTTCGAGGTTTTTGCATTTCTGAAGATGAAATTCTCTTAAATGATGGAGACCCTCAATTGATGCTGAAGTGACTTGCTTTATTGATGTGCCACTCACATTTAATCTTTTTATATTCCATGGAAGGGCTGGAAGATTCTCAACATGTTGACAACCTTGGAGACTTATTTCCCCAAGATTTTCAAAATACGAGAATGACGAGGGCAATTCTTTCATCATAGTCTCTGCTATGTCTAAGTATGTTAGATTCCCAGAGATCTTTGGAAGATATTTAATTTTGAAGCAGCCGCGAAGTGTAAGAGATCCAAAGCGTCCTTGGAAATTAAGCGGGGGAACTTCAATTAAACTTGTGCAGCCCTCAAGATTAACACTCTCTAGTTTTGGAGCCCGAGATAGATCTGGAACTTTGGTTAGTTGCTTTGAATAACCAAGATTGATGGACTTTAAATTTGCAAGATTCTACAAGAAAAACAAAGTAATTTTGTAAGAATTTTTATTTTTTACCAGAAAATGTATATAACTAAATCGGTCATCATAAACATTCTACAATCATATTAGATTCATTAGTTAATATTACAACATACCTGCACACCACTCCAAAGTTGTTTAAGCTCACTGCAGGGCATGTCCAATTCAACAAGATATTTCCCCTTAAAATCTGGTGGCAAAGATTTTGATGGGTAGTTATACCAACATAGATATCTTAGGGAATGAGGGAGAAGCTGCAGAGGTCGAGAAAGGTGTACTTTGAATTTGTTATGATAGGAGAATTTTGAAACATAAATCTTGAGCAATCTCATATTATACATCTCATTGAAGACCGTAGGTTTCAAGTGTAGATCATCATTCACCTTAGATATGTCAAAGAATATTCCTTCGATTTCTTTAGTTCCCTAGAAAATTGAAACAAATAATAAATGAGCATATGAAACATGAAAAAGTAAGTCCAAAAATAATTAAACATATAAATAATGAGAGATATATTATTTTAGCTACTATACCTACTTCGTTTTTATGTAAGACATCATAGACATCTTGAGGAATCCATAACCGACTCCGTTTTCCAAGATTTTTAATAGATTGTTCACGTACAATTTCCCAACCCATCTCTTGTATCAAATCATGCATCCAAACTCTGTCACCATCTATAATGGTTACAAGGGACTTGTCTATGAGATCTTCAATCCCTGATCTTGCAAACAAATCACAATCATCTAGTATGCTCTCTATAAAATCTCTTCTGTCCCCTTTGAAAAAACATGCAATGTCAAGGAGAATATCTTGCTGCTTATCTTCTAGCCCATCATAGCTTATTTTTAACACCTTTTGAATTTTTGGATTGGGAAATATTTTCAGTTTACTCCATGCACTTTCCCAATACTCTATAGTTTTTGAATGAAGGGAGCAACCTAGAACTTTGAGAGCTAGTGGATTGCCTCGAGTAAAATTCACTATTTCTTTTGACAGCTGAATGTAACGTGGTGCGGCAGGCTTCGTTTTAAAGGCATTCAAATAAAAGAGTTCAAGTGCTTTCTTGGAATCTAATGCTTTAACTTCGTATATTTCATCAGCAACTTTTCTAAGAATTTGTGCATCTCTTGTTGTTATAATTATTTTACTTCCTGGGCCAAACCAACTGCCATCTCCAAACAAACGCTCCAGCTGCATTATATCGTCAATATCATCATAGATAATAAGCACCATTTTATTATGTAGCCTATTTTTCACAAAGTTGTTGACTGTTTCTAGATTTCCATCCTTCAATAACTTCGAAAAAAGTTTGGTTTCTAGATGAGGCAGTCCATGTTTCTCTGAATCTTCCCTAACATTTTCAAGAAAGCAGCAACTTTCAAATTGAAAAAAGAACCGTTCAAAAAGGGCACGGGCAAGAGCAGTCTTGCCAATTCCACCAATCCCCCAAACGCCAATGACACGAGGATTTGGTGATCCGAAGCACAACAATGATTCAATTTCCCTTACACGTACATCTATTCCAACAAAACCCTTAGCATCCAGAACAACCTGTGGCAACCGATTTAATTTCCTCAATACATCTTCCACAATCTTCTCAATTAACTTTGATTCATACCTAGCATAAATAGAGGAGATATAAATCAATATGATAGAACCCGAATGAAGTTAACAAATCAAAATCAGACAAGAAAAAAGTTAATAAATATTTAACTTTTTTTCTTTTTCCAGAAAATCAGATTTGTTCTTCATATTAGGGATTTTAATTTTTTTTATCTGAGATTGAGATTATATTCTTGGTAATGCTCTTTGCATAATTTAATCTTAGAAATAACAAAAAATTTTATGAAATGATCATGAAGTAATAAAAATTTTATGAAGTGCAAGGGCATACCAAAAGTGCCAAGATTCAACACGAAACAAATCTAGTGGGATACCAAGTTACCAACACACATCGTTGATAATCATCTCAAATGGGTATGATACATAAACAAAATAAGAAGGTTAGGAGACCTTCTTTCTTATTAAAAAAGAAATAATAAACCATGACAAAAGCAACAATCATCTTTCTCACAAACAAAATACACAACCGTAATCCAAAGAGCACCCCCGTTACCACCACCACCACCACCATCGAAGCATCTCTCCCAGCGAGTTCGTACAGATACAAATATTCTTTTAAGAAAACTTACGAATTTGTACATATTCATAACACATACAAATGTCATACACACAACCACGCATATGTACACGAAACCACCCAAGCTAGTGATAGTTAAATAGATAAACAAATTGTATACAATAAAGCAATATGTAGCAGCATGTATATCTCCGTCGAGTGAAAATTGCTAATTAAGACGTGTCATTTTTTTCCTTCTCACATTCTAGATCTCAAAATAATTAGACATGACTTCGTGATTTGCTTCAGAGAGAGATCAACCCCCTAAAATAAAATAACTAGTGATAAGGCATGATAAAATATTATAGTCATTTCAATTAACCAAAAAAAATAATAATAATAAGCTGTGACTCACTCATATTCTTGTGAATGAAAACCAGATAGATTAGCTGCAGCAGTCAGGGCATCCCTCCACTCTTTTAATTTGTTTTTGTCATTCTCAAGACGTTGTTCATGTTCAACAAAAGCATCACCATAGCCTCCCCCTCTGTTTCCTAATATCCGACGGATCGATGCCATAAAAGATAGGTAAGACAATCTGACCTCTTTCTTCCTTGCATTTCAGTATGTGCACTAACTCATCCAAGCACCATCTTGAAGAAGCGTACTCTTTCGAGAAGACGACTAATGAAATCATTGACTCCTCAATTGCCCTCAAAAGTGCAGGAGAGATTTCATCTCCTCTCTCGAGATTCTCAGCATCTATGTAGGTCTGGATATGTTTCCGGCATAACGCACCGTAAAGATGACTAGTAAAGTTTTTACGAGTGTCACCTCTGAAACTAATGAAGACTTCATTCTTGATCATGACCGAAGAAGATGAAGAAGAAGAAGAAGAAGAAGAAGAAGAAGGAGCAACAACAATTGCCATATTATCTTTGGGGAAAAGAATGAGAAAAAAGGAGTTTCTTAGTTCTGTTGTAAAAGTAGAAAGAGACGACCAAGTGGTTAAGCAATTTCCCGGGAAATGCTTTGGAGGATAGAAAGAAGAATAGGGAGATAAGACCTGACAAGCCAATGACTTTTGCTGTATGTTTGATGTTCTATCAAAAAAAAAAAATGTTAAGGAAGGTACGTAGAAAGAAGAAGAGCAGAAGCGTCTATAGTGATTATTAAATTTATAAGGAACCACCTGCTTATTTTAAAGAACCCAACAGTTTAGTGATAATGTTATATATTCATGCACAACCAAAAATGACGCATTTCGATAACATTAGTTAACTCCACCCTGCTGTAATACCACTTTCCAAATATTTATAATAACACCGCCCAAATATTTATAGTAGTAAATGAGTAGGTTCTATGGGGCCCGACTTAGTAGAAGGCTGATTTATCCACGTATCGATGCTGATTTGAAATTTTTAAATAAGATTTTTTACGAAAACTTATATCGTTGGCCCTACGCAATACACCTCCTTTTCTTGTCTCTCAATTTTCTGAAATATGCCTACAGGGCGGGCAGATAGTCTTTTCTTCAACTTGCCCTAGGAATAAAAACAAGCCCTATCCTCGTCCCGACAATCTGCGTAAATTAACAAGTGATGGAACAGATCTTTTTGTCATGGGTTTTGGTTACTTAAAGTTCATTTAGTTCCAGATAAAGTATTTAAATAAAGATTTAAATTTTTATAAGAGAAAATACTGTAACAAAATGATTTAAACCGGATTTAAACTACGAAATAAACGGGCTCTTATAGTAGCTTATTTATCCAATTAATTATTTTTATAATAAAATAAATAATTATTAATTAATTAATTAACACACACATATATTAGAGTATAAGTTAAAAATAAAAAATAAAAAAACTATTTCTTGAATTTTATAGATATTATATAGTATGACATTATAGTAGAGTGTTTGACAAGCATGATTAGAACTAATCTTTTGGTCTAAAATATTGTAACACGTGAGATCTTTAAACTATAGTAATTTTTTACTTTTTACTGTAGCATGTGAGAGCTTTATATTATTCCCTAACCAAAACATTGGTTCTCACCATGCTTACCAAACCCTATTAAAATTATATATAATATAGCATATTACATATGTAATATATTTAAGTTAAAATGTAACATAAATTAAATAGGGTAGGTAAGCGGGGAATACGGTCGGGGACCTTTATACTTATTCTCGTCCCATAACCCTTGACAGGTTATACCAGTAACCCGTTTACAATCCCAATCTATTTATAAATAAGTTTTTCTCGCTCTGTTTAAGACGGATCCCACAAATAAATGGGTTATTGATAAAATTGTCATCCCTACTTTTATCCCATCAAGTCATGTGAGAAGGTGGGGCTCTCTATTTTTTGTTTTCAGACTTCACCATTGCAAAAAAGACAAAAAAAAAAAAAACCATAGGATTCTTTTATTCGTCATTAAACGAAAACACCAAAAAACAGACAAACTGAAAAAAAAATTAAAAAAAAAAGCATAGGATATGCGGCCAAGAGCTCAAGACACCAAGACTTCATTGACTAATACCTATTTAGGTAAAATAAGTTGCAACTAAAATTTTTTGTTAGTATAGTATAAAGCATTCACATGATAGAAAAAAATAAGCTATAGTGTAAAACTCTCACATGATATAATATTTTTATAATCAATTGGTTCAAACTAATGTTCCAAAAACACCCTTCTAAAGAAGCACAACATTGTAAAATACCTTCAAGTTACAAGAAAAAAACTCTCAATTTAAAGTTTTTTTATCTACACATTTCTTCTTGATATTGTTCACCGATATCTCCTCATCTTTAATGCGTAACTCATAGTATTTAAGTTCAAATATCAGCAAATAATATCGACTTATTAAATAAGTTATAGATTAAAAATGAACAAAAGTATGCAGGCAAACCCTTCCTAAACGAGAGTTTATATAAAAAAACAAAGGCTTTAAGTAAGAGTGTGAATGTGAAACAAAACTTAAAAGTAATAAAATCTCATTTTCCCTTATAGGTAATCTGTGTGTGAATCACATGGATTTAATTCTGTCTATTTGAATAGAGAATTAGAAATTTAGAAGACAAAGTAAGAAGTTTTAAAAGTTCAAAAGTAAAATTGTGATTTTTAAAATTCAGGGGCAAAGTAAGGGGTTTAGAAAGTCTATGGGATAAAGTGATATTTTTAGGGGGTGTTTGGCAGTGGTGGGAACCACTCAGTTCTCACCACAATCTCAGTTATAAACAGCATAAAGCTCTCATATGCTACAGTAACAATAAAAAAATATGCTACAGTATAAAACTCTCACATGCTACAGTAAAAGTGGTTTCCACCACCCTTACAAACACCCTATTAAAGTTCAGGGACAAAATGAGAGAGACCTTAAAGTTTATGGGTCATTAATGTTAATAAAAAAAATAGTGAGCAGTATTCCATCTTCTCTCGTGCATGGTACTATATGTATCATCTGTGTTATACCTCCAAAGCATGATTCTTCTATTTTAAGTCTTTATCCATTCGTCTACTATTAAGATCCTCATTAATTGGAGACAAATATATATATATATATATATATATATAGATATATAATCAACAAACGTTTTTTTTCTTTCTTTTTTTTGGGTTATTTATTTGTCAAATGTCATTGAGTATTAGTTCCCCTCTCTGTGCACAAAAGGGAATAGATGGAGGGAGAGAGAAGAACAATTGCATTTGCAGTCTTGCAAAGAAAGAGGGACAATAACGTCGGGAGGAAAGAGAGATAAGTGAAAGAAAGGAGGGTTGTGAAATGAAAAGACATTAAATAAATCAGGTTCCTAAATGGAGGCCACGTCGGATCGTGAGCCTACGAGTCAGATAACAAATTGCGAGATCATTAGCTTTTTTCACTCTATAAATAACTGTAACGACTCTTGATGTGGGAGGTGTTTGAAAACCAGCTTACAACCGGACGCTTTGTTTTAGTATAAGACCCAGAAAAAAAAATTATATATATATATATATATATATAAACCGGGAAGATATATTCAGTATTTTCTCAATCTCATATGAAATAGTTCAGGTTTCCATTTCACCTTCACAAACAACACCATCAAATGCACGGAGATACAGCACAACAGTTGCAAAAAAATAAAAATAAAAATTATAAGTACGGAAAATAATCCAAAAAACAATCCAGCAAGTGAAATACATATTGTTGTTTCTTCAAAATAGAAAAATTTCACACCTTTACAATCACAAGATCATTTATGTATTAAAAATTTTATATTGTTTGAGCTTTCTAATAAATTTGAACACAATAAAACCAACTAGTCTGGTAATGGAACCCAATAATCTGGATCAGAAAAAATAAATGGAAATACAAATAATTAAATCAAACCAACAGCAACAATTTTTTTTTAATCCTAGCTTGGATACCTTGACACAACATTATAAAAGCACTGAATCTTTTAAGACAACAACCATCATACAAGAATAGCTCTCTCCAAACCTTCTAAGCCTCATTTTATTGCACAACAAATTCTTTCCTGTGACCAACAAGTTAATTTTATTACATTCTTAATTATTTCTTCTCCCCAAAAAGAATTTATATAGCGTATCAAATTAAAGAATCAATAGGAAAGAAATGCTGGAAAAAAGAATACCCTGGATTTTCTTTCCCACAGAATTTGTAACATGATGAGATCTACATATGAAGAGACATATAAGATCAAGAGTCAGTCTTAAGAAAACGGGCCGAACTAATTACAAATCTGACTTGCTAAATGTGATTACGAAATATCAATAAAAATTCTGAGTCGAAATCAAGTTAATATCAAAACATGGAAGTTTTTTGTTATTTTGTTGAAGCAAAGTTGTCAAAAATCCAAATGCCTAATAGTAGAAATATATAATCAATATTTGCATTATGTGCTTGAAACGACAAACATTATTGTTATGTTGGCTATTTCTTGTGACAGAAATCTCTTCGTTTAGAAGAAAAATATCTCATTTATGCTTCAACAAATACGCTGAGTGGGATAATTAACATCCATCATTATTCTAATTGTATAATATCTGAAAAAATTCATTTGTAGTCAAGAGTTTAATCAAGATTTACAAAATAAATTTAGTTAGCAAAATTTTATATTTTGTAATTATAAAATTACTTGACTAAAATATAATAAAAATTCATGTGCATTATGTGCGCACATTTTTATGAATTAAGGCATATATTGTTTATATACAAATTTTGAGAGTTAGAATACTCCAAAATTTGTTAAGACCCCTTAAGAGGCAAAAAATTTATGTCACTTGGATTATGTTAAAAATCAAATTTTATGATTAAAAAAGGCCCATAAAGTAAAAATGGGATAATAACATTTGTTGGAAAACGATATGTAGTAGAATTTTGAAAATTTTTAAATCAAAGTCTTTTCATGAGACTATAAAAGGGTATGTTTTATAAGGCTTAAATCATTTATTTATGCTTTATTTCTCATTAAATCCTCTAATTAATGACATTTTTGTTTTAATAAGTATTTTTGTGTCTTAAAATATAAATGTGTTTTAAAACATGTTTTTAATGTGTTTTTATGTTTAATAATATTTTTGATAATTCGTAGAGACATCTCTATGTGTTTTATAATTATGTAGTTTGTAAATAGTCAAAACCATAAAAGTACTGTTGTGTGATTTTATTTTTAATCTTAAAATGTTGATAAATAAGTTTTGAGGTTGAAAATATATTCTATTATGTTTCTAGTCATTTTTAAAAATAATTTTGAGTCTTAAATAGTGTATTTGTTAAGATTTCTTAATTTTAAAATTTTTTATCTATTTTTAATTATTTTTATGTGTTTTATTGTTAAATAAATATTTTTAATATTTATTGTAAATATTTTATTTATAAAATAATTAATTTTAACATATTTGAAAATTTTAGATTTAAAATTTTGAAAAAAAAAAAGCGCAAAAAGTGGCAAATTTTGGCGTCAAAGCAACAAAAACAATTAAAAATTCGAATTGAGACATGGAGGACACGTGGCTCGTTTCAAACCGTCCGATGCGTTGCCAAATCGATCTAGACTGTCCATTTTTTGCCAGGCGTCGGACTTCATCACCTGCTTCAGCGGGCCCCACGAACAGTGGAAATTCAGCGCCGTGTGAGATCCGGTGCAGTCGTCTTTATATAAACTAGTCTCCTCAGCTCTGCGATCTGCATTGGAAGACTGATCTAACGGTTTGAATTGCGTCGCTTACTTTTGCGGTTGACTCCATTCCCGCCGCGATTGCAGCCGCCTGTCAAGAAATCGCACGGTCTCCATGCGCGAAGCACAGGATTTCAAAGCTCAAAATACATAGTCAAGACGCGTTTCAGCATGAAAGAAGAAGGAAAAAAAACTCTTCGTGATTTGGCCCACCTGTTTCTTTCTTTCTTTCTTCTTTTTTTTTTTGCTTTCGAGTTAGACTCGATAGTATCCACTTGGGTGAAGATACTAATAAGGTACTCTCTCGATTTCACTATAAAATAATAAAATAATACTTAGACAAGTGTAGAGAGTTTAATGAGACATAAAAATGATCTTATATATATAATACTTTGTATAAATTTTGACCTATATTAGTATTGTAATGTTTATATTTTTATGAAATAAATTATATTTTTCAAGTCTTTTGTAATTATTATTAATGTTATTATGCTGTCCAATTCTTATATAAATTCAGTCATGTTTTATTTATGTAATTAATTATGTTGTATAATTAATATTAATAATACTGAGGACGTGCTCATTTATTAAGTTAAATTTCTACTACATTATAGACATAGATTAGCATAATAAATGCTTAGTAATGCTTGATTTATTGTCGACAAGAATGATATAGTGTATTTTTAAACCAATTAATAAGATGTGGTGCGGCCGAAATTAACGCAATAATTTATTTCATTAAAATATATTAATTTTGATATGTTATTATCTTTTCTATCTTAAAATTATGTTAATTATAATTGTGTGACACCCGTTATTCCCCTAAGGGTATTAAGGTAATTAGATTAATTTTTAGTATATATATATATAAAAAAAAATCAGAAAATTGAGAGAAACTCGACACTTTCTCTCTCCTCTTTCTCTCTCTAGAATTTTCTCTCTTTCTCCTCAAATCTCGTTTGAGATTCCGGCGTTATTTTTCGACACCTCCCGCACCAATGGAAAGCTCTCGACGAGCTGAGTCCAACGAGGTGCCGCGCCGCCAAAAACGCAGCCGGAGGAGACCACACGCGCCGCCCAAAGTGGCGGCAAAACCCATTTCTTTCCGACGAGATATCTTCGCCGTCCGACGTCCGATCGACGTGATTCTTGTTCCTACACGACCACCATGATGAGAGGAACAAAACCCACCCTTGGTGGCAGCTCAACAACCGCCGGATTGCTCCGCCCGTCTATTGCCGCCGTGCACCGCCGCCCCCATGGTGGAACTCCGCCTTGCCGGAGGAGGTGACTGACACCACCCCTCCCAATGAGTTCAGAGGATCAAGGGGAGTAAAACCCCTCGATCAATTGCACGGAAGGAGCCGGTTTCGCCGGAGAACGGCCAACGCCGCCGTCAACCGCCGCGGGAGTCTCCGTTTTGGCTCTTCCCAGCCACGTTTCTTCAAATTGGATGAGGGGAAATGCTCATAGGAGGATGGGTAGCAAAAGCCCTCAGCCAATTTCAGGTTTCCATCGTCGGAGAATCAAGATCGGAGCTCATCCATTTCTACCAACGTTGTACTTCACGACCCGCTATGTTAGAGGCAGAATTGGGTGAAATTGACCCCGCCATTGGACTCAGAAGGGTCGATTTAGCGGGGGTAGGCCCGAGCCCAGCTGCCAACGGACCCCGATTGACGCCGGTCAACGACGGTCAAAGTCGGTCAACGCCGGTCAACGGCCAGTCAAAGGCTAAATTGGAATTTTGTGATCCGGACCTCCGATCGAAGATCCGAGACCGCCTCCTGACTCGTTTCGATGCTCTGGATGCAATGGTGACCTCCGTTCGAGCAAATTCCACTCCGATGAAAATCATCCGGTACTGACTGCACGTAAATCGAGGCGATTCAAACAGCAGTATCGGAGTCCAGAATGACGTTTTCAAGAATGTATGATCTCCAGGAAGCATTCCTAGCCATTCATAGTAGCTCGAGGAGCACTACAGAGGATGCTTCGTAGATACAGCGAGATACAACTGGATCTGTTTTGCTTGGAGTTCAAGATCAAGGGAGTATGGAGCTAACGTTAATTGATTCCAGGATTAAGAGACTGTTGATAAGCTTGAAAGGTAGGGATTCTATTACTCATCTTTTGTGAGGTTTTTATAGAATTAAAATTGATTGTTTTGCTGCAATATATATATATCTATGTTGAACTGATATTATAAGTGTATCACATATGAAACTATGACATGGACTCGTCTTGTATTGTACGGCGAGGAACATAATGAATTGACACATGTTATAAATTGAGAAGCATGGTTAGGAAAATTAACTCTATTAATAATGATTTAATATAGAGAAATTGTGAGACATGAAAAGGGCGACAGTTACGTCCTTGGGCATGAATACCCTAAAAGGTAAAATAGGGGGAAGGTGATGACGCTTCCTTGGGTTGAAAGTCCCAGAACACACTGTACAGGAATTGATTTGGTGAGGACTCGGGGCTTGATGTCCCCTCACCGGAACACCCTTGGAATGTTTATAGGGTGATCAAGTGCGCCCATTTGGGTTTCGATGAGTTGAGTGATACTCAATTTAACATGGATACCTAGGAACAATGATGATTGGTAATATTTGTATAAATGTGTAATTATGACACTTGGTAATGATTAACTACGGTATCCATAAGATGTGATCATAATAAACCTCATAATCTAGAATATGATGTGACTTACTAACCATACAGATTTTAATGTGGTAATGGTAAAAACCTAAAGGTGAGTAATGGCTTTCTCTACTGAGCATAGTGTTGCTCATTCCCTTATGTTTATATCTTTTCAGGACTCACTAAGTGTGAGATGGCTACGAGAAATATAGTTGAGGAAGTGATGTAACTATATTACATTGGGACTGCTTCAATCGTTGAGAATGTTCTTCATGATAATGTAAGCATCAATTGTTACTTCTGTGACTGTATTATAATGTGTTGAGGGTTAAAATGATGATGACAACAGTTTATATTATTAAATTAAAGGTGTTACATTAAAACTGTGGTTTATTTGTCATTTATATTTTTATTTTTGAGTTGAGAGTTTTCATTTAAGTCCCGGGAAAATTTTATTTTTAAGGTTTTACTTTTATTATTTATTTTTATTTTATCTCATTAAAAACTGTTAACCCCCATATAGGGGCGTTACAGAATTTTTGGTATCAGAGCCTAGGTTCGGTTAACCTAGGGAGTGTAGCACCACTTTAAAAATATATATATTTTTGAGATGGTTTTGAAGCTGAATTTTCATTGTCATCATCAAAATGAACCTTCACATTGATTTATACAGTCTAGAAGGATGTAACATGGAAAGGCCATAGAATGAAAATATCAATAGTTATATGAGTACAATAATTATATAGAAGGAAAGTATTAATAGTTATAAGGGAATGATAATTATATGGAATGAGTTTATAAGTAGAATGCTTATGAGAGATTCGTATAATATTTGGATCTATAAGCATATTTAATTCGTATAAACGATGAGAAATTCGTATAGATACGAGGATTTAAGAGCCTTTTGTCTCGTGAAAAACAATAAGAAATATAAGGCTTGATTTATTTATTTTAAAGTTTGACATAGATATGCCAAATTTTTCGTAATTGATTCAAACCTAAGTAATGATTATGTGTGGATTCGATGGAGCACATAAGTGTCAATAACTTTTCTTAAAAGTTTTATATATTTGAGGAATATGATATAAGTTGGGAATCATGGTGTTGAATTTTGAGAGAGATAAATGTTAGACTTTTGGTCTGTTGAGACTGTGTAAAGCCTAGAATGCATGAATCTCAAAATTGGAATATTTCGTTACGTACATTGTATTTAAGTGTATCAGTGAATCTTTTGGTTACCTAAGGTTTTGTTATATGAGGAAATTATATATTGTATGAGTAGAATTGTGGGGATTGTAGATGTTCTTAAGTAGTAACATCAAGTGTCTTTGTTCGTTGATATGGTCTACGTTGAAAGACGTAAATCGTATTGATTTCAAGGTTAGTCGCATTCTAAACCCTTGGTAGTAATGATGGTGAATCCATTGATAGATGTTAAGTATTATGAATAACATATGGGTGTATGTATTGTTCAATAAGGTTTTGATTAAAACAAAATTATTTGAGTTGCTGGATCATTCAGGAAGATCCTTGTTGTCGTTAAATTAGATTTGTTGTTTATAGTTAACTTTATCTATAGTGGGCTTTGAATTGGGTTTAAGATTCATATGAATTGGTTTTCAATTTTATGTTTGTTATTTAACTCGTTCTAAATGTGTTAAGGCCGAAACAACCTGACCATTTTCAACTAAGAACATTTGGGCCTAGTTCAAATCCTAAATCAGTTTGATTCACACTGTCTCTCCCACGTGGTCTCTATACGTGTCATATACAGTGGTTTAATTATTGTTTACATATACGTTTACTGTGCATAAGAGCTTATTTCTCCGAGTTCACTTTTTCTCTCTTAATTTGTTATTTTCTCTCTAAATCGCAAATCCTCTTCTTTCTCATTAAAATTCTTCTTTTCCTCCAAAAGAAGAAGGAATTCTAGGATTCTGCAATTTACTATCTTAATTTTTCCTTTCTATTTACTCTTCTTTCATCTCATCATGGACCCAAAGTACCAACATCTGAAAAAGTATTTCCCATCACTCTCCCAAAAGATTCTCAGAAAGAAATACAAGGCTAGAATTACTCGGTTGTGGATTCTTATGCGTTTTGGTATCCCTTGTGATGTGAGAATGTTAATAGAGGGGAAAATCCGTCCGAGTGACTTTAGTCAAGATGTCGGTTTACCAGAAACAGGTACCAGTCGTAGTGCAATGAAAAGAAGAGCTCGTGCCATTGTGGTCACTTGTAACAAATGTGGAAGACAAAATTGTAACGGTAAATGTACTTCACCTGGTTATATGTCTACGAATAGAGAGGATAAAATAAGGTTTTGTAGGGATGGACTTTCAAAGGAGAACTTGGATAGCATCCATCCTCCTCTCCACGGTCACCCTAGTGGATATGTTCAAGGAGCTATTTTTAAACTCTGGCCTAAATTTTATATAGAAAGACAACGCCTTAGGAATATGGTATTTCTAGATCCTGTTTGTCAAGCCATAAGAAAACTGGATGGGGAATAAGTCATCGCTCTATAAAGGTTATTTAGTCTTTACTTATTTGAAGCAGTTTTAGCTGATGTTCAACAGTTTGTGTTTTTCTTTTACTCAGAATATTTGCTTTTGTGTTTGAAATAATTGTGATTATTAGATTGATACAGTAAGTGTTAATATCTTATTTAATTTATGATTTTCTTAAATATATATATAATAAAATATATTATCTTATCAGACACGTCACATACGGTACAGTAATATGTTTGAATTTTGAAAAGCTTATCCAGATATTTCAAGATTGTGTCTCAAATTTCAAAAGTTCTATAGTATTTGTCGTTTATATTAAATTTCTAGACTTGGTGTATATTTGTCAAAAAGTCTACAGTTGTGTCATGAGGGTCTTCTGTCGAATTGTTCTCAATTGTCAAAAGTTATACAATTAGAGTCTAATCTTTTTCAAAAAGTGAATCAGATTTTCTGTAAACTATCAATCACCTTATCTTACTTTCTTATCCGCACAAGATTTTGTTTAAATCTTTGGATTACCTTTTCATTACCTACTCGTCTATCTCTTTAGCCCTTTTTGTATATTTCTCATCTTTAAAATCTCATATAGAACCCGAAGTCTAAGTGGAGCAGACATTAAACAACCACTTCTATAAACCAAATATGTCTACCTCCCAGTCCACGAAGAAAATAAAGAATGTATGTGTCTTTTGTGGTTCCAGCCTTGGAAAAGATAAAGCTTATTTAGAAGCTGCAAATCACTTAGGGCAAGTCCTAGCACGCAAGAAGATTAACATAATCTATGGGGGTGGTAGTATAAAAATGATGGTAAATATGGCACTAGCAGCTAGGTCTAGCGACGCTACTGATGTAAGAATTTGGCCTCATATTCCAGTTGAAGGAAACCTTTGTAAGGAAGCCATAGGTAAGGGAGAAGGAGTCAGGAGTATCCCTAGAAATTTTAAAGACATAATCTATAATTCTGTTGCTTTTATAGCATTACCTGGTGGTCTAGGTACTCTTGAGGAAATATTTATAGTTGCTTGTGGGCAATTGTTGGGCTTTTATTCGAAACCTTTGGGACTGCTGAACGTAAAGGGTTTTTATGACGGTCTTTTGAAATTTCTAGATTACGCTGTGGAAGAAAACATCACTACAGAATCGGAGAGACAAATCTTTGTCACTGCTTCAACAGCTGAGGAATTGATAGATAAAATGCAAATCATACATCCAGAATCCGACACTGCAACATCCAAGCTTGAATGGGAAAGGGAAAGCCGGGAGCGGCCAATTGATTTGAATCTCCATCTGTAATCTTTTTGTTTTATCTTTGGCATGTAGGCATGTGTGTCCGTATTTCGTGTGTTACGAATAACCGTTTGCCTTGTATTCTATGTTTCTTGTGGTACGTTGTTGTTCAATCTTTTAGATTCATTGAGCCTAATGCCGGGATGGCTGGATACGGAGTACTTGATGCTCTCGAAACGCATCCTTCTTAAGGTCCGATCTTTTGTTTATCGATGTTTTTGTATCCTCTAAGCATGCATGATATGGATAGCTGGTATACGGAGTGCCTTGTACTCTCGAAACGTATCCGTATTATGTTTGTAATGTGTAATATTCTGTTAATATTATGTGGAAGTACCAGAGTCAGTTATGGGGATATTCCATATGAAATATGAGTATATTATTTGGATTGAATGTTTGTGTCATGAGGATAGCTGTTTAATGAAAAATATGTCGGGTATGTTTGCAACCAGAGATTCCGTTTAATATCTCTATGAGTAAGTTTAATGTATGGTTTTGAATAGAAGTGTTTGTGATATATGTTTTATGATTATGTTTTAGTTTATTAGTTGAGGTATGAAATCAAATATATTTGACTTTTCCTTACTCAAAAAGGAAAAGAAACCTAAAGATGAAGTATATAAAATTTCTCTGGCAATCTCCTTAAATGTGATTGTAAATCACAGTCCATGGACAATGAAGGACTGGAATCATGGTATGATCAATATGTATGCCTGATCAGATTCTTAGACTATTATACGGTGTTATAAGTTGAAACTTGTCAGAAATACTCTCATTGAGGGATTTAGGAGTAAGATTTATTATGCAAGTAAATGAGTGGAGATACGATAACTTAAATTTGGAGGACAAACAACATTAACGGTTTAGACTCAGAATTGGAATCATAGTGGAATCATAATTTTTACTAGTATTACTAGAATTGAAATTTCGAGGACGAAATTTCTTTAAGGGGGTAGAGCTGTGACACCCGTTATTCCCCTAAGGGTATTAAGGTAATTAGATTAATTTTTAGTATATATATATATAAAAAAAAAATCAAAAAATTGAGAGAAACTCGACACTTTCTCTCTCCTCTTTCTCTCTCTAGAATTTTCTCTCTTTCTCCTCAAATCTCGTTTGAGATTCTGGCGTTATTTTTCGACACCTCCCGCACCAATGGAAAGCTCTCGACGAGCTGAGTCCAACGAGGTGCCGCGCCGCCAAAAACGCCGCCGGAGGAGACCACACGCGCCGCCCAAAGTGGCGGCAAAACCCATTTCTTTCCGACGAGATATCTTCGCCGTCCGACGTCTGATCGACGTGATTCTTGTTCCTACACGACCACCGTGATGAGAGGAACAAAACCCACCCTTGGTGGCAGCTCAACAACCGCCGGATTGCTCCGCCCGTCTATTGCCGCCGTGCACCGCCGCCCCCATGGTGGAACTCCGCCTTGCCGGAGGAGGTGACTGACACCACCCCTCCCAATGAGTTCAGAGGATCAAGGGGAGTAAAACCCCTCGATCAATTGCACGGAAGGAGCCGGTTTCGCCGGAGAACGGCCAACGCCGCCGTCAACCGCCGCGGGAGTCTCCGTTTTGGCTCTTCCCAGCCACGTTTCTTCAAATTGGATGAGGGGAAATGCTCATAGGAGGATGGGTAGCAAAAGCCCTCAGCCAATTTCAGGTTTCCATCGTCGGAGAATCAAGATCGGAGCTCATCCATTTCTACCGACGTTGTACTTCACGACCCGCTATGTTAGAGGCAGAATTGGGTGAAATTGACCCCGCCATTGGACTCAGAAGGGTCGATTTAGGGGGGGTAGGCCCGAGCCCAGCTGCCAACGGACCCCGATTGACGCCAGTCAACGACGGTCAAAGTCGGTCAACGCCGGTCAACGGCCAGTCAAAGGCTAAATTGGAATTTTGTGATCCGGACCTCCGATCGAAGATCCGAGACCGCCTCCTGACTCGTTTCGATGCTCTGGATGCAATGGTGACCTCCGTTCGAGCAAATTCCACTCCGATGAAAATCATTCGGTACCGACTGTACGCGAATCGAGGCGATTCAAACAGCAGTATCGGAGTCCAGAATGACGTTTTCAAGAATGTATGATCTCCAGGAAGCATTCCTAGCCATTCATAGTCGCTCGAGGAGCACTACAGAGGATGCTTCGTAGATACAGCGAGATACAACTGGATCTGTTTTGCTTGGAGTTCAAGATCAAGGGAGTATGGAGCTAACGTTAATTGATTCCAGGATTAAGAGACTGTTGATAAGCTTGAAAGGTAGGGATTCTATTACTCATCTTTTGTGAGGTTTTTATAGAATTAAAATTGATTGTTTTGCTGCAATATATATATCTATGTTGAACTGATATTATATGTGTATCACATATGAAACTATGACATGGACTCGTCTTGTATTGTACGGCGAGGAACATAATGAATTGACACATGTTATAAATTGAGAAGCATGGTTAGGAAAATTAACTCTATTAATAATGATTTAATATAGAGAAATTATGAGACATGAAAAGGGCGACGGTTACGTCCTTGGGCATGAATACCCTAAAAGGTAAAATAGGGGGAAGGTGATGACGCTTCCTTGGGTTGAAAGTCTCAGAACACACTGTACAGGAATTGATTTGGTGAGGACTCGGGGCTTGATGTCCCCTCACCGGAACACCCTTGGAATGTTTATAGGGTGATCAAGTGCGCCAATTTGGGTTTCGATGAGTTGAGTGATACTCAATTTAACATGGATACCTAGGAACAATGATGATTGGTAATATTTGTATAAATGTGTAATTATGACACTTGGTAATGATTAACTACGGTATCCATAAGATGTGATCATAATAAACCTCATAATCTGGAATATGATGTGACTTACTAACCATGCAGATTTTAATGTGGTAATGATAAAAACCTAAAGGTGAGTAATGGCTTTCTCTACTGAGCATAGTGTTGCTCATTCCCTTATGTTTATATCTTTTCAGGACTCACTAAGTGTGAGGTGGCTACGAGAAATATAGTTGAGGAAGTGATGTAACTATATTACTTTGGGACTGCTTCAATCGTTGAGAATGTTCTTCATGATAATGTAAGCATCAATTGTTACTTCTGTGACTGTATTATAATGTGTTGAGGGTTAAAATGATGATGACAACAGTTTATATTATTAAATTAAAGGTGCTACATTAAAACTGTGGTTTATTTGTCATTTATATTTTTATTTTTGAGTTAAGAGTTTTCATTTAAGTCCCGGGTAAATTTTATTTTTAAGGTTTTACTTTTATTATTTATTTTTATTTTATCTCATTAAAAACTGTTAACCCCCATATAGGGGCGTTACAAATTGTAATGACAAATGTTATAATTTTCATAATTAGTGCACCTAATCATTAGTGAGAGATGATTATTTTCCTACTTTTCATATACTGTCTCTTTCAGTTGACTTATAAAAATAGCAAAAGTGCTTACAATTAATGAGAAATGATATAATAAATCAAATGTTTTAGATAATTATTAATTAGAGTTAAAATTTCATATCAGTTGTGAAACATACAAAGGATTTTCAAAGCTTCACCGTTTTAATTTTATGTTTTAAATTTTGAATTAAAAAAATAACAAAAAATATTTCTTTTGTTTTAAACTTTATTTTGAAAAACTGCTTACCTTTTTGAACATTTATTTTTATCAATCTTTCGAGTTACAAAATTTTCAACTTTCTATGGATACGACAACCTTTTTATACAACAAACGTCTGCCGTTTAAGGCAAAAAAAGAAAAAACATTTTAGCCGATACCAGATACGTAGCAGAATTTTAAAAATTTTTATATTAAATCTTTTCTAAATAATAAATTTGACATACTAAGGACATAAATTAATAACAGATCTTACATACCTCTTTTTGTATACCAAAGATTACAGAAAACTCTGACTAGAGAAGAACCTTTTGTAAGAGCCTCAACCAACTAGTCTTTCTTGCTATTCTCTATCTACGATCGGAGTGCGGATGGTCGCATATCGTACAGCTTCTCCTCCAGTGACTCTCCTTTTAACCACTTGAGAAAACTTCGTGCTAAGATTCCACATGTTGAACAATAGCTCTCTAGGAGTTTCAGAGTTTTTCTTACTAGATTACTTACTCTATACTTCTAAAATAATCTAATGAACAATGAAAAATAGTTTTCTTTATATAGTGGTCGAATTCGGGGTCAATCCTTATTAGATTAGGCATCAAAATTCAAGTCTTGATCAACTTTTAATTAAAAACGCATCAAAAATGCATAGCTAGATTATCGCATGTTCGGCATACCGATCTGACAGATCGGCCGACTGAACTGGCTCTATAGGCCTGTAGAACTCAGCTACCGGTTTGCCGACAGAGTGATAATCTAGAAATCTCAAAATATCTTATTTTTATAGGGAAATCTTAAATAGAGCATCGGTTTTAATTCAAATAACCTAATAGGGAAATTATTTGATTAAAATAGTCATATACAGATAATCCCATATCAAATAAAATATTATCCAAATAATTCAACATGTTTATCTTGAAATAATTAATTCAACTAATAAACTAATATAAATTATTAAATCTAATCTATCAAATTTTAGCCAATCTAATAATTAACATAAGTCATCAATATGTAGGAAAAACATGTTGTATCCTTACAAGATTTATTATTAGCTAGCAAAGAGGACCTGATGGACATATATAGATCAAGTTTCTATAATTATAAAATAACATATCCTAAATACATATATTTTATAATTATCAACCCTAACGTCACTCAGGTAAAATATTTAAATTATTTCCGTTGACTAACGTTGAATTGCCGGCTGCCGCCGGTTATGGTCTCTTTCCTAAAATTTGTTGGTATCTTTGTTTTGTTCTTGGCCTGCAATTCTCAATCTAAGACATCAATATATTTAATTAAATAAAAAAATAGAATAAAACGTTTGCTTTGCTTGATTATCACCAATTCCATTACGCGTGAGCCATTTTCACAAAGACAATTTCGTCTGGAAAATTTTGATCTATTAGGAAATATAGTAGGGCGAAAAGCAATAGGAAAAGACGAGGAAGTAAGAAAAATGGAGCAATAGCGGTAAATAAAAAATGAGCATAGAAAACTCAAGAAATGAAATGTTTCATCCTTAAAGAAGATCCATGGACAAGCAGATTGCCTTTAACTAGGAAAATTATTTTGACGGGGGGGTAACTAGGAAAAAAAAGATTTATAAAGGTGACATTGAAAAAAGGGGGAAAAAAGCAAGAATAAAACAAGGGGGGAAAACAATAAGAAAAACAGAGAGAAAGGGGGGAGAAAATATTCCTATAATGGGTCATCATCCAAGTTTGGTTTTCCTTCCTCTCCTTCTTCTTCGTATTATCACAAGCCTTGGTAATTTCACTTATGCGCAAACACAACAATTTTGCTTAGACAGAGGAGTTTACACCACGGACAGTGCATACAACAACAATCTAAATCACATCCTTTCTTCTCTCCCTTCTAACATCACCGCTGCCGCTACCCGCGGCTTCTACAATGTCACGGCCGGTAAAGATCCCGACAAAGTCTACGCACTTGCACTTTGCAGAGGAGACCTGTCCTCAAAAGATTGTTGTGACTGCATAAATTCTGCCACCAAAGGCGCCACAGACAAGTGTCCGAACCAGAAAGAGGCAATCTCATGGGGTGAACGTACCATTTGCATGCTAAGGTACTCGAACCGTGACATCTTCAGTTTAGTGGAGTTGGAACCTTCTTTTTCTGTGCCTAATCCAAACAACATCTCCACGGACTCCGATAAATTCAACAAGACCTTGTATGGGTTAGTGGGAAGTCTAATAGTAAAAGCTTCTTCGGGTTCTGATGTGAAATTTGGTGCTGGATCTGTGAACAAAAGTGTGTATGCATTGGTGCAATGCACGCCGGATATCTCACGAAATGATTGCAGCGTTTGTCTGCATAGTGCTCTAGACGGGGTTTCGAATTGTTGCGGCGGGACGGAAGGAGGAAGGTTTTTTAGACCCAGCTGTTTTGTTTGGTTTGAAGTGTTTAAGTTTTATGATGATAAGTTTGGCGGTACACCTGATGTTTCTCTCTCACCACCAATGTTGGGGAGTTCTCCGACAGAACCAGGTACCATATCTCCCACCACAAGCGTAAGAGGTACTAATCTAATCAGTTTTTCGCATTAAATTGTCTGTGCTAGATTTGTGATGAAAGAAAATGAACAAGAACTATGTTTTCTGAGCATTTAGCACTTTAATATGAGGGTAGTGAAAATAAGTAAGCTTGTGACTGAGTAGACTATCTAAAGTCTATCATTTAATGCTTTTATAATGAAAGTTTTTGTCAGATGTGAGTTTGGTTGTGAATAAAAACTGCATGCTCTGTTTTAAATGCAAATTATTCAGCTAAAAAAATTCATTCAAAGGGTGGAAATGAATCCTAATGGGGTATAGCCTTGTATGGTTGGAAAAAAATTTCATTTTAGCGGGAATGACTAGTTAAGGTTGGCAATTTGTGTTCGCATATTAGGTTCATATATGTGTCAACCCCATATGTAATAGCATACTTGCCAACGCAAATGCAAACATTTTAATATTTGCGTTGACATACATAAACCCAGACGCATCTTGTTTATGAAAGGGTTGGCTCAACATAAAACGCTACCCATTTTTTGTTCTAGTATCGTGTCAATTCGTTATGTCCCGTCAACCCGTTTACATCTTCTTTTTTTTTTGAGATTAAATATCATGTGAACAATTCTTCTATCATATTTTATTTGAAGACATATTGGATTTGCAGGGAACAAGAGTCCCTCGTATTGGACAGTTGTAATAGTCCTTGTTCCTATACTCGTCTTGGTGACTCTTCTTGCAATTGGATGTGCTATTTTGCTATATAGGAGGTCAAGACGAGTTCTACATGGTACGAAAAAATTGTCAAGAAGTTATTATCATCAAAAACATTTTAGTGGTTTTGAGATTGCATCTAAAGAATGCAATAGAAAAAGAAATTCATACTGGCATAAGAAATTTGTAAGGTCTGTATTCTAATTTGTTGTTTTAATTCAACTTTCAAGACAATGACAGTATCAGAAGTCTAGAAGCATTACAGTTTGACCTCCGAACGGTCAAGGAAGCCACGGACGACTTTTCTGATGCTAACAAGCTTGGACAAGGTGGATTTGGTTCAGTTTACAAGGTAACTTAAAAGGAAAATATATATATATATATATATCTTTATCTTTTTTAAGAGATGAAGTCAAGAAGGATTCTTAAGAAAGAAAATATCGTGTAAAAAGCTAGAGAAATCAGCATTTGATTCTCTTACATATACTAGTTCTCTCAATTTTTGAGAGCTGTATGTTCTGAAAAACGTATTGACTAATCCCTTTTTCACTCTGATATTTTCTCAGGGTAAACTTCCAAATGGTCAAGAAATAGCTGTGAAGCGGTTATCGGGACACTCTATGCAAGGAGAAGAGCAATTTATGAATGAAATCTTGTTAGTGGCTAAGCTTCAACATAGAAATCTTGTCAGTCTTTTGGGTTTTTGCTCAGAAGCAAGTGAAAAGCTCCTTATATATGAGTTTCTAGGCAGTGGCAGCCTGGACTATTTTATATTTGGTACAACTTTATGTGTTCTCATAAACAAAGTGCATTTCTTTACATATATTATACATACTTATGTATGTGTTTTATTGTATGGAATTGATCACTTTGTCTAACAAATATGCAGATCCTATCAAGCGTAGTGAGTTAAATTGGGAACTGCGGTACAAAATCATATGTGGCATTGCTCGAGGAATTCTCTATCTTCATGAAGATTCTAAGCATAGAATTATCCATCGTGATCTTAAAGCAAGCAACGTGTTGTTAGACGAAAATATGAATCCTAAGATTTCAGATTTCGGCATGGCAAGGTTATTTGCTGTGGATCAAAGTGAAGCCAATACTCGCCGACACATGGGAACTTAGTATGTATCTTAATTAACCCAAGTTCAATTATCTGTCAAGGAAATTCAATGCTAATGCATCTAGAGACTTATATGTGCATTATGAAGCATAAAAATGTCTTGAAAATCTCCAGAAAATGTATAACATACTAATTAGCAATGTGCTAATGATGTTTTGGTTATGCAGTGGCTATATGGCTCCAGAATATGCGTTACATGGGCGCTTCTCAGCAAAGTCCGACGTCTTCAGTTTTGGTGTCTTGATTCTAGAGTTAGTGAGTGGTAAGAAGAACAGCTGGTTGGATAGTTCAGAAGATGTGGTTCACCTTCTGAGCTATGTAAGTCTGCTTGTTTTTTCCCAATGCCAAAACCCATTTTTAGTATAAGAATCTTTTGGTGAAAATCTTTGGCTCCAACATATTAATTCATTTATACTTGTGTGCAGGCATGGAAAAATTGGAGAGAAGGTAATGCTTCAAAGCTGATAGACACAACACTTGGCCAGGAAAATTCAAGGAGTACTGAAATTATGAGATGCATTCTTATTGGGTTACTATGTGTCCAGGAAAATGTGGAACATAGACCCACCATGAATTCAGTCGTTCTTATGCTTACTAGCCACTCCATGACTTTGCCTCTTCCTTCTCACCCCGCATTTTACATGTACCACAGCACGGTAGTGGGGTCTAATTCCGAGGATGACTGAGTCAGAGCAATCTACAACCACGAATTGAACAACCTATCTCTCTCTCACATAATGTATTTGAGCCTATTTCATCAATCGGGTAATGCTCTCGATTCAAAAATGTACATGTATTTAAAGGAAATTAACTCTGATACATTACAGCTTCATATACATTCATGTGGTATGTGCTGATTTTGTTGTGTTCTATTGCTATGTATGTGCGTAATTTAGCATGTGATTGGATACTTTTGCAAAGATGGTACTGTTAGTAATTAAACTCACAGTCCCCAACTGACGAGAGCAATAAAACAAAGAAAAACATTGTTCACTTTGCTGTTGCCAATTTCACCATAATCAGAAAAAGTGTACAAGATGATTTCACCCCTTACAATCATCATTCCTCTCTCTCGTTTGAATTTAAACTCTTCACTTTTTTGGTAGAGTCGGTGTGGATTTACGCTCGGATATGCTTGCAACCACTCACAATCACTCTTTTAAAAACGGTTGCAATAATTGTCCCTTTATATAGCACAGAAATTAGGCAGACGAACACATGCATAAGTACCTGAAAATTAGGTCGAACCGCGGTAGCAAGGAAAAAGCTTTTGAATAGGATTAGCCTTCACACAACTCAACAAATATAATTTTTTGCACATTTTATTAATACTTGTAATGATAATTGTATCTCAGCTTTCATCTAATGCTATTACCATTCTTGGTGAAGTTCAGATTTCAGAAGTCCAGCTGAGGCGAAAATGGTCCAAAAAGTTAGCGCCCTTTTATTGCTATCTAATGGTCACTAGGAAGGACTGTTGGAATTGTTCAAGTTTAAATTTAAAGTGTTGTGACAACCCGTAGTCCCTACATGAGAAATTTATAAAGACTTGTAAGACATTCATAAGCTTGTCATATCTTAGAAGCAATTTGCAGACTGACTCCCATAAGCCATCTCAATAGAGATGGGACAAATAATGCTTTAAGAAAAGCATATTTCATTTCGTGTTTCAAGTCTTTCTACCAGATTTCTAACAAGGACTCATTGTTCATGTTGTGGTGTGGCTAGTAGGAACCTCTGAAGTGATTCTTGAATGAAGAATATTAACTATAATGAATCTCTGTTGTATCTAACTTCTTTTTCATTTTGGCACCTGGTCTTAGGTACGGGCAACTTGCTCAGAATTTATGATAAAAGTAACTAGGCAAAATCATCTTTGCAACAAGAAATATGAGAATATGTTTATCTGTAGAATAGTCGCATTGAATCTTATGTATTTTCTTTTTTTAAAGAAATTCCCAGAAAATTTTTTTTTGATCATATGATACTTTAACTTTCCCCTTTAAATGTCTTTAAAATTTATGGTAATTTTTGGATCCTTGCTTGCAAAAAACCGATATCGATTGCAAAACAATATCAAGGAGAAGTTTTTTTCTTCTTGTCCTATATACACTTGAGAGATGCATACATAGGTTGAGAGTGATATTGAGAATAACTTCCACCACGATGGCTTTCTTGGACATGATATTATGGCATGCTTTTGTTTAAAAAATAATAATAAAATCATATCATTACATCACAAGGCATACAAACATCAGTGCGTTTTATTTTTATCTTTATTTTTGTATTCAGGGGTGGATCTATAAAAAATTTAATCGGGGTAAGGACACGACTTAACTAAGATGTAGAGAGTGTTTAGGAATCAAGTTAAAACTTATAGTTAAACCTTAAATACTGTAGCATGTGAGAACTTTATACTGTAATATATTTTTTCTTTACATTGTTTTAGGTGAAAGCTTGACACTATAGCAATTAAAACATTAGTGTTATAACTTAATTTGTAAACGCTCTAGTAGAATTTTAAAGGGTAGTAAAACACTATCTTAATAAAATTTATGCCAAAAATAAATAAAAAAGGTTCAAGGGGCAGCTTGTTTGTAGGTAGCTCCGCTCCTGTTTTTATAAATCTATCGTTAACACTCCGAAACTTGTATTCCATTCCACATAGCATCATGACGAAGAAGGGTTTTTCAACTATAATAATGTTATTCTTTTCCAAAAAAAAAAATATATTCAAGTGCCCAATAGAGAAAAAACTAATCAGTACAGTGCCCACCGTACGTTAGTAGTAATACATATCTTATCGAATCTTATGGCAACTGAACCATTGTTAAGTATATCTTATATTATTCCTATTGCATCTTAATTTATTCTTTATTTTCTGCAACCTACTTGATTTGAGCTTGTTAATTAAACTGCTTTATTATGTCACTGGCACAAAGAACTGATTCTCTCCTTTCAATGCTCTCTGGTGTTGTCTTTTCTATTTATTAATCAGATTCTTTGCTCACTTCATATTGAATATTCTCAACTTGCATTAAAGCTTTAACTTATTAATCTTTTTTCAACTGTAAATATAAAAAAAGGGGGAAAAAAAACACTTTTGGACAAAGAATGCATTTTTGGACGTTTGCTTTTCCTGTACTCTCAGACTCAATGGTTAAAGAATGCGTACAAAAGCTTTCCAGAACCTTTGACGCTCTCTGGAATTAATGAATTTAAAAGATGACGATATTCTTGTTGATAAGTATTCTGGATTAAATTAGTAATGTTTATGTCAAAGAGGGAAGCAAAGCAATCTATTAATTTCGGCTTTAGATTAATTTATTCATGTTTATAGCGAAAAAAAAATAATTTTCATAACCGTGTTTTCACAAGTATTATGAAGGTAATCTAAGTTTTTGAAAATATTAATACTTATTGGACACATTGGTTTGAATCAAGGATAATATAAAACTTGTAACTATTACAATGTAAAGCAAAATATAACTATAATGTAATATTCTTACATCTTAAAATGTTTGAACCAAAAATATTAGTTTAAACGAATATGTCAAACAGTTCATCTAAGTAAATAATTTAATCTTTGTATAGCTAAACTTGTTTTTTTGATTAAAATGTCTCTTATATCCTTCCGATTGATTGATTAGAAACTGATGGCTTGATTTTTAAATGTTTTTGTACCTTTAAACTTGTTTTTGGAAATATTTCCCAATATTTCAAATTAATATTTTCCCTTTAGAAAATTTCATTCCAAATAAAACTGGAACATATTGAATATTGGGTCATGCGCTATCATAGACAACTTAAAAAGTCTGACAAAACTGAAATTTACTTTTTAGTTACAGCAATGTTGTCATACATTCAGTGAAGTAGTGCAAGTTTGACCATTATTGGTGTGCCAAAGCTTTTCTTTGACACTTTAGTCTACTTTATATTTTATTTTAGTCTATTTTATACCTTAACAAAATTTCTTTTAATTTTTATTAAAAATTATATACTTTTTACGGTTGTAATTAAAGATTTAAAACTAAAATTTCAAACAACTCTAAAATCTATGACCTGAAGACTCTTCACCCTTTTAGTGAATTAACTGTAAATTTAGAACTGATTATGCCTGCAACCATAATATTTTAATGTAAGAATCGACTTCTTCATCTTAATGTATACCGATTCTTATATTAGTAAAGAGAGAATTTGTATCGTGTGTGTGAATGACCTTTATCCTAACAAACCCTTTTGCATTACAAAAGAACTGGTGTTACATGTATGCAATCTGTATTAGAATTTGTCATCCGCGACATGAAATTCCAAAGTGGTTCGGCCATCAAGCTGAGGGGATCAAGTCGATAAGTATGAAGCTTCCCAAAAATTGGCTTAATTCCAATCTCTTGGGTTTTGCCCTTTGCTTTGTTTCTCCATCCATCCATGCATTCCATTCCTTCAAAGACTATCATGCTGTTCTTAGTTTGGATTTCCATCTTAAACCCTCGTCTGGGCGAATCCACACACTCCATATAAGTAGGTATCACCATCACTTGATTACCGATCTTTATGATTGGGTCACTGATGAGGAAGAAGAAGCTAAAATCACAAGTAATGGTATTAGGTCGGACCATGTCTTCATCAGGTGTTGGAACGACTATTGCCTAAGGGAAAAAGAAAAGGAGGCATCAGGTGTTGAGGAATATGGTGATGCAATAGAGGCATCACTCGATTTCAAAGCTCGAGGTCTTAAACAGAGTTTTAAATTAGATCGGAGCTTCAATTTGATTGTGAAAAGGATTGGATTTGGGTTAGTATATAGGAAAGAAGGAATCACGACTCTTCAGTAGCTCCAATTACCTCTGCTATTATCTATCTGGTACTTCGCTTTGACTTTGCTCTGATTGAAAAGAGTTCTTCGTTTGCACTTAAAGTTGGACACTGAAAATGCCTCTGACTTGTTTGTTAAAATGCATCAACGAATGTGGAAACGGGTTGTTATTGCTTATCTGTCAATTGTTATTTTACAATGTTGTACACCCAGACCACTTTCATAAAAGAGCAATATATATGTTTTTATGTTTTTATTTTGTTCCACCTTTGGAATTTTTCAGAATTGAAAGTGAAGAGAAGAGGCAATGTTGAATTCTGAATTTAGAGATAAGATTTTCAGCATTTTCTAGGGTTTCGTTCGAAGGTAATTTTTATGTTAACCAAGTCTATCTCTTTGCGCTATCTGACTCAAAAAGAGTAACATAAATTACTCCTCATTTAATTTCATATTGTGCATGAATCTCCTACTTTGATTTGGAGTCACTTTTTAAGAAAAGTCGTTTTGCATTCATTCACGATTTCTGTCTTGCCTAGAAGATGAAGATCCTATCCTGTATTCCTTCATATCCGTGCATGTATGTATTGCATATGAATGTACTGCCCTGTTTTGCATATGAATGTACTGCCCTGTTTTGATCGGCTCTGTTTTTCAGCTTAATCAAAATTTTATGTTTGCATGATTTTAACGAAGAATTACTTGCTGAACTTAATCAGGTGGGTTTGTAATTATATACATCATGTGTTGCAATGCTTTTGAATGACTCATAAGGACGTTTTCTTTGGATTTTACATGTTAGTTACTCTTTCATTTGGCTACTAGGACTTAACAACTATTTGTCTGATGGTAGTAACCTTTTGAGCATCATCAAAGCAATAGAAGGAAGTAGAAGCACATAACTAGTGAAGTTGTGTTTTAAGTCTTTGAGTTGATTATGACTTTCCCTTTCATTATTTTATTAATTTCCATCCTATTTTTGAAAAAGAAAAAGAGAAAGAGAAAGGCGTATTATGTCTCAAGAATTCCCAAAAGTTTAGACACGAAGGGAATAGTCCCAAGACTCACAAATTTTATGGTTGATCCTTTCTTCTTCTTCTTTTTCGGCTGAAAAGTTACAAAATGAGTTGGTTCTTAAATTTAAACAGTTAGAATAATGTCGGATGTTAGTAATCCCAATCACCATTACTTGTTTGAAGCGTGCATGATAGACTTTTGTTCTAAACAGAGAGATTTCTATCACAAGAACAGCTAACGGGCTACAATGTTTGATGTTTCAAGTACATAGTGCAAGTATTAAGTATTATTCCACTATTTTTTTTGGAGGAAGTATTTTTCTAATATTAGATACTTGGATTTTTGACAACTTTGTTTCAACAAAATCACAAAAAAATTTTCCCTGTTCTCATATTAACTTGACTTCGACTCGGAATTTTTGTTGATATTTCATGATCACATTTAGCAAGTCAGTTTCGTGATTAGTTCGGCCTGGTTTTTTAAAAGTGACTCTTGATCTTATATGTCTCTTCATATGTAGATATTATCAAAGTTACAAATGCTGTTGTGGAGGTGGGGATTATTTATAGCGTGCTGATGGGAAAGAAGAAAATGCAGGTTATTCTATTCTCCAGCTTTTCTTTCCTATTAACTCTTGAATTTGACATACTAATATAAATTCTTTTTTGGGGAGTAGAAATATTTAGGAATGTAATAAAATTAACTTCTTGGTCGCAGGAAGGATTTGTTATGCAATAAAATGATGATTAGAAGGATTGAAGAGAGTTATTGTTGTACGATGGTTGCTAACTCAGAAGATTCAGTGCTCTAATATTGTGTCATGGTATTCAAGCTAGGATAAAAACGAAATGTTGTTATTGGTTTGATTTAAATATTTGTATTTTCATTTTTTTTTTCTGATCCAGACTCTTGGGTTCCAAGCCAGATTAGTTTGTTTTACTATGTCAAAATTTATAGAAAGCTCAAACGACATGAAATTTTTAATAAATAAATGATCTTGTGATTGTAAAAGTGTGTGAACCTTTTCTGTTTTGAAGAAACAACACTGTAAACTTTTTATGTCGTACCTTAAAATACGAGGATAAAAATCTGAATTTACCTGCCTCGATGACTCGATCCATTTTAATTTAAAAATATTTATTTTTGTTTGAATTTATGTTTTTGTGTGCGTTTTTTTCTCTGTTTTATTGATGTAATTTACTAATTTATAAGTGAAATTGCTAACTACAATTGTTCTTTAATTGTAACTGTATGAAGTATCTCCACACCTTTGATGGTGACATATATTTGAGGGTGACCAACGCGCGATATGACCAACGGTACATATTTTGTTAACTTTTTCTTTCCTTTTTCACCTTATTGATAAACAGCGTTTGACACCATCATTAAAAAAAAAAAGTCATTTCAATTGCTGATAGGTTTTACAGTATTTTGTACCTTTTTATTAACTGCTTTTCTCATTTTTGATAAAATTTTACTTTTTACAAAATTCCCATTGATAGGTCTTGCGTTAGAATTCTATCCATAAAAGACAAAAACACATCACATGACCGCTGCGTGTCTACGTGAGGGCGACCGACACGTCCTACAGCTCATCTATGCTTTATCAAGTCTTTCTTGTTAATTTTTTCCCTATAATATATGAGGATTTTGGTTTTAACGCATTTTGTACCTTTCTTTTTCCTTTCTTTTTTCTTTTTTTTGCGTTTTCCTTTCTTCTCTTTTTTAAAGTGATGTGTTTAAGTTCTTTATTTTGGTATTACAGAATGGGGAAAGATAAAAATTGGATGAGAATTTGGAATTTATGTTGACATATAAGAAAAATGAAATAGAAAAATAATATGGGGAGCCATTTTTCTTTTTTATTGCAGTTGCATTAATGCGATCTCTATATGTATAGCTTTTCACTCTTTTTTTTTTTTTTGAGTTTTCAGCCCGAACTATTTCATAGGTGAAAATATGTGTGTCAGAACGTTTCCATTTTTGAAAAAAATCCTTCTCACAAATTCTTAAAAATGTTGCCAAACTGACAGTTCAATTTTTATAAATATATAAATCACATGCATTGCTTGTTTTTTCTCCCTCTTATCGCTTAATTTCTTCTGCCTATGCATCTATTTATATGACATCTTAACGGAATCTCCCATGCTTCCATTCATTCTAGAAAGCAAATCCCTAGAAAGTTAGTACAATAATATCGCATCAAAGTTGGTTTAAGGGATGCAGTGTGATTGAATTAATAAGGTGAGAAGCAAAATATAATTTTAGAAGAAACGGAATACAATTGTAGAAAGGGGGACACAATATTTTTATAAAAGTTTATTTAAAAAATTAAAAGAAAACAAAGTTTAAGAAGGTAGTCGCACACCCTCGTCCATATAGGATTCCACGTCTGGTGATGTTATTGAAATGCTCGAGACGATTTTCTTATGATTTAAAAAATGGGTACCTTTTTATACCTTGTGTTCTACATTTATTCAAGTATTATACTTTCGGTTTTTAATCTTATCAAATATATATCTTCATATTAGATTTAATACATAAATTTATACTTTTTCTTTGTCAACTTTCAATTTTATCCTAGTACATTATCCAAAATACCCTCAAATTAAAAAATAAGAGAACTTTAAAAATTTAAAAACACATTGAAATAATTAAGGGTTTTAATCTCAAAAATGTCTAGAACACCCTCAAAAATGGGTTTTTTTATGTGCTTAAGTGTTTGTTTTCTTCTTTTTTTTTGAAAGTTTAGTTTTTTTTCTCTCTCTTCCATAAGGATAATTTGGTCATTTAAATGCTAGAATCAAGTATTAGCGAAGGTATAGATTTGTGTATTAAATCTAATCTGAATATATACATTTGATGATAGCAAAAATGGAAAATATAATTTTTGAATAAACCTGAAACAAAATATATAAAAAATTAAATATCCCTAAAAATGATAGAAATTATTAAAAAAAAACTAAAAATAAAGTTTCAAACATACGTGCATTCAAAATAAATTTTTATTTTTTATTTATACAAACAAAAAAGCTTTATAAAAAAAGAGAGAGATTGATAAAAAATGTGTAATGATCGAAAAAATCTAAAAATTAATAAGTATGATTAATTAAGGATTTTTTCATAATTACTCAGCTAAGTACTTAAGAAAGTACAAGATTTGAGTTTATTTACACTCAAATTTGAAAGTCTTAATAGCTATAAGACCTTAGAAATAAATAATGTTGTGAATGTACAAATTTATATGCTGTATTTATGAAACATGTGACGATGTAATGTTATGATAGTACATTAAAATAATTAAAAACAATTATTTAATGTGTTAAACCAAAAGTTTATGATTTATTGATTTCATGTATGAGCCAAAGGAGTGATCTTATAAGAATCTCAATTAGATGTTTAAATTGGGATTATTTGATAAAAAGTAGAATTTTCAACTTACTATGATTATGTGAAAATTCCTATATGATATCAGTTCAGTAAAAAGAAACCTGGATCAATGTGATCATGAGTTCAGTACCATAATTTAGAAAACGGTGAGCACTAAGTTAAGTGTGCAAGATTTATGATATTTTTACTATAATCGATCTCGAAATTTAAGAAGATCATAAAGATAAGAATTTTAAGCAAGTTATAAGGATCATTGGAAGTTTGAGAATTCCAATATTTTGAATGTGTATGGTTAATTATTATACTCATTAATAATTACATAAAGTTTATTATTATTGTTGTAACGACAATAATAATAATAGCAGTTGTCATAGTAATAGTAAAGAAGAAAAATGGCGTTGATGGGATCTACAAATGTTAATCTGTTGTTAAGATGTGGAACCATAAATAGCTCTTTACGAAAAATAGTTCGGGTTATATCTGTAAAGCACGAGATTGTGCAAAGTTTGAAATTTTAAATTAAATTGACTTTTAGATAGTCAATTTAATTTACAAAACTTTTATAAAATTACAACTATTGTTTTTATAAGAAATTTGAAGTTTACAATATGAAAATTTTCAATGAAAAATATATGTTTTAAATTACATTTTAAAGTTTCAAAGGTTAAAAAAAAACATATATATAATAATTATGTTGAGCAAAGTTTTGAATACATAATATCTTTTTAAGAATACATACATACATATATATATATACACGTGTATAAATATGGATACAGTTGTGAAAATAGCTAATCAGCGATTTTGAAGACAATACTGTCAATGTTTATGGTGTCAGAATAATCCATATAGTATGGATAAATTTATGAAAATAGTTTATGACGGTGTAAATATTTAATAAGAAATTAATATGGTGAGAAATTTGAACTTACTGTATTTATTTTTAAAGAGTAAGAATAACACAGTTTGAGAAAGTACAGCTATGTTTATGAAAATTTCAAGCTTATGGACTAAATTTGATCAATCTAACACAGCATAGAATTAGATTGTGAAGTCTTTTTATCTATAAATACATAGACCAAAAAAAAATAAAATCCAGCCAATTAATTAGCTCAGCCACACTCTCTCTACTCTCTCTCTCCTTTCTCTCTCTACTTTCTCTCTCCTCAAACTCAGTCCAAGATCCGACCACCATTTTCGACACCTCCTACACGATCGGAAAGATCTAGAGAAGCTGAGTCCGACGGTGTGTCGTGCCACCCACAACTCCGCCGGAGGAGGCCACACGCGCCGGCTAAAGAGGCAAAAAAGTCCAATCTTTTCAACGTGATTTCTCCGTCGTCTGACCACCGATTGGCACGATCTTGGTGTCAACAGAATCAGAACGAAGAGACGAAGAGAATGACACCGATATTACGGTACGATTCTCACTGAAAAAGCCTCGTCAGAGCTGCCCCGTCTCTGCCGCCGCACCACCACTCGATGCCGCCGTTCATGGTGGCGTTGAGATACACCGCCGCCGCCATTCCATTCAAAGAGTGATGGGGAGGAAACCCCTCGCTCAATTTCTCCTTAGCCCAGCCGCCGTTCGGAGATCAGAGATCCTCACCGCCGCTGCCGTGGGTGAGATCGAGTTGGTTGTTTCAGGGCATTTCGTGCCAAATTGAAGGCACAAATACCTTTAGAGGATTGAGAAGAGCGAAAAGCAACCCTCAATTGCTCCAAACGATCGTCGAAAAAGCACGAACGACCTCCGCCTTTGTGCGCCGCCGTGAGAAGCTTCAGGCCGCCGTTCTACGCAACGGTGTGGTGCAACACTGCCACCGACATGCTCAGACAGCCACGGAGAAGGAAACGCCCAGGTGAATTTGGGCCCAACACCGGCAGAGATCCACCGCCCGAGCCACCATGTTAAGCCAAGAATTTTGAGCTAAATCCATGTTGATCGAACTCAGAAGCCAAATTGTGTAAAATTGAGGCTGCTATCGAACTCAGAAGGTCCAAGACTGCCAAGAGCCAAGATTGCAGCTTTTCAAGGTCACCGAAGCCGCCGCATGCGCCCCACTCGCCACCGCGGGTGGCCGGCCTCCGACGGACCTCGGGTCCCGAGCTCCCGACCTCCGATTGATGATCCGAGACCGCCTCCTGACTCATTTCAATGCTCTGAACGTGATCGTGAGCTCTGTTTGAGTTAATTCTACTCCAGTAAAAATCATTTGATATCGAATGCACACGAATCGAGGCGACTCAGACTGTAGTAACAGAGTCCAGAATGATGATTTCAGCAGTAATAAATCACCATGGAGCATTCCTAGCCATCCATAGCCACTTGAGGAGCACTGCTAAGGATGTTGCGCAGACTGTGGAGACAGCGAGATGCAATTGGACCCGCTCAGCTCGAAGTCTAGGTAAGTAGGAATCTCGCCTACAGTATAAATAGTTTTAAAAATAAATTAATTTTAAATATTTTCATAAAATTTATGAAAATGCATGATCAGTGATTTCTTACACTATTATATGTTATGATGTGATATGTTATGTTATGACATGATGTGAAATGCTATGATGCTGATGATATGATTAATGTGTGATGTATGCAATATATAAATTATATTGTTTAATCACCTTCAAGTCAAGTATGATAATGATTTACGATTCATGTATGATTATGATTTACGATTCATGAATTACGAAATTGTGATGTCATGTAGTGATAAGTCATACTGCATACACACAATAAGACAGGTGAAACTTATAAGACAAGTTAAGGGTGTCGTACCAATCTCCTGACCCACGGGGAGGCTCCATGTTAAAGTAATGAATGATCTTGGTGTCGTTGGGACCTTGCGAACCCTAACTTCCCAAGACTCGCACGCAACCGGTACGATCACTCGGGCCCAAAGTAAGAAGACAAGTTATAGCTAAAATAATTAAGCATAAATCAAGTTGATAAGCAAGCATAAAATGCTCATCATATTTTTATTAAAAATGATTTTTAATCATGTTTTGCGAGACTAATTTCCTACTTGCTGAGCGAAAGCTCATTTAAGTATATTCATGCTGTAGATAAGAAAAACCTGTCAGCGGCACTTGATGGGTACTGGTGAGCGGCGGACGAATGGTGAAGATGAGAATGGATACTGCTCACACAATGTAATATTTTTGCATTATTATTTTATGAATTTATGTATGTTTTATTTTACAAAATTTCATATGCTTACACTTTACGAAAATTATGTGCATATGAATAAGTAAATAATTTACGTAATTATGTTTTAAAAACCGAGCTTGTGATTACGCAACCTTGGTCCAGAGGATTTTAAAGTTTAAAAATATTGCAATAGATAATGCAACAAATGCACAAAATTTGTAAGAAAGAAAATTATAAGTTCATTTAGAATTACAAAGGATTATTGAAGTTTTACACTAAGTTAAGAAATGAATTTTATGAATATGTTTTATGAAATCATTATGAAAGTTTCAAAGAAAAGCTTTAAGAAATTAGTATCTTAAACTTAAAAGTTAAGTTATAAGAAATTATGTTTTGTTTAGTTAAGAAGGTTTACTTTAAGAAAATAATATGATATTTTTAAGACGTTAAAATTATAAGCAAAAATATATAATAATTGCAAAGAAATTTTTAGAGAGCATTTAAATGGGATTTTATTTTAATATTTAATTTAAAATTGTCTTGAAAATAGTTTTATCTAAATTGAGAAATGTCTTTAAAGTAATAGTTGCTAAATAATTACTCTTATGTTTTAAAAGGAAAAGTTCAAGAAATTACTATGGTTATGTTTCAAGAAATTAATGTTATGAATTATGTAAAGGATCATACTTTTAGAAATTATAACTATGTTAAAACGTAATGCTTATTATTACGTTATTATCACGTTTGAGAAATTTATGTTATTATATTAGGTTTACAAAATTAAGTTTTGAGAAATGATTATTATGTCTTTTAAGGTTATATGTTAAGAATTCTTTATCAATAAGAATTCGTTTGTTATTAAAAAATAGTTATTACTTCCTCTAAGGTTTCATGTTAAGGATTCTGCAATAAGAATCCATTTAAAAAAAAATTTATCCCAAATTTCTCTACCTTATTTGTAAGTAAGTTTAAGTTTATGATCATGTTTAAGTTAAGTGACGGCCACGTAAGGAGGGTCGTTACAAAATGAGATTGAAATATTAGAAAGATGATTGACAACGGTGAGAGAAGAAAAAGAAACTATGAAATAGTAGAGGAAATATGTAATTGCGCTTAACAATATAGTCGTACAGATCACATGCATTGCTCATTGGCTTTCATCATTATCTCTTATCTCTTAATTTCCTCTCCCATGCATGTGCTATTATTTATACATCCTAACCCAAGCTCCTGTTGGAAATTTGTTTAAACTCAAACACTAAACTCTTTTATTACTAGATTGAGCACTCTTACAATTACAACTCGTCACACTCTCAAAGAACTCACTTAAGAACCTTTATTTCTTCTCTTCCTTATTCTAAGAAGTTCTTACTTCTTCTTGATGCAAAATGAGAGAAATCACTCCTATTTATATTAGTGACACCTCTTTAACCAATGGCTAGGATTATACCAATACACTTTTAATCTAAAGGCTACAATTCACTCTCTAGAATTCTTATCCAAAATATCTCCTATCTAGATTCAACCACTCCAAAAAAAAAAATCTAGATATTTCTGAAGAATAATCTAGAAAATCTTTCCAAGAGTTAAGCTTGGATTTGAATTTTAACTTCATCAAGTTTTGGGCCTCAAACAAGTTTAAATTTCAAACCCCCCTCCCCCCCCACCCCAAACTTGTTTTATAATACCAAGTGCATTTCGCAACCTGAAGAAATCTTCTTGCTTCAATGGCTTGGTGAAGATGTTTGCAAGTTGGTCATGAGACCTCACGTACTCCAGTCGCACATCCTTTCTTCTGATGCACTCCCTTATGTAGTGATATCGCGTATCAATATGCTTGCTTCAATCATGAAACACCGGATTTTTAGCTAGAGCTATTGCCGATTTGTTGTTAACATAAATCTCTGTTGTTTCTTCTTGTGTCATGCTTAATTCCTTCAAAAAGTTTCTTAGCCATATTGGATGACTAAGACATGATATAGCAGTAGCATACTCAGCTCATAGGTTGAGAGGGTGATGATTGGTTGCTTCTTCAACATCCAAGTGAAGGCAGTATCTCCCATAAAAATACAAAACTGGTTGTGCTTTTTCAATCATTGGTGTCTCTTGCCCAATCACTATCGTTGTATTAAATGAGTTTATAGTCATTAGAAACTAAATAGTATCAACCAATGTTCATTTTACCTTTAAGATAATGAAGGATTCTCTTTGTAGCTTGAAATCATTTGTTGTTGAAGTCTCCATGTAGCGACTCGTAAGTCTAGTTGCATGGAGAATGTCGGGCCTTGTACAAGTTAGATACTACAAACATCTAACTAGGCCCTTGAAAAGTGTTCGATCTACTTTTTTTGCTTCATCATCTTTGAACAATTTGATTTCGTACTCTATCAACGTGCTTATCAGATTGTAGTCATCCTTCTTGAACTTTTTAAGGATCTCTTTTGTGTAGCCTTCCTGTGAGATAAAAATTTCCTCTTCCTTTTACTTGAATTTGATGCCGAGGTAGTATGCCATTGGTCTGATGTCTATCATCTCAAATTCTTTGGCCATCACTTTCTTGAATTCTTCAAACATGCTTGGATTATTACCTGTGAAGATCAAGTCAACCACATACAAACACACTATCATGATATCTCTTTCTTTGACTTTGACGTAGAGAGTATGCTTATATGGACATTTGGTGAAACCATTCTCTTGAAAGTACTTGTAAATTAGACTATTACATGCTCTTGATGCTTGCTTTAAACTGTAGAGAGCCTTTTTCAACTTTAACACTATGTCTTCTTGCCCTTTGACTTTGTACCCTGATGGCTGCTAAATGTAGACTTCTTCTTCAAGAACTCCATTCAAAAAAGCTAACTTTATATCCATTTTGATGTATCTTCCACTTGTTTTGGGTTGCCAAAGAAATGATTAGTCTAATAGTTTCTAATCGAGCAATAGGAGTGAATACCTCTTTATAGTCTATTCTAGCTTTTTGACTATAGCCTTTTGCCACGAGTCTTGCCTTGTATCTTTCAATTTCCCCATTGGCATTTTTCTTCACCTTATACACCCATTTTACATTGATAGCTTTATGACCTTTGGGAAGTTGAGCGAGTTCCCATGTGTCATTTTTCTCGATAGCTCTAATTTCTTCATCCATTGCATTTCTCCATTTCTCATCTTGCACAGCTTCTTGAAAGTTCACCAGCTCACAGTTTGCAAAGAGGCAAAAGAGAGTGAGATTATCAAGTCTCTCAGTCACCTTGTAGAGTTCTTGGAGGCTCCTTGTTTGGTTTTCATCTCCTTCCTTTAAGAAAGACGGTGGTGAATTTCCATCATCAGTCCATGTTGGTTGAAGCGGGTGGTGTAGTGGCTCTCCTCTCAATCGCATCATTGAAGCGGGTGGTGTAGAGTTGAAGGAGCTTCATACGCAATTAAAGGAACTACTACACAAAGTCTTCATTAGGCCTAGTCATTCATCGTGGGAAGTCCCAATTCTATTTCTCAAGAAGAAGGATAGATCTATGAGACTCTGCATCGACTATAGAGAATTGAACAAGGTGACGATCAAAAACAAGTACCCATTGCCTCGAATTGATGACTTGTTTGATCAATTAAAAGGTGCATCTGTGTTCTCAAAGATTGATCTGCGGTCAGGATATCACTAGTTAAAGATCAAAGAAGGAGACATCCCAAAAACAGCCTTTAGATCGAGGTATGGTCACTACGAGTTTGTGGTTATGCCCTTCGGTCTAACGAATGCACCTGCAGCCTTCATGGACATGATGAATCGAGTATTCAAGGATTTCCTCAATAAATTCATCGTTGTGTTTATCAATGATATTCTTGTTTATTCAAAGAATCAGGAAGAACATGCGGATCATCTAAGTATCGTGCTGAAGACATTAAGGAGACATAAGCTATATGCAAAATTCTCCAAGTGTGAGTTCTAGCTCGACAGAGTGTCTTTTCTTTGGGCATATAGTATCAAAGGAAGGGATAATGGTAGATCCTGCTAAAGTTGAGGCTGTTCTCATCTAGAAACAACCGATGAATGCAAGTGAGATAAGGAGCTTCTTGGGCCTAGTAGGTTATTACCAGAGATTCATGGAAGACTTCTCCAAGATAGCAGCGCCACTCACAAATTTAACTCGCAAGGGGAAGAAGTTTGAATGGATAGATGCATGCGAGAAGAGTTTCCAAGAACTGAAGAAGAGATTAACTATAGCTCCAGTATTGGCCATTCCTGAAGGAAACGACGCATTTGTAATTTACAGTGATGCCTTTAAGATGGGCCTTGGTGCTGTTCTGATGTAGAATGATAGAGTGATCTATGCATTGAGACAACTAAAGGATTACGAGAAGAACTATCCTCCTCATGATCTCGAGTTAGTAGCTGTTGTTTTTGCATTGAAAATATGGAGACATTACTTGTATAGGGTCCAACGCAAGATTTTCACTGATCATCAAAGTTTAAAGTACTTCTTCACTCAGAAGGACCTGAACATGAGAATGTGAAGATGGCTAGAGCTGCTGAAGGATTACGATTGTAAAATCCTTTATCATCTTAGAAAGGCTAACCGAGTG
Organism: Artocarpus heterophyllus; assembly: GCA_025403435.1. Taxonomy (NCBI): domain Eukaryota; kingdom Viridiplantae; phylum Streptophyta; class Magnoliopsida; order Rosales; family Moraceae; genus Artocarpus; species Artocarpus heterophyllus. The sequence continues at coordinate 10,079,094 of CM046341.1, forward strand.
GCTGACGCACTGAGTAGAAAGATTGTTGCCACGTTGATGTCATTATAAGCAATGTCTCAACCCTTAAGGAAAGAAATTCTGGACTTCGGTTTGGAACTTATAACAGGCCAACTATCAGTATTCACTCTTGCTCCAACGTTGCATGATGAGATCCGAAGCAAGCAAGATGAAGCCTCGCAAGGATTAAGCAGGAAATAAAGGAAGGAAAATGTGAAGAGTTTCGAATTGATGATGATGGAACTCTATACCTCAAGGGCTGCTTATGTGTTCCCGACATTGATAACCTAAGGGAAAGAATCTTATCAGAAATTCACGACACTCCTTATTTAATTCATCCAGGTGCAACAAAGATGTACAACGATCTAAGAGATAGCTTTTGGTGGTTTGGAATGAAACATGATGTTGCCATATATGTGAAGAAATGCTTGACATGTCAGCAAGTCAAAGCTGAAAACCAGAAACCTGGCGGCTATTTAAAGTCAATCAAGATACCAGAATGGAAATGGGAGGGTATTGCAATGGATTTCATTATCGAGTTGCCAAGGACTATGAATGGTTATGGTTATGGTGCTATTTGGGTTGTTGTCGATCGACTGACGAAGACAACGCATTTTATTACCATTAAGATCACTTACTCTATGGAGCGATTAGCAGAACTCTATGTCAAGGAGATTGTATGACTTCATGGAATCCCTAAGTTTATCATCTCTGATCGTGATGGCAGGTTTAAGTCCAAGTTCTAAAAAAGTGTACAGGCTGAAATGGGAACCAAGTTGCATTTAGTACAACTTTTCATCCTTAGACAAACGGCCAAACGGAGAGGACAAACTTGATGTTAAAGGATATGCTTCGGGCCTTTACTCTCGACTTCAAGACTAGCTAGTGTAAAATGTTCCCGTTAGCAGAATTCGCTTACAACAACAGATATTAGGTGACGATTGGAATGGCACCTTATGAGGCCCTATATGGGCGGACATGTAGGTCGCCTATATGTTGGCATGAAGCTGGTGAAAAGAAGATGATGCAAAGCATTGACAGTGAAAAGACTAATTTTGTCAATGAAACCTCTGAGAAGATTAAATTGATAAGAAGAAGAATAGAGACCACTCAGAGCCGACAAAAAAGTTATGCTGACAGAAGAAGAAGGCCCTTAGAATTCACTGTAAGTAAATCCGTGTTCTTGAAAGTTGCACCAATGAAAGGAGTCATGAGGTTTGGAAAGAAAGGCAAGTTAAACCTGTGGTTTGTTATGAAATCGTGAAGCGGATAGGCAAAGTAGTTTATCAGTTGAGACTACCATCGAAAATGTCATCTATTCATGACGTGTTCCACGTTTTGATGCTTAAGAAATATGTCCCAAATCCTACGAACGTGATTAAGCCATAGGTGATTGAAAAGTGAGATGATCTCAGCTACGAAGAAAAGCCAATTGAGATTTTAGATTGGAAGACCAAGACCTTGAGGAATAAAGAAATTCCTTTGGTCAAGGTTTTATGGCAAAATCACCAAGTGGAAGAAACTACATGGGAACGTGAAGATGACATGAGAACAAAGTATCTGCATTTCCCAATCCTCTCCATTTACCACGTGATTTGGCCCAATTCTAATCAGAAATTTTCTGATAATTATAGAGAAGATGAGTTTTCCCTTTTACGATATTTTATTTTCACGTAAACGAACTTCTTCGTTCTATCACGCTCTCTCTCTTTCTCTCTCTCTACATGTTATGAATAAAGTGCTTATTCTTACTCCACGTAGATCCTCATTACAACTTTATTGTGAATAAAGTGCTTACTCTTATTCCACAATCTTACAATCATATCTTTCTGCATATAAATATTTTATGATTGCGTCTTTCCGCATATATATAGGCATGATCCAAGACTTAGTAGTAATTGTCACAGTATTTTAGTTTGCTTGTCATATAATCAACAATAAGCAAATAAATGGAACGATTTATTATTGAACATAAAAAATAACATTATTTATTTATTGATATTAAAATATCCATTAAATAAAACGCTAGCATTTAAACTTAGAGCACTAATCCTAAATTCACATATAAGCGTTCATACTCATTTAATTTATAAAAAAATACATAATTCCAAAATAATGAATATAACTTAATAGTGTTATTTGTGTAACTCGATTACAATTCAAATTGATGACAAATACTCTAAAAATAATAATTGAACTTAAAATAATATTTTTTTTTCTAAATAAGCACTTTTATATTGTCTATAGATATACTAATATAAGGCCAAATCCTATATATGAATATTTTGTGACGAGTTTCTTAGTCATTCTTTGAATTTGTTTAGTAAACATATTTGATAAATTCTTTAAAATTAGAATCATAACTTGTATATTTAAAACAAGTTTTAAAAACCAAAAAGAGTACATAAATACGTACAACGAGTACTGTTCACATTTTGTTTTATATACATAATATCACATAATATTCATAGGTAGCTGTGACATGTGTATGTTTATTAATGTACGTGAATAAGTATAATACATTATAAAATATAGAAAAAATGTATAAACACTAAATTTTGTCTAATTTCTTCATTCAAGATAAAGGAAGGAGGATATAATTATTTGATAATTCAAATTAAATTTCTTTTAAAGGAAAAAAAAACAAAATTTGATGCGTTAAGATTTGTTTGAAATTTATACAGGCAAAATTAAATTTTTTTCTACGAAAAAGGAAACAAAACAATATTTTTTTAACATTTAAAGTTGGTCCTAAACATATATATATATATATATATATATATATATATATCTTTTCCTTGAAGTTTTCTGTGCAGAACAAGATAATCGTCTCAATAAAAATTTAAAAAATAAAAAAAGAAATCTATATATATTAAACATCCACGTATACAATCCATGCCAGCCTTCTGATTTAGAAACAGCAGAAGCAGTTTTCTCTCAAAAAAGAAAAAAAGAAAGAAAGAAAGAAACAATAGAAGAAGAAAACAAAGGAGTGCCAAAAGTCGAAATTTCAGGGAAAAAGAGTTGGCGGTAAGATTTTATGCTTTCTTTTTCGTTTTCAAATTTTGAAGTTTTTATTAAATAGAGCCATAGAGCAAATACCCCACGCATATTTCAAGCTTCTTCGTTCAATAAAAAAGAAAATAGCTTCCTTCTGCACTCTATACGCTTCATCTCTTCGTTCGCTACGCTGAGGAGCTTTGTAGAGCAGACCAGGAAGTATTGGCTCGACGTGCAGGTAGCCTATAGAAATATCTCTTCCATTATTTTTCTATTTTAAATAATACAAATAACAATATGTTTAATCAAAGCATGATTTGCTCTAAAAAATGTTCCTACAGGCACAAACTTGCTTGGACTTCTTAAGGTGCTTGCCGTCGGTAGTCTCGATGTTGAACTTTGTCGAGAAGGGTGTTGTCATAGTTGCTGCTTGTGGGAAGTTTGAAAATCAAGACAGGGACCTAGATTGCATATCATGCGGGATCTAGACGGGAAGGTTGTCTCCGTTTTTTGTAGACGAAAATATAGTTGTTTGACGTTGATCTTAACCTTAATGGCGTCCATGGAAGGATCTCTTTGCTTGTTGTTAACATTGTCTGACAGGGATCTCCTAAAAGATCTTGTAGAGGCTGGAGATGTGGAAGACAGAATGATTTACATTTTGTTCAAATCTCTATTTTTTCCTCTACTTGAAAGGTCTTGGTAATTTATTATTCGTTAATGTCTCGAAAATTAGATGATTTTCATGTATTCGTCCTGATGTTTAAGTTCTTTTTATTTATTTTATATATTTGGATATTAGAGTGCAAGGCTTTGTGGAAATTAATTGAGGAGCATCATTTTTTTCTTCCCGTATTTGCTACAATAATTTTTTTATTTTAAAATTTGTATTGTGTAATTATGCATTAGATAATTTTGCATAAATTGTCAAAGCCAAAATTATAAATCTATTCAAATTAATTTTTAATACAAAATTAAAATCCATGACATCTAGCAAATGTCGTGGATAGATCTAAATACGACTTTTATCTTAAGTTGTTAAAAGTTCTCAAGAAGGACATTTTTAATCCGTTGTGAAACTATTTTGATGTCATTAAAAAGTATTAACGACATTAACTACGACATATAAAAAAATGTCATAGACTTTCCACAGCACCTACATTCAATGACATAAGAAAAAATGTCATGAAAGCCCATTAAAGGCATTTTATAAATGTCATTGAAAAGGCTATTGTACCTAGCATAAATAAAAGATAAATAATTATTATGAAAAAACCAGGATGAAGTTGACAAATCCAAATCAGACAAGAGAAAAAGTTAATAAATATATACTTTTTTTTTCTTTTTCGGGAAAATCAGATTTATTTTTCGTATTAGGGATTTTAATTTCTTATCTAAGATTGAGATTATATTTTTGGTAATGCTTTTTGCATATTTTAATCTTAGAAATAACAAAATTTTTTTGAATTGATCAGGAAGTAATAAAAATTTTATAGACAAACCACAAGTACCAAGATTCAATAGGAAACAAATCCCGCGGGATACCAACACATTGTTGATAGCCACCTCAAATGGATATGATACACAAACAAATTGCAAAGGTTAAGAGACCTTCTCAATTATTCAAAACAAAAATAAACCATGACAAACGCAACAATCATCGTTCTTACGAACAACACACCAATGAAACAAAAAACAGAGACAAAACCGTAATCCAAAGACCACGCCTTTTACCACCACCACCATCGAAGCATCTCTCCCAGCGAGTTAGTACATATACATAACATATACAAATATTCTTTTAACAAAACTTACGAATTAGTACATATTAATAACATATACAAATGTCATACACACAACAATGCATATATATACGAAACCCAAGCTAGTGATAGTTAAATAGATAAACAAATTGTATACAATAAAGCAATATCTAGCAGCATCTATATCTCCATCGAGTGAAAGTTGCTAATTAAGATGTGTCTTATTTCCTTCTCACATTCTAGATCTCAAAATAATCACACATGACTTTGTGATTCGCTTCACAGAGAGAGATCAACCCGTTAAAATAAAATAACTAGTGACTAGGCATGATAAAATATTATAGTCATTTTAATTAACAAAAAAAAAAAAAAAAAAGCTTTGACTCACTCATATTTTTGTGAATGATAACCAGATAGATTAGCTGCTGCAGTCAGAGCATCCCCCCACTCTTTCACTTTGTTTTTATCATTGTCAGGACATCGTTCATGTTCAACAAAAGCATCACCATAACTCCCCTTCTGTTTCCTAACATCCGATGGAGCAATGCCATAAAAGATAGGTAAGACAATCTGACCTCCTTCTTCTTTGCATTTGAGTATGTGCACCAACTCATCCAAGCACCATCTCGAAGAAGCATACTCTTTCGAAAAGATGACTATCAAAATCATCGATTCCCCAATTGCCCTCAAAAGTGCAGGAGAAATTTCATCTCCTCTCTCGAGATTCTCAGCATCTATGTAGGTTTGGATATGTTTCCGGCGAAAGGCATCGTACAGATGACAAGTAAAGTTCTTACGAGTGTCACCTCTGAAACTGATGAAGACTTCATTCTTCATCACCACAGTAGAAGAAAAAGAAGCAACAATAGCCATATCTTTGGGGGTGGAAAAGAATGAGAAAAAGGGCTTCTTATTTGATCTGTTGTAAAAGAAAGATGAATGTCTAAAAAGTGGACTTAATGCACCACCAAGTGGTTAAGAGGAGGGTAGGAAGAAGAAGAGGGAGATAAGACCTGACAAGTCAGAAAAAGTTAAAAAAAAAGACCTGTCAAGTCAATGCCTTTGGCAGTATGTACGATGTTCTATCAAAAAGAAAAACAAAAGAAAAAAAAAAGAGAGAGAAAAAAAAAACGTTTAGGAAGGTAAGTAGAAAGAAGAAAAAAGAGACATGTGATGTCACCTAAAAAAGGGTCCAAAGATTGGATGGATTTACATAATTTATTCATAAACAAATGAAAACAAATGCCTGGTGGACTCCCTATCACAGCTTTTCCACACTGGATTCTCCGTTTTTGTAGTGGTGGCAGTGATGAAGCAGGAAAAAAGCATCAATGTTATCATTATTTTAAAGGAAATCACCACTCAATGTAATTATTTTAAAGATCCCAAGAATTTAGTGCTACTATATAATATACAACCAAAATGACTCGCATTTCCTTAAGTTTTTAGTAGTTAAGGTTATTAAATTCTTTTATACCTCTGTTTTATGTTAATTTAATAATTATACCTTCAATTTTCGATATCATCAAATTTACACCTTAATATTAGATTTAATACATAAATATATATCTTACCTCAGTCAGTAAATGATTTTGACCTTTAAAATGATCAAAATATCCTTAATTAAAAGATTAAAAAAAATTAAAACTTTTAAAAGATAAGGGAAAAAACAAAAATAAAAACACTACAAAACACCTATTTTTGAAGGTATTCTATACATTTTTGAAGGCAAAACCTTAGTACAAGGTTTTTCTAAGTTTTTAAAGTTATCTTCTTTTTAATTTAAAGTTATTTGGAGCAATTTCTTAGGTCAACATTGAAGATTGATTGGATAAAAGTATAAATTTGTGTGTTAAATATAATATGAAGTTATAAAATTGATAAGATCAAAACTGAAGATATATTGTTTAAATAAGGCTAAAATACATGGTATAAAAAGGTAAACAACCCTAATAAACTCCACCCAACTGTAATATCACTTCCTAAGTATTTATATACATTATTTTAGCTAAAAAAATTATATTATATATATTATCATTGCCAAAATATTTATATCACTGGTACAAAAAGGTGAATAAAGGACACCTAACATAGGACTGTTGTAGAAAACCCATACTCAATAGAGGCGGTAAACACTACTATAAACGAGCCTTATGGAGACTGACATTTTTTGCGACGACAATTAATGACCGAAAAAATTCAAAAATTAATAAATATGATTAATTAAGGATTTGTTCATAATTACTCTGTAGAGTACTTGAGAAAGTACAAGTTTGAAATTTGTTAACACACAAATTTAAAAGTCTTAATAGCTATAAGACCTTAGAAATAAATAATGTTATGAATGCACAAATTTATGTACTTTATTTACGAAACATGTAACAAAAGTAATGTTATGATGGTGCACTTACATAATTAAAAATAATTATTTAATGTACTAAGAAAAGTTTATGATTCATTAATTTCATGTATGTGCCATAATAGTGACATTTATAAGAATCTCAATTAAAATATTTAAATTAAGATTATGTGATAAAAAGTAAAATTTTCAAGGTACTATGATTACATGGAAATTCTTACACGACATCGGTTAGTAAGAGAAATCTAAATCATAGTGGTCAAACAGCTCAACATCATAATTAAGAAATGGCGAGTACAAAGTTATGAAAATAAGATGATCTTGAAATTTAATGAGATCATTGAGTAAGATAAGAATTTTATAAGTCATAAAGCTTTTTGAAAATTTGAGAATTTGTAATATCCTATATTTACACAGTAAATTACTTGCGAGTGTAAATAACTGTGTGGAATTTATAATAATAATAATAATAATAATAATAATAATAATAATAATAATAATAATAATAAATTATTATTATTATTATTATTATTATTATTATTATTATTATAAAAATGTTAATGGAATTCATAAACATTGTACAAGCCTCTAAGGCAAATGCAAAATCACAAACGAACAAATTTCAATCCACAAAGTGATTACAAAAAGTTTAAAGAGCATTCATAGATTAGACATGGAGTCAAAAATGATTTTTTTACAAAAACTAATTCGGGTTATATCCGTAAAGCATGAAATCATATTAAGTTTAGAATTTAAATTAAAGTGACTTTGAGATAGTCAATTTAATTTACAAAATTTATATAAATTATATTATCATTTTTATGATGGAATTAGAAGTTTTTAACTTGAAAGTTTTAATGAAAATATATGTTTTAATTAACATTTTAAAGTTTTAAAATTACAAAAAAATTATTTTTATCAAAGCTCTAAATACATAATATTATTTTAAGAAAAAAATAAAAAAAATAATAAGTAAATGTAGTGTATATAGCTAATCAATGACTTTCAAGACAAATGTATCAAAGTTTATTGGTTCAAAATAAAATCACAAAATCCAAACAATATGGATATATTTATGAAAATGATTTTATATCAGTACAAAGATTTAATTAAGGCAATAATACAGTAAGAGAATTAGAACTTATGTAGTTTTTTTTTCAAAGAGTAAGAATAATACAATTCTAGAAAGTATAGCTATGTTTATAAAAATTTCAAGTCTACGAATCAAATTTGATTAATTCGGCGTGGCATAGAATTAGACTGTGAGGTCCCATTGTCTATAAATACATGAACACAAAAAAAAAATAAAATTGCCTAATCAAAAATCAGCCCATTCTCTCCCTCTCTCTACTTTCTCTCTCTACTCTTTCTCTCTCCCCAAACTCAGTCCAAGAATCCGGCCTCCATTTTCAACACCTCTTGCACCAATGGAAAGCTCTTGTTGAGCTGAGTCTAACGGCGTGCTATGCCGCCCACAACTCCGCCGGAGGAAGCCACATGAGCAGATCAAAGTGGCCAAAAAATCCAAAACTTTTCGGTGAGATATCTTCATCGTTCAGTATCCGATTGACGTGATTCTTGTTCTTACACGACCACCATGATGAGAGCGACAAGACTCACACATGGTTACACCACAACAATCACCATAATGCTCTGCCCATCTACCCCCATTGCCACTACCATGCCACCCTCAATCTCGCCGCCTCTGGCAATGGTGATCGACACTGCCCAGCCCAAAAGCTTTAGAGGGTGATGCTGAGTTAGTTTGCCTTCCTAATTTTGCCAAACCGTCGTCGTTAATTAAAGAACGATGAGCACCCGTCGTCGCCACCATGTGAGACGTCAATCTTGGCGATTCTGGCCATATTACCTCAAATTGATCAAGGCAAAATGATCAAAAGTGAACGAGGAAGCTATCCCCATCCTCAATTTCATGCACCCACGGCGGATCAACGGAGATAGGCCAATGCTATTGTGAACTTCTGTGGGTCCCTTGATTTTGCCATTCTAGATGATGTTAAGTTATATCACCTTAGGGGAAACACTCAAAAGGACATGGGGAGAAAATCCCACAGGTCAATTTTTGGTTATTGGCCGAAGAATCGAGATCAGAGTTTGCCTTCTTATGCCATCAATGACAACTTCGATTAGCATAGTTAGGGTGGAATTAAATGAAATTGATATGACCACTGAGCTCAGGAGGTGAACAAATGGGGGAAGTCGAAGTGACAGCCACCACCACCCACTGAAGCCACTGCACATGCCTCCATATGCCGTCGTGGGTGGTTGGGCTCCGACGGACCTTAGGTCCAGAGGTCCTGACCTCTAATCGACGATTTGAGACCACCTCCTGACTCATTTTAATGTTTCAAACGTGATGGTGCCCTTCATTCGAGCTAATTCCACTCCATTAAAAATCATCTGGTACTAATTACATGGGAATCAAGGCAACTTAGAATGTAGTAACAGAGTCTAGAATAATGTTTTCAGTAATGCGTGATCTCTAGGAAGCATTCTTAGTCACCATGGTCACTCGAGGACCACTATTGAGGATGCTTCGTAGACTGCATATATAGCGAGATAGAATTGGACTTCCTCAACTTAGAGTCCAGGTAAGTAGGAATCTTGCCTACAGTATAAACAGTTTTTAAATAAAATTGTTTATATGTTTTCACAAAAATTAATGAAAATGCATGATATGATTCGTCACATTATGTTACATTATGATTTGTTGTTATGTTATGATATTATGATTTATTATATTTATGCCATGCCATGTTATGTATGTTCTGATTATGTCATGATCAATGTGTGATGTATGCAATGTTTAAATCATATTGTTTAATCACCTTCAAGTTATGCATGATTATGATTAATGTAATTGTGATGCTATGTAGTGACATGCCATACTGCATACATATAATAAAATAAGTGAAATAATAAGACAAGTTAAGGATGTCGTATTAACCTCCCGACCCATGGGGAGACCTCAATGAAAAAGTTAATGATTTCAGCATCGTTAGGGACCTTGCGAACCCTAACATCCTAAAGATCATGCGTAACCGGTACAATCATCCAAGCCCATCTAATAAGATAAGTTATAGCTTAAATAATTAAGCATAAAATAAGTTGATAAGCAAGCATAAAATGTTCATGTATATTTTTAATTAAATGATTTTTAATTAAGTTTTGCGAGACTAATTTCCTGCTTGCTAAGCAAAAGCTTATTTAAGTATGTTCATGTTGTAGGTAAGAAAACCTGTCAGTGACATTTGATGGGCAGTGGTGAGCGGCGGACGAATGATGGAGATGAGAATGGATACCGCTCACACAATGTAATACTTTTGCAATTTTAGTTTATGAATTTATGCATGTTTTTATTTTACAAAATTATGTATATCTTTAGTTTAAAAAAGTTATATGCGTATAAATAGTAAATAAATTATCATAATTATATTTTAAGAACCGAGATTGTAATCATAAAACCTTGGTCTATAGAATTCTAATGTTTTAAAAATGTTGCACTAGACAATGCAACAAATGCACGAAAATTTTCAAGTAAGAAAATTATAAGATTATTTAGAATTACAAATTATCATAGAAGTTTTACGTTAAATTAAGAAAGGAATTTTTTTATGAATTTATTATCATGAAAGTTTAAATGATTATGCTTTAGCAAACTATTATGTTGGACTTAAGAGAATAAGTTATAAGATAATTCTTATTATGTTAAGTTTTAAATAAAAAAAAAAGATTAAGCTTTAAGAAACCAATATGTTAGTTTTAAGATATTAAATTATAAGAAAAAACATAATGATAATTTTAAGTAAGGATTTTAATAAATATGTTTTATGAATTTATTATGAGAGTATATCTTTAAGAAATTAGTATGTTAGACTTAAAGTCATAAGAAACTATATTTCGATTAGTATAAAAGATTAAGCTTTAAGAAAGCATTATGTTTGTTTGAAGATAATAAATTGTAATTAAAATATATAGATAATTTTTAAGAAAGTTTTAAAAAGCATTTAAAATAGGATTTCATTTCAATATTTAATTTAGAATTGTTTTTGGAATAGTTTTATTTAAATTAAGAAATGTTTTAAAAGTAATAGTTTTTAAATAATTATTCTTATGTTTAAAAGAAAAGTTTCAAGAAAATTATTATTGTTATGTTTTAAAAAATTAATGTTATGAGATATGTAAAGGATTAAGTTTTTTTAGAAATTATGATTATATTAAAACGTAATAATTATTATTATGTTATCATCATGTTTGAGAAATTAATTATTATGTTAGATTTATGGAATTAAGTTTTGAGAAATGATTATTATTTCTTTTAAGGTTATATGCTAAGAATTCATTTTCAAGATTTAATTTAGAAAAAAAAATTATTCCACAAATTTCAATACTTTATGTTAAAATATGTTTAAGTTTATGATTACGTAGTTAAGTAATGGCTACATATGTAGAATCGTTACACAAATATTCCATTCTTTCAACCCCAAAACATCATAATTGAGGAACATTTTTGCAACGACATGTCATCTCAAATAATCAGGTCGACATCAGCATTAGCACACATTGTTGCGACGATATTTTTCAAAATTGTTCATCGCTAGAAACTAAAGCCACCTCATATTTGACGATGACCATGACGACATAATTGCGGCGACTTTTTGCGACAATTTGTCATCGCAAATAATATTGCTGATGACATTGTTGTCACAAAAATATCATTTGCAACTAGTTGTTAGCAACAAAGTATTAGCGACGACAGGTTGTTGTAAAAAAATATATTTGCGACGACTCTTGAAAAAAGTCATCGCAAAAGACACTATTTATAGTAGTGAAACTTTATAAAGCAGCTATAGAGGATAGTTTTCTTACAAACCGTGCTTTATTTACCATAAAGGACGAGTTTTAAAACCATCCTCTATTGTTATTAAAAGAGGATGGGTCCTCTACATACATCATCAACAAGACAACCCAAAATTTTTATAAAATAAATTACATAATTACATCTTAAATTATTTGTTTTTTCATAATGCATCTTAAACTTTCAGTTTTTAACAAAATATATTCTAAATTTTGAAATTATTGGTAATTAAGATCTAATAGCTAACAAGCATTAAAAAGCTTAGATAACCTTAGCCATGAAATTCACGTGTGAGTTTTCTTAAGGATAAATATCGTCATTTTAAGAAAAAAATTGAAACTTGACATATAAAAAAGAGTATTTAATGAAAATAAAAAGTAGCTATTGGATTTTAATTGCTAATGATTTTAAAGTTTAAAGTGCATTGTGCCAAGATTAAAAGTTCAAGATGTATTATGTAAAAAATAAATAATTCACTACTACAAACTATCTATTCCACGATGATTTATAACCGTCATGGAAAAATTTTATGACGGTCAAAAAACCGTCATGAAAACTTTAGTTGTGGTACAACATGGAGTTTTCACGACGGTTTTTTACCATCGTATAATAGGAAAATTGGCGCAAGAGGGGGTTTAATGGGGTAATTTTCTACGACAGTTTTTAAAAAAATCATCGTGGAACAGAAGGATTCCATGATGGTTTTTTAAGAAACTGTCATGGAAACCCGAGGATTCCACGACGGTTTCTTGAAATCCGTTGTGGAAACCTTAGGGTTCCACAACGGTTTTTCAAGAAACCATCGTGGATTCCTTAGGCTTCCACTACGGTTTCTTGAAAAACTATCGTGGAATCCTTAGGGTTCCATGACGGTTTTTCATAATAAACCGTCATGGAATCCTTTGTTTCACAACAGTTTTTCATGAAACTGTCGTGGAAACCTAAGGATTCCACAACGGTTTCTTAAAAAACCGTCGTGAAAAATTGGTATTCCCCCAAAAACAAATCTCCAAAATTTTTGATTTCCCATGGGATGGCCAGTCTCGTATGTTATATCCATTACAGCAAGGCCCTGATTGCATACAAAAATTGATGTATATTGAAATTACCATGTATTTGCAAGATTATTTACATTTGAGCTATTTTGAGCAATTGTTTATCTACTATCTCCACCTATCTATCTAAAGAACACATACCTATTTACAAATTGTACCCACTCTAATCTAACTTCATGTATATTCGTAGGTATATAAAAATCTTTTTTTTTCTAAGGCTTGTATACCGCTTGTAATTATATCCCACATGAAACGTAGAATAAAAAAACCACATTCTACATTTCCTTGTTGTCTTGGACACTTATGTTTAGAATATAATGTTCTGTTCTGTTGGTTTGTGACACCGCTTCCCTCTTGAAGCTTCCAATTGTTAAGTGCCCTAACAATGTGTCATGTTTAAATGAATTAATAGACAATGCAATTATGTGGAACGCCTAGCCAAGTAATTTAACTTTAATGTATTACATTAATACTTACAATCTCGTGACTGATACAAAATCCTCACGTGGTGGGTGTCCGAGGAGGTTAAACCAATATATTTGGTCCTCCTATGGCGAAATAAGTCCCAACATCCAATGTTCTCCAACATTGTATGGTAGGAAGAATAATTTCCCCCCTCAGTGCTTGAGCTAAAAGGTGGAGGAGTGATGTGACGTGCTCTCTACGATCACTCTGTAGGTCTTTTGTAGTACTTGAAATAAGAGCCAGAGATATGAAGCGAAAATTTTGCGCCAAGCCTTAAAGTTCACAATATTCCACCAAAAAACTACAATAAAAAATAATACAGTCAATTATTTGAAAGCACCTTACAACTCTACCTAAATTTTAAAAATATGAAATAAGGATGGAGTTATTACTTGAGGTATACTGTGATACAGTTTGCCCTGATTTTATCAAAGTTGATGAAGTAGTAAACGTCTTCATACCCTACATAGGCCAGTGACATTTACCGATATCGGGCACTAAATCGTCGACCCATCGCGCATGAAAGAATGTACGTATAGTGCCAATTGCATAAATTCTTGAGGTACTGAAGTGAAGTTAAATGCTAGCAGTTGCTCATTAGCAACGGTTTGTTCTTGTTCTTGTTCTACCTTAAGTTATGATTCTCTTGCTTTTGCAGAGCTCTTCTTTTTTTGGTGTTTCTTTCCGCTTAGATCTTGTGAAACATGGCTAGGCGCTTGACTCGTCTTCATTAATGCGATGGCTTCAACTAAACTCTTCGGCCATGTGACGAAGCTTCCGACTGCTTCACCCACAGTTGTTGCTTCAAGTGTTGGAACATGCAATTTAGCTATTCTAACTCTGATGGTAGTGATGCCAATGCACATGTTCTCTTCCCCTAATAGTCTCGTCCATGAACTGTATCAGTTGCAAGACTCTCCATCCACACCTTTCCAAGTGCAACAAGTGCACACCCACCATTAACTCTATCCTTAACGAAGAGCCTACATTGTTCGGGCTCTTGACGAGGAGGTGACAATTGGACTTTTGGAGTTTGTGGAGTTTCTAGAGCTTTTGCTACATTATTGAGAGGGTTACAACTAGCTTTGAAGCTGTTGCGTTGTGAAATGCTATCATCCGTCGACTTGGCACGTCCTTGGGAAATGATCTTGGTCACAAGACCCCGCAGTTCTGCAGTCTCCATTTGCATCTTTGACATTTGGGAATTCAATTTTGAATTACCTGATTGGAGGTCGAAGTATTGAGACTGCTTCACATACTTTGATTGACCGCAAACACGTCCTGAATGTTTTGGTTTCCCTAGTGCCCTCGTCAAAATGTCATCATTACCGACCGATTGAAGCTCCCTTGACTTTGTTGCATTGTGTATTCATCCTGCAAACCAACACAACCATGTTATTCAAGCAATCCTTCATTTGGTATTAAATTACAAATTAATTGTTCATGGTCAGTAAACTTACAATCAAATTCCTAATTTTTGCTACTTTTGGATTTTTGAACTGGCCATCGGGACCTTGATGTAATTTGACCCATAACTCCTCCCGTGTTGGTAGCATGCCCATCTTTCCAAACTATGTTACGCTATGTTAGTAACATAGTAATGATAGAATAATTGATATATGTAATATGAGTAAAATATTACGTACCAAGGATTTCTCGAGCTCTTTATATCTGACTCGGTCAACCACAAAACAGTATTCATTTTTCGCTCTTATTTTGATTGATTTTGATGATACCAGTTGGAATTCAATGAAACGTCGATACCTCACAAAAACTTCCCAATCGTCATCGTTTATGGAAGGGTAGTAATGTACTACCATAGGAGCCCGTTTGTATACATTTTCATCCTCCTTTGAAATGGAAAGGTATGGCTATATGAAGGTAACGTAGAGATCGGATCTGAACCCCTTTCTAATTCGCCACAAACCTTTAAAGCCCCTTTCCTATACCAATCCTCGATTGTGAAAGCTTCATATATCTCTCTCCAAATCACATCTTTTATTTTATCTAAATCCTTAGACCTCCAATCTTTTGTCCATATCAGAATGTGCTCTCGACTGAGGACTCCGATCCAACTGCTTAATTCATGGCTGGGTGCGCCTTTCGGTTGGCCTTTTGAATCAAAAATCACTTCAATTCCTAAACCTTTCTTTCTCATCCGATGAATTTTTTTTCATTAATGTACCCCTTCGCTCAAACCCCTTCGCTCAAAGTCAACTTTTGGATCAAATTCGATTCACCTTCGTGGCTTACTACGTTGGTTTCCCTTGCTATATTGCGATGTAGAGGAGTGCAGTCTTCATACTCGTCCTCGTACTGGTCACTATCGATCTCGCGAGACATTGTACCTGTGCAAAGTATTCAAAAACTAACACATACATACTAATATTAAATCACAAACTACACATATTCACATCTTTACATATTCCACTTCTTACATTTTTACACAATTTCACATATTCATATAATTTCACATATTACACATATTAAAAAATTTTCAATTTCAATTACATATATAATTTCACAAATTGCACATATTCACATAATTTCATATATTACACATATTTACATAACCTCACATATTACAAATATTCCCAATTTCATATATTGACATAATTTGACGTATTCAAATCTTGACATATTCACAAGTTTACAATTTCAACTACACAATTTCACATATTCATATAATTTCACATATTACACATATTCACAATTTCAAATACATATATAATTCCATAAATTCCACATATTCACATAATTTCACATATTAAACATATTCACATATTACACATATGCACAAATTTACAACTTCAATTAACAATTTCATAGATTACACATATTCATAAATTTACAATTTCAAATACATAATTTCACATAATACACATGTGACGGACTAGGGCTTAGGGGGGGCTGTGGGTGGGGGCTAGGGGCTGGGCAAGGGGCGAGTTGGGGTGGGGGCGAGGGGGGTTGGGCAAGGCGAGGGGCGGGTGGGGGGGTTGGGTGAAGGGCGGGTAAGGGGTGGAGGGGCTAGGCGAGGGGCGGGTGGGGGTAGGGGCGAGGGGGGCTGGGCGAGGCAAGGGGTAGGGGGGCTAGGCAAGGGGCGGGTGGGGGTGGGGGGGCTGGGCGAGGGGCTCGTGGGGGGTAGGGGGTGGGAGGCGAGGGGGAAGAGGAGAGAGAGAGGAAGGGGGAATAGGAGAGAGAGGGATGGGGAGCTTACCGGCAGTGGAGGTGATGGCGGCCCAGTGGAGATGATGGCGGCGCAGAAGAGGTGATGGCTACACGGTGGAGGCGATTTTAGATAGAGAGAAAGAGGGATTTTAGAGAAAGAGAAAGAGGCATTTGAGAGAGGAGAGTGAGGAATGATAGGAGGTGATGGGCGTGCATACATATGGCATGGGTTGTAGGAACGAATTTTAAAATTTTGAAGAATCAAGTCTTCCACGACAGTAAAATTTTGAAGAATCAAGTCTTCCACGACGGTTTTTGTTAAAACTGTCGTGGAAGACTAATTTTTCACGACGGTTTTAGAAAAAACCGTTGTGGAAAATTCCTGCCTTAAAAAGTGTGCCTATGCTGTGAGACACTTTGCATGACGATTTTGCAAAAACCGTCGTAAAAAATTATCTTAAACACTTCGTACACATAATAATATTCTTTGCTGCTCAGGGTGGCCAGCCCGTGTGTTAAGCATCCAATGGCCCAAAATCATGTATATTTTATCTTCGTTTTCACCACAAATTTAACGATAGATACATATACAAAACCCGTAAAAAAAGATTGAAAAATGAAATAATTTAAAGAAAAATCTTAAGAGTAAATTAACATAAATTGGTTTATTGATGCTCATCTTTTTAACTTTTTTTTTCATTGGTTCCTCAATACATATCCATTCCACATCTTCATGAAGCAAGTGCAAAACATCATCTTCAAAATTATCTATCTCTTCAACCAGTGGCAATCCTTTTGTGAATGAAGGGATGTCTGCGTAATCCTCATCAACTTCTTCACCGTCGATAACTATTCTTGGCTTTGTCGGGACGACTAGAGACAACTCCATGTCTTGGGGATCTATAGTATAAAAAACTTGGATTGCTTGTGATGCCATAATGAAGGGATCATTCCTGTATCCCAATCTTCTAAAGTCAACCACCGTGATGCCGTCATCGTTGTTCTTAACATAGTTATTGTCGGCCCACTTGCACTTAAAAAGTGCTATGTGTAATCCCCCATAATCAAGTTCCTAAATATCTTCAATGAAACCAAAGTAGTTCATGGTCCCATATACCGGATTCTTATTCTTGGTGGAGGCAATATGCACAGCCTCAACATGGAGAGTCACACCGCTATTTTGCACCGGATGCTTCTCGTCTCTTTCGTGAGTGTAGAAAATATAACCATTTATGGAATATAACGTATACCTTGTAACTATCGATGATGGTCCTTTAGCTAGGTTCTTCAACTCCTGTGACATGCCTCCATCTTGTGATGTGGAGCACTTGCCATAAATGAATACTCTAATCCACAACCGAAAGGTCCGGTTGTGTTTATCTTGCAACCATTTCTTATTTTTTGCTCTTTTTGGGTATGCTTTTTTTAATTTGTTCATGTGCACCTCAATGAAAGGCTCCACTTCATTAGCATTGTGCAAGACATAAAGACAAGCTTGCTCCCACTCTCTCAATTTACTGATGAAGGATTGCCCATAGATAGTCCCCTAGCCTCAATGTTTATAGTCTTTGGCACCCCAACTATGTCCGCATTAGATAGGTACTCAGAACAAAATTCAACTGATTCCTTAGCTATGTAACTTTCTACAATATATCCTTCCGGCCTATTTCGATTCTTCACATAGCCCTTTAAAACCTTCATATATCTTTCAAATGCTACATCCATCTCAAATACACCGGTCCGCATAACTTAACTTCACGTACTAAGTGCACCGTTAAAATGAATCATTGATGGTCACGCTCAAAATGTGTTTCTTCTTTAAACGACGGACGTTTGTAGTATAGAAAAGTTATCGTATCCATAGAGAGATAAAAATTTGTACCTCGACAAATTGATAAAAATAAATGGTAAAAAAGACAAGCACTTTTTCAGAGCTAAGTTTAAAATAAGATAAATATTTTTGTGGTTTTTATTCAAAATTTTAATTCAAAAAAATGAAATTAAAACGGTGAAGCTTTGAGAATCCCTTATATGTTTTACAATTGATAAGGAATTTTAACTCTAATTAATAATTATCTAAAGCATTTGATTTATTATATCTTTTCTCATTAATTACAAGCACATTTTACTAATTATATGGGTCAACCTAAATTGACAATATAGCAAGCCATAATGCAGTAAGGGTCTTCCTACAAAAACTAGCAAAATAATTATTGGTGCACTAATTATGAAAATTATAAGAGCTGTCACTCAATTATAATTAACATAACTATAGGATAGAAAAGATAATAACAAATCAAAATTAATATATTTTAGTGGAATAAATTTTTACATTAACTCTGGCAGCACTTTGTCTTATGAAATATTTAGAATCGACAATATAACAAGTCATACTGCAGTAAAAGACATTCCATAAAATTAAGCATTATTTTATTATTATTAATATTAACTATGCAACACAATTAAATTACATAAAGAAAGCATGACTGAATTTATGTAAAAATTGACAGCATAACAACAGTAACAATAATTATTGAAAACATAAAGATATAATTTATTCTACAAAAATATAAGCATTACCACACAGTTATAGAGTCAAAATCTATACTAAAATACTATGCATACAAGATCATCTCTCTGCCTCACCAAACACTCTACTCTAATTTAAACATTATTTTATTATCCAAGAAGATACTGTTGAGTTTAACTCAACAGAAAGATAAAGGAAGGAAAAGAGGGCCAAAGGCCCAAAGGGATGCCCTTGTCAAGGGGCAATGCAAGGCTATTTATAGCCTTAAAAAGGTTACTGTATACCATATGTAATCATCATTTCTCCTTGTTGAAAGTTGACAAATTCGGATCATTTGATCCTTTTTCTCCTCCTTTTTTTCACGCTAAGATTCGCTCTTGATTGTGCGTTTTAAGCTTCAAAATCCTGTGCTTTGCGGCATGAGAAGGCACCAAACTGGGCTGATCTGGACCGTTAATTTCACGATCCAATGGCTCCAAACACGCGTGAGAATGGGCCCAGGTAGGACCAGTGGGACAACAATTTTGGACCGTCAGATTGGTCTTGGTCATCGTATCCAACGGCTAGAAGAACAGCTGCGCGTGGACTCACCCACACGCGAGCAGACACTGCCTGCGACTCCCTTGCCTCGCCTGCAGCTTTGTCGGCGCGTGTAACACACGCGCCAATTAGATTTCAACACGTGGACTGTACTCTGAGATTCCGCTGACACATCGGATGACGCATTAACACGCGTCCCTCTCTTCGACGGCTGAGATCAATCTGTCAGTTGATCCGGCAGTCCTTGTTACGCCACGTGTCTCTTTTAATTTAAATTTGAATTTTCTTTATCTTTTTTATGCATTTGATGTCTGATTTTTTCTATTTTGGTGTCGTTTTGCTCCGTTTTTCCTCCAGATTTCAAATCTAAAAATCACAAACACACTAATATTAATTATTTTACGAACATAATATTTTCAAAAATATTAAAAATATTTTTTTTACATTAAAACACACAAAAATAAATAAAAACTCCTAAAATTTCCAGTCTCTTACGGTTTGACACAGATATAATTTTTATAACTTGGAAATATTTTTAGAAATTACTAAAAATATAATAAGACATATTTACAAACTTAAAACACACTATCAAATATAATAAAACTCAAAATAAAATAACCGCATTACTTTTACGGTTTTAACTATTTACAAACTAAACAAATATTTAACACACTGAAACGACTCTAAAAATTACCAAAAATATTATTTAACATAAAAACATACTAAAAATACATTTTTAAACACATTTACACACTAAGGCACAAAAATACTAATTAACACAAAATGCTAATAATTAGAGGATTTAATGAGAAATAAAAGCATAAATAAATTATTTAAGCCTTAGAAAATGTACACTTTTACAGTCACATCAATCATGATTTCAAAAAATGCTGGTGGAAAATACTTTTCAAGCATGCATAAGGTTTGCACCAACTCCGATTGTAGTGAATCTAGCACAAGTGGATCAATGACCTTCGAGCATATTGAATTGAAGAACGAGCACAACATGAAAATTGTAAATCTCACATCCTTTTTTGGAATTCTCTGCAAAGTAAGTGGTAGTAATTGTTGCATCAACACATGACAATCGTGTGTTTTCATGCCTATAAGTTTCAAATCCTTCACCGACACCAACTGATGAGACTGTAAAAGTGTACATTTTCTAAGGCTTAAATAATTTATTTATGCTTTTATTTCTCATTAAATTCTCTAATTAATAGCAATTTTGTGTTAATAAGTATTTTTGTGTCTTAATGTGTAAATGTGTTTAAAAATATGTTTTTAGTGTGTTTTTTATGTTTAATAGAATTTTTAATTTTTAGAGTCATTTCAGTGTGTTAAACAAGTATCTAGTATGTAAGTAGTCAAAACCGTAAAAGTAATGCGGTTATTTTATTTAGAGTTTTAGTGTGTTTAATAGTGTGTTTTAAGTTTGTAAATATGTCTTATTATATTTTTAGTAATTTCTAAAAATATTTCCAAGTCATAAAAATTATATCTGTGCCAAACTGTAAGAGACTAGAAATTTTAGGAGTTTTTATTTATTTTTGTGTGTTTTAATGTAAAATAAATATTTTTAATATTTTTGTAAATATTATGTTTGTAAAATAATGTGTTTGTGATTTTTAGATTTGAAATCTGGAGGAAAAACGGAGCAAAACGACACCAAAATGGATAAAATCAGACATCAAATGCATTAAGGAGATAAATAAAATTCAAATTTGATATTTTAAGGGACGCGTGGCACATTTTCAACCTTCGGATCAGCTGCCGATTGAATCTCGCCCGTTGGATCGTTGCAAACGTCAGGCCACGAGTCAATCGAGGAGAAGCGTCAGCGCTGACATATGTAGGAGAAACTGCTTGCTCAGTCACGGATTCCATGTGTCAACCTTTGATTAGCGCGTGTATCACACGCGCCGATAAGCTGCAGAGTGAGTCAGAGGGAATGTCGGCCAACGTGGAATCTGGTGCGATCATGACTACGTGCAGCCACTCTCTCAACCACTGGATGGGAATACCTAGACTAATCCAACGGCCCTAAAATCTCAGCCCACTGGTCCCACCTGGGCCCATTCTCACGCGTGTTTGAAGCCATTGAATCGTGAAATTAACGGTCCAGATCAGCCCGGTTTGGTGCCTTCTCATGTCGCGAAGCACAGGATTTTGAAGCTTAAAACCCACAATCAAGACCGAATTCAGCGTGAAAAAAAGGAGCGAAAAAAGGATCCAATAATCCAAAATTGTCAACTTTCAACAGGAAAAAACGATAATTACATATGCCAAACAGTAACTTTTCAAAGGCTATAAATAGCCTTGCATTTCCCATGAAGAACACATCTCCTTCGGGCCTTTGGCCCTTCTTTCTCCTTCCTTTCCTTACTGCTAAGTTAGACTCAGCAGTATCTTCTTAGGTAATAAATAATAATAAAATAATGCTTAAATCAGAGTAGAGTGTCTGGTGAGGCAAAGATATGATCTTGTATGCGTAGTACTTTGGCATGGATTTTAACTCTATATCTGTGTGGTAATGTTTATATTTTGTGGAATAAATTATATATTTATGTTTTCAATAATTATTGTTGATGTTGTTATGCTGCCAATTTTTACATAAATTCAGTCATGCTTTCTTTATGTAATTTAATTGTGTTGCATAGTTAATATTAATAATAATGAAATGATGCTTAATTTTATGGAATGTCTTTTATTACAGTATGACTTGTTATATTGTCGATTCTAGATATTTCATAAGACGAAGTGCTGCCAGAGTTAATGTAAAAATTTATTCCACTAAAATATATTAATTTTGATTTGTTAATATCTTTTCTATCCCATAGTTATGTTAATTATAATTGAGTGACAGCTGTTATAATTTTCATAATTAGTACACCAAATCATTAGTGACATGTGATTATTTTGCTAGTTTTTATAGGAAAACCCTTACTGCATTATGGCTTGCTATATTGTCGATTTAGGTTGACCTATATAATTAGTAAAATGTGCTTGCAATTAATGAGATAAGATATAATAAATCAAATACTTTAGATAATTATTAATTAGAGTTGAAATTTCATATAAGTTGCAAAATATACAGAGGATTCTCCAAGCTTCACCGTTTTAATTTCATTTCTTTTGAATTAAAATTTTGAATAAAAACCACAAAAATATTCATCTCATTTTACTCTTTCCTTTGAAAAAGTGCTTGCCTTTTTGACCGTTTATTTTTAACAATTTGCCGAGGTACAAATTTTCATCTCCATGTGGATACGACAACTTTTCTACACTACATACGTCCGTCGTTTATTACAAAGAATAAACAATTATTGGGCGTTACCAAATTTTGGCGCCGTTGCCGAGGAGGTGCTGTTACTTTGTCAGATTGCTAAATTAAGCAGTAAACCATGTAAGTACTTTATCCTTATCCTGTAAATAGTCTAAAAATTGTTATTTTAGTTTGATTATTTAATTAAGTAGGCTACCATTCACTAAGTTACTATTCACACATTGTTCACTATTCATAAAAAAAATAAAGAAAAATAAAAAAATCATAAAAATTTTATTTTTTTTTGTTTTCTTTGTAAAATATTTATTTTGTGAGTTTTAGGTTTAAATTTAGGTTTTTACCTTAGAAATAAAACATCATAAAATTTTAGAGTTAGGTTTTTCATAAAATAAATTGTGGTTTTGCGAAGAGTATCCCTTGAAGAAGTTCTGTTTGGATGCTGGTACTGGCTCGGATACCATTCCCATAGCCGGTTAATTTTGGAAACTTTCCCAACACCAGTCATTCCGGAAACGTTGCTCTGACTAGGAGATTGGTTTTTAAGGAGCCTTAGCCCCACCAATCTTTCCTGGGAACATCCTTAAGGTATATAATTCTCAAGATCTACAAAATAACTCAGGCGAGTGCTTTTCATTCACTACTTTATTCTCCCTGAATAAAGAAAAGCTTAGCATTTGTCTTTATCCTTGTAAAAAAAAAAATTTAAAATCAAAAATAAAAAAATATATATATATAAAAAAAAAACACTTAGGGTTAATGATTCAAACTTAGTCGATCTGTTAAGGCTTTAGACTTGAGAAACCCTAGTGAACAATTGCCAAACTCTTTTTTGCATTTTTCATCCTCGTCGACCACTTTGTCAAATTCGTTCGCGATGGAGAATCTGAGTGAGAATCCTCAAAGAATGCTGATGAAGGATTTCATGCATCCGACTCGCACTTTAACTCCTTCATGTATTGTGTTTCCATCAAATCTTCCACAACAAGATTTTAAGCCTGGCATGATTCAACTCTTACCAACCTTCTTTGGATTAGAAAGCGAAAATCCTTATGTTCATATTCGTGAATTTGAAGAAGTTGTTGCCACTTTTCATAGCCGCCCTGATATCGCTAATTCCATCAAATTAAAACTTTTCCCTTTCTCGCTGAAAGATAAAGCTAAAAGCTGGCTTTATTCTTTAAGACCTCGATCCATTCAATCATGGAATGACATGACATCTGCTTTCTTCTACAAATACTATCCATATCAAAAGACCAACAATCTCAAGAAACAAATTCTGACTTTCTCCCAAAACGATCATGAAAATTTCTACGAAGCATGGGAAAGATTCAAAGATTTGTTGAGTCAATGTCCTCACCATGGTTACGAGAATTGGTGTCTTGTCAGCTTTTTCTACGAAGGACTCACAAGTCATGATTGCCAATATCTAGAAGTGATGTGCAATGGAAAATTTTTACACAAAGATCCTGAAGAAGCCAAGGAATTTCTTGATGAATTTGCTGAAAAAGTTCATCTGTGGGCTGAATTAGATGTTTCTCATAAGCCAACTAAAGTTCATCAATTGAAGAAAGAGGATAGCTACAACCTTAGGGTTCAAGTTGAAAACCTCACAAGAGAATTAGAAATCCTCAAAGCAAAGAATGAGAAAGGAAGTCATGTAGTCACAAAAGCTGAACTACAAGGAACAAATTTTGTGAATGAAAGGTTTGACCAACAGCCACTGGACTGTCATATTTATCAGGAAGTGATAGGAGAATACAAGGAACAATGTAATGCCTTAAAGACAAATCATAAGCCTTGTACCCCTTATCCTGAAACTTTCAATCCTGATGGAAGAAACAACTTGAATTTTGACAGGAGGAATTCAAATCAAGAGCAATCATTTGGAAATCAATGGAATGAAGAGGAAATGCACTCAGGAGAAAATGTTCCTCAACATGATTCACACTCGAGCAAATCTCTTGAAGAAACATTACAAGCATTCATTGAGATACAAAATAAGTCCTGCAAGAACATTGAAGCTGCTTTAACACAAATGACAAAAGAAATTTTGAAATTGAACGAAAAATGTTCATCTCAAGCTCTGGTCATTTCTAAAGGACAAAGCATTATACAAACCTCTAACACTGAAGAGAAGGATGAAGAGGTTAGTCATGTTACTACTCGCAGTGGTAAATCATTGGAAAAATCAAACACCACAGATGCGCGTAAGGAAGAAGATGTTCCTCAAAGAGAAGAAGAAGATGTGAATAAGTTTCCAGTAGAAGTCCCTTTTCCTCAGGCTCTTCAAACTACTAGGAAAGTGCCAGAAAATTATGAAAACATCTTGGAACATTTGAAGCAAGTTCGAATCGATCTTCCTCTTTTACAAATTCTCAAACAAGTGCCTGCTTATGCCAAAGTGATAAAAGATTTGTGCACTGTGAAAAGGAAACATCATGTCCCAAAGACTGCATTCTTAACTGAGCAACTAAGTGCAGTTCTTGAGCAAAGAGTACCGGTCAAGTACAAAGATCCTGGATGTCCCACAATCACCTGTTACATAGGATCCCATAAAATTACTCAAGCCTTGTTAGACTTAGGAGCGAGCGTCAATCTCATGCCCTATTCAATTTACTCGCAACTAGGCCTTGGAGAGATTAAGCCAACATCTGTGGTCTTGCAACTTGCAAATCGATCCATAAAGAAACCACGAGGGATAGTTGAAGATGTTTTGTTACAAGTTGATAAGTTTTATTATCCCGTGGATTTTCTCATTTTAGACACTCAAACTGAGGTAGATATAGAATCAAAAATTCCTATCGTCCTCGGAAGACCTTTCTTAGCTACGGCTAATGCGCTCATCAATTGTCGAAATGGTCTCATGAAAATCTCTTTTGGAAATATGACTCTTGAAGTGAATGTTTTCCATATTGGGAAGCAATTTCAAAGCAATAATGAGTGTTCTTACACTGAAATCATTGACGAAGCTGTTCATGAAGAATTTCAAAAGCGAACCGATGTGCTTGAAGAAATCTTCCAAAGTCCTGATCTTGAAAATCCCGATCCCATTTCTAATATTCCAAAACATTCACTAGACAAAGAAACAAAGTTTTGGCAACCATATTTTGAAAAGCTATTCCCAGAAGGAGAAAAGCCAAAACCATCCACTGAAGAAATTCCCAAAATTAAGTTAGCTGATGAATTCTTAGGAGCTGATGAATCGTTTCCTGTTATCATTTCATCCAAACTCGATGAATCACAAGAGCGACGGTTAATTAACATGTTGCGTGATCATAAAAAAGCATTGGGTTGGACAATAGCTGATATCAAGGGTATTAGTTGTTGGAAACAAAGTGCGCAGTGGAATTTTTAAAAATTTTTCATCAGAGTAATTTCCAAAACACAAGTTTGACATATTATATGTATAAATTAAACAGATCTTACTAACCTCGGTGTGCCGAAGAACCTCCGCGACCTGTGTAGAGAAGTAACGTTCCAGAAGAGCCTCAACCAACTGGTCTTCTTTGCTATTCTCTATCCACAACCGGAGTGAGTGTGGGCTCACACGTACAGCTCTTCCACCGGTGACTCTCCTTCCAACCAATAGAGAGAACCCAAAGCTAGTGTTCGTGATTTGTGAACAAAAGCTCTCAGGGAGTTTTCAGATGCTCACTAGAAGAGTATCACTCTTAATCTCTCAAATTGATCTGAGTAAATCATTAGACTCACTCCCTTTTTATACCTATTGGTCCTTGGGGTCAGTCCATATCAGATTAGGTCTCAAAAATCGAAACAGAATCAAGTTCGGATCAATATCTGATAAGATACGCGTGAAAAACGCGTAATCTTAACTGTCGCGGTCGGCATGCCGAACTGTGTGATAGGCAGGCCGAACTGGCCAGTTCGGCAGGCCGAACTTTCTGATAGGCAGGCCGAACTGCCGAGAAAAAATCTCCGCGAATCTTTTATTTTCCACCCGAGATTCTAAAGGATAAAGTTTCAGTTTTGATTCAAATAGCCCAATAGAAAAGATATCTGATCAAAACAAACTTTATCAAGATAATCTCTAAGAAAATAAATCAATTCACAACAATTCTACAAGTTTATCTTGTTCTAATTGTCCAAAATTAAAACAACCGATAAACAGACAAGAATTATCCGAACGCCATAATTCAACAAGTTCATCTTGAACTAATTTCTTACATAATTAATTCAACCGATAAACAGACATGAATTATTTGATTCTTATAAATTTTAAACCAATCTGATAAATCCGACATAAGTCACCAATTATTGGAAAAGCACGCCGTGTCGTTACAGGATTTTGTGAGCTAGCAAAGGGGACCAAAATGGACCTATAAAGTTCAAGCTCATGATAATTATGAAACCCAATATCCCAGATATACATTTCACAATTATCAACTCCAACGCTACTCCACTAAAAGCTTGGAGCTGCACTCTCGAACTTTATAGAATTACGAAGCTCGTGTAGTTAAGTCTCCATGACATATCAGAGTGTATCGCATCCCCATATGATCATCCATAATTGGCTTAAGGACAAGTTCTGTCTTACCTTCCCGATTATTTTTATCTTACGTTCCATTGTCTCACCATTAGAAAACTTACCATCCAAAGATAGTATACCATTCGGTTACACCTATGTATCCAAATGGTTGAGCGCTCCAGTTTTTCCAATTACAGGACAACGCATATAAGAGGATATCATTACTCCTAAAGAGGAGCTATGGATTCCATATCTATGAATAACAAGTCTACGCTACCAAGAGTCATGCCTCCAACGTACCGGCATGCATGCCACTATAGAGATGTGGGAGTCACCCATTGGTACATCAAAGGACACAAATCGAGACAACGGGCCCATTATTCATCTCAGGATTAAGATACAATACAAATGATTGTCTAAAGTAAATCGATTTGCCAAGACAGAATTATTAATCCAAATCAATTCACTTTATGTCCCGATCCAACACATCGTCACCTATGACAACGCGCCAATGTTTCTATTCACGGAGTCCAACTCCGATGGCCAAGACAAACCATCTCCCAAAAGGGATATAGACAACATAACAATCTTTACATGAATAAAGCGCCCAACTTTATTCCCTCGATTGCGGATCATATATTTTAGACCATCACCTTAAGAGTCGTGTCTACCGCATAATCATCCCATCATATGCCCAACTCTTAAGGTTTAGACTGACAGTCTCAGACTACTGTTTGCTTATCATACATTCAACGAATATGAACGTAAAGAGGACAATATTTGGTATATATAAATGAATAAATTCTTTATTGATAAAAATGTCTCCAAAAACGTATTACATTTTTACTCCTTAGAGCATACATGTCTAACAATCTCCCACAAACACGCAAACTTCTGAACGTGCTTCCAACTTATTCGGATCCTTAAACAGGACATGAGCTGGACATCCCCATATGCGAATATGGTTTAAGGATGTCTTCCGTCTTGTCCACAACTCGTGAGGAGTTTTAGGGACCGATTTTGAAGGCACATTGTTCAAAAGATAACATGCGGTTTGTAGTGCATATCCCCAAAAGGATAAAGGCAATGATGAATAACTCATCATGGACCGAATCATGTCCAACAAAGTCCTATTCCTTCTCTCTGCTACGCCATTCTGCTGCGGAGTACCCGGCGCAGTCAAATGGGATAAAATCCCATTCTCTAACAAGTGTCCCAAGAACTCATCAGAAAGGTATTCCCCACCTCGATCAGATCGAAGTGCCTTTATGGGTCTACCTAATTGCTTTTCCACTTCAGCCCGAAACTCCCTGAACTTATCATAAGTTTCGCTTTTGTGGTGCATTAGGTACACATACCCATATCTTGAGTAATCGTCAATAAAAGTAACGAAGTACTCATACCCTCCTCGTGCCCGGATGTTCATCGGTCCGCAAACATCACTATGCACAAGTTCTAGAACCCCTTCGGCCCTATTGCCCTTAGACCCGTATGGTCTTTTGGTCATTTTACCCTCCAAACAAGACTCACATTGAGGTATAGATTCCACCTTTAAGTGACTTAAAGGTCCATCCCTTACCAACCTTTGAATCCTATTTAGGTTAATATGGCCAAGGCGCAAATGCCAAAGATAAGTCTTATTAGAGTGAGAAGTTTTAAGTCTTTTTGAGTCATTATCATTTATCTCAGCATTAAGCAATAGGTCCATCTTAGGTTTGATAAAATATAGATTATTTTGCATCCATCCAGAACAGATAAAAGATTTGTTTTTACGAATCACCACTTTTTCATTAAAAGATACCACGTAGGAGTCTTTAAATAAAGAAGATACAGAAATTAAATTCCTTTTAAATTTAGGAACATAAAAACAATCTCGCAAAATTAAACTCCTATAATTATCAAAATAAAGATGGACATCTCCAACTGCTTCCGCTGAGACCAAGGATCCATCGCCCATCCGAAGCGTTAAGTCTTCACGAAGTAGACTTCTCGTTTCTTTGAATCCCTGCAGAGAAACACAAACATGATTAGTTGCATCGGAATCTATGACCCAAATGTCACTGGATTCCTCAACCAAACAAGTTTCTAAATATAGAAGATCACACCTACCTCCCTTGGAAAGGAAGTCCTTGCAATGCTTCTTTATATGCCCGACCTTACCACAAAAGAAGCACTTAAGTTTCTTTGGGTTCTTCTTCTTCTTCCTCTTGCTCTTGGTAGCAACAGGAATAGAAGACTTACCACTCTTGGCCCGTTGCTTCTTTCCATTCCCAGAGTTAGGATTGGAACCAGAAGCAGCTACCATATTGGCCTCTCCACCAGCAGGAGACTCCCTGATCAGCAGTTCAAACTCTTGTAACTGTTTCATCAGTTCTGTCAAGGTCATATCCCATCTATTGCTTAGATTAAAAGTAGCTCTAAACGGAATAAATTCCTTAGACAGAGTCTCAAAGACCATAGTCATCTGAGTTTCAGCATCAATGTCGGCTCCATTGGTTTGAGCCTCAGCGAGGTAACCCATGACCAACATCATGTGCTCCTTTACAGATGTCCCGGTCTCTGTCTACAGTTTAAGAGTTTCCGAAGCGCCCCTTACCGCTTTGTTATGGCCTGGCCTCCAAACATGTCCTCAAGATTATCCAAGATCTGCTTCGCAGTCTCATAATCCTGATGTTGAGCCTGCAGCACGTTATTCATGCTAGCCATAATATAGCAGCGGGCCTGATCATTAGCATCTTTCCAGCGGTCGTACGCTTGGAATTGCTCATTACTTGAGTCTCCCGTAGGCTCGGGAGGACAAGGAGTTGTCAGTACATATTTCAGTTTCTCAAAGGATAGGACGATGTCCAGGTTCCGTTTCCAATCATTATAGTTCTCACCGGTTAATTGGTTTTTGTCAAGTATCGATGATAAAGCATTTTTAGACATTTTCAATCTACAATAAAGAGTCATATACCAAACATAAGCAAACAAATATAATTTAGTAAGATAACACAATCATGTAAATTATACAAATGTGTTTATGTGTCAAAACCTTGAAAATATCACAACCTTACAACGATAATTCCCAACTCAGAATTCAACAAGCTCCTAGGGGAGTCATGCCAAATTCAATCAGGAACACGGATCCCCTCCTGATTAATATATGTCATCCAGGACCCGTATGATCCAGCATATACTAATAATCGTTTCTTTGGCCATTAATTTTATTAACAGAGCTCCTAGGGGAGGTTAATAATAAAATTAACGTGAGTGTATAACCACCGTTTTAATATTTTATCCATGATTTATAATCACCACCTAGGGGTGTGCAACCATAAATCATACTAAAATACCTTATCCTTTCAGAGATCCAATCTGGTACATGATAGAAATCCCTTCCTAGGGGTTGGGACCACCATGTTCTTCCTATGGACCAACGATGGAGGCCTTAGGTTCTCTCTTCGAAAACCTTCTCCCACTCAATCTTTTGAAGTCAAGGTTTTATTTTAAAATTATGCATGAATAATTTTAATATGAGCGGCACTCCCTATTCTATATGACATGTTATCAATATACATGGTAAATCATATTATAATGCAGACAAGCAAAGCAATCAAGCAAAGCTACAAGCATAATAATAATAATAACCGTAATATTATGGTTCTACCCTAGAGAATAGAAAACTAAGATTACAAGAGAATAATCGAGACATTTATCGATTCTTCATCCTTGAATCCTCAAGCTGTATCCTTCTTCATGTAATATCCATCTTCAAGTCCTCAATCCCGTATGAATCGAACACTTCATATTTCCGGTCATATCCAAATTTAATGTTTCTCAGAATCGTCCCAAAAATAAAATTAAAACTGCACTGAAAAATTGCATTTTTTCTGGACACCTGGCTGCTCTCGGTCGGCAGGCCGATCTAGGTGATCGGTCTGCCGATCATGGTGGTTCGGCCTACCGAACATGAAGGTTCGGCCTGCCGGCAGAGCACCAAAATTTCTGCCCCACTGTCGGCCTGCCGGACCGTACGTCCGGCCTGCCGATCTGTGACCTTCGGCCTGCCGAACTGTGAGGTCCGGCATGCCGACCGAGCAAAAAACCCTCAATCCAGAAAATACAATTTTAATGCAATTCATCAATTTTATTTTCAACAATTCAAAAACATAAAATTAGAGACTCAGGAAATACCTGGAGACGCCATCATCAATCTTTAAGTTCCGACTTCTCGTTCCGTCTTCTCCGAATAATTATTTAATTACAAAATTCTTACAAATTAAAAATTAAATAATAATTCCTAGACGGAGATGATAGTCCGCCATCTAATTACATGAAAAACCTAGATACACATTCTAACCTCTAAGGAACCATAACCGGTATTAATTAATTAATAAATAATTAAACAACAATTTAATCAACCATAATTAATTAATAAACATTCACCATATAATCCATGACAACATATATATTATATAGAAACCTAGAGTGCCATCTCTCTATAAAATTTAATTCAAGCATTGGAGAGATTAAGATCACAAAATTTATGCATATAACATGATCACAAACTTGCAAATTTATTTAAAAACCTCGGCTCTGATACCAATTGTTGGAAACAAAGTGCGCAGCGGAATTTTTAAAAATTTTTCATCAGAGTAATTTCCAAAACACAAGTTTGACATATTATATGTATAAATTAAACAGATCTTACTAACCTCAGTGTGCCGAAGAACCTCCGCAACCTGTGTAGAGAAGTAACGTTCCAGAAGAGCCTCAACCAACTGGTCTTCTTTGCTATTCTCCATCCACAACCGGAGTGAGTGTGGGCTCACACGTACAGCTCTTCCACCGGTGACTCTCCTTCCAACCAATAGAGAGAACCCAAAGCTAGTGTTCGTGATTTGTGAACAAAAGCTCTCAGGGAGTTTTTAGATGCTCACTAGAAGAGTATCACTCTTAATCTCTCAAATTGATCTGAGTAAACCATTAGACTCACTCCCTTTTTATACCTATTGGTCCTTGGGGTCAGTCCATATCAGATTAGGTCTCAAAAATCGAAACAGAATCAAGTTCGGATCAATATCTGATAAGATACGCGTGAAAAACGCGTAATCTTAACTGTCGCGGTCGGCATGCCGAACTGTGTGATAGGCAGGCCGAACTTTCTGATAGGCAGGCCGAACTGCCGAGAAAAAATCTCCGCGAATCTTTTATTTTCCACCCGAGATTCTAAAGGATAAAGTCTCAGTTTTGATTCAAATAGCCCAATAGAAAAGATATCTGATCAAAACAAACTTTATCAAGATAATCTCTAAGAAAATAAATCAATTCACAACAATTCTACAAGTTTATCTTGTTCTAATTGTCCAAAATTAAAACAACCGATAAACAGACAAGAATTATCCGAACGCCATAGTTCAACAAGTTCATCTTGAACTAATTTCTTACATAATTAATTCAACCGATAAACAGACATGAATTATTTGATTCTTATAAATTTTAAACCAATCTGATAAATCCAACATAAGTCACCAATTATTGGAAAAGCACGCCGTGTCGTTACAGGATTTTGTGAGCTAGCAAAGGGGACCAAAATGGACCTATAAAGTTCAAGCTCATGATAATTATGAAACCCAATATCCCAGATATACATTTCACAATTATCAACTCCAACGCTACTCCACTAAAAGCTTGGAGCTGCACTCTCGAACTTTATAGAATTACGAAGCTCGTGTAGCTAAGTCTCCATGACATATCAGAGTGTATCGCATCCCCATATAATCATCCATAATTGGCTTAAGGACAAGTTCTGTCTTACCTTCCTGATTATTTTTATCTTACGTTCCATTGTCTCACCATTAGAAAACTTACCATCCAAAGATAGTATACCATTCGGTTACACCTATGTATCCAAATGGTTGAGCGCTCCAGTTTTTCCAATTACAGGACAACGCATATAAGAGGATATCATTACTCCTAAAGAGGAGCTATGGATTCCATATCTATGAATAACAAGTCTACGCTACCAAGAGTCATGCCTCCAACGTACCGGCATGCATGCCACTATAGAGATGTGGGAGTCACCCATTGGTACATCAAAAGACACAAATCGAGACAACGGGCCCATTATTCATCTCAGGATTAAGATACAATACAAATGATTGTCTAAAGTAAATCGATTTGCCAAGATAGAATTATTAATCCAAATCAATTCACTTTATGTCCCGATCCAACACATCGTCACCTATGACAACGCGCCAATGTTTCTATTCACGGAGTCCAACTCCGATGGCCAAGACAAACCATCTCCCAAAAGGGATATAGACAATATAACAATCTTTACATGAATAAAGCGCCCAACTTTATTCCCTCGATTGCGGATCATATATTTTAGACCATCACCTTAAGAGTCGTGTCTACCGCATAATCATCCCATCATATGCCCAACTCTTAAGGTTTAGACTGACAGTCTCAGACTACTGTTTGCTTATCATACATTCAACGAATATGAACGTAAAGAGGACAATATTTGGTATATATAAATGAATAAATTCTTTATTGATAAAAATGTCTCCAAAAACGTATTACATTTTTACTCCTTAGAGCATACATGTCTAACATTAGTCCCTTGATTTGCTCCCATCATATTCAATTGGAAGAAGGTGCTAATCCAAAAAGAGATCCCCAAAGGAGACTGAACCCAACAATGAAAGAAGTCGTGAGGAATGAAGTGTTGAAACTATTAAATGCTGGTATCATTTACCCCATTGCGGACAGTAAATGGGTCAGTCCAACTCAAGTTGTTCCTAAGAAATTTGGTGTAACTGTGATAACAAATGAAAAAGGAGATTTTGTCCCTACAAGAGTTGTCACTGAATGGCGAATGTGCATTGATTATCGAAAATTAAATGCCGCCACTCGAAAAGACCATTTTCCACTTCCATTCATCGATCAAATCTTAGAATGTATAGCTGGTCATCCTTTCTATTGCTTTCTAGATAGATATTCAGGATATTATCAGATAGAGATAGCATTAGAAGATCAGGAAAAGACCACGTTTACATGTCCTTTTGGTACTTTTGCTTTCCGACGAATGTCATTCGGACTTTGTAACGCCCTAGCTACATTTCAAAGATGCATGATGAGCATTTTCAGTGACATGGTTGAGAAGATTATGGAAGTTTTCATGGATGATTTGACTGTTTTTGATAATTCGTTTGATACTTGTTTGCTTAACTTGGAAGCTGTTTTGAAAAGATGTGAAGAAAAAGGCCTTGTGTTAAATTGGGAAAAATGCCATTTTATGGTTCCATCTGGCATAGTTCTTGGACATATTGTCTCTGAAAGAGGAATTTAAGTTGATCCAGCTAAGATTGAGCTTATTTCAAACTTGGCCACTCCAAAGACTGTTAGAGATGTTCGATCTTTTCTTGGGCACGCTGGATTTTATAGGAGGTTCATTCAAAATTTTTCAGCCATATCAAGACCATTGTGTAATCTCCTGTTGAAAGATTCTGTGTTTGAATGGACAAAAGAATGTGAAGAATCTTTCCGAACACTGATATCTAAGTTAACTTCTGTACCTATCATGCAATCCCCTGATTGGAGTTTACCATTTAAAGTCATGTGTGATGCAAGCAATTACGCTGTAGGAGCCGTCTTAGGCCAACGAAGGGAAGGAAAACCTTTTGTAGTGTACTATGCAAGCAAAACCTTGAACAATGCTCAAATGAATTACTCAACCACTGAAAAGGAATTACTTGCTTTAGTATTTGCACTTGATAAGTTTCGTTCATACCTAATCGGGTCACCCATCACCGTTTTCACTGATCATTCTGCCCTTAAGTATCTCTTTTCTAAAAAGGATGCTAAAGTCCGACTTATAAGGTGGATCCTTCTTCTGCAAGAGTTTGATTTGACTATCAAGGACAAGAAAGGAACTGAGAATGTGGTAGCTAACCACTTATCTCGTTTAGAAGTCAATGACTCTGTCGATAGTTCACCAATTCATGATGAATTTCCTGATGAACATCTGTTCTCTGTTACCAAGTTACCTTGGTATGCACACATTGTCAATTATTTGGCAACTAGAGAAATTCCATCTGATTGGAATTTGCAAGACAAAAGAAGATTTTTGAATGAAGTGCGCAACTTTTACTGGGATGATCCATACCTTTTCAAATACTGTCGTGACCAAATCATGAGACGTTGCATTCCTAAAGACGAAGTGAATAGTGTCTTAAAATTTTGTCACACTGATGCATGTGGTGGTCATTTTCTGCCAAGAAAACTGCTACAAAGATCCTCCAATGTGGTCTTTATTGGCCGTTCAAAGACATTATCATTATTGTCGTTCTTGTGAAAACTGTCAAAAGTTAGGTACTTTATCTCGTCGTCACATGATGCCTCTAAACCCAATTATAGCAATTGAAATATTTGATTGCTGGGGAATAGACTTTATGGGACCTTTTCCACATTCTTCTGGGTACCTATACATCCTTCTTGTTGTGGAGTATGTTTCAAAATGGGTTGAAGCCGTAGCGTGCTGTACTAATGATAATACAACTGTTATAAAGTTCTTGAAAGAAAACGTGTTATCTAGGTATGGTACGCCACGTGCTATAATCAGTGATCAAGGCACACATTTTTGCAACCGTTCTTTTGAAACTTTGATGCAAAAGTACGGCATAATTCATAAAGTTTCGACTGCCTATCACCCACAGACAAATGGACAAGCTGAGTTAGCAAATAGAGAGATCAAACAAATTTTGGAAAAAACGGTGAATCCTGATCGAAAAGATTGGTCCTCACGTCTTCAAGATGCACTCTAGGCATACCGCACAGCTTACAAAGCTCCTTTAGGAATGTCTCCCTATAGGCTCGTCTTTGGAAAAGCCTGTCATTTACCTGTAGAACTTGAACATAAAGCTTATTGGGCTATTAAAGCTCTCAACTTTGATCTTAGTGCTGCAGGTATTGAACGGAAGCTTCAACTCTCTGAACTTGAGGAATTAAGGAATGATGCTTACCACAGTTCACGGATTTACAAAGCAAAAATGAAAGCATTCCATGACAAACATATTATGAGGAAGAACTTTGAGCCAAATCAACGGGTTCATCTTTATGAATCTCGTCTTCACCTTCATCCTGGTAAGTTAAAATCACGATGGACAGGCCTATATATTGTGAAATAGCTTTTCCCTAATGGTGTTGTTGAAATTGAAGATCCATCCGATGGAAGGATACTCAAAGTAAATGGCCAGAGATTGAAAAGCTACATAGAACGGATAACTGAACCTGAAGAAGTCACTCTTATGG
This sequence comes from Artocarpus heterophyllus, assembly GCA_025403435.1. Taxonomy (NCBI): domain Eukaryota; kingdom Viridiplantae; phylum Streptophyta; class Magnoliopsida; order Rosales; family Moraceae; genus Artocarpus; species Artocarpus heterophyllus. Next base: position 10,115,919 of record CM046341.1, read on the forward strand.
CTCCAGTTTATCAACCCTGAGTAGTTTTCTGTTTATTCGCTTTTAAATATTTATTTTTGTTGTTTGTTTTCTTATTTTGTTTTGCTTATTTTCTCATATATATATAAAAAAAAACCTTTGAAAGTTGAAAATAAATATCAAAATTAATTCTTGCAGAATAGCTGAGATTAAGGAGGTTATAATCAATTGTGATTAGTAAATACTTTATATTTGCGGCCTCTTGAGACGAAATCTGAAGAATTTGTGTAAAAATATGATTTTGGACTTTCGAAACAAAAAAATAAAATAAAATAAAAATAAAAAATAATAAATAAAAATAATAAATAAATAAATAAATAAAATAAAGTCTAGGGAATCTGACTTTAAAAGACCTAATTTGCAATATATTGTTGTGTGTTTTGATAGTTTTTAGTTTGTTAGTTTACCACAGATCATCTCTGCAGCTGTGCTGATTCAGGTAATATTTTTGTTGCTCTCACTATTCTTTTATACATTTAGGATAATGTACGTTCTAGGTTGGAGGGAGAGAATTGTGCTTAAAAATTGTGTTTCAATGTTGTGCTATGCCAAAAGTTTTTTCGATTTTGCTCAAATGATTTTGCTCCAGATTCTTGTACCTTTTTCATTTTTGTGTGTTATTTTTTTTTTGTGAGTCATAAAATTAAAATAAAAAAAAGAAAAAAAATGTTTTGTAAATAATAGTTTCTTAGTAATTAATGTGTTATTATTTTGTTTTGATTTATGAATTTCATATTAATGTAATATTATTTTTCTATTCTTTGAATTATTTAATTTTATACACTTTCAAAACTTTAGTTTTATTTAACATTTTTATGTGTTTATTTTTCAAAGTGTTTGTAAGCCATTCTTTTCACACACTCACTATAATGCTTAATTGTGGTGGTAAATCCAAGCTATGAATATTTGAGTTTTGTTATTTTGTGAAGATGAACAATTAAAGGCAGTAATATTTCAAAAAAAAAAAAGAGAAAATTGTAAATAAATAAAGTGTGTAATGAATAAAGTTGGATAAGTTTGGTTTCGTAGCCTCTTTAGCTCGAGTAAGTAAGTTCTAAGGGGGTGCTTCAACACCTAGTACTTTAGACCAACTGGTCTGGGAGTTACTAACCCAAAGCTTATTAGATGGGTTATGGAGAAAGCTTAAGGGAGCCAAACATTGCACTATCCACAGTTGTAAAGTTTGTAAATATTTGTATTTTATGTTTCTGCTTTTTAATTATTCTCGTAAATAAATTTGAAGTGCTGCTGTCTACAAGAGTGATTTCAAGCAAAATATCATAATAATTTTATTCTTAGTTTTGGATGAAACTTCATAATTATTCATTACCCCTTTCTACACTAAGTTTGGCATATATACATTTTGTTAAATAAAATATAAATTGTTCAAATAAAATTCTGGTTTTGTTAGTTTATCTAGTTAGATAAGACAAATTATAGTTAAATGGTTTCCATTTTATGAATATTCAATAAATCACTTCAAAATTTTATCGCTTTAATTGCTAGAGACTAGCAATAAGCTGGTTGGGGGGTGTGATGAGACTGTAAAAGTGTATATTTTCTAAGGCTTAAATCATTTATTTACGCTTTTATTTCTCATTAAATTCTCTAATTAATAGCAATTTTGTGTTAATAAGTATTTTCATGTCTTAATGTGTAAATGTGTTTAAAAATATGTTTTTAGTGTGTTTTTTTATGTTTAATAGAATTTTTAATTTTTAGAGTCATTTTAGTGTGTTAAACAAGTATCTAGTCTGTAAGTAGTCAAAACCGTAAAAGTAATGCGGTTATTTTATTTAGAGTTTTAGTATGTTTAATAGTGTGTTTTAAGTTTGTAAATATGTCTTATTATATTTTTAGTAATTTCTAAAAATATTTCCAAGTCATAAAAATTATATCTGTGCCAAACCGTAAGAGACTAGAAATTTTAGGAGTTTTTATTTATTTTTGTGTGTTTTAATGTAAAATAAATATTTTTAATATTTTTGTAAATATTATGTTTGTAAAATAATGTGTTTGTGATTTTTAGATTTGAAATCTGGAGGAAAAACGGAGCAAAACAACACCAAAACAGATAAAATCAGACATCAAATGCATTAAGGAGATAAATAAAATTCGAATATGATATTTTAAGGGATGCGTGGCACATTTTCAACCTTCGGATCAGCTGTCGATTGAATCTCGCCCGTTGGATCGCTGCAGACGTCAGGCCATGCGTCAGCCGAGGAGAAGCATCAGCGCTGACGCATGTTGGAGAAACTGCTTGCTCAGTCACGGATTCCACGTGTCAACCTTTGATTGGTGCGTGTATCACACGCGCCGACAAGCTGCAGAGTGAGTCAGAGGGAATGTCGGCCAGCGTGGAATCTGGTGCGTCATGACCACGTGCAGCCACTCTCTCAGCCACTGGATGGGAATACCTAGACTGATCCAACGGCCCTAAAATCTCAGCCCACTGGTCCCACCTGGGCCCATTCTCATGCGTGTTTGAAGCCATTGGATTGTGAAATTAACGGTCCAGATCAGCCCAGTTTGGTGCCTTCTCATGCCGCGAAGCACAGGATTTTGAAGCTTAAAACCCACAATTAAGACCGAACTCAGCGTGAAAAAAAGGATCCAATAATCCAAAATTGTCAACTTTCAACAGGAAAAAACGATAATTACATATGCCAAACAGTAACTTTTCAAAGGCTATAAATAGCCTCGCATTTCCCATGAAGAACACATCTCCTTCGGGCCTTTGGCCCTTCTTTCCCTTTCCTTTCCTTACTGCTGAGTTAGACTCAGCATTATCTTCTTAGGTAATAAATAATAATAAAATAATGCTTAAATCAGAGTAGAGTGTCTGGTGAGGCAAAGATATGATCTTGTATGCGTAGTACTTTGGCATGAATTTTAACTCTATATCTGTGTGGTAATGTTTATATTTTGTGGAATAAATTATATCTTTATGTTTTCAATAATTATTGTTGATGTTGTTATGCTGCCAATTTTTACATAAATTCAGTCATGCTTTCTTTATGTAATTTAATTGTGTTGCATGGTTAATATTAATAATAATGAAATGATGCTTAATTTTATGGAATGTCTTTTACTGCAGTATGACTTGTTATATTGTCGATTCTAGATATTTCATAAGACGAAGTGCTGCCAGAGTTAATGTAAAGATTTATTCCACTAAAATATATTAATTTTGATTTGTTAATATCTTTTCTATCCCATAGTTATGTTAATTATATTTGAGTGACAGTTGTTATAATTTTCATAATTAGTGCACCAAATCATTAGTGACAGGTGATTATTTTGCTAGTTTTTATAGGAAAACCCTTACTGCATTATGGCTTGCTATATTGTCGATTTAGGTTGACCTATATAATTAGTAAAATGTGCTTGCAATTAATGAGATAAGATATAATAAATCAAATACTTTAGATAATTATTAATTAGAGTTGAAATTTCATATAAGTTGCAAAACATACAAAGGATTCTCCAAGCTTCACCGTTTTAATTTCATTTCTTTTGAATTAAAATTTTGAATAAAAACAACAAAAATATTCATCTCATTTTACTCTTTCCTTTGAAAAAGTGCTTGCCTTTTTGACCGTTTATTTTTAACAATTTGCCGAGGTACAAATTTTCATCTCCCTGTGGATACGACAACTTTTCTACACTACATATGTCCGCCGTTTATTACAAAGAATAAACAATTATTGGGCGTTACCACCAACTTTTTGAAGTTCGAAGCATACCTGTCCAGGACTTTTAATGAAGGAAGCTATTCATAGAGCTTTCTCTTTTCTGCTCTGGATAACGTGTGCTTTGCTGGAGGTAAGTAAGTACGGTTTCCTCTTTTTTCAAGAAACAAATTAGGCCTAATCTCCATTTCCATGAGATCCAACCAAGCTTTTTCACCATTCTTAGTCTTGCCTAGGATGTCAAGCAACGTGCCGACTACAGATTCACAAACGTTTTTCTCAATATGCATAACATCCAAGCAATGACGAACAAAAAATGTCTTCCAGTAGGGAAGATCAAAGAAGATTGATCTTTTTTTCCATGGTCTATCATTTGGCGGATCGTCCTTACCTCGCTTTCTCTTAAAGAATACTACTCTTATATCTTTTACCATTTCAAATATTTGTTCGCCTGTTAAAGGGCGAGGAGGGTCTCTTTCTTTGCCATTGCCATCAAAGGCTTTCTTTTATTTGTGGTAGCGATGATCTCTTGGCAACCATCTTCTATGACTAAAAACAATGGTTTTCTTACCATTCTTCAACCGTTTGTGAGATGTTTCCATCATGCAAATAGGACAACCAATAGAACTCTTCATCGAATAACCAGATAAATTGCCATATACGGGGAAGTCATTAATTGTCCATATCAACATTGCATGGAGTATGAATGTCTCTTTTCGGTAAGCATCTCTAACTTCAACTCCATTTTCCCACAACTTTTTTAGGTCATTAATTAATGGTGCCAAGTATACATCAATGTCATTGCCTGGTTGGTGAGGACCCAAAATCAATAAAGACAACATTAAAAACTTTCGCTTCATGCACATATTTGGAGGCAAATTATAGTTAACAAGTATTATGGGCCAAGTACTATGCCTACTACTCATGTTACCATGTGGGTTTATTCCATCCATCAACAAAGCAAAATGTCTATTTCTTGGATCAACACTAAAGTTAGGATGATCCGCTTCAAAAGTCTTCCATCGTGGTGAATCTGTCGGGTGTCTAAGCATACCATCATCCATCTGTTTGTCATAATGCTGTGTCAAATTCTTGGCATGTTTTGTGTTTTTGAATAAACACCTCAAACGTAGTACTGATAGAATGTACGATAACACTTTATTTGGCATTCCATTCTTGCCGTCTTTTCGGCTCCATTCCTTTCTTCCACGTTGCTTGTTGACAAACTGGACAATAATTCTCGTCCTCATACTCATTCCTATAGAGAACACAATCATTTTCACGAGCATGAATTTTCTCATAATCTATTCCCAAAGGGCTGAAAGTCTTCTTAGTCTCATACATACTAGTTGATAATTTATTACCCTCTGGCAGAAGCCTTCCTAAAATTCCAACAGTTTTGTGAAACTAGAATTTGACCACCCACCCGACGCTTTCAAATTCCATAATCCAACTAAAGTAGACAATTTAGTGAAATTGGTACACCCCTCATACACAGGTGTCTCTACATCATTCATCATTGTCTCAAATAAATCCAAACGGTGCACAAAGTGTTCTTCTAAATCATTGATCATGTCAACCATATTGTCTTGATCATCTATATTATCCTCCATAATAGCTTGCTTTTCTTTACTTAGTAAAGTTGGATTGAAATTAGACTCGCCATGAAAATGCCATGTTTGATAACTACTTATAATTTCATTTCGAAATAAATGTCCTCAAACAATTGGAATTGGATGCAATCTATGGTTTCTACATTGAACACAAGAATACCGAATTTTATCACCATTGGCATGACTTTTGGCAAAATTCAAGAACTCTTCCACACCATTCACATATTCTCTAGACAATTGAAAATCCCACATCCATTTCTTATCCATTTTGCAATTCCTATATCCAAATAATAAATAGCAAATATTCAATTAAAATTAATTTTACAATTTATATATATACCCACCTATATATATTAATATCTCATAATTAAAACGAAAACATCACCCATCATAAAACAAGTTACACATACTTATTATAAAACGAAGAAATCATACCTATGATCTATAATACAAATTTCACAGAATAAACAACAAAATCAATAACTATTTATCAATTTCGGATTAATTATACAACACAATCAACAACAATTTATGAATTTCTAACAAAAACTTACAATTTGGGCTGAGATTAAGGAGTGTAGAGGCAGAGAGAGATGGCGTCAACTGATTCAGACGGGTCTGTGTTCGTATTTGTGAAGTGTGTTTCTAAACTGTGTCTGAATGTCGATGTAGAAAAAAGAGGTTTTAAGTATGCTACCGCGACGGTTTTATTAAAAAACCGTCATGGAACATACAAATGAATACCACAACAGTTTTTCAAAAAACCGTCGTGGTAGCTCATATAATGTAGCTCATATATTATATGAGCTACCACGACGGTTTTTTGAAAAATCATAGTGGTAGCTTACTTCTTCCACGACGGTTGTTTAGAAAACCATCGTGGTATCTCGGGCCCCATCCCACGAAGGTCTTCGTTTTCGCGGGCGTAACTCGTCGCACTTTTTTCACTTTATCGCGATGATTTTTAAGAAACAGTCATGAAATAAAAGTCATGTAATCAATAATTTCTTGTAGTGATTTAAGGTGCAATAGCACAATTTACTCATTTTCATATGCAACCATTATTCAAATTGACACAGCCTTTCTTGCAGCACAATCGGCACTCTATGTAGAGCAATTGACATTGGTGGTTCCTAAACTCTTTTGTAAATATTGTTTGGTCGCTGTTTTTTTTTTTTTTTTTTAATGTTAACGAGACATCTCCAAACTCTAAAAATGTTTCCAAGTCAGCAATTCAAGTCCGACTCAATCAAGTATTTAATTGATTGCATCACGAGCAAAGCATGTTCTACTATAGAAGGGTATTTTAAAATTAATAATAATGAATAATAATTTAAATAATTAAAAAGTTAAAATGATATTGGATGAAATGAAACATCTCTTTCGGTTTGATTAAAAATCACTTTAACATAACGAAAGGGATTCCATTATTGCGCATGCTTCATCAATTCCATAGAACCTCGAAATTAGGACAAACTTTACCGTTGCATGATGAGTACGGGTTTAAGGATTCTTTTGGTGTGTGTGGGAGAGGGAGGCGGGCATTTTTCATCCTCTTTATTGAGGGTCTGTTTGGCTTTTAATCAGTAAAAAAAGAGAAACAAAAACTATAATTTTTTAGTTAGTGTATGGAATCATATTTTTTAAAAGAGCTTTTATGAGTTAAAATGGTTTCAATTTTTTTAAGTTACAAAAATGTTATATTTAAGCTTATAATATATTATTAACACTCAGGTACAAGTTTTAAGTCTTTTTCAGAAGTATTTTTTTAAAAAATCACATTTTGCGACTTTGACAGGAAGCACTTCTAGATAGCAAAATCACTTTAAACATATCATTAAAACACTTTTAGAAGCACTTTTAAACTCAAGAAATCAAAAGTAACTTTTAAGAAGCCATTCCAAATATGCCCTAAAAAAAAGTTACTTGATAGTCAAGCCCAAGAAACTGCTGGAAATTTAATAGAATTGGACATAAAAGCTATAACCAAAAGTTCTAAGGGAGAGTTTTTTGTAAACATTTTATGGGTCGGGGAAAGAAACAAAGAATATTGTGTTTGTTGTTTTGAAAACTGAGGGACATATCGTTATAAAGGCTATAATTACATGCAATTCCGTAATTAATCCATATAGGTTTGTCCTTGATGTGTTGAAAATCATCATATCACTCCCCTCAACAAGAAAAAAAAAAAAGGGAAAGAAAGAAAGAGAGAAAGAAAGTCATCATATCACTAGTACGTGGACGGAGGCATTTCACAGAATAGGATCACTTTGAAAAAGATCACTCTGAGTTGTGTCTTCACAAAATAAACACATCAACAAGTCTTTCCAAAGAATAATTATATCTTGATTAATGCATATTCCATTCCAGCATTAGACTATGGAATACAAGTACATATATAAGAAATTAATCATGGTGGGATTTGGAAACACCGTATCATGGAAAACGAAATTCTCCCTCTTTTTCTTAGTCCATGAATGTAGCCATTTTGTTAAACCACGTTAAATCTGTGTGTAATTTATTTTCTTACTTAGTTTTCTATATTAACTTTATATTAAAAGCACAAATATATTGAGAATGGAATAGATAGAGAAAGGACTGATATGTTCTCATCTCAACAAGTAACTCTTTATAGATATAGAGGGAGGCTCAAGGAAAGCCCGCCCGTGATACATATTAAAGTTACGTTGAACTTCTCAGCTAATTTAGATTTTATTTAAGCCCCAACCTTAAAACGTCGAACAATAAAAAGGGTCAAGTACTTATTTAACCAAAGATAATAATTCTACAACTTTTCAAGCATAAACACTCTAGAATTGGATCCTAGTTCTTTGCTTTCAAGGCCAGAAGACTCTCAAACCCAGCTTCAGAAAAACTACTATAGTCGCATTCGGGAGGACAGCTGCCATATACATCTGTGCATGTACATATGTCTTCATAGTTGCATATGCAGTTTGAGCAGCCTTTAGGACAATCGGAAGGATAAGTGTCACGACATTGGAAAATTAAGTCCCTGTCCGACTTCTAAGCGGATATTGCAGCAGCCCCCGCTCTTTTTTAACGCTGCATGTTTAACATAAATAAATAAATATATATATATATATATAGTTATAATTAGTACTCTTAATTAAGGGATCGGAAAAGAAGAGTTACATTTATGTTGATTTAAGGAGCAAAAACAATATTAAAACGAAATATATAAATAGCTAGATTCATATACCTGGTCGAGAGACATGATTATTAAGAAAATCTACATGAGCATTGGCTATTGATGTGGCCACCACCAGCAGCAATAGTCCCACGAGAACCTTGTTGAAGGCCATTTCAATATTCTTAGATGTGATGTTAGCGAATAAAACTTCTGGGTTTTCCTGTCTAGGATGAGTATGAGAAATATGAGAGCTTCAAAGGATAACTATTATATATATATATATATATATATATGCAAGGGGTCAAGCGAGATAAGATCAAAATAAATTAATAACGAAATTGCATTCAATGTCTATTATTAATGTGTGTGTATATATAAGAAGAGAGAATAGCATTTTGAGAGATAATTCACCTTGTTTATTTGCTAGCTTGGTTTTTTTAGTTTTTTCATTATTATTTTTTCCACCTTGCTTGCTTGCTAGCTTAGTTCTCTCTGATTTTTTTTTTTTTTTTAATTAAAGGGCATGCTAGCTTAGTTTTCTGTGATTTTTTTTTTTTTTTATGTAATTTAAGGGCATATTTGAGCTTTTGACCTTAAGAAATGGTTTGAATCACCCGGCTTTCTTGTTACCTTAGTTTTTTTGTTTTCTAATTCAGGGCATATTTGACTTTTTGACTTTACAAAATGGTTTGAGTAAGCTGTTGTACACATCATTCTCTTTATTGAAAAAGCTAATTTTCTTTTTATTCGCTTGTCGTCTTAAATACTGATATATGGGTTTCCACATGTGAAGTTGTGCGGTATTTTTTTTCGACAACTTTGCATTACATTGTTTTTTCTTTGGAACATAATTACGTAGTTTAAGGGAGTGGAGAATGACAGTTTCTTTTTTCTTTTCATTAATGAGTTTTTGTTTTCTCTCTTGTTTCTGAGTTTAGCTTTAATTTAATTAATGGTAAAATGTAATATTGTTAGGCTGTCTGAATTATATTATAAGATATGTATATTCCTAATTCTTCTTCTTCTTCTTCTTCTTTTTTTTTTTTCCTGATTGACTCCATAACTCTATTTGTAGAGGACGACAATCAAGATTTCTAAAGACGTAGAGAGAAGAGGAAACTGGTCAACGAGAACAGGGAAATTTTTTTTGTTATTTTGTTGAACCAAAGTTGTCAAAAATCCAACAAGTATGTAATATTTGAATAATACTTCCTCCAACAAAAAAAAAATAGTAGAATAATAATTAATACTTGCACTATGTACTTGAAACGTCAAACATTGCAGTCCGTTAACTATTCTTGTGACAGAAATCTCTGTTTAGAACAAAAATCTCGCATGCACACTTCAAACAAGTGACGGTATTTGGGATTACTAACATCCATCATTATTCTAACTGTCTAAATTTAAGAAGAACCAACTCATTTTGTAACTTTTCAGCCAAAAAAAAAAAAGAGAAAGGATCAACCATAAAATTTTATGAGTTATGGGACTAATCCGTTTGTGTCTAAATTTTTGGGAGTTCTTGAGACAAGGTATGCCTTTCTCTTTTTCTTTTTCCTTTTCAAAACTAGGATTAAAATTAATAAAACAATGAAAGGGAAAAGTCATAATCAACTCAAAGACATAAAACACAACTTCCCTAGTTATATGCTTCTACTTCCTTTTATTGCTTTGTTGTTGCTAGTGGAAACATTATTAGATAAAGTAACCAAGCACAAAGACCCAAAAGGTGGAAATATTGTGCCAATATAAAAAAGAAAATACGCACAGAAAAAGAAACCAAATTTATCACCGATTTCCCTGTGAAGGAAGAGCAGAATGCTCAAAAGGTTACTATCAGCAGACAAATAGTTGATAAGTCCCAGTAGTCAAATGAAAGAGTAACTAAGATGTAAAATCCAAAGAAAACGTCCTTACGGGTCATTCAAAAGCATTGCAACAAATGATGTATATAATTATGAATCCACCTGATTAAGGTCAGCGAGTAATTCTTGCTTAAAATCATGCAAACATAAAATTTTGATTAAGCTGAAAAACAAAGCCGTTCAAACAGGGTAGTACATTCATATGCAATACATACATGCACGGATATGAATGCATAAAAAACAGGATCTTCATCTTCTAGGCAATACAGAAATCATGAATGAATGCAAAACGACTTTCTTAAAAAGTGATTCCAAATCAAAGTAGGAGATTCATGCACAATATGAAATTAAATGAGGAGGAATTTATGTTACTCTTTTTGAGTCAGAGAGCACAAAGAGATAGATTTGGTTAACATTGAAATTACCTTTGAACGAAACCATTGAAAATGCTGAAAATCTTATCTCTAAATTCAGAATTCAACATTGCCTCTTCTCTTCCCTTTCAATTCTGAAAAATACCAAAGGTGGAACAAAATAAAAACATAAAAACATATATATTGCTCTTTTATATGAAAGTGGTCCGGGTGTACAACATTGTAAAATAACAATTGAGAGATAAGAAATAACAATCTGTTTCCACTGTCGTTGATGCATTTTAACAAACAAGTCAGAGGCATCTTCAGTGTCCAACTTAAGTGCAATGGAAAGAGTCTTTTTAATCACAGAAAAGTCAGAGCAAAGTACCAGATTCATAATAGTAGAGAGAATTGGAGCTAGTGAAGAGTTGTGATTCCTTCTTTCCGATACACTAACTCAACTCCAAGCCTTTTCACAATCAAATTGAAGCTCTCATCTACTTCCAAACTGAAATTCTGCTCCAAACCTGCATATTTGAAATCGAATGATGCCTCTATTGCATCACCATATTCCTCAACACCTGAAGCCTCCTTTCCATTTTCCTTTAGGTAATAGTCGCTCCAACACCTGATGAAGACATGGTCCGAACTAAGACCTGTGATTTTAGTTTCTTCTTCCTCATCAGTGGCACAATCATCAAGATTGATAAGCCATGGCTGGTGATGCATACTTAAATAGAATGTGTGGATTTGACCAGAGGAGGTTTTAAGATTTAACTCCAGGCGAAGATAAGCATAATAGTCTTTGAAAGAATGGAATGCATGGATGGATGGAGAAACAAAGCAAAAGGCAAAACCCAAGAAATTGGAATTAAGCCAATTTTTGGGAAGCTTCATACTTATCGATTCGATCCCCTCAGCTTGATGTCTGAACCACTTTGGAATTTCGTGTCCTGGGTAACAAATTTTAATATCATATAGCCGTGATCTTATCTGCACCAATATGAATTAGAATTTATTGTCAATTACTTCACTCGTCAAACATTTATTTAATGATGGTAATTAAAAAAAAAAAAAGAGATTATAAGTGCATACATACCATTGGTCCTTCAACCCTGTGTAAAAAATCAGTTAACTCACTGCGTGCATTCCCTTCTAATTTCCAGCACTTTCCAAAAAAAAGCTCTAAATTATAAATACTACGTTCTTCGCTTATCAGGTGTCGTAGTGCGAATCCAGAGCTTGAACTTGATATTGTCGCTAGTGAAGTACATCCGCTTGCATTAAGCTTGCGTATCGACAATGGAAGTTGTGGTAAAGAACGAAGCTTCTTGCAATTTTTGATGAGGAGATTAGCCAGCCCATGAAGTTTTCTGATGCTTGACGGTATTTTCTCAAAATGGTTCCCTCCAAGATCTAATTCATATAACCAAGAAAAGTGACCCAGCCACTCAGGAATTTCTACAATATTGCAGCCATATAGATTTAGGAAATTTGAAGAGCGCTTATTAAATATTCTGATTTGGAGATGTTCAGCTTTCAAACAGCGATTGTGACGGGACAGAAGTATGAGACTGCTTAAATTATAGACCCAATTTGGAATAAAATCAAGTTTTTTACGCCAACTTATATCTTCACGACGAAGCCCAAATAACTTTTTAATCATGAAAGAGCAACGCAACTCTTGGATCTCCGTTCCCTTTAAATTAAAAGGAGTCTCTGTCAAGTTTTTCAATCTTGAGCAACCTCGTAGATCAAGCTTGAGAAGAGAACTCAACTTAAAGATGTTGGTTGGGAGGCTTTCAAGGTTTTTGCATTTTTGAAGATAAAATTGTCTTAAATGCGGGAGACCCTCGATTGATGATGAAGACACTTGCTTTATTGATGTGTTACTCACATTTAATATTTCTATATTCCTTGGGAGAGCTGGAAGATTCTTAACATGTTGACAACCTTGGAGGCTCATTTGCACAAGATTTCCAAAATACGTGAATGATAAGGGCAATTCTTTTATCATTGTGTCTGCTACGTCTAAGCATGTTAGATTCCCAGATATCTTTGGAAGATATTTAATTTTGGAGCAGCCACGAAGCGTAAGAGATCCAAAGCGTCCTTGGAAATTAAGTGGAGGAACTTCAACTAAACTTGTGCAGCCCTCAAGATTAACACTTTCTAGTTTTGGAGCCCCAGATAGATCTGGAACTTTGGTCAGTTGCTTTGAATAACCAAGATTGATGGACTTTAAATTTGCAAGATTCTACAAGAAAAACAAAGTAATTTAGTAAGAATTTTTATTTTTATTTTTATTTTACCAAAACATGTATATAACCAAATCGGTCATCATAAACATTCTACACATCATATTAGATTCATTAGCTAGTATTACAACATACCTGCACACTACCCCAAAGTTGTTTAAGCTCACTGCAGGGCATGTCCAATTCAACAAGATATTTCCCCTTAAAATCTGATGGCAAAGATTTTAATGGGTAGTTATACCAACATAGATATCTTAGGGACTGAGGAAGAGACTGAAGAGGTCGACAAAGGTGTACTTTGAATTTGTTATGATCGCAAAATTTTGAAACATAAATCTTGAGCAATCTCATATTATACATCCCATTGAAGACTGTAGGTTTCAAGTGTAGATCATCATTCAACTTAGATATGTCAAAGAATATTCCTTCGATTTCTTTAGTTCCCTAGAAAATTGAAACAAATAATAAATGAGCATATGAAATATGAAAAATTAAGTCCAAAAATAATTAAACATATAAATAATGAGAGGTATATTATTTTAGCTACTTATCATTGGATGCGTACTTCGTTTTTGTCTAAGACATCATAGACATCTTGAGGAATCCATAACCGACTCCGTTTTCCAAGATTTTTAATAGATTGTTCACGAACAATTTCCCAACCCATCTCTTGTATCAAATCATGCATCCAAACTCTGTCACCATCGTCACCATCTATAATCGTTACAAGGGACTTGTCTATGAGATCTTCAATCCTTGATTTTGCAAACAAATCACAATCATCTAGTATGCTCTCTATAAAATCTCTTCTCTCCCCTTTGAGAAAACATGCAATGTCAAGGAGAATATCTTGCTGCTTATCTTCTAGCCCATCATAACTTATTTTTAACACCTTTTGAATTTTTGGATTGGGAATTATTTTCAGTCTACTCCATGCACCTTCCCAATAATCTATAGATTTGGAATGAAGGGAGGAACCTAGAACTTTAAGAGCTAGCGGATTGCCTCGAGTAAAATTCACTATTTCTTTTGACAGCTGAATGTAACGTGGTGCGGCAGGCTTCGTCTTAAAGGCATTCAAATAAAAGAGTTCAAGTGCTTTCTTGGAATCTAAGGATTTAACTTCGTATATTTCATCAGCAACTTTTCTAAGAATTTGTGCATCTCTTGTTGTTATGATGATTTTACTTGTTGGGCCGAACCAACTTCCATCTCCAAACAAACGCTCCAGCTGCATTATATCGTCAATATCATCATAGATAATGAGCACCATTTTATTATGTAGCCTATTTTTCACAAAGTTGTGGACTGTTTCTAGATTTCCATCCTTCAATAACTTCGAAAAAAGTTTGCTTTCTAGATAAGGCAGTCCATGTTTCTGTGAATCTTCCCTAACATTTTCAAGAAAGCAGCAACTTTCAAATTGATAAAAGAACCGTTCGAAAACGGCACGGGCAAGAGTAGTCTTGCCAACACCACCAATCCCCCAAAGGCCAATGACACGAGGATTTGGTGATCCGAAGCATAACAATGATTCAATTTTCTTAACACGTACGTCAAGTCCAACAAAACCCTTATCATCTAGAACAACTTGTGGCAACCGATTTAATTTCCTCAATACATCTTCAACAATCTTCTCAATTAACTTTGATTCGTACCTAGCATAAATAGAAGAGAAATAAATTAATAAGAAAGAACCAGGATGAAGTTAACAAATCAAAATCAAACTTGAAAAAAGTTAATAAATAGATACTTTTTTTTTCTTTTCTGAGAAAATCTGATTTGTTCTTCATATTAGGATTTTAATTTCTTGTCTGAGATTGAGATTATATTCTTGGTAATGCTCTTTGCATAATTTAATATTAGAAATAACAAAAAGTTTTGTGAATTGATCATGACGTAATAAAAATTTTATGAAGCGCAAGGACATACCGCAAGTACCAAGATTCAACAAGAAACAAATCTAGTGGGATACCAACGCACATTGTTGATAACCACGTAAAATAGGTGTGATACATAAACAAAATGAGAAAGTTAGAAGACCTTCTTCATTATTAAAAAAAAAAAAAAACCATGACGAAAGCAAAAATCATCTTTCTTACAAACAAAATACACAACCGTAAGGAAAACTTTTTTTTTTCCCACCGGGCTGTGGCCCGGCCCCACCCGGTGGCCACGGCCCCGTCGGGATGTACAGCAGTTCCCCAACTGTAATCCAAAGAGCACTCACGTTACCACCACCACCATCGAAGCATCTCTCCCAGCGAGTTTGTACAGATACAAATATTCTTTTAAGAAAACTTACGAATTAGTAAATATTCATGACATATACAAATGTCATACACACAACGACGCATATATACACGAAACCCAAGCTAGTGATAGTTAAATATATAAACAAATTGCATACAATAACGCAATATCTAATAGCATCTATATCTCCGTAAAGTGAAAGTTGCCAATTAAGACGTGTCTTTTTTTCCTTCTCAGACATGACTTCGTGATTTGCTTCAGAGAGAGATCAACCCGTTGAAATAAAATAACTAGTGTCAAGGCATGATAAAATATTATAGGCATTTTAATTAGCGAAAAAATAATGATAAGCTATGACTCACTCATTTTCTTGCGAATGAAAACCAGATAGATTAGCTGCTGCAGTCAGAGCATCCCTCCACTCTTTTAATTTGTTTTTGTCAGTCAGAGCATCCCTCCACTCTTTTAATTTGTTTTTGTCATTCTCAAGACGTTGTTCATGTTCAACAAATGCATCACCATAGCTCCCCTTCTGTTTCCTAATATCCGATGGATCGATGGCATAAAAGATAGGTAAGACAATCTGTCCTCTTTCTTCCTTGCATTTGAGTATATGCACTAACTCATCCAAGCACCATCTGGAAGAAGCGTACTCTTTCGAAAAGACGACTATCGAAATCATCGATTCCTCAATTGCCCTCAAAAGTACAGGAGAAATTTCATCTCCTCTCTCGAGATTCTCAGCATCTCTGTAGGTTTGGATATGTTTCCGGCATAACGCATCGTAAAGATGACTAGTAAAGTTCTTACGAGTGTCACCTCTGAAACTAACGAAGACTTCATTCTTGATCATGACCGAAGAAGAAGAAGAAGGAGAAGAAGAAGCAACAACAATGGCCATATTATCTTTAGGGGGAAAGAATGAGAAAAAGGGTTTCTTAGTTCTGTTGTAAAAGAAAGATGAGCGTCTAAAAGTAGAAAGGCACGACCTAGTGGTTAAGCAATTTCCTGGGAAATGCTTTGGAAGGTAGAAAGAAGAACAGGGAGATAAGACCTGACAGGTCAATGACTTTGGCAGTATGTATGATGTTCTATCAAAAAGAAAGAAAAAAAAAGAGAAAAAAAAGTGTTTAGGAAGGTACCTTGAAAGAAGAAAAAAGCAGACATGTGATATCACGTAAACAAGTGGCCAAAGTTTGGATAGATTTACATAATTTATTCATAAACAAATGAAAAAAAATGGCTAGTGGACTCCCTATCACAGCTTTTCCACATTGGATTCTCCGCGTTTGTAGTGGTGGCAATGATGGAGGAGAAGGCATCAGTGTGATTATCATTTGAAAGGAATCACCACTCCATGTAATTATTTTAAAGATTCCAACAATTTAGTGCTTATATATAATAATTTATATACAACCAAAATGACTCGCATTTCTATATATTATAATAATTATAGACATTTATCTTTCTACACCTCAAACTTAATGTATATTTTTGTATTAAATTTAATATAAAAATATATCCTTATTTTTTTCAATAGATAATTTTAATTTTTAAAATGACTAAATTATTTTTAATTAAAAAATAAAAAATTAAAACTTTAAAAAAATAAGAAAACAAAAATAAAAACATATAAAACATCTATTTTTGAAGGTATTTTATACATTTTAAGGCAAAAACCTTAATACAAAGTTTTTTCTAAGTTTTTAAAGTTATATTCTTTTTAATTTAAAGGTATTTTGAATAATTTCTTAAGTCAAAATTGAAGATTGATTACGCAAAAGTATAAATTTATGTATTAAATTTGATATGAAGGTATAAATTTGATAAAATCAAAATCTAAAAGTATATTACTTGAATAAAACTAAAATATATAGTATAAAAAGAGTAAATAACCCTATTAATTAACTTCACCTAGCTGTAATACCACTTCCTAAATATTTATATACATTATATTGGCTAAAAATTTATATTATATACAGTATCACCATCAAAATATTTATATCACTACTACAAAAGGGTGAATAAAGGACAACTAACAAAGGACGATTGTAAAAAACATGTCATCAATAGAGGCAGAAAATTGTATAGAATAGCTAATAGAGGACGGTTTTCTTACAAATTGTCCTTTATTTACCATATTAGAGGACGGGTTTTAAAAACCATCCTCTATTGTTATTGAAAGAGGATGGGTCCTCTATATACATCATCAACACGACTACTCAAATTTTTATAAAATAAATTACACTATTGCTTCTCAAAATATTTGTTTTTTTTTTTTTTTACATTATGTATCCTAAACTTTTAATTTTAACAAAATTTACTTTTTAAAATCATTGACAATTAAGATCCAATAGCTTACAAGCGTTAAAAAGCTTAGATAATCTTAGTCACGAAATTCGCATATAGAGTTCGTCATTTTAAGAAAAAATTAAAACTTGACATATAAAAAAGGAGTATTTAACGAAAATAAAAAGTAGCTATTGAATCTCAATTGTCAATTATTTTAAAGTTCAAGGTGCATTGTGTCAAAATTTAAAGTTTGAGATATATTGTTTAAAATAAATAGTTTAAGAAGTAACAATATAATTTACTCATTTTTATATGCAACCACTATGCAAATTGGCACAGCCTTTCTTGCAGCACAATCGACACTCTATGTAGAGTAATTGATAGTAGGGGTTCCTAAACTCTTTTGTGATGATAGTTTGGTCACCGTTTTTTTAATCTTAACGAGACATCTTCAAACTCTAAAAATGTTTCCAAGTAAGCAATTCAAGTCCGATTCCATTAAGTTTTTAATAGATTGTATCACGGGCAAGGCATGTTCTACTATAGAAGGGTATTTTAAAATTAATAATAATGAGTAATAATTTAAATAATTAAAAACTTAAAAATGATATTGGATGGAATGGAACATCTCTTTGGTTTTATTAAAAATCACTGTAACATAATAAAAGGGATTCGATTATTTTGTGAATGTGTCATCGATTCCATAGAACCTCGAAATTAAGACAAACTTCACCATTGTTTGATGAACTATATTTTTACACAGGTTTGAGGTTTTTTCTTTCTTTTTGTCTTTTGGTGTGTGTGTGGGAGAGAGAGGCAGATATTTCCATCTTATTTATTGTGACATCCATTATTTTTTAATTGGTATAATTGTATATAAATTAATTATTAGTATGATTTAAATTTTGTAAAACGTTGATTGCATCAAAAATTATTTCGTATTATTTATTCTACCTATTTTTAATTTTTCTAAAATTTTTCTTACTCCTATTTAGCATGTTTACTAAAATGCCCTTGGAATCATTAGTTAATTTCAAAAATAGCATTTTGGCATTTCTTTCAAAACTTTCCCATGACTTTCTCCCTTACCTGTGACTCTCTTCCAAACCTCCCATTTGTCCTTTTCTTTCTTTTTCCTCTTTTTATTTGTTTCTTTCTCTCTTTTACTCTCACATGTCTCTCTTTATCTCCCTACTCTTCCTTTTGTTTTCCTTCTTCCTTCTCTTCTTCTTCCTTCACGATAACCCAAAAAGCAGAGAAAAACCAAGACAAAACTCAAACATTCTTTAAGATTTCTAAGTTATTTTCTCACAAAAAAATCCGCAAACAACTTCCTAGCAACTCATAGAGCTTGAAAACAAAGGGATTTTTGTGATCAAAACACTGTATTTGACTTGAATTTGAGGTAAACTTTTCAAACTCAAAACTTAGATTTTGATTATGTTTTGAGTATGTAAATCTGTGGAAATGAGTTCATATTGTATAGAAATGATTATATATTGTTTTTATACTTAGAAAGCTATTAGAAACCAAGATTTAAAGAAAAATTCAAAAATTGAAATTTTGGGTTCTGTGTAAGAGTTTTTTTCACAAAAACTACATGTCGTTTTTTCAAAGAAAGATTTAACAAAATCAGAGGCGCTTCAAGTGGGATTTGAACCCCCAACCTCAAAAATAAATAAAGGAAACCAAACTACTAGGACAAAGATAATTATTGGATAACTTATGTTTCAGAAATAATAAATAGTCTTTCATAAAGTTTGTAATTTCAAATAATTTTATTTTAATGAATATCCAACTTTTTAATTATTTTATTCCTAAATATTTTAAATCGTATTATTTATTTTAAAAATCCATTTTAACAAATTTCACCAAGATAAAATTCGTATGTTTTTATTTTAACTAATTAAATATGAAATAATGAGAGATATATTATTTTAACTAATATACGTACTTCATTTTTATCTAAGACATCATAGACATCTTGAGGAATCCATAACCGATTCCGTTTTCTAAGATTTTTAATAGATTGTTCACGTACGATTTCCCAACCCATCTCTTGTATCAAATCATGCATCCAAACTCTCTCACCATCTATAATGGTTACAAGGGACTTGTCTATGAGATCTTCAATCCTTGATCTTGCAAACAAATCACAAGCATCTAGTATGCTCTCTATAAAGTCTCTTCTCTCCCCTTTGAAAAAACATGCAATGTCAAGGAGAATATCTTGCTGCTTATCTTCTAGCCCATCATAACTTATTTTCAACACCTTTTGAATTTTTGGATTGGGAAATATTTTCAGTTTACTCCATGCACTTTCCCAATACTCTACAGTTTTGGAATGAAGGGAGGAACCTAGAACTTTAAGAGCTAGCGGATTGCCTCGAGTAAAATTCACTATTTCTTTTGATAGCTGAATGTAACGTGGTGCGGCAGGCTTCGTTTTAAAGGCATTCAAATAAAAGAGTTCAAGTGCTTCCTTGGAATCTAATGCTTTAACTTCGTATATTTCATCAGCAACTTTTCTAAGAATTTGTGCATCTCTTGTTGTTATAATGATTTTACTTCCTGGGCCAAACCAACTGCCATCTCCAAACAAACGCTCCAGCTGCATTATATCGTCAATATCATCATAGATAATGAACACCATTTTATTATGTAGCCTATTTTTCACAAAGTTGTTGACTCTTTCTAGATTTCCATCCTTCAATAACTTCGAAAAAAGTTTGGTTTCTAGATGAGGCAGTCCATGTTTCTGTGAATCTTCCCTAACATTTTCAAGAAAGCAGCAACTTTCAAATTGATAAAAGAACCGTTCAAAAAGGGCACGGGCAAGAGCAGTCTTGCCAAGACCACCAATCCCCCAAACGCCAATGACACGAGGATTTGGTGATCCGAAGCATAACAATGATTCAATTTCCCTTACACGTACATCTATTCCAACAAAACCCTTAGCATCCAGAACAACCTGTGGCAACCGATTTAATTTCCTCAATACATCTTCCACAATCTTCTCAATTAACTTTGATTCATACCTAGCATAAATAGAGGAGATATAAATCAATATGATAGAACCCGAATGAAGTTAACAAATCAAAATCAGACAAGAAAAAAGTTAATAAATATAACTTTTTTTCTTCTTCCAGAAAATCAGATTTGTTCTTCATATTAGGGATTTTAATTTTTTTTATCTGAGATTGAGATTATATTCTTGGTAATGCTCTTTGCATAATTTAATCTTAGAAATAACAAAAAATTTTATGAATTGATCATGAGGTAATAAAAATTTTATGAAGGACATACCAAAAGTGTCAAAATTCAAGACGAAACAAATCTAGTGGGATACCAACACACATTATTGATAACCACTTCAAATAGGTATGATACATAAACAAAATGAGAAGGTTAGAAGACCTTCTTTATTATTAAAAAAATAATAATAAACCATGACGAAAGCAACAATCATCTTTCTTACAAACAAAATACACAACCGTAATCCAAAGTGCACCCCCGTTACCACCACCACCAGCGAAGCATCTCCCAGCGAGTTAGTACAGATAAAAATACTCTTTTAAGGAAACTTAAGAATTGGTGCATATTCATAACATATATCTACCAATGTCAAACACACAACAACGCATATATACACGAAGCTCAAGCTAGTGATAGTTAAATATATAAACAAATTGTACACAATAACGCAATATCTAGCAGCATCTATATCTCCGTCGAGTGAAAGTTGCTAATTAACACGTGTCTTTTTTTCCCTCTCACATTCTAGATCTCAAAATAATCACACATGACTTTGTGATTCGCTTCAGACAGAGATCAACCCGTTAAAATAACATAACTAGTGACAAGTCATGATAAAATATTATAGTCATTTTAATTAGCGAAAAAATAATAATAAGCTATGACTCACTCATATTCTTGTGAATGAAAACCAGATAGATTAGCTGCTGAAGTTAGAGCATCCCTCCACCCTTTTAATTTGTTTTTGTCATTCTCAAGACGTTGTTCATGTTCAACAAAAGCATCACCATAGCTCCCCTTCTGTTTCCTAATATCCGATGGATCGACGCCGTAAAAGATAGGTAAGACAATCTGATCTCTTTCTTGCTTGCATTTGAGTATGTGTACTAACTCATCCAAGCACCATCTCGAAGAAGCATACTCTTTCGAAAAGACGACTATCGAAATCATCGATTCCTCAATTGCCCTCAAAAGTGCAGGAGAAATTTTATCTCCTCTCTCGAGATTCTCAGCATCTATGTAGGTTTGGATATGTTTCCGGCATAACGCATCGTAAAGATGACTAGTAAAGTTTTTACGAGTGTCGCCTCTAAAACTAATGAAGACTTCATTCTTGATCATGACCGAAGAAGACGGAGGAGGAGAAGAAGAAGCAACAACAATAGCCATATTATCTTTTGGGGAAAGAATGAGAAAAAGGGTTTCTTAGTTCTGTTGTAAAAGAAAGATGAGCGTCTAAAAGTAGAAAGGCACGACCAAATGGTTAAGCAATTTCCTGGGAAATGCTTTGGAAGGTAGAAAGAAGAACAGGGAGATAAGACCTGACAAGTCAATGAATTTGGCGGTATGTATGGTGTTCTATCAAAAGAAAAAAAAAAAAAAAAAAGAGAAAAAAAGTGTCTAGGAAGGTACGTAGAAAGAAGAAAAAAGCAGACACGTGACATCGTGTAAAAAAGCGACCAAAGTTTGGATGGATGTACATAATTTATTCACAAAAAACATAAAAAACAATGGTCTGGCGGACTCCATATCACAGCTTTTCTACAGTAGATTTTAGGTAGGGTCTGTTTGATTCGAGTATTTAAATAAAATATTTAAATAAAAATTTAAATTTTTGTATGAGAAAATACTGTAGTAAAATAATTCAAACCGTGATTTAAGTATCAAAACAAACGGGCCTGTATCGGTGGAAATGACGGAGGAGAAAAAGAGGCATCAATGTGATTGTTATTTTAAAGGACTCACCGCTCAATGTAATTATTTTAGTCCCAACAATGTAGTGCTAATATATAATAAGTCATATACAACCAAAATGACTTACGTTTCTATACATTACAATAATCAAGAATATTTATCTTTCTATACTTTTCATTTTAAGCTAATTTAAAAATTATATTCTTGATTTTCGATCTCATTAAATATATGCCTTTATATTAGATTTAAAATGACTAAATTATCTTTAAGTAAAAAATAAAAAAATTAAAACTTTCAAAAAATAAAAATAAAACACACAAAATACCTGTTAATGCTTATCGTGGTCCGGCGTCGGATCAACACCCACGTGCGGTTGCGCACGGTCTGACCTCTCCTTGCATTCGCCTCTGCTTGGGGTGAGCGCACCTGCAAGAGGAGGGACGCTTTGGAGAAAATAGAATGGTTAGTCAACAGACAATGGCTCTCCGATGCTCAAGACAGTGTTTGCTCGACAGAGGTCGACAGCTAGTTAGTTGTGTAGAAGAAGTCTCTCTCTAGAATGCCATAAATGCATCCTATTTATAGGTCACCACTTGGATCAGGTGTAAGGTGGGTTTTGCCCATAACTCGGGTGTCACATCGAGGTGTGTCAGGCAGTAGGTGACAAGTGTCACGCCTATCGCCTAATGGATTGGACTCTATCGGACGACAAAGTATCTGCATTGTGTTTGCCTATAATGGCGAGTAGCAGCCTGCTTGCGAGTAAAGTTGGTCCGACCCGAGCTACTGTACATTCTGAGGTGGCGGCCTTCTTAGGGCGTCGCCTTGGATGCCTGAGAGGCGCCTCAGAAAGAAGTATAAAGCATCGGGGGCTGCTAGCAAGCTTTGCGGTGGTTATATACCAAACTAAAAGAAACTTTCTATTAAGGTTTTTTGCCTTAAAAATGTATAAAATACTTTCAAAAATAGGTATTTTGTGTGTTTTATTTTTATTTTTTTATTTTTTGAAAGTTTTAATTTTTTTTATTTTTTACTTAAAGATAATTTAGTCATTTTAAAGGTTAAAATATAGATAAGATATATATTTGTGTATTAAATCTAATATAAAGGCATATATTTAATGAGATCAAAAATTAAGAATATAATTTTTAAATTAGCTTAAAATGAAAAGTATAGAAAGATAAATATTATTGATTATTGTAATGTAGAGAAACGTGAGTCATTTTGGTTGTATATGAATTATTATATATTAGCACTAAATTGTAGGGACTAAAATAATTACATTAAGCGGTGAGTCCTTTAAAATAACAAATTAAATCTCTTTGTTTAATCTATTTTCTTACTTAGTTTTCCATATTAACTTTATATTGAAAACGCAAATAAATTGAGAATGGAATAGATAGAGAAAAGACCAATATGTTCTCATCTCAACAAATAACTCTTTATAGATATAGCGAGAGGCTCAAGGGAATCCCGCCCGTGATACATATTAAAGTTATATTGAACTTCTTATTCAAACATTAAGCTAATTTAGATTTTATTGAAGACCCCAGCATTAATAAGGGTCAAGTACTTGTTTAACCAAATATAATAATTCTACAACTTCTGAAGCATAAACACTCTAGAATTGGATCCTAGTTCTTTGCTTTCAAGGACAGAAGACTTTCAAACCCAGCTTCAGAAGTAGTACTTGTAACACCCGCCTATTTTTATATAATGAATTATGTTAAGTTAGTAACGACGTTAATGATATTTTATTAATAACTTATGATATACGTAATGATATATGATGTTAATGTTACTAACTTTTATGTCAAGTTTTATAACAGGTGACGACCACATGGAATCGTTGTGCTCAAGTGTTCATGATTATTTTAATGTATGTTTAATTATGATACAATGATGTATGAATGTTTTAATGTATGACATTTATGGACAGTTTGGCAGGCCGAACTTTTAAGATCGGCAGGCCGAAATGACTGCCCGAGATCGACAGGCCGAAGAAACCTATCGGCAGGCCGAACTTGGTGGAACCGGCAGGCCGAAGGGGAAAATCGGCAGGCCGAACACGGCTGACGAGCAGTCAGCAGAAATCTCTCCAAAATTATAGCTGAGTTAATTACGTTAATTGGATGATTTAATGTGATTAATTGACACAATAATGGAATGTTTTATCAGTTAAGGAAATTAAAGAGTTTGACTACGCATTGATTTGTCTGATTTTAAATGGTTTCCTATTTTAAGAGGGCAAAACATGGAAAGTATGAGTGATTGTTTGACTTTCCCTCTTTTCTCACCTACCTCCACGCCATTTGCTCTCTAAACAGTCAGAATATTCTGACTTAATGAAGAGTAATGAATCTTCATTATTCTCATTACGTTAATTTTTTTTTTTAACGTTCTTCTCCCCAGAATATTTTTTACTCTCTCTATCTGTTCTAAGACATTTTCTGATTTTCTCTATCTACCTCTTCTCTTCTCCATGAGGTCCTTCTCTTTTTTCTCTCACGAAAAATTTCTGAGAATATTGAAAAAAAAAATTGAAATTTTGTTGGTTGAATTCAAGGGTTTTGAGAAGAAAATCTTTTAAGGTAAGGACTCGTTTCTTTATATTTTTGAAAAAGAAATTCTTCTCCTCGAATCATTTATAATATCTTTCTGTAGATATCATATTTTTGCTTTGTGTTTTTTTGTATTATGATGTTCATGAATGCAATATGTGATGTTTCTTTACGTTTCATGTCGTTTCGATGTTTTTATGAAAAATATGAATTTTTTATCTTCTACTCTTTACAGTAAATATTACTGTTTGACCTTGATGCGTGAAAAATGTAATGATTATTCTAGAGGTAAATGAATGATGTTTTCATGAAAGTTGTTAAGAATATGCATGTATAATGTAAGATGAATGTATTTTATGTTATGAAATTTTTATGAGATTATAATAAGAAAACTGTTTTGATAATGTTGTTTTTGGATTTTTGTTTTATAAAACGTTTTATGTGTTTAAATGATTTTATGATAATGAAATAATTTTATGCATGAAAATAAGATGTTAGGGTGTATTTTAAATTATTAGAAAACGTTTTCAAAAGATTTTTATGTTTGTAATGAATGAGATGAAAATATATGTGATGATAATTTCATGTTTTCACAATGATGGTTATGGATTATGAGATGAATATATATATGAATGAATGTTATATGCGTGGATGTTTTATGATGCGTATTAATTTTCATTGCATCTTTAAATGGATAAATAGCATGAACATTCAAGGAACGAGCACTACGAGACCGTGGCGTTGTCACCAAATCACGTTAAGGTTTAGTAAGCTAGCTTTAAAGTAAGTACATTCTCACCTGCAACATGACACGTTTTTACAAGAATTGATGTTATGTTCATAATGATATTCATGATGATTTTATGGATATTTTCCTTAAGAATTTCTATGAAAGATTTTCATGATTTTAAGTTAAGCATGATGATTTTTGGCATGTTTCAAAGTATGAAATTATGTATATATGTATCACCTAATAAGTGTTGCATACCCATGTTATGAAATGAAATGTTATGATGTCATGTTTAATTTTGGATTAGCTACCCTTCTCCTCTCATGACGGCGCGCCTATGATGATGTTTATGGTGCAACACTTGGGCCCTTAAGATAAAATGGAATAAGTTTTAAATGATAAACGCAATGAAAGATATGTTCTATGAAATTGTGATTAAGGCACTTTTATGATATGATGACAATGTTGATGATGATGTTTATGAAATGTTATAATTTGTGAGAATTATATGTACTTACTAAGCATTAGCTTAATCATGTTTTATGTCATGTTGCAGATAAAGGTAAGAAAATCATGGATTAGGTGGAGGACATGGAGAGGCGTGTGAGCACTATGCACGATGAATTGTAACCGGAAGCACGCCAAGAAGAACTTTTTATGTTTTAATCAAGTTATATATATTTTGAACATATTTTTATATTAAGTTTTAAGAATACTTATACTATGGTTTTATAAGGTATTTTATCATTTTTAATGAATTATGAACTTCCGCAACATTTTATGAAAAGATGGTTTGTTTTTAAAAAATTAAGCTTTTCTCAACGATTTTGGCTCAGTCGGCCTGCCGAACATCCTTGGTCAGCCTGCCGAATGTGGATAAGTTTTTGGTCTGAATTGCAAAGCCTTTGCCGGCCTGCCGGTTGAGGGAACTCCGGCCTGCCGAACATGTTCGGCCTGTCGAACTGTGGGAGTAAGAGACTTATATATGATGTGTTCATTAAGGAGATTTGATGTGTTGTATGATAAATCCTGATTTTACAACTTGATATACCTATATTATTAAATAAGTTCATGATTAATTTTAAGTATAATTGAATAAATTATGATATGGAATAAGTTAAACAATGTTATAAAAAAAAAATTAGATGTATGAATGGATCCTAGTTATGTATGTTTAACTACGTTTATATTTGAAACATAAGCTATGTAATTACGTTTATGTTTAAGGTTTAATAATTATGAATGTATGAATGTAACGATATCTATGACGTCCGAGCTAAGGGGCGTTTCAGTACTAGTATAGTTGCATTCGGGAGGCATTACTAAAAATTTGAGATTATACTACCCTCATTTAATGACCCTTTTTTAAAAAACTGTGGTGATAAGGGAGAAAAAATGCAAGAAGTTCGTCCGAGAAGACAAAAATTGTCGTGGTAGGATGGGAAGTCTATCACGACAATTTCTCCTAAAAACCATTGCGGTAGATTAGACATTCCATGGTGGTTTTTTATAAAAAACATTGTGGAAGGTTAGTCTTTCCACGATGGTTTTTAGGAAAAATTGTCGTGGAAAGTGCATTAAAAATCTTTATGCCAGTTCAACAATCAGACATGAATCACAAACCCAGTTCTCAAAAACACGTCTAGCACCTCTCAAAACTGCAGTCGTTGTCCCTCTTCGCCTCTATCCTCCTCAATCTCCTTCCTCACTGTAAGTGTTTTATTAGGTATATTTGTAAATTGGTTTTGATTTTGTTGATTAGCTTTTTGATTTGTGAATTTAAAATCATGATCAGTTTTTTAGATATGTTGGATATGATTAATTTATGGATCAATTAGTATTATTGATCAATGTTTATAGTTTTATGGATATGATTTGTTATTTAGATATGGGTATGATTAATTTGTTTTACAAATATGATTTATTATTTAAATATGATGGGTATGTATAATTTGTGAAATTGTTTTTAATTGAGTTGTATTGTATATATTTCGATTTAGGACTTGCGAAATGGATAGAAAATGGATGTGAGATTTTCGATTGACTAGAGAATATGTTAATGGTGCAGAAGAGTTCTTGGATTTTGCCAAAACTCATGTACATGGTGATAAAATTTGGTGTCCTTGTGTTTAATGTGAAAACCATGGATCTCATTCAATTCCAATTGTTAGAAGAAATTTATTTCAAAATGGGATTATAAATAGTTACTAAACGTAGCATTTTCATGGCAAGTCTAAGTTCAATCCAACTTTAGTAAGTAAAGAAAAGGAAGCTATTGTGGAAGATAATATAGGTGATCATGACAATGGTTGACATAGTTAATGATTATGAAGAACACTTTTCATATCATCTGGATTTATTTGAGACAATGATGAATGATGCCGAGACACCTATGTTTGCAGGGTGTACTAATTTCACTAAATTGTCCACTTTAGTTGGATTATGAGATTTGAAAGCGTCAAGTGGGTGGTAAATTCTAGTTTCACAAAGCTTTTAGAATTTCTAGGAATGCTTCTACCAGAGGGTAATAAATTATCAACTAGTATGTATGAAGCTAAGAAGACTTTGAGAATTTTAGGAATAGAGTATGAGAAAATTCATGCTTGCGAAAATAATTGTGTTCTTTATAGAAATGAGTATTAGGATTAGAATTATTGCTTGGTTTGTAACTAGTCAATGTGGAAGAAAGGAAAGGAGCCAAAAGACGGTAAGAATCAAGTGTCGACAAAAGTGATGTGGTACATTCCACCGGTACCAGGTTTGAGACGTTTATTTGGAAACACAGAGCATGCCAAGAATTTGGCATGGTATCATGACAAACGGGTCGATAATGATATGCTTAGACATCCGGTGGATTCTCCACAATGGAAGACTTTTGAAGCTGATTATCCCCGATTAATGCAGATCCAAGAAAAATATATATATATATTTTTATCACTTTGTTAACGGATAGAATGAACCTACATAGTAACATGAGTAGTAGGCATAGCACTTGGCCCGTAATACTTGTCAACTACAATCTCTCTCCAAAAATGTGCATAAAGCAAAAGTTCCTCATGTTGTCTTTGTTGATTTCAAGTCCTCACCAACCAGGGAATGACATGGATGCGTACTTGACATCGTTAATCGATGACCTAAAGAATTTATGGAAAAATAGAATCAAAGTTAGAAATGTTTATTGAAAAAAGACATTCACACTCTATGCAGTTGATATGGACAATTAACGATTTTCCCGCATATAGCAACTTATTTGGTTATTCAATTTTGGTTGTCCTATATATATATATGTATATGTATGTATGTATATATTAACATGTGACTTCAGATTTGAAGCTTGTCTTGATCCTACTATCAAGCATGGATGAAAATTTCTCCATACTTTCAAAATTTTTGAAATTTGGAATTTCGTAGATCTCGAAATATGTTTTAGGTGTAAAATAATTTCTATTAAAATTTTGGAAAAAATTTCAGTGATATTGATGGGCATATTGATTTCTGTAAGATTGTAGTATATATTTTTTTATACAATTTCAAAAAATGTAGGAGAAGTATCAAGACAATATTGGTGAAAATATTAAAATCTTTGAAAAAAAATTAAATATGAATTGTTAATTTTTTTTTTGTTTTCATTTTATCAATGTTCTATTAGATATTTAACATACTTTTATCACCTAGTATACTTTACACTTTGTAGATTAACAAATCATTGCTATAATATTTCTTAAATCATGATGAAATCCTAATCACATTTAGGTTTTATAGAATTTTCCTTTGTTTTAATTATTTTTTTATTTAAAATTTGCTTACATATGTATTATTCCAATTTTATTCCTAAAATATAAAAAAGAAATATAAAGTTTTAAAATAAATTAATTTACGTAGTTTCTATAATTTTTATCGATATTTTCACTAATATCGATATAATTTCTCCAAATTTCTTTAAACTTAAAGTATCGATATTTCTACTTATATTGATTTCTTCATCTTTACTACCATGTACCAACATTTGCGTGACTTAATTTGTATCTACACTATATATCGCATGATTCCTTAAAGGAAAGGAAAGGATTGATATCTCATTAGAATCAATGCCCATTTGATATACGGATTCAAATTTGTTTAATTCGTTTTGAATTTATAGATTCATAAAAACGTGAGTTTGTTATATTTAATGAAGAAATTATACTGTTCAAAATAATAAAGATGGTTTAAAACACACTAAACTGCCAGTTTTTAAATTCTAAACATTTTGAACCATTTTCTATAGTGAAAATCCTTCTCATTTTCATTTTTTTTTCGTAAACTATAGTTTTCTAAACATATGTAATGTTTAATCTTGTTTCAGATCTATACATTCCAAAACCACCGTTTAAATCATATATGTTCAAAATCATTCTACAAAAAACTAGTTTTTTTTTTTCACTAGTTCAAATCACAAAGTTCTAAACCATATTAATTCTAACCTGTGTGTCTGAAACGGTCTATTAGTTTCTGGGTTGGCTTATGGACATAGTAACTATATCAGTATATGTCCAGTTTGGAAGTCGTAGGTATGTGCTTTCCTAAGAATCCAAGTAAAACTTTTTTTGTGATAACCTCAACATTTTATAATTTTCCGCGATGTTCCATATACTTTCTTAAAGGACTGCTATATTTTTTTAGGGAAAGAAAATTATAAAGGAAATTATGTTTAACGTTGGTGAGCAATCCTTTAGAAAACAATGATGCAAAAAAAAAAAAAAGAGAGAGAGAAAAATGAGAAAAGATGTCCAATGAATATCGAGAGAAAAAGAGAGAGGGAAAAAAAAAAGAAAAAGAATGGCAAAAAAAAAAAAAGGATCGGTATAAAATAACAAAGAGAAAGTGGAAAATAACATAATTATGACAACTTTATAATTGCAGAGTTGAGATTATATGTGGCAAGGGAAATGCTAGGATGATTTGATTTATCATTTTTTTTTTTTCACTTTCTTCCTTCTCATGCCACATCTCATCTCATTACTCCATAAAAATAAATCATATCCATAAATTAACCATTATTTTACCTTTAAGGTTGGTGTCCCCGTATAGATTTGTGTGTTCTCCATAAAATAATTCTAAATTCGCGTCACAAAATAAATACACAATCCAAAAAAAAAAAAAAAAATCAGCGAGCTAGTCCTAAAGAGTAAGTGTCGTGATTGAGGCATTTTCCATTCTAGTAATACAGTAAGGAATACAAATACAAATATAAGAATCAATTAGCACAGTACAAGTTTCAAGATAATTTATTAAATTCTTATTAAATTACAAGGCATCTTTTTTTTTCCTCCGTTTTATGTTCCCTATGTCTAATGGAAGAGCCTGATGTAAAAGTCTGACAATGTAAAAGACTTTTGAAAGTTTCCTAAAAAGCTTGGAGGTCGTCGGTTTTGTTCAACTGTTGTAAGCAATAACTAACGGGAAGCGCCCCTTACTAACACCGTCAATCTTGGTTTGGTTTTAGCAGCTAACGTGTAATATTTTGAACAAGTGTAAAGATTTTATGGAAAAGACAACAATTTAGATAACAAACCGGGCAACAGATCTGGACTTGGCTATAACATAGTGATTTTAAGAAGCAAGCAAGATAATATAATATTTTTGCCTTTTTTACTAGAGCACGTGGCCCCACTAGTTCTTACATGACTTAATAACAAAACATATATATATATATATATATATATATATATATATATATATATATATATAAAAGGAGACGCTTTGATCCATCTGATGGAAGTTCCAATGGTATGTAAGATAGAATGTTACAGGCGTTTGTCTTCGCCGGTTAACTCCTCATAAGTACGAGTTTGCAAACGACAATGTGTTTCGATTTTTGTTGGGCCATATCAAGCTTATGAGGGCCTGAGTGAGTGAAATAGTTGGTTATTCTTTAGTTCGTATATTTCATACGGTGAGACGAAACCTTGCCGAGGGTCGAACTCCGAAGGATATTCCTCCAATGCTTTTGGGTGGTGGCTGTCCTATGAGCGTTTAAGGTGGGCATTCTAGCGAAATGCGTTGCGGTAGGTTATTTTCCCGTTGGTGAATCTTATATGCTAAGCTCAAATGTTTGTTGCAAAAAGTCGAGGTTCAAAGAGTTTGAGGATGGAGAACTTGGTGTAATGGCTTTGCTACATTTTTATTCTTAAATGTTGACGAGTGGGCTTTTTCTTTCTTTTCTTTTTTTTTTTTTTTTTTTTTTTTTTTTGTCACAAGTGTTCGACTCGGTCATGGAGCATGTCCTGTGGTAATGGAGGAGCAGAAGATTTGTTCAGGAAAGTGTGTGCAACAAAAACTTTTTGCGCTTTTTATCTTTTATTTGATTCTTCCGTCTGGCATGCAACAACAGGACGAAGGAAGATGACAATTTTTACGGGTCTTTTATTCACTCCACCACATACGATCAATTTGACACCTACCGACGGTATGACTATGCTTCTAACTTTCAGCTAAACCACAATAATCTTGATCAAACATATTGTCTATCTTATTATCTCTCTAAACTTGTCCCATGTCACATGACATCCAACAAAAAAAAAAAAAAAAAAAAGAAGAGAAGAAGAAAATAATGGCATCTTAGATGACATAAAAATCTTCCAACTTTTGTAACAAGGAAACGTTACTTCACCTTTAGAATTTGTGTGTAATGTGCTATATTCTTATCATTGCTTAGCTTTAACATTACACAAAAAAATTACTCCACACAAATCGGCACAAAAAAAAAATAAAATTCTTCTACCATTTATGTACAAAGACAGAAATTGTTACATATTATGGAAATGCAATTTATGTATCAATATCACTATGTTACATAGTTGTTTCCATCCATCTGTCCTAAATATTAATTGAAAAGAATGCCTAGACATAAATGGTAAAACAAAAAAAATAAATAAAACCACTTTTCTAAAGTCAATAAAAGTTACGTATCATGGCAATGAAAGTTACAAATCTCAACCATCAATTTGGAAAAAAAGAAAAAGAAAAAAGAAAACCCTAACTAACAGCGGCAAACAAGCCCCCCTCCCAACACCCCCCACCCACTCGACCCCTCTCTTCCTCTTGACCCTCTTTTTGGCTGCTAGTGGCCCCTGCACATCCGTCTGCCTCCGTCCGACTGGCGCCCGCCGGCGACCCTAGTACCTAGCCCAGTGACAATGCCTACCCCCTTGCTATCGAGCTTGGCCCTCCCGTCCCTTTCTCGTCGAGCCCAGCCAACCCTACCCCCTTCCTGTCGAGCCCAACTCTACACCTTTTTCTCACCAAGCCTAGCCACCCTTCCCCCTTCCTATCCTACCCAGCCAAACTGTTGGGGCTCCCACACAATCGTTGACCCCCCCTAACCCCCCCTACAATCGTTTACATCCCCATATATATATAGAGAGAGAGAGAGAAAGAGAGACGTTTTTATCTTATCTTTCATTATTATTTTTATTTTTAGATTTTTAAAGTTTTATATTTATATTTTTTTCCCAAAACATGTTTGCTTTTCATTCATTTTTTTTTATAATTTTGTAAGTTTTTTTGATCTTTTATGAAAAAAAGTAGGTCACTAAAAGAGAGATAATTTTCTTTTGGTTTTGTTGGAATTAGAGAGAATTTTTTTTATAATTGAATTACTATTTTGTTGGAACTAGTTAGTTTTGCTTTGTTTTAAATAATTTATCTTAATTTTATTGAGATTGAAATGTGCGTTGAATTGAAGTGAAAGGAAAATAAATTACTTTATATCAAAGAAGGGTAAAATAGTCATTTCAAGCCACACAAACTGCTAAAATTGTTTTTTAATAGGTGGAGGGGCATCTTGAACAAAATCAACAGCAAACTCACAGTCAACTAACACAGGCGGGTCTCGTTGTAATTTTTTTGAATAGTCAAGGGAGGGATCGGTGTGATTAATTTTAGTGTAGAAGTGTCTCTGTAATTTGAATAAAACACAAGAGGTATCAGTGTAATTAACCCTTTATCTGGTGCAATAAGCAGTACTCGTGTTTTTTTTTAGTGAGGTTTTTTGGCCACACTAAATAACTATATCGCCATATTCCTTATTTTTATGCATATTTACTTTAGTAGTGATTATTTTCAGGTTATTGTTTTTATTGGGTATTGTTAAGGTGTTATGTAGGCACAGAACAATGTTTGTCTAGTCTATCAGATCTTACCGATACAAAAAAGTGTTTTCTTTTAAAGCTGTTTAGGTTCCCTCCCCCATGAGAGTAATTTCACGTTCACACCCAAAAACAGGAACACATGTTGCTTACAAGACCCAAAAAAAGTGAAAAAAGAGTCAAGACGTTAGTCAAATTGGTCCGTTACACCGGTTTTGTGATTTTAGGGGTTTTTGGACTAAATTGTCACATTTTAAATAAATAGTGCACCAATTGAGCAATTTACTTAAAAAAAAAAAAAGAGCGCTGTAGACTTCCCAGTCCCTACCACTGCTTTTTTCACTCAATAAATAACTGTAACGACTGTTGGTGTAAGACATTTGAAAACCAGTTTAAACTGAATACTTTGTTTTAGTATAAGATATAAACGTGAAGATATTTTCAAACTTTTCTGACACTCATATGATTTAGTTCAGGTTTCCATTTCACCTTCACAAACAGCACCATCAAAGGTGTGGAGATACTTCATAACAGTTTCAAGAAAAGAACAACAATTGTAAGCTTTACCAAGCAATTTCACTTATAAATTACATCCATAAAACAGAGGAAAAAATGCACACAAAAATTATAAATCCAAACAAAAATAAATATTCTAAAATTAAAATGGATCGAGTCATCGAGGCAGGTAAAATCATATTTTTATCTTCTTATTTGAAAGTACGACATAAAAAGTTTACATTGTTGTTTCTTCAAAACATAAAAGGTTCACACACTTTTACAATCACAAGATCATTTATTTATTAAAAAATTTAATGTCGTTTGAGCTTTCTATAAATTTTGACGCAATAAAACAAACTAATCTCGCTTGGAACCCAAGAGTCTGGATCAGAAAACATAAATGAAAATACAAATACCATGACAAAATATTAGAGCACTGAATCTTCTGGGTTAACAACCATCGTACAACAATAACTCTCTTCAATCCTTCTAATCATCATTTTATTGCACAACAAATTCTTTCCTGCGACCAAGAAGTTAATTTTATTACATTCGTAAATATTTGTTCTCCCAAAAAAGACTTTATATAGCATGTCAAATTGAAGATTTAATAGGAAAGAAAAGCTGGAGAATAGAATAACCTGCAATTTCTTCTTTCCCTTCAGCACACTATAAATAATCCCCATCTCCGCAACAGAATTTGTAACTTGATAATATCTGCATATGAAGAGACATATAAGATCAAGAGTCGCTTTTAAGAAACCAGGCCGAACTAATCACAAAACTGACTTGCTAAATGTGATCACGAAATATCAATAAAAATTCCAAGTCGAAGTCAAGTTAATGTGAGAACGAGGAAAAAAATTTTGTTATTTTGTTGAAACAAAGTTGTCAAAAATCCAAGTATCTAATATTAGAAAAATACTTCCTCCAAAATTAATAGTGGAATAATACTTAATACTTGCACTATGTACTTGAAACATCAAACATTGTAGTCCGTTAGCTATTCTTGTGACAGAAATCTCTCCGTTTAGAACAAAAAATCTCTCATGCACGCTTCAAACAAGTAACGGTGATTGGATTACTAACCTCCATCATTATTTTAACTGTCTAAATTTAAGAAGAACCAACTCATTTTGTAACTTTTCAGCCAACAAACAAAAAAAAGAAAGAAAGGATCAACCGTAAAATTTTATGAATCTTGGGTCTATTCTGTTCGGGTCTAAATTTTTGGGAATTCTTGAGACAAGGTATGCCTTTCACTTTCTCTTTTTCTTTTACAAAAATAGGATGAAAATTAATAAAATAATGAAAGGGACAAGTCATAATCAACTCAAAGACATAAAACACAACTTCACTAGTTATACGCTTCTACTTCCTTTTATTGCTTTGTTGTTGCTAGTGGAAACATTATTAGATAAAGTAACCAAGCATAAAGACCCAACAATTGGAAATATTGTGCCAATATAAAAAAGAAAAGACTCACAGAAAAAGAAACCAAATTTATTACCGATTTCTCTGTGAAGGAAGAGCAGAATGCTCAAAAGGTTACCATCATCAGACAATAGTTGTTAAGTCCCAGTAGTCAAATGAAAGAGTAACTAACATGCAAAATCCAAAGAAAACGTCCTCACGAGTCATTCAAAAGCGTTACAACATATGGTGTATACAATTATGAACCCACCTGATTAAGGTCAGCAAGTAATTCTTGTGTAAAATCATGCAAACATAAAATTTTGATTAAGCTGAAAAACAGAGCCGTTCAAAACAGGGCACTACATTCATATGCAATACATACATCACGGATATGAATGAATACAAAACAGGATCTTCATCTTCTAGGCAATACAGAAATCATGAATGAATGCAAAACCACTTTCTTAAAAAGTGATTCCAAATCAAAGTAGGAGATTCATGCACAATATGAAATTAAATGAGAAGGAATTTATGTTACTTTTTTAAGTCAGAGGGCTCTAAGAGATAGATTTGGTTAACATTAAAATTACCTTTCAACGAAACCCTTGAAAATGCTGAAAATCTTACCTCTAAATTCAGAATTCAACCTTGCCTCTTCTCTTGCCTTTCAATTCTGAAAAATACCAAAGGTGGAACAAAATAAAAACATAAAAACATATATATTGCTCTTTTATATGAAAGTGGTCTAGGTGTTCAACATTGTAAAATAACAATTGAGAGATAAGAAATAACAATCTGTTTCCACATTCGTTGATGCATTTTAACAAACAAGTCAGAGGCATCTTCAGTGTCCAACTTTAAGTGCAATGGAAAAAGTCTTTTTAATCAGAGAAAAGTCAGAGCAAAGTACCAGATTGATAATAGTAGAGGGAATTGGAGCTAGTGAAGAGTTGTGATTCCTTCTTTCCTATACACTAACTCAACTCCAAGCCTTTTCACAATCAAATTGAAGCTCTGATCAAACCCGATATATGTGAACTCGAATGATGCCTCTATTGCATCACCATATTCCTCAACACCTGACGTCTCCTTTTCTTTTTCCCTTAGGTAATAGTCCCTCCAACACCTGATGAAGACATGGTCAGAACTAACCACAGTACTTGTGATTTTAGCTTCTTCTTCCTCATCAGTGGCCCAATCATCAAGACTGATAATCCATGGCTGGTGATGCTGACTTACATGGAGTGTGTGGATTCGACCAGACGAGGTTTTAAGATGCAAAACCAAGTTAAAAGCAGCAAAGTGGCCTTTGAAAGAATGGCATGCAAAGATGGATGGAGAAACAAAGCAAAAGGAAAAACCCAAGAAATTGGAATTAAGCCAATTTTTGGGAAGCTTCATACTTATCGACTTCCCCTCAGCTTGATGGCTGAACCACTTTGGAATTTCATGTCCCGGATAACAAATTCTAATATCATATTGCCGTGATCTCATCTGCACCAATATGAATTAGAATTTATTATCAATTACTTCACTCATCAAACATTTATTTAATGATGGTAATTTAAAAAAAAAAAAGAGATTATAAGTGCATACATACCATTGGCTCTTCAACTCTGTATAAGAAATCAGTTAAATCGCTGCGTGCATTCCGTTCTAATTTCCAGCACTCTCCAAACCAAAATTGCCAAAGTTGTAAATGATATCTATGTTCTTTGCTAATCAGGTGTCGTAGTGCGAATCCAGAGCTTGAACTTGATATTGTCTCTAGTGAAGTACACCCGTTTGCATTAAGCTTTTCTACCGACAATGGAAGTTGTGGTAAAGACCGAAGCTTCTTGCAATTTTTGATGAGGAGTATAACCAGCCCATACAGTTGTCTGATGCTTGAAGGTATTTTCTCAAAATGGTTCCCTCCAAGATCTAATCTATATAACCAAGAAAAGTGACCCAACCACTCAGGAATTTTTACAATATTGCAGCCATATAGATCTAGATAATTTTGAGGGCAATTACTAAATATTCCGATTTGGAGACGTTCAGGTTTCAAACAAGGGTTGTGACGGAGCAAAAGTTTAAGACTGCTTAAATTATAGACCCAATTTGAAATAAAATCAAGTTTTTTACGCCAACTTATATCTTTGCGACGAAGTCCAAATAACTTTTTAATCATGAAAGAGCTGCGCGACTCTTGGATCTCCGTTCCCTTTAAATTAAAAGGAGTTTCTGTCAAGTTTTTCAATCTTGAGCAACCTCTTAGATCAAGGATGAAAAGAGACTTCAACTTAAGGATATTGGTTGGGAGACTCTCAAGCTTTTTGCATTCTACAAGATAAAATGAAAGCAAATGATGGAGACCCTCAGTTGATGATGAAGACACTTGCTTTATTGATGTGCCACTCACATTTAAACTATTTAGATTCCTTGGAAGAGCTGGAAGATACTTGATATGTTGACAACCTTCGAGTCTTATTTCTGCAAGATTTTCAAGATACGTGAATGATGAGGGCAATTCTTTTATCACAGTGTCTGCTATGTCTAAGAATGTTAGATTCCCAGATATCTTTGGAAGATATTTAATTTTGGAACAGCCACGAAGTGTAAGAGATCCAAAGCGTCCTTGGAAATTAAGCGGAGGAACTTCAACTAAATTTGTGCAGCCCCCAAGATTAACACTTTCTAGTTTTGGAGCCCGAGATAGATCTGGAACTTTGGTCAATTGCTTTGAATAACCAAGATTGATGGACTTTAAATTTGCAAGATTCTACAAGAAAAACAAAGTAATTTAGTAAGAATTTTTTATTTTTTACCAAAACATGTATGTAACTAAATCGGTCATCATAAACATTCTACACATCGTATTGGATTCATTAATTAATAGTACAACATACCTGCACACCACTCCAAAGTTGTTTAAGCTCACTGCAGGGCATGTCCAATGCAACAAGATCTTTTCCCTTATAATCTGATGGCAAAGATTTTGACGGGTAGTTATACCAACACAAATATCTAAGGGAATGAGGAAGAAACTCTAGAGCTTGAGAAAGGTATATTTTGAATTTATTACAATTAGAAAACTCTGAAACATAAATCTTGAGCAATCTCATATTATACATCTCATTGAAGACCGTAGGTTTCAAGTGTAGATCATCATTCATCTTAGAAATGTCAAAGAATATTCCTTCAATTTCGTCAGTTCCCTAGAAATTGAAACAAATAATAAATTAGCAAACGAAATATGAAAAATTAAAGTTACTAAAAATAATTAATTATATAAATAATGAGAAATTTATTAGTTTAGCTACTTATCATTGGATACGTACTTTGTTTTTGTCTAAGACATCATAGACGTCTTGAGGAACCCATAGCCGACTCCGTTTTTCAAGATTTTTAATAGATTTTTTACGAACGATTTCCCAACCCATCTCTTGTATCAAATCATGCATCCAAACTTTGTCACGATCTATAATGGTTATGAGGGACTTGTCTATGAGATCTTCAACCCGTGATCTTGCAAACAAATCACAATCATCTAGTATGCTCTCTATAAAATCTCTTCTCTCCCCTTTGAAAAAACATGCAATGTCAAGGAGAATATCTTGCTGCTTATCTTCTAGCCCATCATAACTTATTTCCAACACCTTTTGAATTTTTGGATTGGGAATTATTTTCAGTCTACTCCATGCACTTTCCCAATACTCTATAGTTTTGGAATGAAGGGAGGAACCTAGAACTTTAAGAGCTAGCGGATTGCCTTGAGTAAAATCCTCTATCTCTTTTGATAGCTGAATGTAACGTGGTGCGGTAGGCTTCGTTTTAAAGGCATTCAAATAAAAGAGTTCAAGTGCTTCCTCGGAATCTAATGCATTAACTTCGTATATTTCATCAGCAACTTTTCTAAGAATTTGTGCATCTCTTGATGTTATGATGATCTTACTTCTTGGGCCAAACCAACCGCCATCTCCAAACAAACGCTCCAGCTGCAGTATATCATCAATATCATCATAGATAATGAGCACCATTTTATTATGTAGCCTCTTTTTCACAAAGTTGTTGACTATTTCTAGATTTCCATCACTCAATAACTGCGAAAAAAGTTTGGTTTCTAGATAAGGCAGTCCAAGTTTCTGTGAATCTTCCCTAACATTTTCAAGAAAGCAGCGACTTTCAAATTGATAAAAGAACCGTTCGAAAATGGCACGGGCAAGAGTAGTCTTGCCAAGGCCACCAATCCCCCAAAGGCCAATGACACGAGGATTTGGTGATCCGAAGCATAACAATGATTCAATTTCCTTAACACGTACATCTATTCCAAC
This sequence comes from Artocarpus heterophyllus, assembly GCA_025403435.1. Classification (NCBI taxonomy): domain Eukaryota; kingdom Viridiplantae; phylum Streptophyta; class Magnoliopsida; order Rosales; family Moraceae; genus Artocarpus; species Artocarpus heterophyllus. The sequence continues at coordinate 10,156,020 of CM046341.1, forward strand.
AAAACCCTTAGCATCCAGAACAACTTGTGGCAACCGATTTAATTTCCTCAATACATCTTCGACAATCTTCTCAATTAACTTTGATTCGTACCTAGCATAAATAGAAGAGAAATAAATTAACATGAAACAACCAGGATGAAGTTAACAAATCAAAATCAGACAAGAAAAAAAGTTAATAAATATATACCTTTTTTCCTCTTTCGAGAAAATCAGATTTATTCTTCATATTAGGAATTTTAATTTCTCATCTGAGATTGAGATTATATTCTTGGTAATACTCTTTGCATAATTTAATCTTAGAAATAACAAAAAAATTTTGGTAATTGATCAAGAAGTAAGAAAAACTTTATGAAGCGCAAAGACATACCACAAGTGCCAAGATTCAATAGCAAACAAATCTAGCAGGATACTAATACATATTATTAATAGCCACCTCAAATGGGTATGATACACAAACAAAATGAGAAGCTTAAGAGACCTTTTTCGTAATTACAAAATAAAAATAAGCCATGAGGGAAGCAACAATCATCTTTCTTTCAAACAAAATACAAAAAAAAAAAATAAATAAAAGAGACAAAACCGTAATCCAAAGAGCACCCTCTGTTACCACCACCACCACCGAAGCATCTCTTCCCGCGAGTTAGTACAGATACAAAATATTCTTTTAAGAAAACTTACGAATTAGTACATATTCATAACATATACAAATTTCATACACACAACAACGCATATATACGCGAAACCCAAGCAAGGGGTAGTTAAAGACATGAACAAATTGTATACAATAAAGCAATATCTAGCAGCATCTATATCTGCATCAAGTGAGAGTTGCTAATTAAGGCGTGTCTTTTTTTTCCTTCTCACATTCTAGATCTCAAAATAATCACACATGACTACGTGATTTGCTTCAGCGAGAGAGATCAACCCGTTAAAATAAAATAACTAGTGATAAGGCATTATAAAATATTATAGTCATTTCAATTAACCAAAAAACAAAATTAAGCTCTGACTCACTCATATTTTTGTGAATGAAACCAGATCGATTAGCTGCTGCAGTCAGAGCATCCCTCCACTCTTTTAATTTGTTTTTGTCATTCTCAAGACGTTGTTCATGTTCAACAAAAGCATCACCATAGCTCCCCTTCTGTTTCCTAATATCCGATGGATCGATGCCATAAAAGATAGGTAAGACAATCTGACCTTTTTCTTCCTTGCATTTGAGTATGTGCACCAACTCATCCAAACACCATCTCGAAGAAGGGTACTCTTTCGAAAAGACGACTATCGAAATCATCGATTCCTCAATTGCCCTCAAAAGTGCCGGAGAAATTTCATCTCCTCTCTGGAGATTCTCAGCGTCTCTGTAGGTTTGGATATGTTTCCGGCATAACGCATCATAAAGATGACTAGTAAAGTTCTTACGAGTGTCACCTCTGAAACTAATGAAGACTTCATTCTTGATCGTAACCGAAGAAGAAGAAGAAGGAGAAGAAGCAGCAACAACAATAGCCATATTATCTTTTGGGGGAAAGAATGAGAAAAAGGGTTTCTTAGTTATGTTATAAAAGAAAGATAAACGTCTAAAAGCAGAAAGGCACGACCAAGTGGTTAAGCAATTTCCTGGGAAATGCTTTAGAAGGTAGAAAGAAGAACAGGGAGATAAGACCTGACAGTTCAATGACTTTGGCAGTATGTATGATGTTCTATCAAAAAGAAAAATCAATAACTTTTACGGATTATGTTAAATGAATAACGACGCTGAGTATTTTCCTTAATAATATATGATATTATATTATTGATTATTTTATTTAAGTATGATGATAGGTGATGGTTACGTAGAATTGGTGTGCTCAAGGTGTTCATGTCATTTACATTGCATGCCTGGTAATTACTTAGTAATTAATTAACATTTTGTTATTTTAGTGTATACGGCAGTTCGGCAGGCTGATCCTCCAAGTTTGACAGGCTGAATTGTCCATGACGGGATGGCAGGCCGATGGATTTCATCAGCAAGTCGGACCTCATAACTCCGACAAGCCGAAGAAAGCTGACGAGAAATCAGCAGACACTCTCCAAAATTTTGACATGGATGTAATTTTTGATGATTGGCATGCCTTGTCCCTTTCCTTATTTTTTCTGAATGAATAATTGACTTTTTATAATGATTTAGAATTTGATAGGGTTTCCCATTTTGAAAGCATGAAATTGGGAAAGTAAAATCAATCAATTTGACCTTCCCTTATTTCACTCACTTTTCTCACGTGAAAGCATCATTTTTTTTGTTTTTCCTGCTGCAAATATAGAGAGCTAGTTGACCTAATTTACAACTTATTTCCAAGTACGCATATTACCTCGCTCTCCCCCCTAAATCGCTTTCTCCCTCTCTCTATTTCCTCAGACACATCCTCCTTTTCTCCACATTCTTTTCTTCTCTTCTCTCTTTAATTTTTGCTGCAAATGTTTGAATGGAATATTCTTTCTCTTGGCCGAATTCAAAGGAAATTTGAGAAAGGTTGTTTTGAGGTAAGAATTCGTTCTCGGTTTATTTTTGAAATGTGTTTTTCCCCTCTAATCCTACTATTGTATTTTTGTCTAGGAATTTCCGTTTGCAATGAAATATTAGTATGATGTTCATGCATATGTTATGTTGTGTTCCTCAAAATTTCGTGCCATTTGGAGTTTTCTAAGTTGAGATATTGAATTTTTAGTCTCTGCTACTTATAGTGAACTATTGCTAATTGGTTATGTTGCACAAAAATATAGTCTTTGTTCATAATACAAATAAATGATATTTTGCACGAAATTTGACAAATATACTCATATATATAAATATTAAGTATTGAACTACAAAGTCTCTTGGTGAAATGATGAATATGTTATACGTTATTGAATTTTCTTTAGGATTAGGTTTTATGGCTGTCAATCGGTGAAATTCTAGACTTCTTGTTTGTCTGATTATCTTTTATAGGCAAATGAATTTATTTGACAATGAAACTTTTGTGGTACGTATTTACATGTTAATAGGTTGTCATAAAAATTTTGGAGACTAAGTAATTTTATTTTAATTATTTGAAAATAATGATTGTGTGTTGCTCACTGTGTTGTTATTGCTGGTAGATTTGTGTGGTGTGCTGTGTGACTTATTTTAATTGTTCAATAGAATTATTACGACTAAAAAAAATTAGGGTAATTTATATATATATATATATATATATATATATATATATATGTTAGTAATGTTCCTGCAAAGTTTCACACCTTTATCGTATGTGAATAGTGAGATATTAAGTTGTACGGCCGTAATGGTTAGGTAGATTTTTTTTAATATTCCATAGTTTGCATGAATGTTATAAGATGGTAATGTGTAATTGTTTTCCTTGTATTCTCTTGAGATGGAACTATGAATGATGTCTTAAAGTACTAGATGACTTCATGAGGATAAAAGTTAATTTTTCAATTTGTAAATGAATGTATGACATGAACACACCAAGGAGTGAGTACATCAAGACTGCGGCGACATCATCTTCAATTAAGGTTTAATAAGCTAAACAAGTAAGTACAGTCTCACCTGCAACATGATAAAATTTATAAAAGTTTGAAATCTATGTTCGTGATGGTTTTATGATGATTTCCATGATGCTTATTTACGCATGTCTTGAAGATGATGTTTTCCAAAGTATATAAATATATATGTATATATATATGTATCACCTAATTAGGTGTTGCACACCCTATGTTATGTTATGTTTATGTTATGATGTCATGTCTGGTCTAGGATTAGCTACCGTACTACTCTCATGACGGCGCGCCTATGATGATGATAATGGCACTATAGTTAGGCCCCTAAAGATAAAAAGGAACAAAGTTTTAATATGGTTAATGCTAACGAAAGATATGTTCTATATGAAACTGTACTTAGTGCACTATTATGACAATGATTATGGTTATGAGGCTTCATAAAATGATTTACGTTGTGAGATATGAAATGTACTTACTAAGCTTTTGCTTACTCAGCTTTTACATCATGTTGCAGACAAGGGTAAGAGAACTATGGAATAGGTGGAGGACAAAGATAGGCATGTGAACAAAGAACGATGGATTAAAAACGGAAGAATGCCAAGGAAGAAATTTAAAGTTATAAATTATGTTTTATTTCTGAGTATGTTTAGTTAAAGAGTTTTTTTTTAAAAGAGTGAAACTATGTCTCTTTAACTTATGATGATTATTACTTATTTTTCCGCACTTTGAAATACTGAGATTTGATTTAAAATTAAATTGTGTTTCTAACAGCAATTTGGCCTACTGATCATTATTGATTGGTCTATCGATGTCGGTATCGGCCTACCGATTACCCTGAATAGGCCTGCCGATCTTAGCAATTTTAAAACCGTGTTTTGCAGAGCCTCAGGCGGCCTGCCGATGGTTGAAGTTCGAATTGCCGGTTAAGTTTGGCCTGCCGAAGTCCAAAGTTCAGCCTACCGAACTGTGTAAGCAGATTTTGCAAGTTATATTACTTTTTATTTAAATTATGGTTTTATTATTTGGTGTGATAAACTATTTAAAGAATATTTATAATCTAGCAAAAAAAATGTAGCATCGATCCTGGGTATGTTTCCAAATTATATTTTTATTTAAAATAGTTTATCTTAAATAATGACAAAAAAAATAAAATGAATGTAACGACATTTATGACGTCCGCAAGGGGGCGTTACATATTAAATCTGATATGAAGGTATAAATTTGATAAAATCAAAAACCGAAAGTATATTGCTTGAATAAACCTAAAATACATGTTATAAAAAGGTAAATAATCCTATTAATTAACTTCACCTAGCTGTAATACCACTTCCTAAATATTTGTATACATTATTTTAGCTAAAAATTTATATTATATACATTATCACCACCAAAATATTTATATCACTACTACAAAAGGGTGAATAAAGGACAATTAACATAGGACGATTGTAACAAACACATCCTCAATAGAGGTGGTAAATTGTATAGAATAGCTAATAGAGGACGGTTTTCTTACAAACCGTCCTTTATTTAGCATATTAGAGGATAGGTTTTAAAAACCATCCTCTATTGTTATTGAAAGAGGATGGGTCCTCTATATACATCATCAACATGACTACTCAAATTTTTATAAAATAAATTACACTATTGCATCTCAAAATATTTGTTTTGTTTTTTTTTTTTTTTCATTATCAATCTTAAACTTTCAATTTTGACAAAATATATTTTTTGAAATCATTGGCAATTAAGATCCAATAGCTTACAAGCATTAAAAAGCTTAGATAATCTTAGTCACGAAATTCACACATAAAGCTTGTCATTTTAAGAAAAAAATTGAAACTTGACATATAAAAAAGGAGTATTTAACGAAAATAAAAAGTAACTATTGGATCTCAATTGTCAATTATTTTGAAGTTCAAGGTGTATTATGTCAAGATTAAAAGTTCAAAATGTATTATGTAAAATAAATAGTTTAAGAAGTAACAATATAATTTACTGTTTTTTATATGCAACCACTATGCAAATTGGCACAGCCTTTCCTACAGCACAATCGGCACTCTATGTAGAGTAATTGATTCTAGGGGTTCCTAAATTCTTTTGTGATGATAGTTTGGTCACTGTTTTTTTAATCTTAACGAGACATCTCAAAACTCTAAAAATGTTTCCAAGTAAGCAATTCAAGTTCGATTCCATTAAGCTTTTAATAGATTGTATAACGGGCAAGGCATGTTCTACTATAGAAGGGTATTTTAAAATTAATAATAATGAGTAATAATTTAAATAATTAAAAACTTAAAAATGATATTGGGTGGAATGAAACATCTCTTTCAGTTTGATCAAAAATCACTTTAACATAACAAAAGGATTCAATTATTTTGTCCATGTATCATCAATTTCATAGAACCTCGAAATTAAGACAAACTTTGCCATTGTTTGATGAACTATATTTTTACACGGGTTTGAGGTTTTTTTTTTCTTTTTTCTTTTTTCTTTTGGTGTGTGCGGGAGAGAGAGGCGGGCATTTCCATCTTATTTATTGTGACATCTGTTATTTTTTTTAATTGGTATAATTGTATATTATAAATTAATTATTAGTGTACCAATTTAAATTTTGTAAAACTTTGATTGCCTCTAAAATTATTCCATATTATTTATTCTACCTATTTTTAATTTTTCTAAAATTTTTCTTACTCCTATTTAGCATGTTTACTAAAATACCCTTGAAATCATTAGTTAATTTCAAAAATAGCATTTTGGCATTTCCTTCAAAACTTTCCCATGACTCTATCCCTCACCCGTGACTCTCTTCCCAACCTTCCATTTGTCCCTTTCTTTCTTTTTCCTCTTTTTATTTGTTTCTTTCTCTCTCTCACTCTCACATGTATCTCTCTATCTCCCTGCTCTTCCTTTTGTTTTCCTTTTTCCTTCTCTTCTTCTTCCTTCACAATAACCCAAAAAGCAGAGAAAAATCAAGGCAAAACTCAAACATTCTTTAAGATTTTCAAGTTATTTTCTTACAAAAAAATCCACAAATAACTTCCTAGCAACTCATAGAGCTTGAAAACAAATGGATTTTGGTTATCAAAACAATGTATTTGGCTTGAATTTAAGGTAAACTTTTCAAACTCAAAACTTAGATTTTGATTATGTTTTGAGTATGAAAATCTATGGAAATGAGTTCATATTGTATAGAAATGATTATATATTGTTTTTATGTTTAGAAAGCTATTAAAAAACCAATATTTAAAGAAAAACTCAAAAATTTATATTTTGGGATCTGTGTAAGAGCTTGTCATTTTTCACAAAAACTACATATCGTTTTCCAAAGGAAAGATTTGATAAATCAGAGGCGCTTCAAGTGGGATTTGAACCCCCAACCTCAAAAATAAATAAAGGAGATCAAACCACTAGGACAAAGGTAGTTATTTAATAACTTATGTTTCAAAAATAATAAACAGTCTTCTATAAAGTTTGTAATTTCAAATAATTTTATTTTAATGAATATTCAACTTTTTAATTATTTTATTCCTAAATCTTTTAAATCATATTATTTATTTAAAAAATCCATTTTAACATATTTCATACCAAGATAAAATTCATATGTTTTTATTTTACTATTATTTTATTTATTTTATAATTTACTAAAATTAAGTTAGAAAATTTGATATTCATATTTTTAGTGTATTAATAACTATGACACACTAATAAAAATAAATAGTAAATTGACATAATTAAAAAATTGGGATTTAAGTTAAAATATAATTATTTTTACATGTTTTAAGATAACCACATATTTGGAGTTTACGTGACGAATTTGATTTTGTAAGCTAGAAATTATCAATGGATACATTGCAAAGAGGTGGGGATTCTATTACTTATCTCTTGTGAGGTTTTGGTTAATTAAAATTGATTATTTACATTGCAAGATATGTACATGATATTTTGAACGTATATAAATATTACTCATGATACAATAATATGGAACTCGTCCTGTATTGTACAACGATAATAAATTGATTTGACACAAATTCAAATAATTGAAAAGCATGGTTAGGAAATACTAACTCTATACATAACAAATGATTATAAAGGAATGATAAGACATGAAGGGGGCGACCGTTATGTTCTTGGGCACGAATACCCTACAAGGTAAAATAAATAGGTGGTGATGACACTCCCTTAGGTCGAAAGTCCCAGAACGCACTGTATAGGAAATGACTTGGTGAGAATCCAAGGCTTGATATTCCCTCACTTGCCACTCTTGGAATGATTGGAAAGTGGAAAAGCACACCCATTTGGGTTTCGATGAGTTGAGTGATGAATACTCTATTGAAACATGGATACCTAGAATATTGATGAACTATATTATTTGTACATATGTATATGTATGAAACTCGATAATATTAACGTAAGGTATCCACAGAATACGATCATAATGAATCTCATAAGATAATTAATGATTGAGAACTAACTAACTATGCAGGTGTTAATGTGGTAATGAATAAAACCTAAATGTGAGTAATAGTTTTCCCTACTAAGCATGTTGATACTCATCCCTATTATATTTACATCTCTCAGGTAGAATTCAGTTTAACTTGTCTAATGACAAGTAAGCGACAACACTACTGATCTCGTGTTGGAAGATTTTAGTTTATTTGTAACTCATCCAAATCATGTAAGATTTATAAAACTATTGTAGTGGCTATGATGAGTTACATATGTGATTGGGAATTATACTATATTGATGATAACTGTATTTTAATATTTGGTGTTATACTAAAACTATGGTTTGTTATTTAAAGCTTATTCTTATTTTCTCTTTATTTTAAAGACCCATAGGCAATGTTTTACTGTTTTGAAATGATATTGTATTTAAATCTATTCTTATTTATTCAATACTGCTAACTCCCACATAGGGGCGTTACAGATTTTAGTATCAAAGCCTAGGTTTGGTTAACCTAGGGGTGTAGCACCACCTTAAAAATCAATCTTTTGAAATGGTTTTAAAGTTATAGGTTAATGTCATCATCATTGGTACTAATCCTGGTTAAACTTCCACAGTCAATATAAAATATACTGCCAAGACAATAAGTTCAATCATTTGAACAATCACAACCCGTCGAGCTACCTATTACACAGCCACAACCAGTTGAACATGCTCAGGAAGTTGAGCAACCTGAACCAATGGAACAAGCTCAAGGAGTTGAGCAACCTCGACTGGCAACACAACCTCAGCCTACTGTGTCGAAAGTAAACAATTTATGACAAATTCTTCAACTTTTGCAAAATGTGTAGAGACCTGCAAAGGCCCGTGACCCTAAGCAACGTCGCCTAACTCTGCTAAAAGAGTTCATGAAGCAAAAACCTCCTGTGTTTATTGGAGAACCCAATCCTACCATGGTAGAACCGTAGCTAAAGCCTATCAAGAAGAAGTTGGACACCTTGAGAATCCCACAAGAATACCGAGTCAATTTTGCAACGTATTTATTTGAGGGCAAAGCTGAGGATTGGTGGGATCTTCGAAGGACGATTGTGACATGCCAAACCTCACCTAGGATCAGTTAGAAATGATATTTCATAATACTTATGTTCCTTAAAGTCATAGGCAAGCGATGCTGCGAGAATTTGAAAATTTGATGCAAGAAGATATGATGGTAGCTAAATACCAAGCCCAATTTATAAATTTGTCTCACTATAATCCTGGAGTTATATCATACCCTATGGTGAGGTGTGAAAAGTTTAGAAATAATCTAAGGCCAAAAATCAAACAAATGATAGCTGCCATCCCATCGACTGAATTTCTTGAACTTGTAGTTGTTGCTCAGCATGTAGAGTCAGAGCTGAACAACTATTATAGAGAATACAAGGGTTTTGGTGAGCAATTGAAGAAGATAAGTAAAAAGGAGAGGTCTTAAAGACAAGTCACACAAAATAGTGGAGTAAGTATTAGTGGTAGATCTTCGGGTAGCAGCTGCTTCCAACCATACACTTGTCATAATTGTGGACAAGTGGGACATTTGAGAAGAAATTACCCTAATCGCCATGCACAACCGTTTAATGTTCTAAGATCACAAGGTAGTCTTTTTGGCTCTATCGTGTGGGGAGGGAGTCAAAATCGAGGGGCATCCCAACAAAGCTCGCTAGTTTCTCAAGCTTCGGTTACTTAATTTCGAGGGTTTCAGCCCCAATACAACTATTAGTAGCAGCCACAGGGTTCTAGTTTCTATCCAAATTACAACTTCCAAGCGACTCCTTAAGGTTCTGTAAATAAAAGACCATATTTTCATGGAAGGAATAATAATGCTAGTAGCAGCCAAGGAAATCAAGGGAAGGGAAACAATGATAAGGGGAAAGCAATAGCATAGGTTTATGTTGTTACAGCCACGACTAGACAAACAAAACAGGTCAACATCTTTGTTGTAGATGGAATGATTCATGTATCCCACTCTTGGGCTCATGTATTGTTTAATACTAGTGCTACTCATCTGTTTATATCTATGTTGTTTGCTTCCATACTACAACTAGAGATTGAAACATGTAGCTTACCGTTAACCCTTAGTACACCAATGGGTGGAATAGCTGAAGTCTCCATAATTTGTAAATTAGTGTGTATTATCATAGGGCAACATAGATTATCAGCTGACTTGTATGTAATAACCATAACAGAGTTTGACGTAATCTTAGGAATAAATTGGTTAACTAGATATCAGGCTATAGTAGATTGTCATTGGAAACATGTCTCTTTATTCACAAAGAATGGGCAAGTTATTGATTTTCAAGTATAGACAGGGCCAATGACGCCAGCACCTGTGGTAAAGGCTTGCATTGGAGGACGAAGGATTTCACTAGTCTTGGAATGATCTTTGCTTTGAATGGAGAATCAAAGAGGAATCACTTACCTTTTTATATTCTTATGGTGGATGAATTCCTAGATATTTTTTCATATGAATTGCCTAGACTTCCACCTGACAGAGAAATCAAGTTTGTCATCAACCTAATTTCAGGAGCGGTGCTTGTTTCCATTGCTCTATATCGGATGGCACCTGCTGAAAAGGTGGAACTAAGGAAGCAATTGGATGAGCTACTAGAAAAAAAGGATTTATTTGACCAAGTACGTCACCTTGGGGAGCTTCAATACTATTTGTGAAGAACCATGATGGATCATTGAGACTCTGTGTCAATTATTGCCAGCTTAATCGACTGACCATCAAGAACAAGTACCCTTTGTCCCTAATTGGCGAGTTGTTTGATCAGTTGGAGGATCCCGATACTTTTCAAAGATTGACTTATGATCTGGATATCACCAATTGAAGATAAAGGAAGAAGACATTCCAAAGGTGGCTTTTCAAACTCGTTACGGTCACTTTGAGTTTCTTGTCATGCCTTTTGAATTGACCAATGCACATGTGGCTTTCATGGACTTGATGAATCGTGTCTTTCGACCGTACTTGGATCAATTTATCATTGTTTTCATAGATGATATCTTGATCTATTTCAAAACCAAGAAGAGCATGTTGAACACTTAAGGATCACTCTACAGACATTAAGAAAACACAACCTGTATGCAAAGAAGGAAAAGTGTGACTTTTGGATGACAAAGGTCAAGTTCCTAGGACATGTTTTCTTTGAAGAAGGCATATCAGTGGACCCCTCTAAGATTAAAGCAGTGTTGAATTGGGAACGACCAAAGAACATGACAGAGATCCAAAGTTTCCTTAGATTAGCTGGATACTATCGACGCTTTGTGGAAAAATTTTTGAAGATTGCTTCTCCGTTGACAAAACTCACTAGGAAGAATATTAAGTTTGTGTCAGTGCACCAGTACTTGTCATACTCAACAATGAAGAGCCTTACATTCTATATAGTGACACCTCAAGAAATGGTTTGGCTTGTGTGCTGATGCAGCATGGTTGAGTAGTTGTTTATGCCTCACGCCAATTGAAACCCCATGAAAGGAATTATCCTACATATGATCTCTAGTTAGCTGAGATGGTCTTCATGCTAAAAAAGTGGAGATGTTACTTATATGGCTCAAGGTTTGAGCTCTATATAGATCACCAAAGTTTGAAGTATTTATTTACTCAAAAGGATCTCAACCTAAGGCAACGGAGATGGACTGAATACATGGTGGATTATGACTTTAGTATTCAATATCATCCTGGTAAAGCAAATGCAGTGGCAGATGCTTTGCATCGGAAGAACAATGGAATCATGGCCAGCTTAGCATTGGAAGATTGGAGGCGAGCAATCACTATCACCAACTTTAACTTACAGTATTATGAGAATGATGAAAGAGCCTTCCTGTTTAATGTGATAGCAACTCCTACGTTAATCTAGCAGGTGAACAAGGACAATGGCATGATGAAGGATTACGTATGATTTGGGAACAAATACAGAATGGCGAATAACTAGATGGATGGCGGATTGAACCAGAAGGATTCTTACTTTATAAAGGAAGATTGGTTGTTCCAAAGGACCTTTATCTCAGGCATGCAGTGTTAGATAAAGCACACCATTTTAAGTTTGTTATTCATCCTAAAAGCTCTAAAATGTATATGGATTTAAAGTGACAATACTGGTGGCAAGGAATGAAGTGAGATATAGAAACTTTTGTCTCCAAGTGCATGACATGTCAACAGGTCAAAGCGGAACGTCAAAAGCCTAGAGGTGAGCTGAAGAGCATACCTATTCCAGAATGGAAGTGGGACCATGTGACTATGGATTTTGTTACTAGATTTCCTAGGACTCAAATGAGGCATGATGTTGTTTGGGTAATAATGGATCGTTTAACCAAAACAGCCTACTTCATTCTAATCAAAACTAGTTATAATGTCTCAAAGCTATGTCAATTTTACATGTAAAAGATAGTGACATTGCATGGTGTACCAATGTCAATAGTTTTTGATAGGGATACACGTTTTACATTAAAGTTCTAAAAAGATTACAGAAGCTTTAGGAACTCAACTGAATTTCCATACGGCTTTTCATCCTCAAATAGATGGACAATCAATGTTTCATTTATAATCTTGAAGATATGCTTCTAGCTTTTGTGTTGGACTTTGGAACTAGTTAGGCTACATAGTTGCCATACATTGAGTTTGCATACAACAACAACTACCAAGCAAGTATTGGAATGGTTCCATATGAGGCTTTATATGGTAGGTCTTGTAGATCTCTACTATGTTGGGCTGAAAAGGAAGCACTCCTTGAACTTGGGCCTCAGTTTATCAAAGAAACAATGGATAAGATCTGGATTATTCATGAACGCCTTAAGATAGCTCAAAGTCAACAGAAGAGCTATGCAGATAAGAGAAGATGACCTTTAGAGTTTATGATCGGAGATTATGTGTTTTTGAAAGTAAAATCAAAGTGGCGTGTATCTCGATTTGGTGTTCGAGGAAAGTTAGCACCAAGTTATATGGGACCGTTTGAGATTGTAGAACAGATTTGAATGTTAGCTTACCATCTAGACCTACCACCACAATTGTCTCATGTACATAATGTATTTCATTTATCAATGTTAAAAGTATGAACCAGATCCTTCACATGTGATCACGTGGACAAATATCCCACTTCAAGGAGATATGACTTATGAAGAAGTTTTAGTTCAGATATTGGATCGTGAAGTAAAAATTTTATGTCATCACGAAATTCTTCTAGTGAAAGTGATGTGGCAACATCATGATATTAAGGAAACCACTTGGGAACTTGAATTGGAAATGAGGGAGAAATACCAACATTTTTTTTAATGACATGTATAGTTGTATAAAAATTTCGAGGATGAATTTCTTAAAGGAGGGGAGAGCTGTGAATTTGTTAACTTTTTAATGGGTATAATTGTATATAAATTAATTATTAGTTTGCCAATTTAAATTTTGTAAAACTTTGATTGTATCTAAAATTATTCCATATTATTTATTCTACCTATTTTTAATTTTTCTAAAATTTTTCCTACTCCTATTTAGCATGTTTACTAAAATGCCCTTGGAATCATTAGTTAATTACAAAAATGCCATTTTGGCATTTCCTTCAAAACTTTTCCATGACTCTCTCCCTCACCCGTGACTCTCTTCCCAACCTTCCAATTGTCCCTTTCTTTCTATTTCCTCTTCTTATTTGTTTCTTTTTCTCTCCCACTCTCACATGTCTATCTCTATCTCCCTACTCTTCCTTTTGTTTTCCTTCTTCCTTTTCTTCTTCTTCCTTCACGATAACCCAATAAGTAGAAAAAAAACTAAGGCAAAACTCAAACATCCTTTAAGATTTCCAAGTTATTTTCTCACAAAAAAATCCACAAACAACTTCCTACCAACTCATAGAGCTTGGAAACAAGGGGATTTTGGTGATGAAAATAACGTATTTGGCTTGAATTTGAGGTAACCTTTCAAACTTAAAACTTAGATTTTGCTTATGTTTTGAGTATGGAAATATGTGGAAATGAGTTAGTATTGTATAGAAATGATTATACATTGTTTATGCATTGTTTTTATGCTTAGAAAGCTGTTAGAAAACCAAGATTTGAAGAAAAACTCAAAAATTTAGATTTTGGGTTCTTTGTAAGAGTTTTTCCACATAAACTACATGTCATTTTTCAAAAACTACATGTTGTTTTTCCCAGAAAACTATGTGTCATTTTCTTAAAAACCACATTTCGTTTTTTCAAAGGAAGATTTAATAAAATCAAAGGCGAATTTAAGCTTTAGGTAAGATTTGAACCCCCAACCTCAAGAGCAAATAAAGGAGACCAAACCACTAAGACAAAGATAGTTATTTGATAACTTATGTTTCGAAAATAATAAATAGTTTTCTATAAATTTTGTAATTTCAAATAATTTTATTTTAATGAATATCCAACTTTTTAATTATTTTATTCCTAAATATTTTAAATTGTATTATTTATTTTAAAAATCCATTTTAACATATTTCATACCAAGATAAAATTTGAATGTTTTTATTTTACTATTATTTTATTTATTTTGTAATTTACTAAAATTAAGTTAAATTGATATTCATATTTTAGTATATTAATGACTATGGCACACTAATAAAAATAAATAGTAAATTGACATAATTATAAATTAGGATTTAAGTTAAAATCATATTATTTTTATACGTTTTAGGATAACCATGTATTTGGAGCTTATGTGATAAATTTTATTTTGTAAGCTAGAAATTATCAGTGGATAAATTGCAAAGAGGTAGGGATTCTATTACTTATCTTTTGTGAGGTTTTGGTTAATTAAAATTGATTGTTTACATTACAAGCTATGTACATGATATTTTGACCGTATATGAGTATTACTCATGACACAATAATGTGATACTCGTCTTATATTATACAACGAGAATAAATTGATTTGACACATATTCAAATAATTGAGAAGCATGGTAGGAAATACTAACTCTATGTATAATGAATGCTTATAGAGGAATGATAAGACGTGAAAGGGGCAATGGTTACGTCCTTGGGCACAAATACCCTACAAGGTAAAATAGGAAGGAGGTGATGAGGCTTTCTTGGGTTGAAAAACGCACTGTACAAGAAACGACTTGGTGAGGATCCAGAGCTTGATATTCCCTCACCCGCCACTCTTGGAATGATTGGACATTGGAAAAGCACGCCCATTTGGGTTTTGATGAGTTGAGTGATGAATACTCTATTGAAACATGGATACCTAAAAACATTGATGAACTATATTATTGTACATATGTATATGTATGAAACTCGGTAATGATTAACATAAGGTATCTATAGAATATGATCATAATGAATCTTATAAGATGATTAATGATTGAGAACTAACTAACCATGCAGGTATTAATGTGGTAATGAATAAAACCTAAAGGTGAGTAATGGTTTTTCCTACTAGGTATGTCAATCCTCATCCTTATTATATTTACATCTCTCAAGTGGAATTTAGTGTAACTTGTCTAACGAGAAGTAGGTGACAACACTGCTGATCTCATGTTGGAAGATCTTAGTTTATTTGTAATTCATCCAAATCATGTAAGATTTATAAAACTATTGTAGTGGCTATGATGAGTTATATATGTAATTGGAAATTGTACTATATTAATGATGACTGTATTTCAAAATTATGCTACACTCAAATGTGGTTTGTTATTTAAAGCTTATTCTTATTTTTTGTTTATTTCAAAGACCCATGGGTAATGTTTTACTGTTTTGAAATGATATTGTATTTAAATATATTCTTATTTATTCAATACTGTTAACCCTCACATAGGAGCGTTACATTTATTGATGACCTATTTGGCATGACTTTTGCTTGTGTTTTTAGTCAATGGAAGAAGAGAAGCAAAAGCTATAGCTTTCTAGTAGGTTTTTAGAATCATAATTTTTTAAAAGAGCTTTTATGGGTTAAAATGTTTTCAATTTTTTTAAGTTACAAAAATTTATATTTAAGCTTATAATGTATTATTAACACTCTGATACAAGTTTCAAATTCTTTTTCAGAAGTGGTTTTTTAAGAAGCCATATTTTGTGGTTTTGACAGGAAGCAATTCTACAGAGCAAAAGTACTTCTTTATCTAATCACTTATAGAAACAGCTTTTAGACTCAAGAATCTAAAAGCAGTTACTAGAAAGGTTCCCAAATAGGCACTGAAAAAAGTTATCTGATGGTCAGGCGCAAGAATTTGTTAGAAATTTAATAGAATTGGACATAAAGGCTATAACCGAAAGTTTTAAGAGAGAGAATTCTTCGTTAATATTTTAAGGGCCGGGGAAGAGACAAAAAATATTATGTTTATTATTTTGAAAATTGAAGGACATATTATTATAAAGCTATAATCGTGGGTAATTTTGTAATTATCCTATATAGATTTGTCCTTAAGGGTTGAAAATCATCATATCACTCCCCTCAAAAAAAAAAAAAAAAAGGAAGAAAGAAAAAAAAGTCATCATATCATTAGTCTATGGACGGAGGCATCTGCCCCAGCGAAAGAAATATTTTTGTTTGTTTTTTTAAAATCGTTTTCAATTTCTTTATCAAAAATGTGGAAACAAATTTTTTTCTTTCAAATTTTTTCTAAACAAAAATTTTGAACTGTGGTTGCTACTTAAGCTAAAGTCGCACTATGAAAGGGCTGGTGCCAGGGCCAAGTCAAGAATGTCATTAAGCCATGATTAGATTGACGGTTAAGGGTTGAGTCGACAGACTAGAGTCAACATCAATATCAGGCAGCGGCCGGTGTTGGTTCGAAGGGGCACTAGGATAGGCCAATGGTCTTGGATAGTCATCAGGGTCGGACCAACATGCCAGAATTAGCCATCAGGGTACAAAGTCAAAGGGCAAGAAGACAAAGTGTTAAAGTTGAAAAAGGCTCTCTATAGTCTAAAGCAAGCATCGAGAGCATGGAATAGTCGAATCGACAAGTACTTCCAAGAGAATGGTTTCACCAAATGTCCATATGAGCATGCTCTCTATGTCAAAGTCAAATAAAGAGATATCTTGATATTGTGTCTATACGTGGTTGACTTTATCTTTATAGGTCATAATCCAAGCATGTTTGAAGAATTCAAGAAAGTGATGGCCAAAGAATTTGAGATGATAGATATCAGACTGATGGCATACTACCTCGACATCAAAGTCAAGTAAAAGGAAGAGGGAATTTTTATCTCACAAGAAGGCTACACAAAAGAAATCCTCAAAAAGTTCAAGATGGATGACTGTAACCTGCTAAGCACGTTGGTAGAGTACGAAATCAATTTGTTCAAAGATGATGAAGCAAAAAAAATAGACCGAACACTTTCAAGAGCCTAGTTAGATGTTTGCAGTATCTAACTTGTACAAGGCCCGACATATTCTATACAACTAGACTTGCAAGTCGCTACATGGAGACTCCAACAACTACTGATTTCAAAGCTACCAAGAGAATCCTTCATTATCTTAAAGGTACAACGAACTTTGTCTGATACTATTTAGTTTCTAATGACTATAAACTGGTTGAATACAGCGATAGTGATTGGGCAGGAGACACCGATGATTGAAAAAGCACAACTGGTTTTGTATTTTTCATGGGAGATACAGCCTTCACTTGGATGTCGAAGAAGCAACCAATCATCACCTTCTTAACCTATGAAGCTAAGTACGCTGTTGCTACATCATGCGTTTGTCATGCAATATGGCTAAGAAATTTTTTGAAGGAATTAAGCATGACACAAGAAGAACCAACAGAGATTTATGTTAACAACAAATCGACAATAGTTCTAGCTAAAGATCTGGTGTTTCATGATTGAAGCAAGCATATTGATACTCGATATCACTACATAAGGGGGTGCATCACAAGTAGGATGTGCGACTGGAGTACATGAGGTCTGATGAACAACTTGCAAACATCTTCACCAAGCCATTGAAGCAAGAAGATTTCTTCAGGTTGAGAAATGCACTTGGTATTACAAAACAAGTTTAGGGTGGTGGGGGGTTGGGGGGTTTAAATATAAACTTGTTTGAGGCCCAAAACTTGATGAACTTAAAATTTAAATCCAAGTTTAACTCTTGGAAAGATTTTCTAGATTATTCTTCAAAAACATCTAGATTTTTTTTTTTGGAGTGGATGAATTATATAGAATTATAGATAGGAGATATTTTGGATAAGAATTCTAGAGAGTGAATTATAGCCTTTAGATTAAAAGTGTATTGGTCCTAACCATTGGTTAAGGAGATGTCACTAGTATAAATAGGGGTGATTTCTCTCATTTTGCATCAAGAAAAAGTAAGAACTTCTAAGAGTGAGGAAGAGAAGAACCCAAGGTTCTTAAGTGAGTTCTTTGAGAGTGTAAAGAATTGTAATTGTAAGAGTGTTCAATCTTATAATAAAAGAGTTTAGTGTTTGAGTTTAAACAAATTTCCAACAGGAGCTTGGGTTAGGGTGTATAAATAATAGCACATGCATGGGAGAGGAAATTAAGAGATAAGACATAATGATGAAAGTCAATGAGCAATGCATGTGATATGTACGACTATATTGTTAAGTGCAATTACGTATTTCCTCTACTATTTCATAGTTTCTTTTTCTTCTCTCATCATTGTCGATCATCTTTCTAATATTTCAATCTCGTTTCTTATCAATCTCTCTCTCTTTTTTTTTTATAAAGATTTTTTGTTTGCATAAATGAAAAATAAAAATTTAATGCATGTATGTTTGAAACTTTATTTTTAGTTTTTTTAATAATTTCTATCATTTTTAGGGATATTTATCTTATTGTATCTTTTGTTTCAGGCTTATTCAAAAAATTATATTTTCCATTTTTGCCATCATCAAATGAATATCTTCATATTAGATTTAATACACAAATCTATACCTTGGCTAATAATTGATTCTAGCATTTAAATGACCAAATTATCCTCATGGAAGAGAGAGAAAAAAAAACTAAACTTTCAAAAAACATAAGAAGAAAACAAACACATAAGCACATAAAAAAAAAACCCATTGTGAGGGTGTTCTAGACATTTTTGAGATTAAAACCCTTAATTACTTCAACGTGTCTTTAAATTTTTAAAGTTCTCTTATTTTTCAATTTGAGGGTATTTTGGATAATGTACTAGGTTAAAATTGAAAGTTGACAAAGAAAATGTATAAATTTATACATTAAATCTAATTTGAAGATATATCTTTGATGAGATTAAAAACTGAAAATATAGTATTTGAATAAATGTAGAACACAAGGTATAAAAAGGTACCCATTTTTTAAATCGTAAGAAAATCATCTCGATCATTTCAATAACATCACTAGACAAAAAGTCCTATATGGACGAGGGTGTACGACCACCTTCTTAAACTTTGTTTTCTTTTAATTCTATAAATAAACTTTTATAAAAATATTGTGTCCCCCTTTCTACAATTATATTTCGCTCCTCATCCCATTAATTCAATCACATTGTATCCCTTCAACTAACTTAAATGCGATATTATTGTACTAACTTTCTAGGGATTTGCTTTCTAGAATGAATGGAAGCACGGGGGCTTCCGTTAAGATGTCATATAAATAGAGGCATAGGGAGAAGAAATTAAGAGACAAGAAGGGGAAAAAAAAAAAGAGGCAATGCATGGGATTTGTATATTTATAAAAATTGAACTGTCAGTTTGACAACATTTTTAAGAATTTTTGAGAAGGATTTTTTCAAAAATGGAAACGTTCTGACACACATATTTTCACCTATGAAATAGTTCGGGCTGAAAACTCGGGAAAAAAAAAGGAGTGAAAAGCTATACATATAGAGATCGCATTAATGCAACTGCAATAGAAAAAAAAAAAATATGACTCCCCATATTATTTTTCTATTTCATTTTTCTTACATGTCAACATAAATTCCAAATTCTTGATCCAATTTTTATCTTTCCTCATTCTGTAACACCAAAATAAAGAACCTAAACGCATCGCTTTAAAAAAGAGAGGAAAGGAAAACGCCAAAAAAAAAAAAGGAAAAAGAAAAGTGCAAAATACGTTAAAACCAAAATCCTCACATATTATAGGTAAAAAATAACAAGATAGACTTGATAAAGGATAGATGCGCTATAGGACGTGTCCGTCGCCCTCACATAGACACGTAGCGGTCACGTGATCTGTTTTGGTCAATTTTTGAATAGAATTCTAACGCAAGTGCTACCAATGGGAATTTCGTAAAAAGTAAAATTTTGTCAAAAATGAGAAAAAGAGTTAATAAAAAGGAACCAATACCACAATTGAAATGACATTTTTTTTGAATGATCTTGTCAAACACTCTTTATCGTTAAGGTGAAAAAGGAGAGAAAAAGTTAACAGAATATGTACCGTTGGTCAGATCGCGCGTTGGTCAGATCGCGCGTTGGTCACCTCAAATATATGTGTCACCATTGTTGACGTTTACTGTTGTTTAACGTCGGATCAACACCTACATATGGTTGTGCACGTTTTAACCTCTTTTTAGGCTTGTCCTTAATCGGGAGTATGTACCTGTAAGAGGGATGGTTCGGAGAATAGTGGGGTTAGTCAATAGACAAGGGCTCTCCGATGCTCAAGGCAGGTATTGCTCCGCAGAGGTCGGCAGCTAGTTAGGTGTGAAGAAGTCTTTCTCTCTAGAATGTCATAAATGCATCCTATTTATAGGCCACCACTTGGATCGGGTACAAGATGGGTTTTGCCCATCACCCGGGTGTCACATTAAGGTGTGTCAGGTAATAGGTAACAAGTGTCACGCCCATCGCCCAATGGATTTGACTCTATCGGACGACAATGTATCTGTCTTGTGTTGGCCTATAATAGCGAGTAATAGACTATTTATGAGAACTTTGGCCCGACCCGAGCTACCGTACATCCCGAGGTGGCAGCCTTCTTGAGGCGTAGCTCGGGATGCCTGAGAGGCACCTCGGGAAGAAGTATAAAGTATCGGGGGCCGCCTGCAAGCTTCCTGGGAGTCTGTCGAGCTTAATAGCCGACCACCAAAGTTAATGTCCTCGGTGGTGGAGCCGAACTTACCCTCAACATTAGCCCCCCAATTCACCTGGTCGGTGTCCGGCCGGGTGGACTATGCCGAGTGGGTGAGGTCAGCTCAAAGAAGGAATGCCAAATGACACTTAGAAGCGGGGTGAGGTGAAAAGACGTGCGGATCAGACGGGGGGACACGTGTCGCGCTACGGCCGCCTGCGCGCCTGTCAGGCGTATTAATTGCGCCTCCTGGGTTTTCGCGCTTGAGTTTCCCGCCCAAAATGGCTATAAATAGGGCCACCCCCTTTGTAATTTGCACTTTATTTTCTGAAATCTTACGACTGAAGATTTTTAGCTGCCGAGCTCAAGTTATTTAGCCGAGGATCATATCTACCAAGCTACCGAGAACCCCAAGCAGGTAATTTCCCTAGTGAAAATGAGTGATTTGTCCGATTCCTAGAACGTAGAGGTTTCCTGGTCGGACAGTAGCACGGAGAGTAGTAGCTCTTCTTCTACCCAATCCGACGCCGAAGTGGCGTCCCCAAGACGAGACGGGGCCGGCCGGCTGGAGCAAATCCTAAGGGTCGATTCCCAGACGGTACCCGAGCAGGAGTTTTTAAACATGCTGGATGGGCGTAAGCTCATTAGGCCGTCTAGGGAGCAAGACCCTTATGTGGGGGCGGCGACAGCGAGCTCTTCCCGAGTTCTTCCAAGGGAGAGGACTGAGCTTCAGGCCTACGAGGATGCTCCGAACACCTCTGGTCGGAGCACTGGGGCCCCCGTCCAAGTAGCGGGGGCGATCACGGTCGATGTCTCCGATGAGGAGCATGCAGTAGAGGAGGCAGAGGCGGAGCAGCCGGAGATAGAGCAGGAGGTCCAGGTCACCCGCGTGTGGGGTGTAACGGCATATCGAGTAAGCCATCTTGGGCAAACCTCGGCGGCAGGCTATACGAGCACCATCACGGAGTCGCAGTTAGAGAACCTACGCGCCGAGTATGGCATCCAGGCCGATGTGATTCTCACTGTCCCCGGTGAGAGAAACTCCCCCCTAGACGCGCCGAAGGGATTCATCATGCTCTACGCCGAGTTCTTCAGGGCTAGGCTGCGTCTACCACTGCACCTCTTTCTCCGCTGGACACTCAACTACTTCAACGTGTGCCCGGCTCAATTGAACCCGAACAGCTATAGGTCATTGATCGGGATGTACATCCTATGGAAGTACCACTGGAGTACCGAGATGCCGTTGGAGGCCTTCAAACAAGTATTCAAGATAAAGAAGCTTCCTCGGCAGTCCAACTGGTACTACTTCACCGGCTTCTGAAAGGATTTTATCCTGGGCAACCTCGACTCAGACAAATTATGGAAGTACGAGTGGTTCTACGCCGGGGGAAACTTTTTAGCTCGAGTCGGTGAAGCTGTCCCCGAAGATGAGCAAGTGCCGAGGTTGTTTGAGCAGGGGCACGTTTGGACCAAGCGTCCTTGGGCACCGAACCGTGTAATAAAGGCGGTGGACAAGCTGTTCGAGAAGCCGGAACAGTCTAGACAACAGTCCTTCCTTCTGAGGAAGGACACTTTATCCAGTTACGGCTAGTTTGGGGAGTCCAGCAGCCTTCCCTGAGCTGTCTGTCATGTTCGGGAGGCCGGGCAGGTTACAATTGCTCGTCCGAGTGCCTCAGACGTTCCAGGGCCAAGCACTTCCCGGTCCGGATGGCCGACGAGGGAGCCTTCTACGTCCAATTCTGAGGACTCGTCCAGTGGCTCCTTCGATGCGGGGCCACCTTTAGCCGACGAGGACCTCGAGGACGTGATTAGGTTCCTATACCTGTCTCGCCAACTCCGGATCGGAGGTCAGTCAGCTTGTGGTGAAGGGGCACGGGCCGCTTGGTGTCCCATACGATGTTCCTGAACTAGTCGATTGTCAGCTGGGATTCCTCTGGTCGATCCTGCAGACTGCTCGGATTGGCCTTCTTGTGGGTCGGCTACACTTCGCTCAACCCGACCTCCGGCCTGGTCATCCTAGGCCGGGGGCGGCAGAGCTGGTGTAGCTTACCGTTGAGCTTGCTGCGCGAGCTGCTGGGTTAGGATCCGGACCGCGTCTGTAAGTTCTCGGATCGGATCTTGGGCGGCTGGGGCATCCACCGGCTCTGCCCTGGCCGTACTTCCTTGCCCCCTGGACCGGGATCTCGCGGTCCGAGGACGGCCCCTGGGCCAGCCTGTGGCTGGTTGCCTATTTCTCACCTCGCCCGACCCCTCCGGTCGGGCTGTCTCATCTCTGGCGTTACCTCGAGTCGTCATCTCGGGAGTCAGAGGTGATGTAGCTGAAGTTGGGATGAAGGCGTAGGTGCCCTCCTTCTAGCGCCAAAATATTGATGCTTACCATTGTCCGGCGTTGGATCAACATCCACGTGCGGCTGCGCACATTCTAACCTCTTCTTAGGCTTGCCCCTGACCGGGAGTATGTACCTGCAAGAGGGATGGTTCGGAGAATAGTTGGGTTAGTCAATAGACAATGGCTCTCCGATGCTCAAGGCAGGTATTGCTCGGCAGAGGTCGGCAGCTAGTTACGTGTGAAGAAGTCTCTCTCTCTAGAATGTCATAAATGCATCCTATTTATAGGACACCACTTGGATCGGGTGCAAGATGGGTTTTGCCCATCACCCGGGTGTCACATTAAGGTGTGTTAGGCAGTAGGTAACAAGTGTCACGCCCATCGCCTAATGGATTGGACTCTATCGGACGACAATGAATCTGTCTTGTGTTGGCCTATAATAGCGAGTAATAGACTATTTATGAGAACTGCTGGCCCGACCTGAGCTACCGTACATCCCAAGGTGGCAGCCTTCTTGGGGCGTAGCTCGGGATACCTGAGAGGCACCTCGGGAAGAAGTATAAAGTATCGGGGGCCGCCTGCAAGCTTCCTGGGAGTCTGCCGAGCTTAATAGCCGACCACCAAAGTTAATGTCCTCGGTGGTGGCGCCGAGCTTATCCTCAACAACCATCAAAGGTGTGGAGATACTTCATAACAATTACCAGAAAGAACAATTGTACTGAGCAATTTCACTTATAAATTAGAAAATTACATCAATAAAACAGAGAAAAAAAATGCACACAAAAATATAAATCCAAACAACAATAAATATTTTTAAATTAAAATGGATCTAGTCATCGAGGCAGGTAAATTCAGATTTTTATCCTCGTATTTTAAGGTACAACATAAAAAGTTTACATTGTTGTTTCTTC
This sequence comes from Artocarpus heterophyllus, assembly GCA_025403435.1. Classification (NCBI taxonomy): domain Eukaryota; kingdom Viridiplantae; phylum Streptophyta; class Magnoliopsida; order Rosales; family Moraceae; genus Artocarpus; species Artocarpus heterophyllus. The sequence goes on from CM046341.1 coordinate 10,180,207, forward strand.
AAAACAGAAAAGATTTGCACACTTTTACAATCACAAGGTCATTTATTTATAAAAAATTTCATGTCGTTTGAGCTTTCTATAAATTTTGACATAATAAAACAAACTAATCTGGCTTGGAACCCACACAAGAGTCTGGATCAGAAAAAAAAAAAATGAAAATACAAATATTTAAATCAAACCAATAACAACATTTCGTTTTTATCCTAGCTTGAATACCATGACACAAGATTACGGAACTGAATCTTCTGGGTTAGCAAACATCATACGACAATAACTCTTCTCAATCCTTCTAATCATCATTTTATTGCACAACAAATCCTTTCCTGCGACCAAGAAGTTAATTTTATTACATTCCTAAATATTTATACTCCCCAAAAAGCTTTATATAGCATGTCAAATTAAAGAATTAATGGGAAAGAAAAGCTGGAGAATAGAATAACCTGCATTTTCTTATTTTCCTTCAGCACACTAAATAATCCCCACCTCCACAGCAGAATTTGTAACTTGATAACATCTACACAAGAGGAGACATATAGGATCAAGAGTCACCTTTAAGAAACCAGGCCGAACTAATCACAAAACTGACTAGCTAAATGTGATCACGAAATATCAACAAAAATTCCAAGTCAAAGTCAAGTTAATATGAGAACAGGGAAAATTTTTTTATTATTTTGTTGAACCAAAGTTGTCAAAAATCCAACTATCTAATATTAGAAAAATACTTCCTCCAAAATTAATAGTGGAATAATACTTAATACTTGCACTATGTACTTGAAACATCAAACATTGTAGTCCGTTAGCTATTCTTGTGATAGAAATCTCTCCGTTTAGAACAAAAAATCTCTCATGCACGCTTCAAACAAGTAACGGTGATTGGGATTACTAACATCCATCATTTTTCTAACTGTTTAAATTTAAGAACAACTCATTTTGTAACTTTTCAGCCAAAAAAAGAAAAGAAAAGATCAACCATAAAATTTATGTGTCTTGGGACTATTCCGCTCGTGTCTAAATTTTTGGGAATTCTTGAGGCAAGGTACGCCTTTCTCTTTCTCTTTTTCTTTTTCAAAAATGGGATGAAAATTAATAAAATAATGAAAGGGAAAAGTCATAATCAACTCAAAGACATAAAACAGAACTCCACTAGTTATATGCTTCTACTTTTTTCCATTGCTTTGATGATGCTCAAAAGGTTACTACCATCAGACAAATAGTTGTTGAGTCCCAGTAGTCAAATGAAAGAGTAACTAACATGTAAAATCCAAAGAAAACGTCCTTGTCATTCAAAAGCATTGCAACACATGATGTGTATAATTACGACCCACCTGATTAAGGTCAGCAAGTAATTCTTGCTTAAAATCATGCAAACATAAAATTTGATTAAGCTGAAAAACAGAGCCGTTCAAAACAGGGCACTACATTCATATGCAATGCATACAAGCACGGATATGAATGAATACAAAAAAGGATCTTTATCTTCTCGGCAATACAAAAATCATGAATGAATGCAATTCTTAAAAAGTGATTCCAAATCAAAGTAGGAGATTCATGCACAATATGAAATTAAATGAGGAATTTATGTTACTCCTTTTGAGTCAGAGCACAAAGAGATAGATTTGGTTAACATTAAAATTACCTTTGAACAAAACCATTGAAAATGCTGAAAATCTTATCTCTAAATTCAGGATTCAACATTGCCTCTTCTCTTCACTTCCAATTCTGAAAAATACCAAAGGTGGAACAAAATAAAAGCATTAAAACATATAAATTGCCCTTTTATGAAAGTGGTCTGGGTGTACAACATTGCAAAATAACAAGTGAGAGATAAAAAATAACAATCCATTTCCACATTCGTTGATGCATTTTAACAAACAAGTCAGAGGCATTTTCAGTGTCCAACTTTAAGTGCAATCTAAAAACTCCTTTTAATCAGAGCAAAGTCAAAGCAAAGTACCAGATAGATAATAGCAGAGGTAATTGGAGCTACTGAAGAGTAGTGCTTCCTTCTTTCCTATATACTAATCCAAATCCAATTCTTTTCACAGTCAAATTGAAGCTCGGATCTACTTCCAAATTCAGTTTAAAACCTACACATTTGAAATCGAGTGATGCCTCTATTGCATCACCATATTCCTCAACACCTGACGCCTCCTTTTCTTTTCCCACTAGGTAATAGTTGCTACAACACCTGATGAAGACATGGTCCGAACTAATGCCCTTACTAGTGATTTTAGCTTCTTCTTCCTCATCAGTGACCCAATCATAAAGATCGATAAGCCATTGCTGTTGATGCATATTTAAATTGAGCCTGTGGATTCGACCAGACGAGGTTTTAAGATGTAAATCCAAGCTAAGAAAAGCACGATAGTCTTCGAAAGAATGGAGTGCATGGATGGATGGAGAAACAAAGCAAAAGGCAAAACCCAAGAAATTGGAATTAAGCCAATTTTTGGGAAGCTTCATACTTATCGACTTGATCCCCTCAGCTTGATGGCTGAACCACTTCGGAATTTCATGTCCCGGATAACAAATTCTAATATCATATTGCCGTGATCTCATCTGCACCAATATGAATTAGAACGTTTTGTCACTCGTCAAACATTTATTTAATGATGGTAATAAAAAAAAAAGGAGATTATAAGTGCATACATACCATTGCTTTGTCAACCCTATATGAGAAATCAGTTAACTCACTGCGTGCATTCCGTTCAAATTTCCAGCACTTTGCAAACAAAAATTGTAAATGATGAATTCCATGATCTTTGCTAATCAGGTGTGGTAGTGCGAATCCAGAGCTTGAACTTGATATTGTCTCTAGTGAAGTGCATCCCGTTGCATTAAGCATGCGTATCGACAATGGAAGTTGTGGTATAGACCGAAGCTTCTTACAATTTTTTATGCGGAGTATTCTCAACCAATTAAGCTGTCTGACGCTTGAAGGTATTTTCTCAAAATTATTCCCTCCAAGATCTAATTCAAATAACCAAGAAAAGTGACCCAACCACTCAGGAATTTCTACAATATTGCAGCCATACAAATTTAGGAAATTTGAATAGGGATCATTAAATATTTTGATTTGGAGATGTTCAGCTTTCAAACAACAATTGTAACGGGATAAAAGTTTTAGACTGCTTAAATTATAGACCCAATTTGGAATAAAATTAAATTTTTTACGCCAACTCATATCTTCACGCCGAAGCCCAAATAACTTTTTAATCAAGAAAGAGTTGCGCGACTCTTGAATCTCCGCTCCCTTTAACTTAAATGGAGTCTCTGTCAAGTTTTTCAATCTTGAGCAACCTCCTAGATCAAGGTTGAACAGAGACTTCAACTGAAAGACGTTGGTTGGGAGGCTTTCGAGGTTTTTGCAATTTTGAAGATGAAATTCTCTTAAATGATGGAGACCCTCAATTGATGATGACGTCACTTGCTTTATTGATGTGCCACTCACATTTAATTTTTTTTTATTCCTTGGAAGAGCTGGAAGATTCTTAATATGTAGACAACCTTGGAGATTCATATTCACAAGATTTTCAAAATATGTGAATGATGAGGGCAATTCTTTTATCATTGTGTCTGCTATGTCTAAGTATGTTAGATTCCCGGATATCTTTGGAAGATATTTAATTTTGGAGCAGCCACGAAGTGTAAGAGATCCAAAGCGTCCTTGGAAATTAAGCGGAGGAACTTCAACTAAACTTGTGCAGCCCTCAAGATTAACACTTTCAAGTTTTGGAGCCCGAGATAGATCTGGAACTTTGGTAAGCTGGTTTGAATAACCAAGATTGATAGACTTTAAATTTGCAAGATTCTACAAGAAAAACAAAGTAATTTACTAAGAATTTTTATGTTTTACCAAAACATGTATATAACTAAATCGGTTACTATAAACATTCTACACATTATATTAGATTCATTAGTTAATATTACGACATACCTGCACACCACTCCAAAGCTGTTTAAGCTCACTGCAGGGCATGTCCAATTCAACAAGATATTTCCCCTTATAATCTGATGGCAAAGATTTTGATGGGTAGTTATACCAACACAGATATCTTAGGGAATGAGGAAGAAACTGCAAAGGTCGAGAAAGGTGTACTTTGAATTTGTTCCGATCGGAAAATTTTGAAACGTAAATCTTGAGCAATCTCATATTATGCATCTCATTGAAGACCGTAGGTTTCAGATGTAGATCATCATTCATCTTAGAAATGTCAAAGAATATTCCTTCGATTTCTTTAGTTCCCTAGAAAATTGAAACAAATGATAAATGAGCATACGAAATATGAAAAAGTAAGTCTAAAAATAATTAAACATATAAATAATGAGACATATATTATTTTAGCTACTTATCATTGGATACGTACTTCATTTTTGTCTAAGACATCATAGGCATCTTGAGGCACCCATAGCCGACTCCGTTTTCCAAGATTTTTAATAGATTTTTTACGAACGATTTCCCAACCCATCTCTTGTATCAAATCATGCATCCAAACTCTGTCATCATTTATAATAGTTACAAGGGACTTGTCTATGAGATCTTCAATTCCTGATCTTGCAAACAAATCACAATCATCTAGTATGCTCTCTATAAAATCTCTTCTCTCCCCTTTGAAAAAACATGCAATGTCAAGAAGAATATCTTGATGCTTATCTTCTAGCCCATCATAACTTATTTTCAACACCTTTTGAATTTTGGGATTGGGAATTATTTTCAGTCTACTCCAAGCATTTTCCCAATACTCTATAGTTTTGGAATGAAGGGATGAACCTAGAACTTTAAGAGCTAGCGGATTGCCTCGAGTAAAATTCACTATTTCTTTTGACAGCTGAATGTAACATGGTGCGGCAGGCTTCGTTTTAAAGGCATTCAAATAAAATAGTTTAAGTGATTCCTTGGAATCTAATGCATTAACTTCGTATATTTTGTCAGCAACATTTCTAAGAATTTGTGCATCTCTTGTTGTTATGATGATTTTACTTTTCGGGCCAAACCAACTGCCATCTCCAAACAAACGCTCCAGCTGCATTATATCGTCAATATCATCTTAGATAATGAGCACCATTTTATTATGTAGCCTCTTTTTCACAAAGTTGTTGACTGTTTCTAGATTTCCATTCTTCAATAACTTTGAAAAAAGTTTGGTTTCTAGTTGAGGCAGTGCACGTTTCTGTGAATCTTCCCTAACATTTTCAAGAAAGCAGCAACTTTCAAATTGATAAAAGAACTGTTCGAAAATGGCATGGGCAAGAGCAGTCTTGCCAAGTCCACCAATCCCCCAAAGGCCAATGACACGAGGATTTGGTGATCCGAAGCACAACAATGATTCAATTTCCCTTACACGTACATCTATTCCAACAAAACCCTTGGCATCCAGAACAACCTGTGGCAACCGATTTAATTTCCTCAATACATCTTCCACAATCTTCTCAATTAACTTTGATTCGTACCTAGCATAAATAGAGGAGATATAAATTAATATGAAAGAACCCAGATGAAGTTAACAAATCAAAATCAGACAAGAAAAAAAGTTAATAAATATAAACCTTTTTTTCTTTTTCGAGAAAATCAGATTTATTTTTCATATTAGGGGTTTTAATTTCTTATCTGAGATTGAAATTATATTCTCTTTGCATAATTTGATCATAGAAATAACTGAAAGTTTTGTGAATTGATCAGGAAGTAAAAAAAATTTTTGAAAGTGCAATGACATACCACAAGTGCCAAGATTCAACTGGAAACAAATCTTGCTGGAAACGTTGTTGATAATCAACTCAAATGGGTATGATACACAAACAAAATGAGAAGGTCAGGAGACCTTCTTCGTTATTACAAAACAAAAAAAACCATGACGAAAGCAAAAATCATCTTTCTTACAAACAAAATAAACAATTAAACAAAAAACAGAGACAAAACCGTAATCCGAAGAGCACCCACTTTACCACCACCACCACAGAAGCATCTCTAACAGCGAGTTAGTACATATACATAACATGTACAAATATGCTTTTAAGAAAGCTTACGAATTAGTACATGTTCATAACATATACAAATGTCATACACACAACAACGCATATATACACGAAACCCAAGCTAGAGATAGTTAAATAGATAAACAAATTGTATACAATAAAGCAATATCTAGCAGCATCTATATCTCCGTGGAGTGAAAGTTGCTAATTAAGACGTGTCTCTTTTTCTCCTTCTCACAGTCTAGATCTCAAAATAATCACACATGACTTCGTGATTTGCGTCAGAAAGAGATATCAACCGGTTAAAATAAAATAACTAGTGACAATGCATGATAAAATATTATAGTCATTTTAATTAGCGAAAAAATAACAATAAGTTATGACTCACTCATTTTCTTGTGATTGAAAACCAGATAGATTAGCTGCTGCAGTCAGAGCATCCTTCCACTCTTTTAATTTGTTTTTGTCATTCTCAAAACGTTGTTCATGTTCAACAAAAGCATCACCATAGCTCCCCTTCTGTTTCCTAATATGCGATGGATCGATGCCATAAAAGATAGGTAAGACAATCTGACCCCTTTCTTCCTTGCATTTGAGTATGTGCACCAACTCATCCAAGCACCATCTTGAAGAAGCGTACTCTTTCGAGAAGACGACTAATGAAATCTTTGACTCCTCAATTGCCCTCAAAAGTGCAGTAGAAATTTCATCTCCTCTATCGAGATTCTCAGCATCGATGTAGGTTTGGATATGTTTCCGGCGTAACGCGTCGTACAGATGACTAGTAAAGTTCTTACGAGTGTCACCTCTGAAACTAATGAAGACTTCATTCTTGATCATGACCGAAGAAGAAGAAGAAAAAGAAGAAGAAGAAGAAGAAGCAACAACAATTGCCATATTATCTTTGCGGGAAAAGAATGAGAAAAAAGGGTTTCTTAGTTCTGTTGTAAAAGAAAGACGAGCGTCTAAAAGAAGAAGGGGATGACCAAGTGGTTAACCGATTTCCTGGGAAATGCTTTGGAAGATAGAAGGAAGAATAGGGAGATAAGACCTGACAAGCCAATGATTTTTGCAGGATGTGTGATGCTCTATCAAAAAGAAAAAAAAAAAGAAAAAAAGAAAAAAAAAGTGTTTAGGAAGGTACGTAGAAAGAAGAAGAATAGAAGCGTCTATGGCGACTATTAAATTTACAAGGAACCACCTACTCATTTTAAAGAACCCAACAGTTTTTTGATAGTATTATATGTTCATATACAACCAAAAATGACGCATTTCGACACATTAGTCAACTCCACCCAGCTGTAATACCACTTCCCAAACATTTATAATAACACCGCCCAAATATTTATACTAGTAACTAAGTAGGTTCTATTTGGCCCAACTTAGTAGAAGGCTGATTTATCCACATATCGATGCTGATTTGAAAGTTTTAAAGCATTGCTACCTGTCCCGAGTGGGACAAAAAAGAGTTTTTTATTATGAAATAAAGCAAAGTATCACAAAAAACTTAAGAGAACAATAAAGAAAGACAAGAGAAAATTGGAGACAAAACAACTTTCTATACTTTTACTTGTGAGGGATGAAACTTACAAGCTTAGTACAACTATTATTTATAGGCCAAGTCATCATACTAGAGGTAATGGTAATAGACATAACTTATATAGGTTTCATATACAATTAAAGGAGACATAATGCACAATATTAAAAGGGATTTAATGGGGTGATAATGTGGTCTAAATGGTAATAAAATGTTTGCATGTAACTCATGGAATACCAAGAGGTGGCATCCACACATACTTGATTCACAACACTCCCCCTTGGATGTCCACCATACAAATAATATGCCTCATTAAAATCCTTACCAAGAAAAAACCCAATGGGAAAAAATCTTAGTGAAGGAAAAAAGAGTACATAATTATTGTATGTTCTGCATTTAGGATTGCCTCATTAAAAACCTTGCCAGGAAAACCCAATGGGACAAAAACCTAAGCTAAGGGAAAAAGAGTACAATATGCAGTGTCTCCCCCTCATGTCAACATCTCTTTTTCAAAGATCTCTAAGTCGATGCATACCAATTTTGTGTACCAACTTCTCAAATGTTGTTGTAGGAAGTGCCTTTGTAAACAAATCTGCCAAGTTGTCACTAGAGCGAATTTGATGTACGTCGATCTCTCCTTTCTTTTGAAGCTCGTGCGTGAAAAAGAATTTTGGTGAAATGTGCTTTGTTCTATCTCCTTTTATGTAACCCCCTTTGAGTTGAGCGATACAGGCTGCATTATCTTCATACAACACAGTTGGAATTTCTTTGTTGAATGAAAGATTATATGTTTCTCTTATATGTTGCACCAGGGATCTTAACCATACACATTCTCGACTTGCCTCGTGAATTGCCAATATCTCAGCATGATTCGAAGATGTGGCAGCTAGGGTTTGTTTTGTTGAACGCCACGAGATAGCTGTACCACCATATGTAAACAAATAACCTGTTTGTGATCGTGCTTTATGTGGATCAGACAAATATCCTATATCCGCATATCCAATCAATTCCAACTTGAAATCATGTGTATAATACAGACCCATATCTGTTGTACCATGAAGATAACGAAGTATTTGTTTGACACCATTCTAATGTCTTCGAGTTGGTGAAGAACTATATCTTGCCAGTAAGCTAACAGAAAATGATATGTCGGGTCTTGTGCAATTAGCAAGATACATTAGTGCACCAATAGCACTAAGATATGATACTTCTTGACCTAGAATTTCTTCATTATCATCTTGAGGACGAAAAGGATCTTTTTTCACATCAAGGGATCGTACAACCATGGGAGAACTCATTGGATGAGATTTATCCATATTAAAATGCTTTAATACCTTTTCAATATATGTTGACTGATGGCAAAAATCCCTTTTGATAAATGCTCGATCTGCAAGCCGAGATAGAATTTTGTTTTTCCTAGGTCCTTCATTTCAAATTCATTTTTCAAATATGTTATCGTATCCATAAGCTCTTCATGAGTCCCAATGATATTCAAATCGTCAACATAAACTGCAATAATAGCAAATCCAGACTTATACCTTTTAATAAAAACACATGGACAAATTGGATTGTTAATATATCCTTCTTTCAAAAGGTATTCACTAAGATGATTATACCACATACGTCCAGATTGCTTTAATCCATACAAAGGTCTTTGTAATTTTATTGAATACATTTCCCAGGGTTTTGAATTGCATGTTTCAGGTATTTTTAGGCCTTTAGGGACTTTCATGTAAATGTCACTATCAAGTGACCCATACAGATAGGCCGTTACAACATCCATTAGACCCATGTGAAGTCCTTCTAAAACTGCCAGGCTAATCAAAAATCTAAATGTAATTGCATCCACCACTGGTGAATATGTCTCCTCATAATCAATACCAAGTCTTTGTGAAAAGCCTTGTGCTACAAGTCGTGCTTTATATCTGACAACTTCATTTTTTCATTACGTTTTCGCACAAATACCCATTTATAGCCTACAGGTTTTACACCTTCAGGTGTTTGGACAACAGGCCTGAAAACTTGACGTTTTTCAAGTGAACTTAATTCTACCTGGATTGCGTCTTTCCATTTTGGCCAATCATTTTTACGCTGACATTCTTCAACAGACTTTGGTTCAAGATCCTCATTTTCTTCTGTAATATCAAGAGCTATTGCATATGCAAATATGTTGTCGACAACAATTTCCTTTCGGTTCCATCTCTTTCCTAAAGTGACATAGCTTATTGAGATCTCTTCATTAACATCTTTTTCAAATACTTGAACCTCTTCTGGGGTTAATTCTTCAGCTATGTCAACTGTTTTTATACTGGGCTCTTCAAGAACATTGGAAATGCCAACTTGCTTATTATTTAGCTCCTTTTTCTTTCTTGGATTTTTATCCTTAGAACCGATGGGTCTACCACGCTTCTGGCGTGCCTTAGATTCATTTGCTACCATATTAATATCTTCTCCAGCAAGAAGATCAATTCGAATAGGAGCATTTTCAGCTGGTATATGTGATTTTGTTACTTTCTTGACGTCGGTAAATGCATCTGGTAACTGATTTGCAACCTTTTGTAAATGGATAATCTTTTGAACTTCTAAGTCACATTGATTTGTACGAGGATCAAAGTGAGATAATGATAATGCATTCCACAAAATTTCTTGTTTTTTCAGCTGTTGTTTATCTCCCCCTAATGTTGGGAAAACTGTCTCATCAAATTGACAATCGACAAACCGTGCCGTAAAGAGGTCACCTGTCAAGGGTTCGAGATATTTAATTATTGATGGGGATTCAAATCCAACATAAATTCCTAGTCTCCTTTGAGGACCCATCTTAGTACGTTGTGGTGAAGCAATTGAAACATATACTGCACAACCAAAAATTCTCAGATGGGAAATATCTGGCTCTTTACCATGAACAAGCTGTAATGGGGAGTATTTATGATATATAGTAGGCCTTATGCGAATAAGTGCTGCAGCATGTAATATGGCATGTCCCCAAGCAGGGCTAGGCAATTTTGTTATCATAAGTAAAGGCCTAGCAATTAATTTCAACCTTTTAATAAAGGATTCTGCTAATCCATTTTGAGTGTGCACATGAGCAACATGATGCTCAACAGTAATCCCAATTGACATGCAGTAATCATTAAAGGCTTGGGATGTAAATTCTCCTACATTATCCAAACGAATTTTCTTGATTGTATAATCTGGGAATTGTGCTCGTAATCGAATTATTTGAGCAAGGAGTCTCGCAAATGCAACATTGCGAGTAGATAATAAGCAAACATGTGACCAACGTGTTGATGCATCTATTAAGACCATAAAATACTGAAATGGTCCACATGATGGAATAATAGGCCCACATATATCTCCTTGAATTCGTTCTAAAAATGTAGGAGATTCAATTGTAATTTTTATTGGGGATGGCCTTATAATTAGTTTTCCTTGAAAACAAGCAGCACATGAAAAATCTTTGGACAAAAGAATCTTTTGGTTCTTTAAAGGATGTCCATTTGAATTTTCTATAATCCTTCGCAACATTATTGAACCTGGATGACCTAAACGGTTGTGCCAAACAATAAAATTCCTTGAATTTTTGGATTCTTCGTTCATCACCACATAGGATTCAATTGGATTTATAAATGTATAATACAATCCAGAAGAGTATGCTGGTCGCTTCTCCAATATTTGTTTCCTTCCTAAGACATTAGACGTAATATAAAGATATTCAACGTCTTTTTCATTTGTTGTCTCAATAGGATAACCATTAGGACGTATATCTTTAAAACTTAGTAGATTTCTTTTTGATCTATTAGAATACATAGCGTCGTTAATCATAAGCTTTATGCCACCAGGTAATAATATATTGGCACTACCAAAGCTCTCAATGAGATTTGCAATACCAGATATTGTACTAACATTAGCTTTAGCTAATATAAGATTGGAAAAATATTTTTTATCTTTGAGAATAGTGTGTGTTGTTCCACTATCCACTAGGCAAAAGGCTTCATCATTAACTTTAATACCAGTGGAATGATTTTTGAAATCCATGCCTCTTTCAAAAGGAGAAGTGATTGAACCAAAGAGCAATCAACACTTGTAAAAGCTCACAGACAAGAGACTCGTGCTGATAACGTGTTATGAAATAAAGCAAAGTATAACAAAAAACTAAAGAAAACAATAGAGAAAGACAAGAGAAAATTGGAGACAAAACAACTTTCTATACTTTTACTTGTGAGGGATGAAACTTACAAGCTTAGTACAACTACTATTTATAGGCCAAGTCATCATACTAGAGGTAATGATAATAGACATAACTTACATAGGTTTCATATACAATTAAAGGAGACATAATGCACAATATTAAGAAGGATTTAATGGGGTGATAATGTGGTCTAAATGATAATAAAATGTTTACATGTAACTCATGGAATACCAAGAGGTGGCATCCACACATACTTGGTTCACAACATTTTTCAATTTTTAAATAATTTTTTTTACGAAAAGTTATATCATGGGCCCTACATAATACATCTGCTTTTCTCGTCTCTCAATTTTCTGAAATATGCCTACGGGGCGGGCAGATAGTCTTTTCCTTAACCCCTTCTCTGAACAAAAATAAGCCCTATTCTTGCCTTGTTAACATGCAGAAATCGACTGGTGATGAGGAGGATTTTTCTGTCACGGGTTTGTGTTACTCATGATATCTTGTTTATTTAATTAATTATTTTTATAATAAAATAAATAATTATTAATTAATTAATTGACACACTTATATAAGATTATAAGTTAAATTAAAAATTAAAAAATATTTTCTTAAATTTTATAGATATTATATAGTATAACATTATAATAAAGTGTTTGGTAAGCATGATTAAAACTAACCTTTTGGTCTAAATATTGTAGCATGTGAAATCTTTACACTAAAGCATGTCAGAGCTTTATATTTTTCTCTAACTAAAAAGTTGACTTTCACCATACTTGCCAAACAACTATTAAAATTATATATATTATAGCATGTTACATATGTAATATATTTAATTGAAAATGTAGCATAGGACCTTTATATCTATTTTTGCCCCGTAACTCATGACATGTTACACCAATAACCCGTTAACAATCCTAACTTATTTATAAATAGGTTTTTCTTGGCCTATTTAATAAAAATCCCACAATTAAATAGGTTTATGGGTAAAATTATCCTCCTTATTTTTAACCTGTCAAGTCATGTGAGAAGGTGGGCTCTCTCTTTTCTGTTTTTCAAACTTCACCATTGCAAAAGAGACAAAAAAAGCATAGGATTCTTTTATTCATCATTAAACGAAAACACCAAGACACAGACAAAGTGAAAAAAAAAAAAGAAAAGAAAAAAAAGCATGCGGATCTGAGGCCAAGAACTTGAGACACCAAAAGTCATCGACTAATACCTATTTGTTAGGTAGGCAAAATTAGTTTTAACTAAAATTTTTTATCATTATAATATAAAATATTTATTACATGATATAATGTCAAGTAAAAAATATGTTTTACTATAAAATTCTCACATAATATAGTATTTTTATAATCAATTGGTTCAAACCAATGCTCCAAAATGCCCTCCCAAACAAGCACAACATTGTAAAATACCTTCATGTTACAAGAAAAAAACTCTCAATTTACAGTTTTTTATCTGCATATTTTTTCTTCATATATTGTGCTGATATCTCCTCATTTTTAATGCATAACTCATAGTATTTAAGTTTGGATATCAGTGAATAATATCGGCTTCTTCAATAAGTTATAGATTAAAAATAAGAAGAAATATGTAGGCAAATCATTCCTAAACGAGAGTTTATATAAAAAAACAAAGCTTTAAGTGAGAGTGTAACTGTGAAACAAAACTTAAAAGTGATAAAATCTCATTTTTTACTTTACAAATAATCCATGTATGAACTACATGGACTTAATTCCGTCTATTTAAACAGAGAATTGGAAATTTAGGAGACAAAATGAGAAGCTTAAAACTTCAAGAGTAAAATGACGATTTTTAAAATTCAGAGGGCAAAGTAAGAAGTTTAGAAAGTCCATGGAGTAAAGTGATGATTTTTAATGTTCAAGGGACAAAATGAGGGGAAACCTTAAACTTTAAAAGCCATTAGTATTAATAACGAAAAAAAAATAGTGAGCAATACTCGATTTTCTCTCTTGCATGGTAGTATATGGATAATCCGTGTTATAACTCCAAAGCATGATTCTTCTATTTAGGTCTTTATCTATTCGTCTGCCATTAAGATCTTCATTAATTGGAGACAAATATATATATATATATATATATATATATATATATATATATATATTATCAACAAACGTTTTTTTCTTTCTTTCTTTTTTTGGGTTATTTATTTGTCAAATTGCATTGAGTATTAGTTCCTCTCTCTGTGCAGAAAAGGGAATAGATGGAGGGAGAGAGAAGAACAATTGCATTTGCAGTCTTGCAAAGAAAGAGAGACGATAACGACGGGAGGAAAGAGAGATAAGTGAAAGACATGAGGGTTGTGAAATGAAAAGACATTAAATAAATGAGGTTCCTTAATGGACGCCATGTCGGATCGTGAGCTTACGAGTCAGATGACAAATTGCGAGATCATTAGATTTTTTCACTCTATAGATAACTGTAACGACTCCTGATGTGGAAGGCGTTTGAAAACCAGTTTACAACTGAATGCTTTGTTTTAGTATAAGACCCAGAAATATATATATATCTATATATATATATATATATATATATATATATATATATATATGAAGATATATTCAAAATTTTCTCACAACACCATCAAATGTATGCAGATAAATCACAACAGTTGCAAAAAGGAAAAAAAAAAACCAAAAAAAAACTTCATAAGCACGGAAAATAATCCAAAAGAACATTACAGCAAGTGAAATACATCTTGTTGTTTCTTCAAAATAGAAAAATTTCACACCAAAAGATCATTTATGTATTAAAAATTTCATATTGTTTAAGCTTTCTATAATAAATTTGAACACGATAAAACCAACTAGTCTGGGCATTGAACCCAATAATCTGGATCAGAAAAAATAAATGGAAAAATAATAATTAAAGCAAACCAAGAACAACAATTTTTTTAATCCTAGCTTGGATACCTGAAACAACATTAAAAAAGCACTGAATCTTTTAAGACAAAAACTATCATACAAGAATTGCTCTTTCCAAACCTTCTAAGCATCATTTTATTGCACAACAAATTCTTTCCTGTGACCAACAAGTTAATTTTATTACATTCTTAACTATTTCTTCTCCCTAGAAAAGAATTTATGTAGCATAACAAATTAAAGAATTAATAGGAAAGGAAAGCTGAAAAATAGAATATCCTGGATTGTCTTCTTTCCCTTCAGCACACTATAAATAATTCCCATCTCCACAACAGAATTTGTAACTTGATGAAATCTACATATGAAGAGACATATAAGATCGAGAGTCACTTTTACGAAACCGGGTCGAACTAATTACAAATCTGACTTGCTAAATGTGATTACGAAATATCAACAAAAATTCTGAGTCGAAATCAAGTTAATATCAAAACATAAAAGTTTTTTGTTACTTTGTTAAACCAAAGTTGTCAAAACTCCAAGTGCCTAATACTAGAAATATATACTCGATACTTACCATTATGTGCTTGAAACGACAAACATTATTGTATGTTAAGACAGAAATCTCTCCGCTTAGAAAAAAATTCTCTCATTTATGCTTCCACAAATTATTCTGATTGGCATTGCTAGAAACTTGAGATTACACATCCCTTATTTAATGACCTTTTTTTAAAAACCCGTCGTAGTAAGGAGAGGTAAAAAAGCAGAGAATATGCTTGAAAATATGAAAACCATTGTGTTAGTGATGCGGGATCTTTCACGATGGTTTTTACTAAGAACCATCCTGGTAAGTATAATTTTACAAAACGGTTTTTGAAAAACCATCGTGTAAGATTTAAACTTTCATGATGGTTTTTAGTAAAAAAATCGTCGTGTAAGATTTAACCTTTCACGATAGTTTTTCGTAAAAAAATGTCGTGAAAGATTCTGCATATTCAAAATTTTTGTCATCCGTCCAAATTTAAGCCTACACCAATGCCATGACCTTCTTTATTTATTCAAAATTTCTCTAACTCAAACCCTCTATAACTCTTAGACCCCCCTCTTTCTCTAACTCCTCCCTCCATGACCTAGCCACCAACGAACACAGCGCCCACCCCCCTCTCCCAACAACATTCCACCAACTTTGGCATTCCTCTGTTACTCTCTCCACGACCCCACCATCGTTCAACTAACCTCTGACAAACTCGGCGTCGTTCACTACTGTTTATCCTCGTTCCTCGACATTCAATGGACTCCACCGTTGTTCGACCTTGTCCTTTGACATTCCATTAGCTCCACCGTTGTTGGTAAATTTCAAACCATTTTTATTGTTTTTTAATTTTTGATTACATCATTTTTATTTATTATTTAGTTTTAGTTTTAATTGTTTCATTATCTAGTTTTGTTAATTTCAATTTTAATTAGTTTTAGTTTTATTGTTAGTTCTAAAATTATTAGTATTTGGTTATTTTAGTGTTATTTAGTTTTAGTTTTATTTTTAATGTTAGTTATATTAATTTGTTATTTGCCACTTAGTATGTGTTACTTATATTTAGTGTTTGACAGAACTTTTAACAACATTTAGCATTTTGGTGTGAGAATATATAGGTTACTTTCCATGTGTTTGTGACGTCTAAGTATTGTTGTGATGCCCACTACATGTTTGATGAAAAGTTTCTATGACTGTGTATTTGTGTTTATGTTTTAGTTAATTATTTTTATTTTTATTATTTTTATTAATTCTATTTATTGTTGTTTTTATTTCTTTACCTCACATATGACAACATAGACTCAGACATGAGGAATCCATCAACTCCTGTGCAAGCATGAAAAAAGTACATGACTGTCACTACAACAAAAAATAGTTTTCACAACAAAGGATTTACAACACTTTTCTATAAATGTCGTTGAAAGGTCTTTAAGATGACATCTATTCTCAATTGTCATTGTATGCAAACTTTGACGGCATTGGTGAGAAAAACATCATATATTCGACATCGTAATCAATCATTTCATTAAACCCAAACAAAAACTCAAGTTAAAAAAACAAAAAACAAAGTGCGAATGAAAATATGAAATTACTGGTCGTTAGTGGGTTCCTTCCCACCTACCTAGCTTACACACATTTATGTAAGTATTATAGATCTTAGACCAAAATATATTATCATAAAGAACTATTATGCAGTGGTTGAAAGTAGATGTAAAGCTCACATTGAGGGTGAACCACTATAAATTTACGTGTGTTCTTGTATATATATTTTTTTGTTTCACATATTTTTTGTTTTCAATAGAATTAGGGCTTTTAATTCTCAATAAATTTGTCATTTTACCTACATAGTCCTTTAAAATCATGAGTAAAACATTTTTGAAAACAAATGAACGAATTAAATGTGTGTGTGTGTATGTATATTGGCCCTAGGTGATCGAAGAGCTCCTGCCATGAGAACTACGACAATTATAGCTGCACCAAGAACAATTAGCTAACGTTGAGCAGAAGTCGTTCGGACACCTACTTGTTGTGAAGTTGTATATGTAAGAAAGCATGACATAGTATCAGTTTCTTTGTGATGAAAAAAAAAAAAAAAAGAAAGAACGAAAAGCTCAAATGATAAAAGGAAAAACAAAAATCTTCAGAGAAGAGAGAAAGATGACCAACACTTGAGCAAGTTTAGGTCTACCACAACCTGGCAAAAGAATGACATTGCCTATCTAAATTTATATGCTGCACGCAAAAGTGTAAGGTGAAACTAAGAATGCAAGAATCACAATAGGAGCAATCAGTTCAATAAAATTGAGAAAGCAAAAAAGACAAACCACTTCGCTCTCTCTATCAGCATATTTGTCATTCTCAGCAAATTCAATCTCCAATTGGGGATCAATGATCTCAAAATCCAATTAAAAATTACATGGAGAACTTAAAGCTGTCTCTTAATCATTGTACTCACAAAACCAATAACCTTTAACTTCTTGACCCCTCTATCAATAACTAACCTACAAGAGGAGGAGACAAATGAAGAACTCATAACAAAAATTAATTTTTAGTACCCAATGTGTAACACCCACTTAATTAGAAAACTAATTAAGTGTCTTTATGTAAATTGGAATAATTAGCATGCCAAAATTAAATATATGTTAAATTTGATATTGTTTTGGTCAACTTTTATAATTTTTATTTCATTACTATCCCCTAAACCTTTTAGTATTTGATTTTAACCTTTACACTTAAAAGAAAAAACAAGGAAAAAAAACCCTCCAATTTTCTGATCTGCCACGTGATATCCTTACCCGTTACACTGTGAAATGCTAAACTCCTATGCGCAATGCACCGAATACCACTTGAACAAAGTGGTGTGTGTGTACATATATAAAGTTAACTAAAGAGAAGCCTCATTCTAAGTTTGTCTCTCATGTCTCTCTCTTTCGTTCTTCTTCTACCTTCACTCTTTTCTTTTCTAGCTCAAAAACCAGCCTTGTTATCCATTAATCAATAGGATGAATCCAACTACAAAGTTTGAGGAAAATGCAATTGAGAGATGAGTCAAAAGTCTAAACCACCACGAAGCCTGAAGAACATTGGGATGCTTGAAAAGTTTTACCCAAAACGGGCTGGTCAGAAAAGAATTGGGGAAAAGGATTTCCAAGCTTAAAATTTTAGGTACTTTTAGTAATTTGAAGTTTTGATCATTTCTTATGCTTGTTCTTCATTAAATTTCGAATTTTGAGGATTGAGACCTTTGAACGAGTCTTGCTGTTTACTTTTCTGATTTCCAATATATATATATTTTTTTGTTGTTGCCGTTGAAGGACTTGGTCAGAAGTCCCCAAAATTTTATAATTTTTCAAGGTAGTTCTTGTTTATAATTTTATTGGGGAATATTTAAAGTATGATAAGTATAGAGCAATTATGACAAATACATTTTTTTAATTTGAGCTAAGTGTACTATATGCTCTTGTTTTGGTATTTTGTCTGCAGCTCATGTTTTTGTTAATTTTTGAAACGTTCTTGAATTTTTAAATACGGAATTGTTGGATTTTTTTAGTTTAAATAGTTGCCCATTATATTGGGAAGTATTTCTTATATACCTAAAATGGTTTGTATGGGAATTTTAGTGTGGGAAAATGATTCAAAACTTATTAAATAGAACATAGCAGAACTGTTTCTCCAATTTCTGAATCAATCATGTTAAGGTGGCTGGGCAATCACTTATTTTTCTGTTTAGTTCCAAATTCAAAGTTTTCTAATGTCTTATAGGGTCCTTTTCTTGATTTTCTTGAGCAACTCATAACAGGTAGCAATAACAACTAATAAGTGATGGTAATATCCTAAAATGGTGTTTATCAGATAACCAATGCAATTGGGAAACAGTAAGAGCTTCAGATTTATATTCAAATGCTGAGTAAAGAACAAATTTGGTCGATTTCTATATGGTTAGATTGTTTACAACTTACAAAATTAAAAGCCAACAGTGGAGTTCTTCTCCTCGTCCAATCTGAGAAATTGCTGAGCCCTCCTATGTGGTTAGATTGGTCTTCACCTTCTTCCATCTCCTCACCACGAAAATTAAGCAACCAGTAACAAAAATCATTAGCAGAATCTGCATCAAATTGAAAAGTGCAGAAAATTGAAAGGAAAAAAAAAAGGATCGAAAGGATAAAAAAAATCATACTCAATTGTGTTTCGATTTTAAAACAGGTTTGTTCATAGGAGAATGAACACATTTTGTACAGGATGGCGACGCCTCGATGGGATTCAACTAGATATCGACAACGATGCCTTCTTAAGTTCAATCTCAAGACCCTTCAACTCGGACTCAGGGCTCTCTTCTGTTTCGGCCTTTTTTTTCTCCGCGTATAAACGAGACGGGTTTGGCGCGCTTGTTTTGGTGCGCATATACAGAGGATGACTTTGGCGGGGTTTGGAGAGTGCCTTTCTTTCTTTCTCTTTTTTATTTTTTATTTTTTATTTTTTATTTAGTTCCTTGGGATATTATTTAAAAAAAAAATAGGAACAAGAGAATTATCTAGAATCATTATTTAAAAAAAGTAGGATTTTTATTTTTCAAATTCTACACGAAAGGGCGTATAGATAGATTTTTTT
The DNA here is from genome assembly GCA_025403435.1 of Artocarpus heterophyllus. NCBI lineage: Eukaryota > Viridiplantae > Streptophyta > Magnoliopsida > Rosales > Moraceae > Artocarpus > Artocarpus heterophyllus. Next base: position 10,199,931 of record CM046341.1, read on the forward strand.
TTACTTTTAATTTTTCAAATTATACAAGAAAGGGCGTATAGATAGATTGCTTCTATTTCCTTTCAAAAAAAAAATGTAACTTTTCTTTATTTGATTGAAATTTGTAACGCTCTTTTTTTTAAGAAAATATGTAATGCTCTATTCCTTATTCGAAAAAAATGTAGCAACTTTTTTTCTTTAAGATAGCAATACGTGGGGAAGTTCTTGGAAGTTGATGCCCAATGGTTTATTATTATAATAATAATTATTATTATTATGAAATGAGATGTTGTTTTTTATTTAAAAAAAATATAATATTATTTTATTTTTTTTTAAAAAGAAAAAATGTATAAAATAACATAAATTTGAAGTCATAGTAGATGGCAGCATGTTCGGAGAAATTAAACTTATAGCTTTTTTTTCTTTTTTTTCTTTTTTTGAAAATCTTGTTCCACCCTTGCTCGCTAATCTATTGCAATCTACGCAACCAACTGCTTCACGAGCTCATCTTCTCCCTCACAATCGTCTGAGTATGACATCTTGTAATAGTCTTGTCGCCACATGTTATTGATGATTGGTCTAAGTCTCAACTCGACAATGGGTCCGATATCTTGGTGATGCTTGTCCAATGGAGGAACATGTCTTAACAGCAACAATGGGAATGAGATGGTTTCTTGCGACGGAATAGCAAAATTTGGAGGTTCTGATGGTTTCTAGTGAGATGTCAAAATGGCGTAATCTAGAGACAACAATTTAGGAATTCATGAATTTATTATGAGAGTTTAAAGGAATATCTTTAAGAAATTGTTAGACTTTAAGTTATAAGAAATTATATTACGATTAGTATAAAAGATTAAGCGTTAAGAAAGCATTATATTTGTTTGATGATAATAAATTATAAGTAAAATATATAGATAATTTTTAAGAAAGTTTTAAAAAGCATTTAAAATAGAATTTTATTTCAATATTTAATTTAGAATTGTTTTTGAAATAGTTTTATTTAAATTAAGAAATGTTTTAAAAGTAATAGTTTTTAAATAATTATTCTTATGTTTAAAAGAAAAGTTTCAAGAAAATTATTATTGTTATGTTTTAAAAAATTAATGTTATGAGATATGTAAAGGATTAAGTTTTTTTTAGAAATTATGATTATGTTAGAACATAATAATTATTATTATGTCATTATCACGTTTGAGAAATTAATTATAATGTTAGATTTATGGAATTAAGTTTTTAAAAATGATTATTATTTCTTTTAAGGTTATATGCTAAGAATTCATTTTCAAGATTTCATTTAGAAAAAAAAAAAATTTTCCACAAATTTCAATACTTTATGTTAAAGTATGTTTAAGTTTATAATTATGTAGTTAAATAACGACCACATAAGTATGGTCATTTCACAAATATTCCCTTTTTGCAACGACAAAACATCACAATTGAGGAACATTTTTGCAACAACATGTCGTCACAAATAATCAGGTCCGCATCAACATTAGCACACATTGTTGCAACGACATTTTTCAAAATTGTTCATTGCTAAAAATTGAAGCCACCTCAAATTTGAGGATGACTATGACGACATAATTGCGACAACTTTTTTGCAACTATTTGTTGTCGGAAATAATATTGCGATGACGTTGTTGTTGCAAAAATATTATTTGCAACTAGTTGTTAGCAACAAAGTATTGGAGACGACATGTCGTCGCAAAAAATATATTTGATAGGAAGCACTTCTACAGAGCAAAATCGCTTCAAACAGATCATTAAAACACTTATAGAAGCAGTTTTTAAACTCAGGAAGTCAAAAGCAACTTTTAAGAAGCCCTTCCAAAAATGCCCTGAAAAAAATTACTTGATAGTCAAGCGCACGAAATTGTTGGAAATTTAATAGAATTGGACATAAATGCTATAACCAAAATTTCTAAGCGAGAGTTTTTCGTAAACATTTTATGGGCCGGGGAAAGAAACAAAGAATATTATGTTTGTTGTTTTGAAAACTGAGGGACATAACGTTATAAAGGTTACAATTACATGCCATTCCGTAATTAATCCATAAAGGTTTGTCCTTGATGTGTTGAAAATCATCATATCACTCCCCTCAAAAAGAAAAAAAAAAGGAAAAGAAAGAAAGAAAGTCATTTGGATGGAGGCATTTCACAAAATAAGATCACTTTGAATAAGATCACTCTGAGTTGTGTCTTTACAAAATAAACACATAAACAACAAAATTATCAGCAAGTCTTTCCAAAGAATAATTATATCTTGATTAATGCATATTCCATTCCAGTATTAGACTATGGAACACCAGTACATATATAAGAAATCAATCATGGTGGGATTTGGAAACACCGTATCATGGAGAAAGAAATTCTTCCTCTTCTTTCTAGTCCGTGGATGTAAACATTTTGTCAAACCACGTTAAATCTCTGTATAATTTATTTTCTTACTTAGTTTTCCATATTGACTTTATATTAAAAACACAAATATATTGAGGATGGAATAGATAGAGAAAGGACTGATATGTTCTCATCTCAACAAGTAACTCTTTATAGATATAGAGGGAGGCTCAATGGAAGCCCGCCCGTGATACATATTAAAGTTACGTTGAACTTACTTATTCAAAAATTAAGCTAATTTAGATTTTATTTAAGCCCCAACCTTAAAACCTCGAACATTAATAATCAAGTACTTATTTAACCAAAGATAATAATTCTACAACTTTTGAAGCATAAACAGTCTACAATTGCATCCTAGTTCTTTGCTTTCAAGGCCAGAAAACTCTCAAACCCAGCTTCAGAAAAAGTACAACAGTCGCATTCGGGAGGACGGCTGCCATATACATCTGTGCATGTACATATGTCTTCATAGTTGCATATGCAGTTTAAGCAGCCTTTAGGACAATCGGAAGGATAAGTGTCACGACATTGGAAAAGTAAGTCCCTGTCCGACTTCTAAACAGATATTGCAGCAGCCCCCGCTCCTTTTTAACGCTGTTTAACATATATATATATATACACATATATAGTTGTAATTAGTACTCTTAATTAGGGGATCGGAAAAGAAGAGTTACATTTATGTTGATTTAAGGAGCAAAAACAATATTAAAACGAAATATATAAATAGCTAGATTCATATACCTGGTCAAGAGACATGATTATTAAGAAAATCTACATGAGCATTGGCTATTGATGTGGCCACGACCGGCAGCAATAGTTCCGCGAGAACATTGTTGAAGGCCATTTCAATATTAGATGTGATGTTAGCGAATAAAACTTCTGGGTTTTCCTGTCTAGGATGAGTCTGAGAAATATGAGAGCTTCAAAGGATAAATATTTGTGTGTGTATATATATACAAGCATATATATATATATGCAAGGGGGAAAGCGAGATAAGATCAAAATAAATTAATGACGAAATTGCATTCAATGTATATTATTAATGTGTGTGTATATATATATAAGAAGAGAGAATAGCATTTTGAGAGATAATTCACCTTGTTTATTTGCTAGTTTGGTTTTTTTAGGTTTTTCATTATTATTTTTTCCACCTTGCTTGCTTGCTAGCTTAGTTTTCTGTGATAGATATTTTTTTTAATTAAAGGGTTTGCTAGCTTAGTTTTCTGTGATTTTTTTATTCAATTTAAGGGCATATTTGAGCTTTTGACCTTAAGAAATGCTTTGAATCAGCCGGCTTTCATGTTACCTTAGTTTTTTTTGGTGTTCTAATTTAACGGCATATTTGACTTTTAAACTTTACAAAATGGTTTAAGTAAGCTGGTGTACCCATCTTTCTCTTTATTGAATAAGCTGATTTTCTTTTTATTTGCTTGTCGGCTTAAGTACTGATATATGGGTTTCCTCATGCGAAGTTGTGCGGTACTTTTTTTTTTGACAATATTGCATTACAATTTTTTGTTCTTTGGAACATAATTACGTAGTTTAAGGGAGTGGAGAATGATAGTTTCTTTTTTTTTTTTTTTCATTAATGAGTTTTTGTTTTCTCTTTTGTTTCTGAGTTTAGCTTTTATTTAATTAATGGTAAAATCTAATATTGTTAGGCTGTCTGAATTATATTATAAGATATGTATATTCCTACTTCTTTTTCTTCTTCTTCTTCCTTTTCTTTTTTTTTTTTCCCTGATTGACTCCATAGAACTCTAAATTTTGTAGAGGACAACAATCAAGATTTCTAAAAACGTAGAGAGAGAAGAGAAAACTGGTAAATGAGAACAGGGAAAAACTTTTTGTTGTTTTGTTGAACCAAAAAATCCAAGCATCTAATATTAGAATAATACTTCCTCAAAAAAAAAAAAAAAATAGTGGAATAATACTTAATACTTGCACTATGTACTTGAAACATCAAACATTGTAGTCCGTTAGTTATTCTTGTGACAGAAATCTCTCCGTTTAGAACAAAAATCTCGCATGCACGCTTCAAACAAGTAACGGTGATTTTCAAAACTAGGAGGAAAATTAATAAAATAATGAAAGGGAAAAGTCATAACCAACTCAAAGACATAAAACACAACTTCACTAGTTATATGCTTCTACTTCCTTTTATTGCTTTGTTGTTGCTAGTGGAAACATTATTAGATAAAGAAACCAAGCACAAAGACCCAAAAAGTGGAAATATTGTGCCAACATAAAAAAGAAAATACGCACGGAAAACGAAACCAAATTTATCACCGATTTCCCTGTGAAGGAAGAGCAGAATGCTCAAAAGGTTACTATCAGCAGACAAATAGTTGTTAAGTCCCAATAGTCAAATGAGAGAGTAACTAACATGTAAAATCCAAAGAAAACGTCCTTACGAGTCATTCAAAAGCATTGCAACACATGATGTATATAATTATGAACCCACCTGATTAAGGTCAGCAAGTAATTCTTGCTTAAAATCATGCAAACATAAAATTTTGATTAAGCTGAAAAACAGAGCCGTTCAAAACAGGGCCGTACATTCATATGCAACACATACATGCACGGATATGAATGAATACAAGACAGGATCTTCATCTTCTAGGCAATACAGAAATCATGAATGAATGCAAAACGACTTTCTCAAAAAGTGATTCCAAGTCAAAGTAGGAGATTCATGCACAATATGAAATTAAATGAGGAGGAATTTACGCTACTCTTTTTGAGTCAGAGAGCTCAAAGAGATAGATTTGGTTGACATTAAAATTACCTTTGAACGAAACCCTTGAAAATGATGAAAATCTTCTCTCTAAATTCAGAATTCAACATTGCCTCTTCTCTTCCCTTTCAATTCTGAAAAATACCGAAGGTGGAACAAAATAAAAACATATATATTGCTCTTTTATATGAAAGTGGTCCGGGTGTACAACATTGTAAAATAACAATTGAGAGATAAGAAATAACAATCTGTTTCCACTTTCGTGATTCATTTTAACAAACATGTCAGAGGCATCTTCAGTGTCCAACTTTAAGTATGGAAAAAGTCTTTTTAATCAGAGATAAGTCAGAGCAAAGTACCAGATTGATAATAGTAGAGGGAATTGGAGCTAGTGAAGAGTTGTGATTCCTTCTTTCCGATACACTAACTCAACTCCAAGCCTTTTCACAATCAAATTGAAGCTCTGATCAAACCCGGTACATTTGAACTCGAATGATGCCTCTATTGCATCACCATATTCCTCAACACCTGACGCCTCCTTTTCATTTTCCTTTAGGTAATAGTCGCTCCAACACCTGATGAAGACATGGTCCGAACTAAGACCTGCGATTTTAGTTTCTTCTTCGTCGTCAGTGGCACAATCATCAAGATTGATAAGCCATGGCTGGTGATCTACACTTAAATAGATTGGGTGGATTCGACCAGACGAGGTTTTAAGACGTAAATGAAGGCGAAGATAAGCATAATAGTCTTTGAAAGAATGGAATGCATGGATTGATGGAGAAACAAAGCAAAAGGCAAGACCCAAGAAATTGGAATTAAGCCAATTTTTGGGAAGCTTCATGCTAATCGACTCGGTCCCCTCAGCTTGACGTCTGAACCACTTTGGAATTTCATGTCCCGGATAACAAATTTTAATATCATATAGCCATGATCTTATCTGCACCAATATGAATTAGAATTTATTGTCAACTACTTCACTCGTCAAACATTTATTTAATGATGGTAATAAAAAAAAAAAAAATGAGATTATAAATGCATACATACCATTGGTCCTTCAACTCTGTATAAGAAATCGCTTAACTCACTGCGTGCATTCCCTTCTAATTTCCAGCACTTTCCAAAAAAAAGTTCTAAACTATAAATACTATGTTCTTTGCTAATCAGGTGTCGTACAGCGAATCCAGAGCTTGAACTTGATATTGTCTCTAGTGAAGTACATCCGCTTGCATTAAGCTTGCGTATCGACAATGGAAGTTGTGGTAAAGACAGAAGCTTCTTGCAATTTTTGATGTGGAGATTAGCCAGCCCATGAAGTTGTCTGATGCTTGAAGGTATTTTCTCAAAATGGTTCCCTCCAAGGTCTAATTCATATAACCAAGAAAAGTGACCCAACCACTCAGGAATTTCTACAATATTGCAGCCATATAGATTTAGGAAATTTGAAGAACGCTTATTAAATATTCTGATTTGGAGATGTTCCGCTTTCAAACAGCGGTTGTGTCGGGACAAAAGGATACGACTGCTTAAATTATAGACCCAATCTGGAATAAAATCAAGTTTTTTACGCCAACTTATACCTTCGCGACGAAGCCCAAATAACTTTTTAATCATGAAAGAGCTACACGACTCTTGGATCTCCGTTCCTTTTAAATAAAAAGGAGTTTCTGTCAAGTTTTTCAATCTTGAGCAACCTTCTAGATCAAGGATGAAAAGAGAACTCAACTTAAGGATATTGGATGGGAGACTCTCAAGCTTTTTACAATCTACAAGATAAAATGCAAGCAAATGATGGAGACCCTCAATTGATGATGAAGACACTTGCTTTATTGATGTGCCACTCACATTTAAACTTTTTAGATTCCTTGGAAGAGCTGGAAGATACGTAATATGTTGACAACCTTCGAGCCTCATTTCTACAAGATTTTCAAGATACGTGAATGACGAGGGCAATTCTTTTGTCACAGTGTCTGCTATGTCTAAGAATGTTAGATTCCCAGATATCTTTGGAAGATATTTAAATTTGGAACAGCCACGAAGTGTAAGAGATCCAAAGCGTCCTTGGAAATTAAGCGGGGGAACTTCAACTAAACTTGTGCAGCCCTCAAGATTAACACTTTCTAGTTTTGGAGCCCGAGATAGATCTGGAACTTTGGTCAATTGCTTTGAATAACCAAGATTGATGGACTTTAAATTTGCGAGATTCTACAAGAAAAACAAAGTAATTTAGTATGAATTTTTTTATTTTTTACCAAAACATGTATGTAACTAAATCGGTCATCATAAACATTCTACACATCGTATTAGATTCATAAATTAATATTACAACATACCTGCACACCACTCCAAAGTTGTTTAAGCTCACTGCAGGGCATGTCCAATGCAACAAGATATTTTCCCTTATAATCTGATGGGAAAGATTTTGACGGGTACTTATACCAATACAAATATCTAAGGGAATGAGGAAGAAACTCTAGACCTTGAGAAAGGTATACTTTGAATTTATTACAATTAGAAAACTCTGAAACATAAATCTTGAGCAATCTCATATTATACATCTCATTGAAGACCGTAGGTTTCAAGTGTAGATCATCATTCATCTTAGAAATGTCAAAGAATATTCCTTCGATTTCTTCGGTTCCCTAGAAATTGAAACAAATAATAAATGAGCATACGAAATATGAAAAATAAAAGTTAATTACTAAAAATAATTAAGGATATAAATAATGAGAAATTTATTAGTTTAGCTACTTATTATTGGATACGTACTTTGTTTTTGTCTAAGACATCATAGACGTCTTGAGGAACCCATAGCCGACTCCGTTTTCCAAGATTTTTAATAGATTTTTTACGAACAATTTCCCAACCCATCTCTTGTATCAAATCATGCATCCAAACTTTGTCACGATCTATAATGGTTACGAGGGACTTGTCTATGAGATCTTCAATCCGTGATCTTGCAAACAAATCACAATCATCTAATATGCTCTCTATAAAATCTCTTCTCTCTCCTTTGAAAAAACATGCAATGTCAAGAAGCATATCTTGCTGCTTATCTTCTAGCCCATCATAACTTATTTCCAACACCGTTTGAATTTTTGGATTGGGAATTATTTTCAGTCTACTCCATGCACTTTCCCAATACTCTATAGTTTTGGAATAAAGGGAGGAACCTAGAACTTTAAGAGCTAGCGGATTGCCTCGAGTAAAATCCTCTATTTCTTTTGACAGCTGAATGAAACGTGGTGCGGTAGGCTTCATTTTAAAGGCATTCAAATAAAAGAGTTCAAGTGCTTCCTCGGAATCTAATGCTTTAACTTTGTATATTTCATCAGCAACTTTTCTAAGAATTTGTGCATCTCTTGATGTTATGATGATTTTACTTCTTGGGCCAAACCAACCGCCATCTCCAAACAAACGCTCCAGCTGCATTATATCGTCAATATCATCATAGATAATGAGCACCATTTTATTATGTAGCCTCTTTTTCATAAAGTTGTTGACTATTTTTAGATTTCCATCACTCAATAACTGCGAAAAAAGTTTGGTTTCTAGATAAGGCAGTCCAAGCTTCTGTGAATATTCCCTAACATTTTCAAGAAAGCAGCGACTTTCAAATTGATAAAAGAACCGTTCGAAAATGGCACGGGCAAGAGTAGTCTTGCCAAGACCACCAATCCCCCAAAGGCCAATGACACGAGGATTTGGTGATCCGAAGCATAACAATGATTCAATTTCCTTAACACGTACATCTATTCCAACAAAACCCTTAGCATCCAGAACAACTTGTGGCAACCGATTTAATTTCCTCAATACATCTTCGACAATCTTCTCAATTAACTTTGATTCGTACCTAGCATAAATAGAAGAGAAATAAATTAACATGAAACAACCAGGATGAAGTTAACAAATCAAAATCAGACAAGAAAAAAAGTTAATAAATATATACCTTTTTTTCTTTTTGCGAGAAAATCAGATTTGTTCTTCATATTAGGGATTTTAATTTCTTGTCTGAGATTGAGATTATATTCTTGGTAATGCTCTTTGCATAATTTAATCTTAAAAATAACAAAAAATTGTATGAATTGATCATGAAGTAATAAAAATTTTATGAAGCGCAAGGACATGCCAAAAGTGCAAAGATTCAACACGAAACAAATCTAGCAGGATACCAACACACATTATTGATAACCACTTTTAATTGGTATGTACATAAACAAAATGAGAAGGTTAGGAGACCTTCTTTATTATTAAAAAAAAATAAACGATGACGAAAGAAACGATCATATTTCTTACAAACAAAATACACAACCGTAATCCAAAGAGCGCCCCCGTTACTACCACCACCGTCGACGCATCTCTCCCAACGAGTTAGTACAGATACAAATATTCTTTTAAGAAAACTTACGAATTTGTACACATTCATAGCATATATATACTAATGTCAAACACACAACAACACATATATACACGAAACCCAAGCTAGTGATAGTTAAATAGATAAATAAATTGTATACAATAAAGAAATTTCTAGCAGCATCTATATCTCCGTCGGGTGAAAGTTGCTAATTAAGACGTGTCTCTTTTTTTCCTTCTCACATTCTAGATCTCAAAATAATATTCGCTTCAAAGAGGGATCAACCCAACCGTTAAAATAAAAACTAGTGACAAGTCATGATAAAATGTTATAGTCATTTTAATTAGCGAAAAAATATTAATAAGCTATGACTCACTCATATTCTTGTGAATGAAAACCGGATAGATTAGCTGCTGCAGTTAGAGCATCCCTCCACACTTTTAATTTGTTTTTGTCATTCTCAAGACGTTGTTCATGTTCAACAAAAGCATCACCATAGCTCCCCTTCTGTTTCCTAATATCCGATGGATCGATGCCGTAAAAGATAGGTAAGACAATCTGATCTCTTTCTTCCTTGCATTTGAGTATGTGTACTAACTCATCCAAGCACCATCTTGAAGATGCGTACTCTTTCGAGAAGACGACTATTGAAATCATCGATTCCTCAATTGCCCTCAAAAGTGCAGGAGAAATTTCATCTCCTCTCTCGAGATTCTCAGCATCTATGTAGGTTTGGATATGTTTCCGGCATAATGCATCGTAAAGATGACTAGTAAATTTCTTACGAGTGTCGCCTCTGAAACTAATGAAGACTTCATTCTTGATCATGACCGAAGAAGAAGAAGAAGGAGAAGAAGAAGCAACAACAATAGCCATATTATCTTTGGGGGAAAGAATGAGAAAAAGGGTTTCTTAGTTCTGTTGTAAAAGAAAGATGAGCGTCTAAAAGTAGAATGGCACAACGAAGTGGTTAAGCAATTTCCTGGGAAGTGCTTTGGAAGGTGGAAAGGAGAAGAGGAAGATAAGACCTGACAAGTCAATGACTTTGGCAGTATGTATGATGTTCTAACAGAAAGGGGAAAAAAAAAAAAAAAGAGAAAAAAGAAGTGTTTAGGAAGGTACGTAGAAAGAAGAAAAGCGGAAGCGTCGATAGCGATTGTTAAATGTAAAGGAACGGGCAACTTATTTTAGAGAACCTAACAGTTTAGTGATAATATATATAATTCATATACAACAAAAAAATGACGCATTTCTATACCTAGTTAACTCCACCCAGCTGTAATACCACTACCCAAATATTTATATACCTTATTTCAGCAAATATATATATATATATATATATATATATATCTATACGCTTTAAAAATAACAACGCCAAAATATTTATAATACTAAACGAGTAAGTTCTATTTGGCCCGACTGGCTGTTTTCTTACGATCCCTTGGTAGAAGGCTGATCTATCCTACGCTGATTTGAAATTTTCAAAGAAGACGTGTCCTACATAATACGTGTCCTGCCTGTTTTTTCAAAAAGTTATATTGTGGGCCCTACATAATACATGTTCGTTTCTCATCTCTCAATTTTCTGAAATATGCTTTTTTACTTAACGACGGCGGGGTGGATTTAAGGAGAGGTAGTCTTCTCGTTAACTCGTCCCACGAATAAAAGTTAACTCGTCCCACGAATAAAAACAAGCCTTATTTTTGCTCTATTAACTCGTATAAATTGGCAGTGATGGGGTGAGTTTCATCATCATGGATTTGAGATACTCATAGTACCCCATTTAACCAGTGATGAGTTATTCTACTAACCCATTTACAATCTTAACCCATTTATAAACGGGTTTTTCTCACCCTATTTAAGGTGAATCTTCATGGATAATGTCACGCCCTGAAATACGGGAGGTGACGTGACAGATTATTTAAATTAAGTAAAAGAGAATTTAATTAAAAATCAGGAGTTTATGGGCTAAATTAAGTAATAAAATATGAGAGTTTCCAAACAATACCTTATAAAAGAGTTCATACACATTAAGCAATTGAAATCATTAAATCACAGACCCATAACTTGTGCACACACATAGTACTGACAATATAATAATACAACTACAGTCCAGGTGCAAAGAAAGTTAACAACATTACATGCCTTGTTTAATTTATACAAACAATCTAATAAATTCTTCTACTGCTCCTGAGTTTGGTCCGTTGAGCCTTCTCCAAACCTAAATGGAAAACCACCTAGAGGGGGAAATTTTAAAACAAATAAAACGTGAGCGAAAGGCTCAGTAGGACTATGTTTTAGTAAATTATTTAATTTAAAAGAAAATCTCATTATTGAAGGAATTATATAAAAAAAACATTAAATAAATAAATAAATTCAAATAAAATCGTTCTTTCCCAAAACAATTTATTAGGTCGACTAGAAACATCATTTTCTTTTCCTAGGCAAACCATAATAATATCACCACCGTAGTGGCCCAGTTAGGTTTCGGGACCTACCCCCAAGGTCGATCGCTACACGACCCGATCTCTGATATGGCATCATGCCTATGTGTTTATTTTCATCATCATTCAAAACCCATTTACCGAGCATTGTCATTTACATTCATTATGAAGTTCATTTCAGTTTACGGTATATTAAAATATAACCGATAAATTCATTTCCAAACAACCGTTGAAAACATTTTTATAGAAATCCTTTTTCAAAGCCAACTCATTTTGAAACTAGGCTACCAAGGAATGGGGTAGAAGTCCTACCTCGATACTCGTGCCAGTGCCCCACACCGTAATCCTGGTCCGCTATACGTTAGCTGCGCGAAACCACGAACGATCCTAGATACACACTAAGTCGATCAATATCTAGTTCGAGACATTCTATGTTACTAAACTATTTCATGATGTCCTAGTGTGCCATTTGTATCTTTAAAATCATTCTATAAGGTTGGAATTTAAATCGGGGTTCAAAATAGTAAAAATGGGTGAAAAATCACAAAATTTTCCATGCTCGGCCGGCCTACCGGACTCCCTGCTTCGGCCGGCCGAACTGCGCAGTTTGGCCTACCGAAAACTAGGTCCAGTTGGCTGGACATTTTCCAGGTTCGGGCTGCCAGACAGATGAACACCGGCCTGCCGATCCTTTGATCCGGCCTGCCGAACTGGGAAAACCTAGAAATCCCAACCACAGGTTTTCAATCTCCCAAAATCCAAATCTTAATTTTAACCTGTTTTTCTCAAATCTCAGGCATGGAAAACAATCATAGATGATAGAAAAACATGCTAGAACACTTTTGAACTCATTTAAACTCAAAAATCTGAAAATAGAGAAAAATGAGGAAAATGAAAAAACTTGAATCCAATCCATTTTTCTTCAATCTAAGCTTAGATTCTAGTTGTTCTAAGTTCATTTAACTCAAATCAAAGGTTTTCTAAGCTCAACTAAACCTAGATTTCAAAAATAAACAAAATTGAAAATTTTGGAAAAAGTTTAGAAATTTCAAAACTAACCTTGAATCGAAGCTTTAAATCCACGTTTTCGGTTGCCAAATCACGTTCCCGAGCTTCCTCCTTGCTAACTCGAAGCTTGGATCAAATTTTGATTCAAAAATTCAAGGAGAAATTGAGAGAGAGAGGGGAAACCGAAAGAGAAAATTAGAGAGAGTGAGAGAGTCTCGGGAGAGAGGAGAGAGAGTGAGAGCTGAGAGAGTGAAGAGAGAGGGAGGGAAAAAGGAAATAAATAGAGAAAATTTGTAGGCGATTTTACTGTGCAAAAACCAAATGCCACCCACGGTTTTGTAAAACGGAATATTTTTAACATTTTATAAATTGTTGTGTTTTAAAACTCAAAACATCATTTTAAAACAATAAGAAATCATTTGAATTCATCAAATTAACAAAATAACCAAAAATTTAAAATCCAACCAAGTAATCAAATTAATGTTGAAACATTAATTATGGCACACTAATTCATCATTTATATTACAATAACATTAAATAAATTCGGGGGCTTTACAGATAAATAGGCTTGTGTTTACAATTACCATCTCTATTTTTAACCCATCAAGTCATGTAAGAGGGTGGGGCTCCCTCTTTTTTGTTTTTCAGATTTCATCATTGCAAAAAAGAAAAAAAAAGCGTAGGACTTTTTTATTGCAATGACTAATACCAATCTTCAACCAAAAATAGTTTCAACTAAAATTTTTTATTGCTATAGTATAAAGCTCTGGCATGGTACAATGTCAAGTAAAAATTTACTATAGTGTAAAACTCTTACATGATACATTATTTTTCTAATCAATTGGTTCAAATCAATGCTCCCAAACACCCTCCCAAATAAGCACAACATTGTAAATTACGTTCAAGTTTCAAGAAAAAACTCTCAATTTAAAGTTTTTTTATCCGCACATTTCTTCTTGATATTGTTCGTCAATATCTCCTCTTCTTTAATGCGTAACTCGTGTTCTTTACTATTCAAGTTTAAATATCGGTGAGTAATATTGACTTATTAAATAAGTTACAGATTAAAAATGAGAAGAAATCTGCATGCAAATCCTTCCTAAATGGGAGTTAATATAAAAAAAGGCGTCAAGTGAGAGTGTAAGCATAAATCAAAACTTAAAAATGATAAATCTCATTTTTGCCCTTACAGGTGACCCATGTGCAAATTATATAGGCTTAATTTCGTCTATTCAAATAGAGAATTGGAAATTTAGGAGATAAAGTGAGAAACTTTAAAAGTTTAAGGGTAAAATGGTAATTTTTAAAATTTAGGAGGCAAAGTAAGGAGTTTAGAAATCCCATGAAGTAAAGTGATGATTTTTAAAGTTCAGGACATAAAATAAGAGAGACCTTAAAGTTTAGGGGCTATTAGTATTAATAACAAAATAATAATAATAATAATAATAATAATGAGCGGTATTCAATCTTCTCTCTTGCATGGTACCATATGCATGACATGTGCTATAGCTCCAAAGCATGATTCTTCTATTTTAAGTCTTTATCCATTCGTCTACCATTTAAATCCTCATTAATTGGAGACAAAACAAAAGTTTTTTTCTTTCTTTTCTTTGGGTTAGTTATTTGTCAAATGTCATTGAGTATTAATTCCTCTCTTTCTTCACAAAAGAGAATAGATGGAGGGAGGGAGAAGAACACTTGCATTTGCAGTCTTGCAAAGAAAGAGAGACAACAATTATCATATAAGAATGGCTCTCTCCAAACCTTCTAAGCATCATTTTATTGCACAACAAATTCTTTCCTGTGACCAACAAGTTAAGATGTAGCATATTAAATTAAAGAATTAATAGGAAAGGGAAGCTAGAAAATAGAATGTAATGACCGAAAAATCCAAAAATTAATAAGTATGATTAATTGATGATTTTTCTATCATTACTTAGCTAAGTACTTGAGAAAGTACAAGATTTGAGTTTATTAATACACAAATTTCAAGGTCTTAATAGCTGTAAGACTTTAGAAATAAATAATGTTGTGAATGCATAAATTTATGTGCTTTATTTATGAAACATGTAACAATGTAATGTTATAATAGTAAATTAAAATAATTAAAAAAATAATTATTTAATGTGCTAAATTAAAAGTTTATGATTTATTGATGTCATGTACAAGCCAAAGAAGTGATTTTTATAAGAATCTCAATTAGAATGTTTAAATTAGGATTATTTGACAAAAAGTAGAATTTCCAACTTATTATGATTATGTTGAAATTCCTATATGTTATCAGTGCAGTAAAAGAAACTATGATCAATAGTGATCATGAGCTCTATACCATAATTCAGAAAATGGTGATAATAATGATAATAATTAATAATTATATTAAGCAAAGTTTTAAACACATAATATCTTTTTTAGAATTCATATACATGTATATATACATATATATGTGGATACTTTTCCAAAAATAGTTAATCATCAGTTTTGACAAAAGGTAGAATTAGAATGTTTAAATTAGGATTATTTGACAAAAAGTAGAATTTCCAACTTATTATGATTATGTTGAAATTCCTATATGTTATCAGTGCAGTAAAAGAAACTCTGATCAATAGTGATCATGAGCTCTATACCATAATTCAGAAAATGGTGATAATAATGATAATAATTAATAATTATATTAAGCAAAGTTTTAAACACATAATATCTTTTTTAGAATTCATAGACATGTATATATACAAATAATGTGGATACAGTTACAAAAATAGTTAATCATCGGTTTTGAAGACCAAGGTATCAAAGTTTACTGTTTTAAAATTTAATCACAAAATCCATGTAGCATGGATAAATTTGTGAAAATGATTTTTATGTCAATATGAATATTTTAGTAATGTAATAATACAATAAGAGAATTTGAAATTTATATGATTATCTTTAGAGTGCAAATGTATTGCAGTTTTTAAAAAGTACAATTATGTTTATAGAAAATTAAAGTTTTGGATCAAATTTGTCTGCCCGACATGACACAGTTTAGACTGTGTAGATACAAAGTTGTCTATAAATGTGTGGACCACAAAAAAAAAAAATCTGACCAATCAAATCAGCTCCTTGATTTCTCTCTCTACTCTCTCTCTCCTCAAACTCAATCCAAGAATCCGGCCTCCATTTCGACACCTCCTACACCATCAGAAAGATCTCAAGAAGCTAAGTCTGATGGTGTGTCGTGCCACCCACAACTCCACCGGAGGAGGCCACACGTGCCGGCCAAAGTGGTGGAAAAGCCCAATCTTTCCAACGTGATTTCTTCACCGTCCGAGCATCGATCGACACAATCTTGGTGTCTATGGACTCAGCTCAATGAGGAGAGCAAAACGTAGTAGGTGATGCCCCTCGATTTTAGTTGGAGAAGTCTCGTCAGAGTTGCTCTTTGCCGCGGTTACACCACCCTCGATTCCGCCGCTGCCAGCGATGGTGATCGACACTGCCCACACCATTTGATTCAGAACTCTGTGGCGACGAAAATGCCTCGTTCAATTCCGCCATAGCCCAACCCAATGCTGGAGTTCCAAAGCGGCCGTCGTCGACTGTCGTGGGTGTGACACCCGCCTATTTTTATGTAATGAATCACGTTAAGTTAGTAACAACGTTAATGATATTTTATTAATAATTTATGTTATATGTAATGATATACGATGTTAATATTACTAACTTTTTATGTTAAGTTTTATGACAGATGACGACCGTATGGAATCGTTGTGCTCAAGTGTTCATGATTATTTTAATGTATGTTTAATTATGATGCAATGATGTATGAATGTTTTAATGTATGGCATTTATGTACAGTTCGACGGGCTAAACTTTTAAGTTGGGCAGGCCAAAATGTCTGCCCAAGATCAATAGGCCAAAGGAAACCATCGGCAGGCCGAACTTGGTGGAACCGGCAGGCCAAAGGGAAAAATCGGCAGGCCAAACACAGCTGATGAGCAGTCAGTAGAAATCTCTCCAAATTTATGGCTGAGATGATTACGTTAAATGGGTGATTTATTGTGACTAATTGGCATAATAATGGAGTAATTTTGTCTGTTAAGGAAATAAAAGGTTTGACTTCGCATTGATTGGTATGATTTTAAATGGTTTCCTATTTTGAGAAGGCAAGATATGGTAAGTGTGACAAATGGATTTGACTTTCCCTTTTCTCTCTCCATTCTCCATGCATTTGCCTCAGTTTTAGTGTAGATGAGTCAGAAAATTTTCACTTAATTGAGGGCATTGAAATTTTTACGTTATGCTCACTACGTTAAAAATTCTTTAACGTTCTTTTTCTCTATCTCTCTTTCTTCCTTCCACATATTCTATCTCTAATTCTAAGACATTTTCTTTTCTCTCCTCTTCTTCACGTTTTCTCCTCTCCTTCTTCTCCTTGTTTACCTAAGATTAATTGAAAGAAAAAGTCATATTTTGTTGGTTGAATTCAAGAATTTTGAGAAGAAATTTCAAGGTAAGAACTCAATTTTTTTTGTTAATTCTGAAAAGAATTCTTCTCCTCCAATCGTTTGCAATATCTTTCTATAGGTATTGTATTTTTGCCTTGAGTTTTTAGTATGATGTTTATGTATGTATTGTGTGATGTTTTTCTAAGTTTCATGTTATTTCGGTATTTTTATGAAAAATAAGAATTTTCTATCTTCTAACCCCTCGCAGTAAAATATTACTGTTTAACTTTGATGCATAAAAATGTAATGTTATTTCTGGATTTTTTTTTTGTTTATGAAATGTTATATATGTTTAAATGATTTTATGATAATGAAATAATTTTATGCATAAGATGTTTGTAAGAATTTTTAAATTAAACTATATGTATTTTTAACTGTTCGAAAATGTTTTATTTAAAAAGACATTCATGTTTAAAATGTATGGTTTGTTTTTATATGCTTAAGGTAATTTTTATGATTTAAGGAAAAATCATGATAACATGTTTATGTGATGACAACTTTTATTATGGCTATGAATTATGTTTGTAATATGTGATGAATGTATACATAAATGTTATATGAATGAATGTTATATGAATGGATAATATATGAATGGATGATTTACGCTATGATCATAAGTATTGATATTATTGTATTTTAAATGGAATAATGGCATGAACACACAAAAGAACGAGCACTTCGAGACCGCGACGTTGTCATCAAATCATGTTAAGGTTTAGTAAGCATTAGCTTTAAGGTAAGTACATTCTCACCTGCAACATGATACTTCTTTTCAAGGTTTGATGATATGTTCACAATGGTATTCACGATGATTTTATAGTTATTTTCCTTAAAGGATTTCTTATGAAATATTTTCATAATTTAAAGTTATGCATGTATGATGATGAAATGTTTATAATATGAAAATTATATATATATATATATATGTATCACCTAATAAGTGTTGCACACTAATAGTTATTTTCCTTAAAGGATTTCTTATGAAAGATTTTCATAATTTAAAGTTATGCATGTATGATGATGAAATGTTTTATAATATGAAAATTATATATATATATATATATATGTATCACCTAATAAGTGTTGCACACCAATGTTATGAAATGAAATGTTATGATGTCATGTTTGGTTTGGGATTAGCTACCCTTCTCCTCTCATGACGGCGCGCCTACAATAATGTTCATGGTGCAACACTTGGGCCCTTAAGATAAAATGGAATAAGTTTTTAAATGATAAACGCAATGAAAGATATGTTTCTATGAAATTGTGCTTAAGGCACTTTTATAATATGATGACAATGACGATGATGATGTTTATGTAATGTTTTAAATTGTAAGAATTATGTACTTACTAAGCATTACCTTAATCATGTTTTATATCATGTTGCAGATAAGGGTAAGAAAATCTTGGAATAGGCAGAGGACATGGGAAGGCATGTGAGCACAAAGCACGATGTATTGTAACCGAAAACACGCCAAGAAGAACGTTTTTTATATTTTAAATCAAGTTCCATATTTTGAACACATTTTTTTATGATAAATATTTAAAGGATTCATGAACTATGTTTTATATTTTATTTCATTATTTTAAGTATTATGAACTTCCTCATTTTTTATGAAAGGATGGTTTTGTTTTAAAAATTAAGTTTTCCCAAGAAAATTTGGCTCGGTCGGCCTGTCGATGTCTAGAAGTTCGGCCTACCGATTACGTTTTCGGCCTGTCGGACAATGACGAGTTTTTAAGCCAGCTTTGCAGAGCCTCTGTCGGCCTGCCGGTTGAGAGAACTTCGGCTTGTTGATCATGTTCGGCCTGCCAAACTATGAGAGTAAATGACTTTTAAATAATGTGAAGATTAATGAGATATGATGTGATGATTTATAAGTTATGATGTGATGTTTTTATAAGTCCTGATTTTCCAACTTGGTTTATCTACTTTATTAAAATAAGTTTGTGATTAATTTAAAGTTTATTTGAATAAATTATGACATGGAATGCGTTTAGCATGTGAATTAACAATGTTAAGTTATTATTATAAAAAAAAAATTTATATGAATGGATCCTGGTTAAGTATGTTTAATTACTTTTACTATTAAAAGTATCGTTTAAGATTTGTATTCATATATATGTTTTGAGTTAAATAAGTAAGAATGTAACGACATTTATGACGTCCAAAAAGGGGAGTTTCAGTGGGTGAGCTGAGCTTTGCCATTTTCGACAACATTGATGTGGTGTCCTCGGCCCCACTCAAGCCCCCATGAGGCCTCGGCTCCCTGCATAACTGGCTCTTATTGCGACGTAACCGGGCCCACTCATCCGTACTGTCCCCTCTGGGGCCCTCAAGTCCCTCAGGGTTTTTCTTTCGCGTCCCTCACGTTTGAACCTCAAACCTCCTTTTAGAGGTTCTTATTTCCATCGTGAGTACCAATTGAGTTACTAGCTCAACTGTTACTCATGATGGAAATAAGAACCTCTTAAAAGGAGGTTTAATGTTCGAACGTGAGGGACGCGAAAGAAAAACCCTGAGGGACCTGAGGGCCCCAGAGGGGATAGTATGGATGAGTGGGCTCGGTTACGCTGCAATAAGAGCCAGTTATGCCAGGGGCCGAGGCCTCATGGGGGCTTGAGTGGGGCCAGAGACACCACAATAGGTCCCCGGCCCCACTTAAAAACAATCAGCAAACTTTAAATCATCTTAAGCAAAATCTTCATTCTTGGTTCTGCAGGCCGAACCGAGAATTTTGACAGGCCGAACTAGATCGACAGGCCGGTGTTCATCCACAGGCAGGCCGCCTAAGGCTCTGCAAAATTGGGTTTTAAACTTTGCTAAGATCGGCAAGCCGATCATCATTGTTCGACAGGCCGACCGACTTTAAAGAAAAACATTAGAAAACTTAATTTAAAGACAAGATTCAATAAGCAGAAGACCGTATACTTAATAAGGTAAAATATTAAAATATAGTTCATGAAATCTTTAAAAACTCATCAAATAACATGTTTCAAAATTATAAACATAGTTTAATCATAAAACTTGCTTCTTTGGGGTTCTTCTGATTACAAATCATCGTCCTTTGCTCACACGCCTTTCCATATCCTCCACCTACTCTATCACCTTCTTACCTTTATCTACAACATGATATAAAAACTGGATAAGCTAATGCTTAGTAAGTACATTCTCACCTGCAACATGATATGTTATAAAGGTTTGAAAATATGTTCTTAATGATATCTATGGTGAGTTTATGATGATTTCATTTAAAGA
The DNA here is from genome assembly GCA_025403435.1 of Artocarpus heterophyllus. Classification (NCBI taxonomy): domain Eukaryota; kingdom Viridiplantae; phylum Streptophyta; class Magnoliopsida; order Rosales; family Moraceae; genus Artocarpus; species Artocarpus heterophyllus. The sequence continues at coordinate 10,220,595 of CM046341.1, forward strand.
TTTCTTATGAAATATTTTTATGTTCTTAAAGATATGCATGTATGATGATGACGTATTTCAAAGCATGAAAGTGTATATATATGTATATATATGTATCACCTAAATAAGTGTTGCACACTAATGTTATGATATGTTATGATGTCATGTTTGGTTTAGGATTAGCTACCATTTTCCTCTCATGACGGCGCGCCTACGATGATGATTATGGTGCAACACTTGGCCCCTTAAGATAAAATGGAATAAGTTTTAAAATGGTCAAAGTAATGAAAGATATGTTCCTATGAAAAATAACTCAATTGGTACTTATGATGAAAATAAGAACCTCTTAAAAAGAGGTTTGAGGATCAAACGTGAGGGACACGAAAGAAAAACCCTAAGGGACCCGAGGGGCCCAGAGGGGAGAGTACTGATGAGTGGGCCCGGTTACACCGTAATAAGAGCTAGTTATGCCAGGGGCCGAGGCCTCATGGGGGCTTGAGCGGGGTCGGGGATGCCACAGTTGAACCAAATTGAGGGCATGATCATATTCAGATGGTTGAGAGGAGCACAATGCCCGAATCAATTGGTTAAAATCATCACCGGTGCCCAGAGATTGAAGACCACCGTTTAGCACCGCCGCGGTAGCCACCGTCGCCACCGTTCCTGACCACTAAGCCTCGAATTGGTTGGGGGAAAATGCTCAGAGGACCACGATGAAGCAATTCCCCTATCCAATTTCACAAAATCTCCGTTGGAGGACCATGATCAATCTCCACCACCATGCGCCGTCGACGTGAGCTCGACCTCGGCCATAGAGTGGATGTTGAAGCATGCCTTTGACACCGTCACACTCAGAGGATGTTGGGGAAGAAAAGCCCCAACTCAATTGTGCAGTAGCTTCGTCGGAGAGCCATGACCGAAGTCTCCACTTTTGCCGCCGACTTTGAGCTTCGATCTACATGGTTAGAGGCTGAATTGGGTAAAATTGAGACCACCATTAGACTCAGAATGATCAAATTAGGGGGGGTTGGCTCGAGCTCAGCCACCAACGGAGCCCAACGGGTGTCGGTCAACCGTCAGTCAATGACCACTTTGGGTTTTTGTGATCCAGACCTCCGATTGATGATCCGAGACCGCCTACCGACTTGTTTCGATGCTTTGAACGCGATGGTGATCTCCGTTCGAGCTAAATTTACTCTGATGAAAATCGTTCGGTACCAATTATACGTAGATCGAGGCGACTCAGACTATAGTAACGAAATCCGAAATGATATTTTTAGCAATAATAAATCTCCATGGAGCATTCCTAGCCATCCACAGCCACTCAAGGAGCACTGTTGAGGATACTGCGTAGACTGTAGATACAACAAGATGCAATTAGACTCGCTCAGCTTGGAGTCTAGGTAAGTAGGAATCTCACCTACAGTATGAATAGTTTTAAAAATAAATTAATTTTAAATATTTTCATAAAATTTATGAAAATGCATGATCAGTGATTTGTTACACTTTTATATGTTATGATGTGATATGTTATGTTATGAGATAATGTGAAATGCTATGATGATCATGATATGATTAATGTGTGATGTATACAATATTTAAATTATATTGTTTAATCACCTTCAAGTCAAGTATGATTATGATTTACGATTCATGATTTACGAGATTGTGATGTCATATAGTGATAAGTCATACTGCATACATACAATAAGACAAGTGAAACTTATAAGACAAGTTAAGGGTGTCGTACCAACCTCTCGACCCACGGGGAGGCTCTATGTTAAAGTAATGAATGATCTTGGTGTCGTTGGGACCTCGTGAACCCTAACTTCCAAAAACTCACGGGCAACCGGTACGATCACTCGGGCCTAAAGTAAGAAAATAAGTTATAGCTAAAGTAATTAATCATAAATCAAGTTGATAAGCAAGCATAAAATGCTCATACATATTTTTATTAAAATGATTTCAATTATGTTTTGCAAGACTAATTTCCTTCTTGCTGAGCGAAAGCTCATTTAACTATGTTCAAGCTGTAGGTAAGAAACCTATCAGCAGCACTTAATGGGCAGTAGTGAGCGGCGGACGAATGGTGAAGATGGGAATGGATACCGCTTACGCAAAGTAATAATTCCGCTATATTTAGTTTACAAATTTATGCATGTTTTCATTTTACAAAATTATGTATGCCTTTAGTTTGCAAAAGTTATGTACGTATAAATAGTAATAAAAATTACGTAATCATGTTTTAAAAGCTAAGATCATGATTACACAACCTTAGTCTAGAGGATTTCAAGATTTAAAAAGGTTGCAATAGACAATACAACAAATGCACGAAATTTTTAAGAAAGAAAATTATAAGTTTATTTGGAATTATAAAGGATTATGGGCGTTTTACACTAAGTTAAGAAATCAATTTTATGAATATGTTTTATGAAATCAGTATGAAAGTTTAAAAGAAAAGCTTTAAGAAATTAGTATCTTAAACTTAGAAGTCTAAGTTATAAGAAATTATATTTTGTTTGGGTTAAGAAGGTTTACTTTTAAGAAAATAATATGTTATTTTTAAGATGTTAAAATTATAAGTAAACTATATAAATAATTGTTAAGAAAGTTTTAAAGAGCATTTAAATAGAATTTTATTTTAATATTTAATTTAAAATTGTCTTGAAAATAGTTTTATTTAAATTGAGAAATGTCTTTAAAGTAATACTTGCTAAATAATTATTCTTATATTTAAAAAGAAAAGCTTAAGAAAATTACTATGGTTATGTTTCAAGAAATTAATTTTATAAGTTATGTAAAGGATCATGATTTGGAAATTATGATTATGTTAAAACGTAATGATTATTATTACATTATTATCACGTTTGAGAAATTTATGTTATTATGTTAGGTTTACGAAATAAAGTTTTGAGAAATGATTATTATATCTTTTAAGTTATATGTTAAGAATTTTTTATCAATAAGAATTTGTTTGTTATTAAGATTTGAAAAATAGTTATTACTTCCTCTAAGGTTTTATGTTAAGGATTCCTTAGTAAGAATCCATTTAAAAAAAAATTATTCTGAAATTTCTCTACCTTATTTGTAAGTAAGTTTAAGTTTATGATCATGTTTAAGTTAAGTGACGGCCACGTAGGGAGGGTCATCACAGTTGGTATCAGAGCCGGTATCCTGCCATTCTACTTCGCATCGTCATGCTCCTGCTTCGCCATAGTCCAAGTAAGTTATGTTAATGAAATGTTATGATAAGTTACGTTAAAAGATAGGTGCCGATTTTTCATGTAACGGCAATCAAGTTATTAGCATGTAAGCATGATTTTAGATGTCTCTCATGGTCCAACGTCAAGTTTAGCCATCAAGATGCCTCAAATCACGGGAAGCGACATTGGGTGCCAACTTCCTAAGCAAGCAGGACAACTCCCAGAATCACGTGAACGCTAGAACCGACGCTTAGAGATGGTCGACACTCAAAGTGCAATACAAGCGAGAATATTTAGAGTTACAACCACAGAAGAGATAGATTGATGAGTCGACAGAGGATCTTGAGGTTCCACAAAAACTTTTTCAGATTTCAAAAATGATTAATAAATGTCACCAATTTTAATGCAAACTTTTCAATTATTATAAAAATATATATTTAATTTAAAAAAACAATAAAACAGTTATTTCCTAAACTTCTTTCCTATTTTTCTCAAGACTTGCTTTTTATTTGTATTTTATTCCTCATTTCACTATGTTAAATATGGACCTACGATCTAGGTGGTTACGTATTATAAAAGAAAAGAAGCCGCAAGTTCTTCACAGCTTAATACCAACCCATGACCAAAGCCGCCCCTCATGCAGCAGACAAGCAGATCTTTATAAAAGACGATTCTACAGGCAGACAGATAATACTCTACACTTTACCACGAGAATAAAGGAAGTCACAAATAGGTTTGCAAGGGACACAAGGAACGCAGTCCTCCTCAAAGAATTACCACCAAAGGCAAGGATGTCAAGACATTTCTTCAAAGCACGAACGAGTACTTAGTCAGAAAGAATTTTCCAGCTTGGACCATTAACAAGGACATTGATATCTGATTCAGAGATGACGTAAAAGAATAATTAGACATAGTACCACTACGGGGCTAGTAGTGAGACACGCCATACGATTGATCAAGTATACGTATAGTGCACAAAATAAGATTTATGTATGAACAATAGAAGTTTTTGACAAGAAGAACTTCATGTTATGTGACCCACTAGAGACGAGTCAAGCCTCGATCTCAACAATGGTCTATGATATGCAAAGATTGCTAACAAAGAAGGGGTTTAGCAATTTCATGATATGAAAGTATGATTGACACATGTATGAATGTTATGAACTATGATTGTTGTATGTGTTATAAATGCAATGTGACCCATGAATATGATATGAAATAGTTGCTAACAAAAGTGAAATGTATAGCAACTCCATGATATGCAAGTATGAACGTTATGCATATGTATGATAAGAATATGCATGACATGAGTATGAATAAAATGTGAAAGCATGGCATGTAAAAGTATGATATGAATGACATATATATATATATGATATGTTCATGAATATGATATGTATGTATGATACGTGTATGAAGTTATGATAGAATGTTTGTTAATTGGATTATAAACATGATATTGTTTATAAGTACCATAAAATGCATAATAAACATGCATGATTAAGCCCATAAGGAACCCATTAAGGACTTAATGTCTTATATTACAATAAAATAATATATTCCATAGAATCATCGTTTCAGTAAGGATAGATACACAGATCCTTATAAGAAATGGGATATAAGCAGAAGTTCAAGGTATAAGAGAAGAACTTCCCAGAGGTCACAGACTGTCTATGGGTGGTTACTTCTAAACTAGTATCCGACCAAACAGATCCCACCATAGTGATCTCAGGATGAGACGATTTCCTTCCCAACCCACAGATAAAATATATATATATATGCATATATATTGGAATAAGAATAAACAATAAATAAGTTATGTGGATCGGTCAAACACCATCCTATAAGAAGTTAAGATTATGATAAGAAGAGATTAAAGAAGCAAAGTTGCTTCCACATACCTAAAAGATGTAAGTAACATCACAAGGATATTAGGAAAGAATAAGAATGATAATGTACAGTCATGATTATACCAGGTTAAGAAATAAGATAGGAGAAGGCTATAGAATGGTTCAAAATCTGAACCCCTATAATAGAGCTACAAAACTCCGATAGAGTAAGCATGACAAAAAAGAAACTAATAGGAATTTCTAAACAAGAGAATACAGTCCATCATATGACTCGATGACATCTAGTCATCAATAGCCAGGGAGCCCAATTTAAGACAAGCAGGTAGATATGTTCTTTCAAGAACACAGTCTACGATGTCATTAAATGACCCTTAGTCATCAACAAGTAGAGAACCAATTTAAGACAAGTAGACAGAGATGTCCGCTTGAGATAGCAAATATAAGATTCTTAGCCAAAATAATAAGCTTTCACAATTCAGGCTACCAAACTAAGAAGGCCATCTCAAGTAGAAATGGTTCCCCCTTCTCGTTAATGAAGTCTTTAGATAAGACAAGACTCTTGGAATAAGCAAGATCAGAGATGTTAGAGTCAAACACTAAACCTTCACTAGAAACAGATGCTACGAAACACGGGCATAGGGATAATAAAAATCTTTTGACTAGCTAAGACGTGCCATATTGAGGAGGAATCCTCTAGAACTAGTGGTAGAGCATACTAATGAGAGTATTGCTCAACCTTTTAAGAAAAACTTAGTTATGTAGCCAATTGGTCGGAGTAATTCTAAGTTAATTTTGTTAAAAAATTTAATAAGTGTGCTTAGCACGTAAAATAAGCCCAACTACGACGTCAACCTGAATCAAAATTTTATGGGACTTTTAGCAAAAAACCTCCAAAGCTGAGACTACGAAGTTGTAGCAAGTCCCTCAAGAAACGATAGACATGACAGAGTGGTCTCCTTCGAGAGCATCGATGAGACCTCATTGATGAGAGTATAAATAGTAAGAATTAGGGAACTGATGATGTCTGGATAATATGATTAGTAAGTTTAAGAGTAAGATGTCGAGGCTTGGGACGTAGCAGCAGTTTAAGGGCCATTTATATGCCCCTCCCGATGCCAAATAAAAAGGTGTGCTAATATTAAGGTTAGAGATAATATGAGGGGAGGATGACACATATAGTGTCTACCAAGTAAAGTTGCGCATCTTAAGATAGTTTTATAGGCATGTCTCAACGTTAGGAATTACACGATAGACAAGTAAGGCTTGTTGCCCTTCCAATTGCGATAGAACCGATAGGATTTGCCATTTGACGAATTGGAATATATTGTTAATATATATATATATATATATATAGCTATATTAACCAATCCCAAGATTAGAGTGATACGGATTAACACGTTTGAATTATTATGACACAGTAAGACACATACCTCGAGTAAGGTCATAAGAATAAATGTCCAGCCTAAATTGTTCATCTAAAAGATAGATAAACATTAAAAAAAAAATCGATAGATTTCTTTCTGATAAAATATTGTAGCCATCAAAACTAATGACCTATAAGTATACCCTTCATCACATCACATGAATGTAGTATATTTTAAAAGGATGTTTTTCGTTAATTTGATGTAAAATTACAACTTACGTTTTTTTCCAACGAATACACTTACTACAAGCCATTTTTATAATTTTTGTGAGTATAATATGAACTCTCTTGTTGTCATGAACCAATCAAGTTAAAGAATATAATGGTCAAATCCTTGAGGAAGAAGTAAGTTCCAAGATAGGGACCATCCATGTTAAGTTAAGGGTTCTGACAGCTTGAGATCAATATTATACTAAAAGTACATATGGATTAAATAGGACCCATAAACAGCTTTTTCTTTGATTATAAACATGTTTGGGTCCTTACTCATGAAGCACAAAATTTTGTCAAGTTTAAAATTTGATTTAAATTGTCAAAAAAATAAAATAAAATAAAAATAAACGTGTTTAACAAATTATTACTACTATTTTCAATAAGTAAATAGAAGTTTATGGAATGTTTTGTTGAGACAAAAAAATGATTTTTATTAAAACAAAAATGACTGTCGTATTTTAGAAAGTTATAAATAATATATGTATACACACACACAAAGACTTTCATAGAAACAATAAGGAAGCATTAGAATGATATAGGACACTAAAGTGGCCTAGAAAAAAAGAACACATAGTCAACCATAGACACAAATTCACATGTAGAGAAAGTTAAGATACATCATGAATGTTTCCACAGTGGAAACAAGGTTGATTAGAACCCCGAATGAGAGCTAAGCTTTACAAATTTTAAAATACAGTAAGACGGCATATACATGATTATGCCATTGAACAAGTTAAGATAGTTAAGGCTAGAATGACACGATTTTATATGAAAATAGGTGCTCAAAAGAGTAGAATTTTAATCCCAAGGTGGGTAGAACATATACTAGACCTAACGAACCTTTTTACAGGTTAAAGGAGACAATTTAGTTTTGCTCTTCTAGAAGAGCATACCCCACTCAATAGCATGAGATTTAAACCTAGATTGATTTCTTACCCGTAAATGGGCCGTGAAAACCATAAAACTACCTAAGTTCTTATGATATGCCATAGTAGCATGTCCTATATTCTAGGGTAAGTATAAGTAAAAGGGAATCGATAGTACGATTTCATACACTATGAGAATCTGTTACCCCTATATGTCATGATAGTATGTTGAAATTTCTAGAATAAGCCTGCCAAATAAGAATCTATGATACGATCTCTGTATGTTCAAGGATGTAATGCCCATCATACAGTATTATAGTGAAATTTTCTGGTAGAAGAAAAATAAAATCTCCAATTTACCTTTAAGAAACAAGAAGAAATTACCATGAGATTCACTAGATTTGATTAGAAATCATCAGAACGATTTAGATAACCAAGTAGAATTTCACAAATTTCTCATGACCAACATAAAGGTCACGCGAGCAAAACCAAGAGAGACCCTACGAATGTGAAAAATGGGAATGAATTTCCTTTTTCTCACACCTCGAGGAGAGGCAGGACAAGTTCAAGAGAGATATGAAAAGATAAGCTTAAACGTTATGAACTTTTAGAAGTTTTAAAACAAGTAGATAAACATGTTTTAGATAGTTATTATCACTAGTCTAGGATGACTAGATGATAAAGACCTATAGATTAAGCAATAAAAGGATAAATTTCCTGGCCAGACCCTATGTACCAGATCATGATCTAGAGGCATATATGCATCCTAAGATGCGAAATAGAATAAGTACAAGTCTTGAAATAAGAGGAAGAATAGCTTCAAGGAAGCAAGGACAAACTTCCATATCAAGATTTTGAGGCAAAGTTGCCAAAAGAAAGAAAACCCTATGAGATTAGGATATGAAGCCATAGGATACCCCTAGTTTATGTCAATTTTTGAGGATGAAAATTTTATAAGATGGGTAGATTGTAATGACCGAAAAAATCTAAAAATTAATAAGTATGATTAATTGAGGATTTTTTCATAATTACTCAGCTAAGTACTTGAGAAAGTACAAGATTTGAGTTTATTAATACTCAAAATTTGAAGGGCTTAATAGCTGTAAGACTTTAGAAATAAATAATGTTGTGAATGCACAAATTTATGTGCTTTATTTATAAAACATGTAACAATGTAATGTTATGATAGTACATTAAAATAATTAAAAAAATAATTATTTGATGTGCTAAATTAAAAGTTTATGATTTATTGACATAAGGTAAAAGCCAAAGAAGTGATTTTTATAAGAATCTCAATTAGAATGTTTAAATTAGGATTATTTGACAAAAAGTAGAATTTTCAACTTACTACGATTATGTTGAAATTCCTATATGTTATTAGTGCAGTCAAATAAACTCTGATCAATAGTGATCATGAGCTCTATACCATGATTCAGAAAATGGTAAGTATCAAGTTTAAGTGTGCAAGTTTATGACATTTTTACTATAATCGATCTCAAAATTTAAGAAGATCATAAAGATACGAATTTCAAGCAAGTTATAAGGATCATTGGAAGTTTGAGAATTCCAATATTTTGAATGTGTATGGTTAATTATTATACACAATAATAATTACGTAAAGTTTATTATTGTTGTTGTAATGACAATAATAATAATAGCAGTTGTCATAGTAATAGTAAAGAAGAAGAAAGGTGTTGATGGGGTCCACAAATGTTGATCTATTGCTATGATGTGGACCCATAAATAGCTCTTTACAAAAAATAGTTTGGGTTATATCCGTAAAGCACGAGATTATGCAAAGTTTGGAATTTGAAATTAAATTGACTTTTAGCTAGTCAATTTAATTTACAAAACTTTTATAAAATTACAACTATTGTTTTTATAATGAAATTTGAAGTTTACAATATGAAAATTTTTAATGAAAATTATATGTTTTAAATTTTAAATTTTAAAAAATATATATAAATAATAAATAAATAAATAATAATGATAATAATTAATAATTATATTAAGCAAAGTTTTAAACACATAATATCTTTTTTAGAATTCATATGCATGTATATATACATATATATGTGGATGCAGTTGCAAAAATAGTTAATCATCGGTTTTGAAGACCAATGTATCAAAGTTTGCTGTTTTAAAATTTAATCACAAAATCTATGTAGTATGGATAAATTTGTGAAAATGATTTTTATGTCAATATGAATATTTTAGTAATGTAATAATACAATAAGAGAATTTGAAATTTATATGATTATCTTTAGAATGCAAATATATTGTAGTTTTTAAAAAGTACAATTATGTTTATAGAAAATTAAAGTTTTGGATCAAATTTGATCTGCCCGACACCACATGGTTTAGACTGTGTAGATACAAAGTTGTCTATAAATGTGTGGACTGCAAAAAAAAAAAAAATCTGACGAATCAAATCAGCTCCTTCATTTTTCTCTCTACTCTTTACTCTCTCTCTCCTCAAACTCAATCTAAGAATCCGGCCTCCATTTTTGACACCTCCTACACCATCGGCAAGATCTCGAGAAGCTGAGTCTGACGGTATGCCGTGCCACCCACAACTCCGCCGGAGGAGGCCATATGCGCCGGCCAAAGTGGTGGAAAAGCCCAATCTTTTTGACGTGATTTCTTCACCGTTCGAGTACTGATCAACATAATCTTGGTGTCTATAGATTCAGCTCAATGAGTAGAACAAAATGCAGTAGGGGATGCCCCTGGATTTTAGTTAGAGAAGCCTCGTCGAAGTTGCTCTTTGCTGCGGTTAAGCCAACCTCGATTCCGCCGCCTCTGGCGACGGTGATTGACACCGTCCATGCCATTCGATTCAGAACTCCGTGGCGACGAAAATGCCTCGCTCAATTCTGCCATAGCCTAACTCAATGCCGGAGTTCCAAAGCGACCATAGTCGACCGTGGTGGGTGGGTTGGGCTTCGCCATTTCTGGCAACGTTGAACCAAATTGAGGGCACGATCATGTTCAGATGGTTGAGAGGAGCAAAATTCCTGAATCAATTGGTTGAAATCATCACCGATGGCCAGAGATTGATTACCACCGTTTAGCGCCGCCACGGTAGCCACCATCGCTACCATTCCTGACCACTAAGCCTCGAATTGGATGGGGGAAAATGCTCAGAGGACTACGATGAAGCAATTCCCCCGTCCAATTTCACGAAATCTCCGTCGGAGGACCATGATTGATCTCCACCACCACACGCCGTCAATGTGAGCTCGACCCCAATCATAGAGTGGATGTTGAAGCATGCCTTTGACACCGTCACACTCAAAGGATGTTGGGGAAGAAAAGCCCCAACTCAATTGTGCAGTAGCTTGGCCGGAGAGCCATGACCGAAGTCTCCACTTTTGCCACCGACTTTGAGCTTCGATCTGCATGGTCAGAGGCTGAATTGGATAATATTGACACCACCATTAGACTCAGAAGGGTCAAATTAGGGGGGATCGGCTCGAGCTTAGCCACCAACAGAGCCTAACGGGTGCCGGTCAACACCGATCAACGGTCGGTCAACGGCCACTTTGGGTTTTTGTGATCCAGATCTCCGATCGATGATCCGAGACCGCCTCTCAACTAGTTTTGACATTTTGAACGTGATGGTGATCTCCGTTCGAGCTAATTCCACTCTGATAAAAATCATTTGGTATCGACTGCACGCAGATCAAGACGACTCAGACTGTAGTAACGAAATCCGAAATGATGTTTTTAGCAATAATAAATCTCCATGGAGCATTCCTAGCCATCCACAGCCACTCGAAGAGCACTACTCAGGATACTGCACAGACTGTAGATTGTAACACCCTAGAATTTCTAATACATTAAAAATGCATTAAGTTGAGGATTATATTAAGATAAAAAGTGCAGTTTAAAGAAAAATACTGTATAATAATATAAAAAATTATACGGTATTAAAATAATACAGTGTAAGAATTAGACTGTTTAAGGTCATGCAATACAAAATTGGACGGTGTAAACCACAAATTTTTTTATAAAAGTGCAAAAAGAAAAGAAAAGAGAAAAAAAGAAAAAAAAAATAAAAAAATCGGTTCTTTCTCTCTCTTCTTTCTCTCTCTCCTCAAATCTTGATCAAGATTTTGACGTTTGTTTTTGGCACCTCCCGTACCAATGGAAAGCTCTCGATGAGCTGAGTCCAACGAGGTGTCGCACTGCCCAAAACGCCACCGGAGGAGGCCATACGCGCCGTCCAAAGTGGTGGTGAAACCCAATTTTCCTGACGTGATTTCTCCATCGTCCGACCACCAATCGATGTGATCTTGGTGTCTATAGACTCAGCATGAAGAGAGGAACAAGATGGTACCAGCCTCGCCATTCAATTCCAGCTAGAAAAGGCCCGACGGAGCCACCACATCTTCGTCGTCGCACCACCTTTGGAACCGCCGCTCACGGTGGCAGTGAGGTACACCTCCACCACCGCTCGACTTAGAAACAAGTGGGTAGCAAAAGCCCTCGACCAATTTTGGTCCACCACTATCGGAGAATCAAGATCGAAGCTCATCCATTTCTATCGACATTGTACTTCACGATCTGTTATGTTAGAGGCAGAATTAGGTGAAATTGACACCGCCATTGGATTCATAAGGGTCTATTTGGGGGGGTAGGCCCAAGCCCAGCTTCCAACGGAGTTCGATCAATACCGGTCAATGCCGGTCAAAGTCGATCAACGGTCGGTCAACGATCGGTCAATGGCGACTTTGGATTTTTGTGATCCGGACCTCCGATCCACGATTTGAGACCGCCTCCTGACTCATTCCGATGCTCTAAACGCAATGGTGACCTCCATTCGAGCTAATTCCACTTCGGCAAAAATCGTCTGGTACCGACTGCATGCTAATCGAGGCGATTTAAACTATAGTAACAGAGTCCAATATGACATTTCCAGTAATGTACGATCTCTAGGAAGCATTCCTAGCCATTCATGGTCGCTCAAGGAGCACTGCAAAGAATGCTTCGCGTACTATAGATACAGCGAGGTACAACTAGACCTGCTTAGCTTGGAGTCCAAGTAAGTAGGAATCTCGCCTATAGTATAAACCGTTTTAAAATAGATTGTTTTAGATGCTTTCATAAAAATTTATCAAAATGCATGATCAGTTATGGTTACACTGTTTTATGTGAGAATGGGTTTTATAAGGTTATGAGCGTGACGAAAAAACCCGTTAAGGGTAAAATCATCATTATCAAGGAAATGGCTAGAACGGAGTCCAACACTCCGAATTAGCATAACATTATTAGATGAAAAATGTTCCATAATAAGTTATGTAATGAAATAGCCAGTGAGACCGGAGATTTAATTAGGGATGTTTAAGTAAACGATAGGTAAACCGATGGGTTACGAGGTTAGAAGAAAAAGAAATCCCGGTGGGTTACAAAGCTAAGTGAAGGAAAGGTAAACCGATGGTTTATAAAGTTAAGTAAAGACAACGGTAAGCGAAAGTATACTAGTCAAGTTAAAAGGAAAGAATGGTTAATGTTTACGTTTTATTATCAATCAAGTGGGTTGATAATAAAGAAAGTTAACTAATAAGTCGGCTGTCGTTTGATCATGACACAAAGGCTGACTAATGGAAGAAAAAGGAACGTAATAGAGAACGCTATAGCATAGTTCAGGTAAGTTTGAAATGTCACCTACAACATGAAGTAAATGATTTTTAAATGCTTATTTATATAATTTGCAAATGAGTTTGCAATTATTATGCAAGTTTCTTTTAAGGTATGTTTGCATTTATTGTGCAAAAAGTTTTAAAGTTCAAGAAAAAGATTTGCAATGAATTTGCAATTGTTATGTTAAAGTCTATTTGCATATTGATATGCATAGCATTTTTTAAAAGTTCAAGTTATGATTTTCAAAATATTTAAAGTATGTTTTGCATTACGACAATGCATAATGTTTTATAATTTAAGTTATAAGTTATATGATGCATTGGTTATGCAATAAGTTGCATTTGTTGTGCAATAAGTTTTAAATAAAAGTTTTAGTTTGTAAAATGTGATTTCGTCATATGTTGCATTTGTTATGCAATAAGTGTTAGAATACAAATTATGATTTGCAAAATATGTTTGCATTTTATGATGTATTTATTAAGCAATATGTTTCATTTGTTATGCAATAGGTTTTATAGTACAAGCTATGAGTTGGAAGTGTGTTTGCATATGATGTGATCGCATTTGAAATGCTCACTAGAGTTAATAAGAAGGTAATGTAAAGATAAAAAGAAAGTGTCGTAGCAGCCTCTTTGTTATGAGGTACTAAAAGTAAAGTTAAAGTTTGACCTCCTAGATGTAAGGGACAAGACCTCAATGTTTGATGGTCTCAAGTCTTCCACAAGAGAAGCATCATGTTTATGATCTCATGATTAATGAGTTGGTATGAACACTAAAGTAAGATAAGGAAAGTTAAGGAATGAAGATAGAAAGTTAAAGTAAGATAAGGAAAGCTAAGGAACAAAGATTGAAAGTTAAAGTAAGAAAAGAATGTTCATAAAATGCTCACAATTGAAGTTAATAATTGAACATAAATGGAGTCATGCATTCTGATGTTGCTTGAATGCCTTTTTATGAAATATTTATATGTTATGTTACGAAAGACATTTTGAGAAATGTTTTATGTTAAATGTTTATGAAAAACATTTTCATGTTTTCAAGAAGAGATTTATAAATGACCTTTTAAGAAAAACGTTCAAGAAATGTTTTACGAAAAACGATTATACAAAACGTTTCAGAAATGTTTTATGGAAAACATTTTTGAAAAATGTTTCAAGAGAAAGGTTTTTATGAGAAAAGTTTTAAAGCATGATTAAATGATTTGTGAGTTTATACTTGAACTTACTAAGGAAAAGCTCATGAAAAGTTTCTTCATGCTGTAGGTAATTTATGGTGACTAGTAAGACCCGTTGAAGAGTTAGGTGCTGCGGAGGACAGATGCGAAGATTTGAGTATGGATACCACTACAGTAATGTTTTCGCTGTTTAAAAGAAATATTTTCCACTATTTAATATAGTGTTTTCAAGGTTTTAAGAAAAAAAAAAGTTTGAAGAAATGTTTCTAAGTTTTAAGATATGGTTTATGAACTGTTTAATATAATTATAAAGTTAAGTTTTAAGCAATGTTTTAGTAAATGTTTCTTATTAAGTTTTAAGAAATGATTTGAAATGGCTTTAAAGTCAAGTGTTGAGCGAGGTCTCGACATGAATGGCGACAGAGGTCGCATCAGTTTTAATGAACGTTTAAAGAAAAAAAAAATTATTTCAGTACTTTCTTACTAAGTAAGTAAGATTACTATTTATGAAACGATGTTTAAGAAAGTAAAGTGACTGTCCGAAAAGGCGGGTCGTCACAGGTGGTATCAGAGTAGTATCCTGCCATCCCATCTCGCGCTGTCATATGTCTGCTACACCATAGCTCAAGTAAGTAAGTTAAGTTAAGTAAGAAGAAAAGTTAGAATTTAACGAATACGTGTTATTGTTGGACGTAGCCTTTGATATCGGCACACCCAGATGAGCAACGAAAAGGTAAAGGTCAAAGGATGAACTTGATGATATATGCTAGAATGTCCTCGCAAGTCGACAGTAGTTGTCGTGTATTAGCGATGTCAAGTCAACGATGACAAAACATGGTCAATGATGGTCAACAGATGGCCAACGGTTCAAAATCAAGAAGATGAGCTTGTGACACGTTATGATGTTTAGGCACACAATGGTGTCTCCGTAGGAGCAAATATTACTCTGTTGGAGTTATTCTGTGTTGGCTACATGTATAATGAGGAAAAGTGGATCAAGATAACAGAATAATGAAGGTCTAAAGTGATTTTTAGTGCTCTATGGAACGAGAGTGCCTGAGAGTAGCTACACGTTAGATGACTAACTATGTTATTTTATCGAGCTTAAGCACTAATTAGCTAAGCTGAGACATGCAAATGAGCTCGTAACTGCCCGGATGGGAAATACGATCAAGACAACGATGCTCAATCTGGCAACGAAAGCCTCACAGATTGGAGGATACAAGCTGGAAATTTATACATTATGAGGAAAATTACAGGAAAATGCAATTTTAGAATGGATATAGAACCAAAAATTATGGATTTTGTGGTCGGATGACCCTAATTTTTAGAGAGAAATGAAGAGATTAGAATGGAAATAAAACCTATTTTCAAGAATAGCATTCAATGGTAGAATGTTAAAGCTTTAAATGAATGGAAACTGCGTTGAAATGTTGAAAGATCAAAGTTGTGTAGCAGAAGTGTGGTGTATAATTTAAAGGAATATGTCAAGAACATGATGAAAATTATAGAAGTTCCAAGATGAAGGCTCAGTTTTAGTGAAAAAGTAGTGATCAAGGAAGCATGCTAGGAACAAAAAAGAGGATAAGGGAGATGAACTACTTATGAAGGTGCTAATTTTCAAGGATGAAAATTTTTAAGGATGGTAGATTGTAACACCCGAGAATTTCTAATGCATTAAAAATGCATTAAGTTGAGGATTATATTAAGATAAAAAGTACAGTTTAAAGAAAAATACTGAATAATAATACAAAAAATTATACGGTACTAAAATAATACAGTGTAAGAATTAAACTGTTTAAGGTCATGCAGTACAGAATTGGACTGGGTAGACCACAAATTTTTTTTTTGTAAAAGTGCAAAAAGAAAAGAAAAGAAAAAAAAGAAAAAAAATCAGAAAAAAATCGGTTCTTTTTCTCTCTACTTTCTCTCTCTAGATTTTCTCTCTCTCTCCTCAAATCTCGTTCAAGATTTCGGCGTTTGTTTTCGATGCCTCCCACACCAATGGAAAGCTCTCAACTAGCTGAGTCCAACGAGGTGCCGCGTCATCCAAAATGCCGCCGGAGGAGGCCATACGCGCCGCCCAAAGTGGCGATGAAACCCATTTTTCCCGACATGATTTCTCCGCCGTCCAACCATCAATCAACGTGATCTTGGTGTCTATGGACTTAGCATGAAGAGAGGAACAAGATGGTACTAGCCTCACCATTCAATTCCAGCTGGAAAAGGCCCGACGGAGCCACCACATCTCTGTCGTCGCGCCACCTTTGGAACCGCCACTCATGGCGGTGGTGAGGTACACCTCCACCACCGTTTGACTCAGAAACGAGTGGGTAGCAAAAGCCCTCAACCAATTTTGGTCCACCACCGTCGGAGAATCAAGATCAAAACTCATCCATTTCTACTGACATTGTACTTCACGATCTGCTATGTTAGAGGCATAATTAGGTGAAATTGACACTGCCATTGGACTTATAAGGGTTGATTTAGGGGGTGTAGGCCTGAGTCCAGCTGCCAACGGAGTTCGGTAAACACCGGTCAACGCCAGTCAAAGTCGGTCAACGGTCAGTCAATGCCAGTCAAGGGCGACTTTGGATTTTTGTGATCTAGACCTCCAATCGACGATTTGAGGCAGCCTCCTGACTTGTTTCGATGCTCTAAATGCAATAGTAACCTTTGTTTGAGCTAATTCCACTTTGATGAAAATCGTATGGTACTAACTGTATGCTAATCGAGGCGATTCAAACTACAGTAATGGAGTCCAATATGACGTTTTCAATAATGTACGATCTCTAGGAAGCATTCCTAGCCATTCATGGTCACTCGAGGAGCACTACAGAGGATGCTTTGTATACTGTAGATACAACGAGGTACAACTGGACCTGCTTAGCTTGGAGTCCAAGTAAGTAAGAATCTCGCCTATAGTATGAACCGTTTTAAAATAAATTGTTTTAGATGCTTTCATAAAAATTTATCAAAATGCATGATCAATGATGGTTACACTGTTTTATGTGAGAATGGGTTTTATAAGGTTATGAGGGTGACGAAAAAACCTATTAAGGGTAAAATCATCATTATCAAGGAAACGGCTAGAACGGAATCAAACACTCTAAATTAGCATAACATTATTAAACGAAAAATGTTCCGTAATACGTTATGTAATGAAATCGCCAGTGAGACCAGAGATTTAATTAGGGATGTTTAAGTAAATGAGAGGTAAACCGATGGGTTATGAGGTTAAAAGGAAAAGTAACCTCGGTGGATTACAAAGCTAAGTGAAGGAAAGGTAAACCAATGGTTTATAAAGTTAAGTAAGGACAACGGTAAACGAAAGTATACTTGTCAAGTTAAAAGGAAAGAATGGTTAATGTTTACGTTTTATTATCAATCAAGTGGATTGATAATAAAGAAAGTTAACTAATAAGTCAGCTGTCGTTTGATCAAGACACACATGTCGACTAATGGAAGGAAAAGGAACGGAATAGAGAACGCTAGAGCATAGTTCAGGTAAGTTTCAAATCTCACCTATAGCATGAAGTAAATGATTTTTAAATGCTTATTTATATAATTTGCAAATGAGTTTGCAATTATTATGCAAGTTTCTTTTAAAGTATGTTTGCATTTATTGTGCAAAAAGTTTTAAAGTTCAGAAAAAGATTTGCAATGAATTTGCAATTGTTATGTTAAAGTCTATTTACATATTTATATGCATAGCATTTTTTAAAAGTTCAAGTTATGATTTTCAAAGTATTTAAAGTATGTTTTGCATTACGACAATGCATAATGTTTTATAATTTAAGTTATAAGTTATATGATGCATTGGTTATACAATAAGTTGCATTTGTTGTGCAATATGTTTTAAATAAAAGTTGTAATTTGTAAAATGTAATTTCGTTATATGTTGCATTTGTTATGCAATAAGTGTTAGAATACAAATTATGATTTACAAAATATGTTTGCGTTTTATGATGTATTTATTAAGCAATATGTTGCATTTGTTATGCAATGGGTTTTATAGTACAAGCTATGAGTTGCAAGTGTGTTTGCATTTGAAATGCTCACTAAAGTTAATAAGAAGGTAACGTAAAGATAAAAAGAAAGTGTCATAGCAGCCTCTTTGTTATGAGGTACTAAAAGTAAAGTTAAAGTTGGACCTCCTAGATGTAAGGTACAAGACCTCAATGTTTGATGGTCTCAAGTCTTCCACAAGGGAAGCATCATGTTTATGATCTCATGATTAATGAGCTGGTACGAACACTAAAGTAAGATAAGAAAAGTTAAGGAACGAAGATAGAAAGTTTAAGCAAGATAAGAAAAGTTAAGGAACGAAGATTGAAAGTTAAAGTAAGAAAAGAATGTTCATAAAATGCTCATAATTGAAGTTAATAATTGAGCATAAATGGAGTCATGCATTCTGATGTTGCTTGAATGCCTTTTTATGAAATATTTATATGTTATATTATGAAAGACATTTTGAGAAATGTTTTATGTTAAATGTTTATGAAAAACATTTTCATGTTTTCAAGAAGAGATTTATAAATGATGTTTTAAGAAAAACGTTCAAGAAATGTTTTACGAAAAACGTTTATGCAAAACGTTTCAGAAATGTTTTATGGAAAATGTTTATAAAAAATGTTTTCAGAAATATTTATGGAAAACATTTTTGAAAAATGTTTCAAGAGAAAGGTTTTTATGAGAAAAGTTTTAAAGTATGATTAAATGATTTGTGAGTTTATGCTTGAACTTACTGAGCGAAAGCTCATAAAAAGTTTCTTCATGCTGTAGGTAATTTATGGTGACTAGTAGGACTCGTTAGAAGAGCTGGGTGCTACGGAGGACAGATACGAAGATTTGGGTATGGATACCACTACAATAATGTTTCCGCTGTTTAAAAGAAATATTTTTCACTATTTAATATAGTGTTTTCAAGGTTTTAAGAAAAAAAAAAACAAAGTTTGAAGAAATGTTTCCAAGTTTTAAGATACAGTTTATGAACTGTTTAATATAATTATAAAGTTAAGTTTTAAGCGATGTTTTAGTAAATGTTTCTTATTAAGTTTTAAGAAACGATTTGAAATGGTTTTAAAGTCAAGTGTTGAGCGAGGTCTCGACATGAATGGCGACAGAGGTCGCATTAGTTTTAAAGAACGTTTAAAGAAAAAAAATTATTTCAATACTTTTCTTACTAAGTAAGTAAGATTACTATTTATGAAACAATATTCAAGAAAGTAAAGTGACTGCTCGAAAAGGCAGGTCGTCACATAGATACAGCAAGATGCAACTAGACCCGCTCAGCTTGGAGTCCAGGTAAGTAGGAATCTTGCTTATAGTATGAATAGTTTTAAAAATAAATTAATTTTAAATATTTTCATAAAATTTATGAAAATGCATGATTAGTGATTTGTTACACTGTTGTGTGCTATGATGTGATATGTTATGTTATGAGATAATGTGAAATGCTATGATGATCATGATATGATTAATGTGTGATGTATGCAATATTTAAATTATATTGTTTAATCACCTTCAAGTCAAGTAAGATTATGATTTACGATTCATGATTTACGAGATTGTGATGTCATGTAGTGATAAGTCATACTGCATACACACAATAAGACAAGTGAAACTTATAAGACAAGTTAAGGGTGTCGTACCAACCTCCCGACCCACGAGGAGGCTCCATGTTAAAGTAATGAATGATTTTCGTGTCGTTGGGACCTCACGAACCCTAACTTCCCAAGACTCGCGCGCAACCGGTACGATCACTTGGGCCCAAAGTAAGAAAATAAGTTATAGCTAAAGTAATTAAGCATAAATCAAGTTGATAAGCAAGCATAAAATGCTCATGCATATTTTAATTAAAATGATGTTCAATTATGTTTTGCGAGACTAATTTTGTAACGCCCTCCTTACGGACGTCATAGATGTCGTTACATTCATACATTGCATACTTATATATATATTTTTTAGATAAACTTTAAGTACAAAACTTATTTGAAATTTAATTGTAAACGTAGTTAAGATAAACGTAACCAGGATCCATATATACATTTGTTTTACAACCTTCAATAATTTAATCCATACTATTAATAATTCAATTGAATATTAAATTGATCATAAACATCTGTTAATAAAGTAATTATACCAAATTGTAAAATCATAACTTATGAAACATCACATCATTTAAAATTATTTGCTCCCTCAGTTCGGCAGACCGAACTGGAGACTTCTGTAGGCCGAAATCCGTCAACTGGCAAGCCGGTAGAGGCTCTACAAAACAGGGTTTAAAAAAACTTTCAAAGTTCAGCAGGCCGAAAATAAGGTCGGCAGGCCACACTTTCTTACATCGGCATACCGACCACTGATGATCGGTAGGCCAACCGAGCCAAAAACTTTTAGAAAACTTAATTTTTAAGACAAATTCAACTTTTCAAAATGCGGAAGACCATATAATAAAATGAAATAATAAAACTTAGTTCATGAATTCTATAAAACTTATCATTAGACATATTTAAATTCTAAAACATAACTTAAATCATTAAAACTTGCTTCGTTGGCATTCTTTCAGTTACAATTCATCTTCCTTATGCTCACATGCCTTCCCATGTTCTCTATCTAATCCATGACTTTCTTACCCTTATCTGCAACATGATATAAATTTGAATAAGCTAAAGCTTAGTAAGTACATATAATTCTCACAATTTAAAAACATTTCATAAACATCATCATCATCATCATAATAGTGCATTAAGCACATTTTCATAGAAACATACCTTTCATTACATTGACCATATTAAAACTTATTCCATTTTATCTTAAGGGCCCAAGTGTTACACCATAATCATCTTTGTAGGCGCGCCGTCATGAGAGGAGAAGGGTAGCTAACCCTAAACCAAACATGACATCATAACATATCATATCATAACATTGGTGTGCAACACTTATTAGGTGATACATATATATACATAATTTTTCATGCCTTGAAAATTCGTTATCATCATACATGCATAACTTTATGAATATCAAAACATTTCATAAGAAAACTTTAAATGAAACCATCATAGATATCATCAGGAACATATTTTCAAACCTTTATAACATATCATGTTGCAGGTGAGAATATACTTACCTTTCTAGCTAGCTTACTTAACCTTAATATTGATAGTGACAATGACGCGGTCTCGATGTGCTCTTCTTCATAATGTGTTCATGTCATACATTCATTAAAAAGAAAATAGTAATTAACATACATTTTCAAGAAACCATGAAATCATCTCACATACATTCGTCTCTTGAAACATAGATTATAACACATTTCATTTAACATTTAAAACAAGTTACAATTTCATGACAACAAAAAAAAAAAAAAATCTGTCAATCAACTCAAAATAGCGAGTAACTTAAAACTTAGGTCCATTTATCACATTTTCATACCTTAGAAAAATCTACAAAAATCAACACATATAATAGACATATAGAACTTTTACATATCCAAAAATCATCTTTAAATAAATGCCATACATTCCAAAACGTGTGTTTAAATTCATAGACAAAATATCTATAAACAATTCTTGCAGCGACTCATTCATGCAATCATCATATTCCAATAATTAAAATAAAATTATTATTATCCTAAAATTCAAACGACAACTTTTAAATATATAGTTACAGTACCACATAAATTCTTGTCACCAAATAAAATCATTTAGACATATAAAACATCACATAAAACGAAAGTCCAATATTAACATTGTTAAAACAGTTTCTTGACCTAGTCTCGATAGAAATTTCCTAACACATAATTCACTCATCAAAATATTACCAAACTTTGTAGTCCATAACATAACATATACATGAACATTCTTACGAAATTTCGTAGCAAACAAAGCACATTTACCTCTTGAACAAAAATCACATTTTTTTTTTATGTATCATAGCCAAATAGCAATATTTTACGGTGAGTGGTAGAGGATAGAAAATTTATAACTTATCATAGAAAAATCCAATTAACGTGAAATTTAGAGAAACATCACATAACTCATACATGCATAACATATAAAAATTTTAGAGCAAACGAAATTTTGTATAGGAAGATATAATAGATGGATATCAAGAAGGATTTTATTAATACGAGAATGAACTCTTACCTCAAAAATGATTCTTCTCAAATTCCTTCAAATTCAACCAATAAAATTTCAATTTTTCTATCAATTATTTGCAGAGAATTTTTGAGAGAGAAAAGGAACAAAAACGTGGAGAAGAGAAGAAGAAGAGATGAAGAAAAGAAGCATCTCATAATGAGAGAGAGAGAGAGAGAAGACATGAGAGGAAGAGAGAGAAAGCATTAACGTAAAAAAATTTCAATGCTCTCCATTATGTCAGAAATTTTCTGACTATCTGGACTAAATTTTTGTGGAGAAAGGAGAGGAGATTGGGGGAAGTCAAATCATTTAGTCTCACTTACCATATTTTGCCTTCTAAAAATAGGAAACCATATCAATCAATACCAATCAATGAAAATTCAAAAGTTTCTTTTCTTTAAATGATAAAATTAATCCATAATTATACCAATTAATCACATTAAACCACCCAATCAATGTAATTATCTCAACCATAAATTTAGAGAGATTTCTGTTGACTGCTCGTCAGCTATCATCGGCCTGCCGATTCCACAAAGTTTGGCATGCCGATGATTTCCATCGGCCTACCGATTCTTGGAAGACTTTTGGCCTGTCGAACTTGAAAGTCCGGCCTGCCGAACTGTCCATAAATACAATACATCATAGCATTCAAGTCATCATTACATTATAAATAAACATACATTGAAATTAACATGAACACTTGAGCACATCAATTTCACGCGATTGTCATCTGTCATAAAACTTAAAATAAATAGTTAGTAACATAAAATCATAAATCATAACATATATCAAAACTTACTTAACGTCGTTACTAACTTAGCATAATTTTGTTACATGAAATAGCGGGTGTTACAAATTTCCTACTTGCTGAGCGAAAGCTCATTTAAGTATGTTCATGTTGTAGGTAAGAAACCTACTAGCGGCACTTGATGGGCAGTGGTGAGCGGTGGACGAATGGTGAAGATGGAAATGGATACCGCTTACACAAAGTAATAATTCCGCTATATTTAGTTTACAAATTTATGCATGTTTTCATTTTACGAAATTATGTATGGCTTTAGTTTGCAAAAGTTATGTACGTATAAATAGTAATTCAAATTACGTAATCATGTTTTAAAAACTAAGATCTTGATTACGCAACCTTAGTCTAGAGGATTTCAAGATTTAAAAAGGTTGCAATAGACAATGCAACAACAAATGCACGAAATTTTTAAGAAAGAAAATTATAAGTTTATTTGGAATTATAAAGGATTATGGGAGTTTTACACTAAGTTAAGAAATGAATTTTATGAATATGTTTATGAAATCATTATGAAAGTTTAAAAGAAAAGCCTTAAGAAATTAGTATCTTAAACTTAGAAGTTTAAGTTATAAGAAATTATATTTTGTTTGGGTTAAGAAGGTTTACTTTTAAGAAAATAATATGTTATTTTTAAGATGTTAAAATCATAAGTAAACTAAATAAATAATTGTTAAGAAAGTTTTAAAGAGCATTTAAATAGGATTTTATTTTAATATTTAATTTAAAATTGTCTTGAAAATAGTTTTATTTAAATTGAGAAATGTCTTTAAAGTAATACTCGCTAAATAATTATTCTTATATTTAAAAAGAAAATCTCAAGAAAATTACTATGGTTATGTTTCAAGAAATTAATGTTATAAGTTCTGTAAAGGATCATGATTTGGAAATTATGATTATGTTAAAACGTAATGATTATTATTACGTTATTATCACGTTTGAGAAATTTATGTTATTATGTTAGGTTTACGAATAAAGTTTTGAGAAATGATTATTATATCTTTTAAGGTTATATGTTAAGAATTCCTTATTAATAAGAATTCGTTTGTTATTAAGATTTGAAAAACAATTATTACTTCCTCTAAGGTTTTATGTTAAGGATTCCTCAGTAAGAATCTATTTAAAAAAAAAATTATTCCAAAATTTCTCTACCTTATTTGTAAGTAAGTCTAAGTTTATGATCATGTTTAAGTTACGTGACGGCCACGTAGGGAGGGTCGTCACATAGAATACCCTGGATTTTTTTTCTTCCCTTCAGCACACTGTAAATAATCCTCATCTCCACCACAGAATTTGTGACTTGACGAAATCTACATATGAAGAGACATACATGGTCAAGAGTCACTTTTAAGAAAATGGGCCAAACTAATTGCAAATCTGACTTGCTAAATGCGATTAGGAAATACCAACAAAAGTTCTGAGTCGAAATCAAGTTAATATCAAAACATGGAAGTTTTTTGTTATTTTGTTGAACCAAAGTTGTCAAAAATCCAAGTACCTAATACTAGAAATATATACTCAATACTTGCATTATGTGCTTGAAACGACAAACATTATTGTATGTTAGCTATTTCTTGTGACAGAAATCTCTTCTTTTAGAAAAAAATTCTCTCATTTATGCTTCAAGAAATTACGCTCATTGGCACTACTAGAAACTTAAGATTACACAATCCTTATTTTATAATGGGGACGTTTTTCAAATCCCATCGTTGTAAGGAGACGTAAAAAGTAGAGAGTATGTTTGAAAATACGAAAACCATTGTGTTAGTAATGCGGCACATTTCACAACGGCTTTTACTAAAAACCGTCGTGGTAGGTATAATTTAACACGACGGTTTTTGCTAAAAACTATGGTGTAAGATTCAACCTTTCACGACAGTTTTTGGTAAAAATTGTTGTGAAAGATTCCGTATATTTAAAATTTTTAGTCCTCTGTCCAAATTTAAACCCACGCCAACGCCAAAGCATTCTTTATCTATTCAATATTTCTCTAACTCAAATCCCCTCTAACTTTAAACCTGCTTCTTTCTCTAACTCTTCCCTCCACGACACAGCCTCCAATGAACCCAGTCCCCCCACAACATTGTACCAAGTTTGACATTACCCCGTCACTCTCTTC
Organism: Artocarpus heterophyllus; assembly: GCA_025403435.1. NCBI lineage: Eukaryota > Viridiplantae > Streptophyta > Magnoliopsida > Rosales > Moraceae > Artocarpus > Artocarpus heterophyllus. The sequence goes on from CM046341.1 coordinate 10,246,008, forward strand.
ATGAACCCACCATCGTTGGACCTAAACTTTGACAAACCCGGTGTTGTTCGCTGCTATTTATCCTCGTCCCTAGACATTCCATCGACTCCACGGTCTTTCGACCTCGTCCTTTGATGTTCCATTGACTCCACCACTGTTGGTAAATTTCAAACGATTTATATTGTTTTTTAATTTTTGGTTACATCATTTTTATTTATTATTTAGTTTTATTTTTAATTATTTCATTATCTAGTTTTGTTAATTTCAATTTTAATTAGTTTTAGTGTTATTATTAGTTCTAAACTTATTATTATTTGGTTATTTTAGTTTTATTTAGTTTTAGTTTTATTTTTAATATTAGTTGTATCAATTTGTTATTTAACATTTAGCATGTGTTACTTGTGTTTAGTGTTTGAAAGAACTTTGAACAACATTTAGCATTTTGATGTGAGAATAGGTTATTTTCTATGTGTTTGCGATGTCTAAGTGTTGTTGTAATGCCCACTACATGTTTGATGAAAAGCTTATATGACTATGTATTTGTCCTTGTGTTTTAGTTAATTAGCTTTATTTTCATTATTTTTATTAAGTCTTTTTTTTTTTGTCTCTTTACCTCACATATAACAACATGGACTCAGACACGAGGAATCTATCAACTTCTGTGCAAGCATGTAAAAAGTACATGATTTTAGGATTTACATCACTTTCCTATAAATGTTGTTAAAAGGTCTTCAAGACGACATCTATTTATCAATTGTCGTTGTATGCAAACTTTGACAACATTAGTGAGAAAACATCATAAATTCCATGTAGTAATCAATTATTTCATTTAACCCAAAACAAAAACTCAAGTTAAAAAAAACAAAAATGAAAACGAAAATATGAGATTATTGGTCGTTAGTGGGTTCCTTCCCACCTACCAAGTTTACACACATTTTTGAGTATTATAGATCTTAGACGAAAATATATTATCATAAAGAACTATCATGTAGTGGCTAAAAATAGACGTAAATCTCATATTGATGGTAAATCACTATAAATTTAGGTGTGTTTTTGTTTATTTTTTCGTTTCACATATTTTTCGTTTTCAAAAGAACTAAGGATTTTAATTCTCAACAAATTTGTCATTTTACACTACATAGTCATTTAAAATCATGAGTCAAACATTTTTGAAAACAAATGAACGAATTAAATGTGTTTCTGTGTATATCTATATATATATATATACAGATATACACAGAAGCATATATATATATATATTGGCTCCAGGTGATCCAAGAGCTCTTGCCGTGAGAGCTACAACAATTATAGCTATACCAAGACGAATTAGCTAATGTTGAGCAGAAGCCCGTCGGACAGCTACTTGTTGTGAAGTTGTATTCGTGAGAAAGCATGACATAGTGTCAGTTTCTTTGTGATCAAAAAAAAAAAAAAAAGGAAAGAAAGAAAAGCTCAAATGATAAAAGGAAAAACAAAAATCTTCAGAGAAGAGAGAAAGATGACCAACAATTGAGCAAGTTTAGGTCTACCACAACCTGGCAAAAGAACGAAATTGCCTATCTAAATTTATATACTACATGCAAAAGTGCAAGGTGAAACTGAGAATGCAAGAATCACAATAGTAGCAATCAGTTCAAGAAAATTGAGAAAGCAAAAAAGACAAACTGCTTCGCTCTCTCTACAACACATTTGTCATTCTCAGCAAAGTTAATCTCCAATTGGGGATTGATGATCTCAAAATCTAATTAAAAATTACATTGAGCACTTAAAGCTGTCTCTTAATCATTGAACTCACAAAACCAATAAGCTTCAACTTCTTATTCCCTCTATCAATAACTAACCTACAAGAGGAGGAGACAATTGAAGAACTCATAACAAAAATTATTTTTTTAGCACCCCAATGTGCAACACCCACTTAATTAGAAAACTAATTAAGTGTATTTATTATGTAAATTGGGATAATTAGCGTGTCAAAATTAAATATATGTTAATTTTGATATCATTTTGGTCAACTTTTATAATTTTTATTTCATTGTTATCCCCAAAACCATTTATAATTTGATTTTGACCTTTACACTAAAAAGAAAAAACAAGGAAAAAAAACCCTCCAATTTTCTGAACTGCCACGTGATATCCTTACCCATTATACTGTGAAATGCTAAACTCCTATACGCAATGCACCGAATACCACTTGAACCAAGTGGCGTGTGCGTGTATTTGTATATATATGTATATATGAAAAGTTAACTTAACAAAAGCCTCATTCTCATTTTGTCTCTCATGTCTCTCTCTTTCGTTCTTCTTCTACCTTTACTCTTTTCTTTTCTAGTTGAAAAACCAGCCTTGTTATCCATTGAACAATAGGATGAATCCAACTACAAAGTTTGAGGAAAATGCAATTGAGAGATGAGTCAAAAGTCTAAACCAGCAAGAAGCCTGAAGAACATTGGGATACTTGAGGAGTTTTACCCAAAACGGGCTGGTCAGAAAAGAATTGGGGAAAAAGATTTCCAAGATTAAAATTTTAGGTATTTTAAGTAATTTGAAGTTTTGATCGTTTCTTACACTTTTTCTTACTTCAATTTCGAATTTTGGGGATTGAGACCTTTGAATGAGTCTTGCTGTTTAGTTTTCTGATTTCCAATATATATATATATATATATATATATTTTTTTTTTTTTTTTTGGTTGCCGTTGAAGGACTTGGTCAGGATGTCCCCAATCTTTTATAATTTTTCAAGGTAGTTCTTGTCTATGATTTTGTTGGGAAATATTCAAAGTTTGATAAGTATATAGAAATTATGACAATTTCATATTTTTAATTTGAGCTAAGTGTACTATATGCGCTTGTTTTGGTATTTTGTCTGCAGCTCATGTTTTTGTTAATTTTTTAAACGTTCTTAAACTTTTAAATACGGAATTGTTTGATTTTTTTAGTTTAAATAGTTACCTATTATATTGGGAAGTATTTCTTATATACCTAAAATGGTTTGTATGGGAATTTTAGTGTGTGAAAATGATTCAAAACTATCAAATAGAACATAGCAGAACTATTTCTCCAATTTCTGAATCAGTCATGTTAAGGTGGCTGGGCAATCACTTATTTTTCTGTTTAGTTCCAAATTCAAAGTTTTCTAATGTCTTCTATGGTTCTTTTCTTGATTTTCTTGAGCAACTCATAACAGGTAGCAATAACAACTAATAAGTAATGGTAATATCCTAAAATGGTGTTTATCAGATAACCAATGCAATTGGGAAACAGTAAGAGCTTCAGATTTATATTCAAATGCTGAGTAAAGAACAAATCTGGTCGATTTTTATATGGTTAGATTGTTTACAACTTACAAAATTAAAAGCCAACAGAGGAGTTCTTCTCCTCGTCCAATCTGAGAAATTGCTGAGCCCTCTTATGTGGTTAGATTGTTCTTCACCTTCTTCCATCTCCTCACCACGAAAATTAAGCAACCAGTAACAAAATTCATTAGCAGAATCTGCATCAAATTGAAAAGTGCAGAAAATTGAAAAGAAAAAAAAAGGATCGAAGGGATAAAAAAAAAAAAATCATACTCATTTGTGTTTAGATTTTGATACAGGTTTGTTCATGGGATAATGAACACAGTTTGTACTGGAGGGCGACGCCTCGATAGGATTCAACTAGATATCGACAACGATGCCTTCTTAAGTTCAATCTCAAGACCCTTCAACTCAGACTCAGGGCTCTCTTCTGTTTCGGCCTTTTTTCTCTCCGCGTACAAACGAGACGGGTTTGGCGCGCTTGTTTTGGAGCGCATGTACAGACGATGACTTTCGTGGGGTTGGGAGAGTGCTTTTCTTTCTTTCTTTTGTTATTTAGTTCCTTGGGATGCTATTTTTTTAAGGAAAAAATAAATAGGAACAAAATAATTATCTAGAATCATTTTTTTTTAAAAGTGGGAATTTTATTTTTCAAATTCTACACGAAAGGGTGTATAGATAGATTTTCTTATATTTTAATTTTTCAAATTATACAAGAAAGGGCGTATAGATAGATTGCTTCTTTTTCCTTTCAAAAAAATTTGCAACTTTTCTTTATTTGATTGAAATTTGTAATGATCTTTTTTTAAAGAAAATATGTAATGCTCTATTCCTTATCCCAAAAAAAAAAAATGTAGCAACTTTTTTTCTTCAAGATAGCAATGCCTAATTGGTGGGGGCGTGTGGACGTGGGGAAGTTCTTGGAAGTTGATGCCTAACGGTTTATTATTATTATTATTATTATTATTATTATGGAATGAGATGTTGTTTTTTTTAATTTAAAATACGTAATATAATTTTTTTTAAAAAAAAGAAAAATTGTAAAAAATAACATAAATTTGAAAGTCATAGTAGATGGCAGCATGTTTGGAGAATTAAACTTGTAACATTTTTTCCTTTTTTTTTTTTTTTTTGAAAATCTTTTCTACCCCTGCTTGTTAATCCATTCAAATCTACACATTCACCTCCTTCACGAGCTCATCTTCTCTCTCACAATCGGATGAGTATGACATCTTGTAATAGTCTTACGGGCCCGATATCTTGATGACGCTTGTCCAATGGAGGAACATGTTTTAATAGCAACAATGGGAATGCAATGGTTTCTTACGACGGAATAGCCAATTTTGGAGGTTGTGATGGTTTCTCGTGTTCGTGACATGTCGAAATGGCGTTAGTTGGAGACAACAAATTAGGAGCTCATAAGCGTCGATGACTGCAGAGATTGTAGGTGGGGCATTTCCAAATTTTCAAAATAAACCATGCTATTATTGTTAGAAAACTGATAAAAGTATAGGGTATTTGGGAAGTGTGGCCAGAACTAATATTGATTAAAAATACGGTAACATATGAGAGTTTCACAATATAACAAATTTTTATTTTTTGTAATAACAATTAGTTTTAACTGAGAGCCAAACACCATAGTAAATACAACTTCTATATATTAATTATGTAGGGCAAACTGAGGTGGGGTGGTGATCAGAGATAGGGAAGACAACAATGATGGCAGGGCAAGTTCGTGAGGTTAGAAAGGTTAGGGTTTCTTTGAGTCGATGTTATTCTTTTTTTTTTCTTTCTTTCTTTAGATTAGATTTTATCTTTTTTTCAATGGTATTTTGGGAATTCATGAGGTCAAAAACGAGTATAGACCAAGATAGGGTATTAATTTGTGCATTAAATGTAATATAAAAATATACATTGGATGAAATAAAAAGTCAAAAGTATATATTCTAAAACTACCTAGAATATAGGGTATAAAAATGGTAAATGACTCTTTTATATATATGAGGTAATTATAGATGTTACATGCTGAAGGAGACTACTTAATGTTATCATTTTGGTAAAACTAGTATAACAGGGTTGTTCTAAAAACCAAATGGGACTAGGTCTATAGGGTGTTCTATGTTATTATTCTTAGGAAACTTATAAAATGTAAATACAACTTCTATATAATAATTAGGCGCAAGGCACTAAGGTGAGATGGTGGTCAATGAGGGCAAGGTAAGGTAGTGAGGTTAGGAAGATTAGGGTTTTCTTTTAGCTGATCATTATTCTTTTTTTCTTATTTAGATTAGATTCTATCTCATTTCTTATTTTCAAGGGTATTTATAAGGTTAAAAACAAGCGTTGATCAAGAAAAGGGTATTAATTTTTACATTAAATGTAATATGAATGTATACTTTTGATGAGATTAAAAATCAAAAGTATATTTTCTAAATAGACCTAAAATATAGGGTATAAAAAAGGTAAATACTCTTTTATGTATGAAGTCTTCTATACACTTTATAGGCTTAAGGAGACTACAAGGTGTTGTTAGTTTGATAGGACTAGTTTTATAGGGTGTTCTTAAAAATAGAATAGGGCTAGTTTTATAGGGGTTTTCTGAAAAAAAAAAAAAAAAAAAAAAGAAAAAACTAAAACCAATAGCCATCAATACGAGAAAACCAATTGTAGCAAATTGAGAGTTCAATTCCAAATTGAACCCTTAAGTAAATGACAAATTGATTGTTGAAATATGTTGCTAGAAAATTCAATCAGTTTAGCACAGCAAAATTTTGAAATATTTATTTAGTTGTTTGCAGTCTAACATATGATGCTATAAACAACAAATTATTCCACGACTATTTGTACTTATGTAGACCAATATCTACACTTCTATCTAAAACTATTGAATCTCTACTACCAGATTTTCAATTTTATTATCCTTCTGCGTATTGTTGTGTGTATAAGTACAACTTAATAAATTGTCTACACTAGGATTTCTCCTTCAACCATACTAGTGTGCAAAAGCACTAAAGGTGAATGATTAGAGCTCTTTCTCTATGAGTTTGCACCTAGATAGTCTAAGAACGAATGAGGAATTAGCACCATATTACAAGACTCCAATTAGTCTTAATTATTTTCTTTTATTTCGTGTGTATCCTCATGGGTTATCCATGGTCAACTTAGGTATAAGTTTTATTTTACCTTCCTGATTATTTTATCACAAAAGTTTTATTTCTTTCCTTATTTAAAAAAATCCATTCATGGCAAATTGCCAATGGAAGTCATCTGGTTACCATGTTCATCCAAATTATTAACACTTTGAGTCTAGTCCGATATGTGACTATTACTAGATAGGGTGCTAGGCAAAGTTGGTTTTGTTTTAACCAACTTTTTGGTTAGGGAATACTGTAGAGCTCTTACATACTTCAGTAAAAAATAAAAAATTACTACAATGTAAAGCTCTCACATATTATAGTGTTTAAACTAAAAAGTTAGTTCTAACTAATTTTGCCAAATACTCTAGTATATCAATGAGTCCACTGTAAGTCAATATTGTTTTGATGACCAAGATAAAACTAGTCTTCAATTGGACGTAGATCCTCATTATAACTTTATTATAAATAAAGAGCTTATTCTTATTCCACGTAGATCCTCATTACAACTTTATTATGAATAAAGTGCTTACTCTTATTCCACAATCTTACGATCATATTTTTCCGCATATAAACATCTTACGATGGTATCTTTCTGCATATAAACCCTATATAGGCATAATCCAAGACTTAGCACTAATTGTCACAGTATTTTTGTTTGCCTGTCATATAATCAACAATAAGCAAATAAATGGAATGATTTATTATTGAACATAAAATATAACATTATTTATTTACTGATATTCAAATATCCGTTAAATAAAACGCTAGCATTTAAACTTAGAGCACTAATCCTAAATTCACATATAAGCGTTGATACTCGTTTAATTTATAAAAAAATACATAATTTCAAAATAATGAATATAACTTGAAAGTGTTATTTGTATAACTCGATTAGAATTCAAATTGATGACAAATACTCTAAAAACAATAATTGAACTTAAAATAATATATTTTTTTTCTAAATAAGCACTTTTATATTGTTTATAGATATACTAATATAAGGCCAAATCCCATATATGATTATTTTGTGACGAGTTTCTTAGTCATGCTTTGAATTTGTTTAGTAAACATAATTTGGTAAATTCATTAAAACTAGAATCATAGCTTGTATATTTTAAAAACCAAAAAGAGTACATAAGTATGTACAACGAGTACTGTTCACATGTTCTTTTATATACATAATATCGCATAATATTCATGGTAGCTGTGACATGTATATGTTTATGAATGTACATGAATAAGTATAATACATTTTACAGTACAGAAAAAATGTATAAACACTAAATTTTACGTAATTTCTTCATTCAAGATAAAGGAGGGACCAAATAATTATGTGATAATTCAAATTAAATATATTTTAAAGGAAAAAATAAAATTTGATGCAATAAGATTTGTTCGAAATTTATACAAGCAAAATAAATTTTTTTTCTACGGAAAAGGGAACAAAACAATATTTCTTTAACATTTAAAGTTTGGGAATTGCAATCCTAAATATATATATATATATATATATATATATATATATATATATCTTTTCCTTGAAGTTCCCTGTGCAAAACAAGGTAATCGTCTCAATAAAAATTAAAAAAAAAAAAGAAATCGATATATATTAACCATCCACGTATACAATCCATGCTAACTTCTGATTTATAAACAGCAGAAGCAGTTTTCTCTTAAAAAGAAAGAAAGAAAGAAACAATAGAAGCAGATAACAAATCAGCGCCAAAAGTCAAAATTTCAGGGAGAAAAGTTGGCGCTAAGACTTTGTGCTTTCTTTTTCGTTTTCAAATTTTAAAGTTTTTATTAAATAGAGCCATAGAGCTAGTACCCCACGCATATTTGAAGCTTCTCTGTTCAATTAAAAAGAAAATAGCTTCCTTCTGCACTTTATACGCTTCATCTTTTCGTTTGCTACACTGAGGAGCCGTGTAGAGCAGGCCGGGAAGTATTGGCTCGACGTGCAGGTAGCCTATAGAAATATCTCTTCCATTATTTTTCTATTTTAAATAATACAAATAACAATATGTTTAATCAAAGCATGATTTGCTCTAAAAAATGTTCCTACAGGCGCAAACTTGCTTGGACTTCTTATGGTGCTTGCCGTCGGTAGTCTCGATGTTGAACTTTGTCGAGAAGGGTGTTGTCGTAGTTGCTGCTTGTGGGATGTTTGAAAAACAACACAGGGACCTAGATTGCATATCATGCTGGATCTAGACGGGAAGGTTGTCTCCATTTTTTGTAGACGAAAATATAGTTGTTTGACGTTGATCTTAACCTTAATGGCGTCCATGGAGGGATCTCTTTGCTTGTTGTTAACATTGTTTGACGAGGATCTCCTAAAAGATCTTGTAGAGGCTAGAGATGTGGAAGACGGAATGATTCACATTCTGTTCAAATCTGTATTTTTTTCCTCTCTTTTTTTCCTCTACTTGAAAGGCCTTTGTAATTTATTATTCCTTGCTGTCTCGAAAATTTAGACGATTTTCATGTACTCTGTAACACCCACCTAAATTTTATATAATGAATTACGTTAAGTTAGTAACGACGTTAAGGAATCTTTATCAATAATTTCTATTATATGTTATGATTCATGATTTTATGTTACTAACTTTTATGTCAAGTTTTATGACAGGTAACGACCGCATGAAATAGTTGTGCTCAAGTGTTCATGATCATTTTAATGTATGTTTATTTATGATACAATGATGAATTGAATTGTTATAATGTATGGCATTTAAGGACAGTTCGGTAGGACGAAAAGTCTGCCTAAGATCGGCAGGCCGAAGGAAACCATCGGCAGGCCAAACTTGGTAGAACCGGCAGGCAAAAGGGGAAAATCGGCAGGCCGAACACGGCTGACGAACAGTCAGCAGAAATCTCTCTAAATTTATAACTGAGATAATTACGTTAAATGAGTAATTTATTGTGATTAATTGGCACAATAATGGAATGTTTTATTAGTTAAGGAAATTAAAAGGTTTGACTTCACATTGATTTGTCTGATTTTAAATGGTTTCCTATTTTAAGAGGGCAAAACATGGTAAGTGAGGAGAGATTGTTTGACTTCCCCTCTTTTCTCTCCTTTCTCCACGCCAATGAGCCATCAGTGAGTCAGAAATTTTGACTTAATGGAGAGTATTGATTGATTCATCGGTTATGCTCATAACGTTAAAAAATTTTTTAACGCTCTTTTCCATTTTTCTCTCATCCTCTCACGTTTTCTCTCTCAATTTCTGAGATGCTTCTTCTGCATTCCTCTCTTCCTCTTCTCTTCTCCACGAATTCCATTCTCTTTCCTCTCAAAAATTCTCTACAAGTGTTGAAAGAAAAAGGTCATATGTTATTGGTTAAATTCAAGAATTTTAAGAAGAAATTTTCAAGGTAAGAACTCAGTTTTTTCGGTGTTTTTGAAAGAATTCTCCTCCTCCAATCGTCTGTAATATCTTTTTATAGGTATTGTATTTTGTCTTGAGCTTTTTAATATGATGTTTATGTATGTATTATGTTATGTTTTTCCAAGTTTCAAGTCATTTCAGTGTTTCTATGAAAAAAAATATGAATTTTTCTATCCTCTACCCTTCACAATAAAATATTACTGTTTGACTATGATGCATGAAAAATATAATGTTATTTAAGGGGTAAATGAATGATGTTTTTCATGAAAATTGACAAGAATGTGCATGTGTATGTTATGATGAGTATATTTTATGTTACGAAATTTCTATCGGAAAACTGTTTTGATAATGTTATTTTTGGATTTTGTTTTATAAAATGTTTTATATGTTTAAATGATTTTTATTAATGATGAAATATTTATATGATGTTGAAATACATGATAATAAGATGTTTGTATGAATTTAAAATGTATGTATTTTAAATTATTAGAAAACATTTTCAAAAGATTTTCATGTTTATAATGTATAAAATGTTTTGATGATAATATTTAAGGAAGCATGTTATGAATAATGTTTATATGTGATGATAATGTTATGTTTTCACAATAATGATTATGAGTTATGTTTATTATATTAGATGAATGAATGAATGAATGTTTTATGATAAGTATTAATTTTATTGTATTTTTAAATGGATAAATTTCATGAACACCCAAAGGAACGCACACATCGAGACCGCGGTGTCATCACCAAAAGTATATTAAGGTTAAGTAAGCTAGCGTTAAGGTAAGTACATTCTCACCTGCAACATGACAAGTTTTACAAGGTTTGATGATATATTCACAATGTTATTCATGATGATTTTATGGTTATTTTCCTTAAAGGATTTCTTATAAAAGATTTTCATGATTTAAAGTTATGTATATATGATGATGACATGTTTCAAAGTATGAAAATTATGTATATATGTATCACCTGATAAGTGTTGCACACCAATGTTATGAAATGATATGTTATAATGTCATGTTTGGTTTGGGATTAGTTACCATTCTCCTCTCATGATGGCGTGCCTACGATGATGTTCATGGTACAACACTTGGGCCCTAAAGATAAAATGGAAGATGTTTTAAAATGGTCAATGAAATGAAAGATATGTTTCTATGAAATTGTGCTTAAGGCACTTTTATGATATGATGACAATGATGATGATGAAGTATATGAAATGTTTTAATTGTGAGAATTATATGTACTTACTAAGCATTAGCTTAATCATATTTTATGTCATGTTGCAGATAAGGGTAAGAAAATCATGGAACAGGCGGAGGACATGGAAAGGCGTGTGAGCACTAAGCACGATGAATTATAACCGGAAGAACGTCAAGAAGAATGTTTTTATGTTTTTTATCAAGTTTCATATTTTGAACACATTTTTATGATAAATATATAAAGGATTCTTGAACTATGTTTTATAGTTTATTTCATTATCTTAAGTATTATGATCTTCCGCATTTTTATGAAAGGTTGGTTTTGTTTTAAAAATTAAGTTTTCTCAAGGATTTTTGGCTCGATCGGCCTGCTGAACATCTTGGTCAGCCTGCCAATGTTTGAAAGTTTGGCCTGCCGATCACGTTTTCGGCCTGCCAGACGATGATGAGTTTTTAAGCCAGATTTGCAAAGCCTCTGCCGGCCTGCCGGTCGAGGGAACTCTGGCCTGCCGATCATGTTCGGCCTGCCGAAGTCCCAAGTTCGGACTGCCGAACTGTGGGAGTCAGTAAACTTTAAATGATGTGATGATTAATGAGATATGATGTGATATTTTTTTATAAGTCCTGATTTACAACTTGGTATATCTTTTTTATTAAAATAAGTTTATGATTAATTTAAAGTGAATTAGAATAAATTATGATATGGAATAAGTTAAGTTATTTAACAATGTTAAGTTTTAAAAAAAATGTGTATGAATGGATCCTGGTTAAGTATGTTTAATTATATTTTCAATTTAAAGTATCGTATAAGTTTTGTAGTTGCATTTGTGTTTATAGTTTAAACTAGTATGAATGTATGAATGTAAGAATGTAACGACATCTGTGACATCCGTAAGGGGGGCTCTACTCATGAAGGAAATGAGAACCTCTTAAGGGAGGTTTGAGATTCGAACCATGAGGGACGCGAAATAAAACCCTGAGGGACTAGTGGGTCCTAGAGGGGATAGTACGGATGAGTGGGGCAACATAGTGGGACGGCGACAGGTAACGCTACTATGGGACCACAATAAGAGCCAATTATGCCGGGGGTGAACTACGACCTCATGGGGGCTTGAGTGGGGCCAGCCGCCACATATTCATCCTGATGTTTAAGTTCTTTTTAGGTATTTATATATTTGGATGTTTATTAGAGTGCAAGGCTTTGTGGAAATTAGTTGAGGAGCATCACTTTTGTTCTTCCCCTATTTGCTACAATAATTTTTTTAATTTAAAAATTTGTGTTGTATAATTATGAATTATATAATTATGCATAAATTGTCAACGGCAAAATTATAAATCTATTCAAATTAATTTTTAATGCAAAATTAAAATCCATGACATCTAGCAAATGTCGTGGAAAGATCTAAAAACGACTTTTTTCTCAAGTCGTTAAAGTTCTTAATAACGACATTTTTAATCCATTGTGAAACAAATATCGTTGAAATTGAAAATACTAAGAAGACACTATTTTGATGTCATTAAAAAGTATTAACGACGTTAACCTGACATATAAAATTGTCGTAGACTTTCCACTACACTTGCATACAACGACATGAGAACAAATGTCGTGAAAACCCATTGATGGCAATTTATAAATGTTGTTGAAAAGGCTATTTGTACCTAGCATAAATAAAAGAGAAATAATTAATATGAAAAAACCAGGATGAAAATCCAAATCAGACAAGAGAAAAAGTTAAAAGATATATACATTTTTTTCTTTTTCACGAAAATCAGATTTATCCTTCATATTAGGGATTTTAATTTCTTATCTAAGATTGAGATTATATTCTTGGTAATGCTTTTGGCATATTTTAATCTTAGAAATAACAAAAAATTTTGTGAATTGATCAAGAAGTAATAAAAATTTTATGAACAAACCACAAGTGCCAAGATTCAATAGGAAACAAATCCAGCAAGATACCAACACACATTGTTGATAGCCACCTCAAATGGATATGAACACAAACAAATTGAAAAGATTAAGAGACCTTCTTTATTATTACAAAACAAAAATAAACCATGACGAAAGCAACAATCATCTTTCTTACAAACAACATACACAATGAAACAAAAAACAGAGACAAAACTGTAATCCAAAGAGCACCCCCGTTACCACCACCACCATCGATACATCTCTCCAGCGAGTTAGTACATATACATAACATATACAAGTATTCTTTTAAGAAAACTTGAGAATTAGTACGTATTAATAACATATACAAATGTCATACACACAACAACGCATATATACACGAAACCCAAGCTAGTAATAGTTAAATATATAAACAAATTGTATACAATAAAGCAATATCTAGCAGCATCTACATCCCCATCGAGTGAAAGTTGCTAATTAAGATGTGTCTTATTTCCTTCTCAAAATAATCACACATGACTTTGTGATTCGCTTCAAGAAGAGAGATCAACCCGTTAAAATAAAATAACTAGTGACTAGGCATGAAAAAATATTATAGTCATTTTAATTAACCAAAAAAAAAAATTAAAGTGTGACTCACTCACTCATATTCTCGTGAATGAAAACCAGATAGATTAGCTGCTGCAGTCAGAGCATCCCTTCACTCTTACACTTTGTTTTTATCATTCTCAAGACATCGTTCATGTTCCACAAAAGCGTCATCATTACTCCCCTTCTGTTTCCTAATATCCGATGGATCGATGCCATAAAAGATAGGTAAGACAAACTGACCTCCTTCTTCTTTGCATTTGAGTATGTGCACCAACTCATCCAAGCACCATCTCGAAGAAGCGTACTCTTTCGAAAAGACGACTATCAAAATCATCGATTCCTCCATTGTCCTCAAAAGTGCAGGAGAAATTTCATCTCCTCTCTCGAGATTCTCAGCTTATACGTAGGTTTGGATATGTTTCTGGCATAACGCATTATAAAGATGACTAGTAAAGTTCTTACGAATGTCACCTCTGACACTAGTGAAGACTTCATTCTTCATCACCACAGTAGAAGAAGGAGAAGCAACAATAGCCATATTTTTGGGGGTGGAAAAGAATGAGAAAAAGGGGTTTCTTATTTGATCTGTTATAAAAGAAAGATGAATGTCTAAAAAGTGCACTTAATGCACCACCAAGTGGTTAAGAGGACGGTAGAAAGAAGAACAGGGATATAAGACCTGACAAGTCAATGACTTTGGCAGTATGTATGATGTTCTATCAAAAATAAAAACAAAAGAAAAAAAAAAGAAAGAGAAAAAAACAAAAGCGTTTAGGAAGGTACGTAGAAAGAAGAAAAAACAGACATGTGATATCACGTAAAAAAGTGACCAAAGTTTGGATGGTTTTACCTAATTTATTCATAAACAAATGAAAACAAATGCCTGGTGGACTCCATATCACAGCTTTGCCACACTGGATTCTCCGTTTTTGTAGTGGTGGCAATGATGGAGGAGAAACAAGGCATCAATGTGATTATTATTTTAAAGTAAATCACCACTCAAAGCAATTATTTTAAAGATCCCAACAATTAAGTGCTAATATATAATATACAACCAAAATGACTCGCATTTCTATACCTTATAGTAGTTAAGGATATTTATATTTTTATATTTCTATTTTATGTTAATTCAAAAATTATACTTTCGATTTTCGATCTCATCGAATATATACCTTCATATTAGATTTAATACATAAATATATATATCTTACCTCAGTCAATAAATGATTTTGACCTTTAAAATAATCAAATTATCCTTAAGTAAAAGATTAAAAAAATTAAAACTTTCAAAAAATAAGGAAAAAACAAAAATAAAAACACACAAAACACCTATTAGGGTATTCTATACATTTTTGGAGGCAAAACCTTAGTACAAAGTTTTTCTAAGTTTTTAAAGTTATCCTCTTTTTAATTTAAAGGTATTTTGAGCAATTTCTTAGGTCAAAATTGAAGATTGCTTGGACAAAGGTATAAATTTATGTATTAAATATAATGTAAAGGTATAAAATTGATGAGATAAAAAATCGAAGGTATATTGTTTGAATAAAGCTAAAAATACATGGTATAAAAAGGTAAATAACCCTAATAAACTGCACCCAACTGTAATATCACTTCCTAAGTATTTATGTACATTTTTGTAGCTAAAAAAAGTTATATTATATATTATCACCACCAAAATATTTATATCACTAGTACAAAAAGCTAAATAAAGGACACCTAACATAAGACTATTGCAGAAAACCCATCCTCAATAGAGGCGGTAAACACTACTATAAACAAGCCTTATGGAGATGACATTTTTTGCGACGAAAATTGTAATGATCGGAAAAATCTAAAAATTAATAAGTATAATTAATTTAGGATTTTTTCTTAATTACTCTGTATAATACTTAAGAAAGTACAAGCTTGAAATTTATTAACACGCAAATTTAAAAGTCTTAATAGCTATAAGACCTTAGAAATAAATAATGTTATCAATGCACAAATTTATGTGCTTTATTTACAAAACATGTAACAAAAGTAATGTTATGATGGTGTAATTAAATAATTAAAAATAATTATTTAATGTATTAAGCTAAAAGTTTATGTTTCATTAATTTCATGTGTGAACCACAATAGTGACATATATAAGAATCTCAATTAAAAAATTCAAATTGAGATTATGTGATAAAAAGTGAAATTTTTAAGTTACTATGATTATGCAAAAATTCTTATACGATATCGATAGTAAGAGAAATTTAGATCATAGTAGTCAAACAACGCAACACCATAATTAAGAAATGGTGTGTACAAAGTTTATGAAAATAAGATGATTTTGAAATTTAATGAGATCATTGAGTAAGATAAGAAATTTATAAGTCATAAGGATTATTGAAAATTCGAGAATTTGTAATATCCTATATGTACACAGTAAATTACTTGCGAGTGTAAATAATTGTGTGAAATTTATAATAATAATAATAATAAATTATTACTATTATAAAAAGGTTAATGGAATTTACAAACATTGTACGAGCCTTTAATGCAAATGCAAAATCACAAATGGACAAATTTCAATCCGTAAAGTGATTACAAAAAGTTTAAAGAGCATCCATAGATTAGATATAGAGTCAAAAATGACTTTTTACAAGAAATAGTTTGGGTTATACCTGTAAAGCATGAAATCGTACTAAGTTTAGAATTTAAATTAAAGTGACTTTTAGATAGTCAATTTAATTTACAAAATTTATATAAATTATATTATCATTTTTATAACGAAATTAGAAGTTTTTAACTTGAAATTTTAGTGAATAATATATGTTTTAATTAACATTTTAAAGTTTTAAAATTACAAAAAAATATTTTTATCAAAGTTCCAAATACATAATATTATTTTAAGAAAAAAATAATAAATAAATGTAGCGTATATAGCTAATCACCAACTTTCATGACAAATGTATCAAAGATTACTGGTTCAAAAGAAAATCACAAAATCCATACAGTATAGATATATTTATGAAAATAATTTTATGATAGTACAGAGATGTAATTATGGCAATAATACAGTAAGAAAATTAGAATTTGTGTAGTTATTTTCAAAGAGTAAGAATAATACAATTCTAGAAAATATAGCTATGTTTATGAAAATTTCAAGTTATAGATCAAATTTGATTAATCCGGCGCGGCAAAGAATTAGACTATGAGGTCTCATTGTCTATAAATACATGAACACACAAAAAAAAAAATGCCCCATTAAAAATCAGCCCATTTTCTTCCTCTCTCTACTTTCTTTCTTTACTCTCTCTCTCCCCAAACTCAATCCAAGAATCCGTCCTTCATTTTTGACACCTGGCACACCAATGGAAAGCTCATATTGAGTTGAGTCTAACAGTGTGCCATGCTGCCCAAACTCTGCCGAAGGAAGCCACATGCACCGGTCAAAGTGGTGAAAAAATCCAAAACTTTCCAATGGGATATCTTCGCCATTCGACATCCGATCAATATGATTCTTGTTCCTACAAGACCACCATGATGAGAGGAACAAGTTTCACACATGGTTGCACCTCAACAATAGCCAGAATGCTCCGCCCATCTACCCCCGTCGCTGCTGTCGTGCCACTCTCAATCTTGCTGCCTCTGGCGATGGTGATTGACACCTCCTGGCCCAAAAGGTTCAAAGGGCGACACTGAGTTAGTCTGCCCACCTAATTTTGCCAAACCATCTCGTCGATTAAAGAACGATGAACACCCACTATGGCCACCACGTGAGACATTGATCTTGGCAATTCTGGCCATGTTGCCTCAAATTGATCAAGGCAAGATGATCAGAAGTGAACGAGGAAGCTATCCCCATCCTTAATTTCATGCACCCACTGCGGATCAACAGAGATAGGCCAACGCTATCGTAAGTCACCGCGGGTCCCTTTGATTTTGCCATTCTAGATGATGTTAAACTATATCACCTTAGGGAAACACTTAAAAGGACACGAGGAGAAGAACCTACAGGTCAATTTCTAGGTTCTTGGCCGGAGAATCGAGATCAGAGTCTGCCTTCTTACGCTACTGATGGCAACTTCGATTAGCATAGTTGGGGGTGGAATTAAATGAAATTGATGTAACCACTAAGATCAAGAGTTGGAAAATGGGGGAAGCTGAGGTTATAGGCACCACCGCCCACTAGAGTCGCCGCATGTGCCTCCACGTGTCGTCCTAGGTGGCCAGGCTCTGGCGGGCCTTGAGTCCTAAGCTCCCGACCTCCAATCGATGATTCAAAACCCCCTCCTGACTCATTTTGACATTGTGGATGTGATGGCGCCCTCTATTGCTAATTTCACTCCATTGAAAATCGTCTGGTATCAATTGCACTTGAATCGAGGCAACTTAGAATGTAGTAACAGAGTCTAGAATTACGTTTCTAGCAATGCATAATATCCAAGAAGCATTCTCAGCTATCACGTTTGCTCAAGGACCACTGTCGAGGATACTTTGTAGACTGTAGATAAGTGAGATAGAATTGAACCGCTCAACTTAGAGTCCAGGTAAGTAAGAAACTTGCCAACTTAGAGGCAACTTAGAATGTAGTAACAGAATCTAGAATTACGTTTCTAGCAATGCATAATCTCCAGGAAACATTCTCAGCCATCACGGTTGCTCAAGGACCACTGTTGAGGATACTTTGTAGACTGTAGATTGTAGATAAGCGAGATAGAATTGGACCACTCAACTTAGAGTCCAAGTAAGTAGGAATCTCGCCTATAATATAAACAATTTTTAAATAAATTGTTTATATGTTTTTATAAAAATTTATGAAAATGCATGATATGATTTGTCACACTATGTTACATTATAATGTCTTGTTATGTTATGATATTATGATTTATTATGTTTATGCTATACCATGTCATGTATGTTGTGAGTATGTCATGATCAATGTGTGATGTATGCAATGTTTAAATCATATTGTTTAATCACCTTCAAGTTATACTTGATTTTGATTTATGGTTTATAATTAACGTAATTGTGATGCTATGTAGTGACATGCCATACTGCATACTCACAATAAAATAAATGAAATAATAAGATAAGTTAAGGATGTTGTACCAACCTTCTGACCCACGAGAATGAAAAAGTTTATGATTTCGACATCGTTTGGGACCTCGAGAACCCTAACGTCCCCAAGATTGTGCATAACATGTATAATCATCTGGGCGTCTCTAATAAGATAAGTTATAGCTTAAATAATTAAGCATAAAATAAGTTGATAAGCAAGCATAAAATGTTCTTGCATATTTTTAGTTAAATGATTTTTAATTAAGTTTTGCGAGACTAATTTCCTATTTGCTAAGTGAAAGCTCATTTAAGTATGTTCATGTTGTAGGTAAGCAAACCGATTAGTGACATTTGTGGGCAATAGTAAGCAGCGGACGAATGGTGGAGATGGGAATGGATATTGCTTATGTAACGTAATATTTCTGCAATTTTAGTTTACAAACCTATGCTTTGTTTTATTTTACAAAATTATGTATGTCTTTAGTTTTCAAAAGTTATGTACGCATAAATAGTAAATTAAATTTCATAATTATGTTTTAAGAACCGAGGTTGTACTCATAAAACCTTGGTCTATAGAATTTTAATGTTTTAAAAATGTTGCACTAGACAATGCAACAAATACATGAAAATTTTCAAGTAAGAAAATTATAAGATTATTTAGAATTAAAAATGATTATAGGAGTTTTACGTTAAATTAAGAAAGGACTTTTTTTATGAATTTATTATCATGAAAGTTTAAATGATTATGCTTTAAGAAACTATTATGTTGGACTTAAGAGAATAAGTTATAAGGAAATTCTTATGATGTTAAGCTTTTTAAAAAAAAGATTAAGCTTTAAGAAACCAATATGTTAGTTTTAAGATATTAAATTATAAGAAAAAAATACAATGATAATTTTAAGTAAGGATTTTAATGAATATGTTTTACGAATTTATTATGAGAGTTTAAAGGAATATCTTTAAGAAATTAGTATGTTAAACTTTAAGTTATAAGAAATTATATTTCGATTAGTATAAAAGATTAAGCTTTAAGAAAGCATTATTTTGGTTTGAAGATAATAAATTATAAGTAAAATATATAGATAATTTTTAAGAAAGTTTTAAAAAGCATTTAAAATAGGATTTTATTTCAATATTTAATTTAGATTTGTTTTGGAAATAGTTTTATTTAAATTAAGAAATGTTTTAAAAGTAATAGTTTTTAAATAATTATTCTTATGTTTAAAAGAAAAGTTTCAAGAAAATTATTATTGTTATGTTTTAAAAATTAATGTTATGAGATATGTAGAGGATTAAGTTTTTTTAGAAATTATGATTATGTTAAAACGTAATAATTATTATTGTGTTATTATCACATTTGAGAAATTAATTATTAAGTTAGATTTATGGAATTAAGTTTTGAGAAATGATTATTATTTCTTTTAAGGTTATACGCTAAGAATTCATTTTGAAGATTCATTTAGAAAAAAAATTATTTTGCAAATTTCAATACTTTATGTTAAAGTATGTGTAAGTTTATGATTATATAGTTAAGTAGCAGCCATATATGTAAGGTTGTTACACAAATATTCTATTTTTGCAATGACAAAACATCACAATTAAGGAACATTTTTGCAACGATATGTCGTCATAAATAATCAGGTCCACATCAGCATTAGCACACGTTGTTGCAACGACATTTTTCAAAATTCTTCATCGCTAAAAACTAAAGCCACCTCATATTTGACGATGACTATGACGACATAATTACAGTGACTTTTTTGTGACTATTTGTTGTCGCAAATAATATTGTGATGACTTTGTTGTCGCAAAAATATTATTTGCAACTAGTTGTTAACGATGACATATTGGCGATGACTCTCAAAAAAGGTCATCACAAAAGACCCTATTTGTAGTAGTGAAACTTTATAAAACAACTATAAAAGATAGTTTTCTTACAAACCATGCTTTATTTACCATAGAGGATGAGTTTTAAAACCATCCTCTATTGTTATTGAAAGAGGATGGGTCCTCTATATACATCGTTAACAAGACTACCCAAAATTTTTATAAAATAAATTACATTATTACATCTTAAATTATTTGTTTTTTCATCATGCACTCTAAACTTTCAATTTTGACAAAATATATTCTGAATTTCGAATTTATTGGTAATTAAGATCAAATAGCTAACAGGCATTAAAAAACTTAGATGATCTTAGCCATGAAATTTGTGTGTGAGTTTTCTTAAGAATAAAGTTTGTCATTTTAAGAAAAAAAATTAAAACTTGACACATAAAAAAGAGTATTTAATGAAAATAAAAAGTAGCTATTGGTTTTAAATTGCTAATGATTTCAAAGTTTAAAGTGCATTGCACCAAGATTAAAAGTTCGAGATATATCATGTAAAAAATAAAGAATTTAAGGTGCAATAGTACAATTTACTTATTTTCATATGCAACCACTATTCAAATTGACATAGCCTTTCTTGCAGGACAATTGGCACTGAATGTAGAGCAATTAACATGGGTGGTTCCTAAACTCTTTTGTAATTATTGTTTGGTCACTGTTTTTTTAATCTTAACGAGACATCTCCAAACTCTAAAAATGTTTCCAAGTAAGCAATTCAAGTCCGATTCAATTAAGTATTTAATTGATTGTATCACGGGCACGGCATGTTCTACAATAGAAGGGTATTTTAAAATTAATAATAATGAATAATAATTTAAATAATTAAAAAGTTAAAATGATATTGGATGGAACGAAACTTCTCTTTCGGTTCGATTAAAAATCACTTTATCATAACGAAAGGAATTCCATTATTTTGTGCATGCTTCATCAATTACATAGAACCTCGAAATTGGGACAAACTTTACCGTTGCTTGATGAACTTATATTTTTATACGGCTTTGAGGTTCTTTTTTTGGTGTGCATGGGAGCGAGGGGCGGGCATTTTTCATCCTCTTTATTGAGGGTTTGTTTTGTTTTAAGTCAGTAGAAGAAGAGAAACAAAAGCTATAATTTTTTAGTTGGTGTATGGAACTATATTTTTTAAAAGAGCCTTTATATGTTATAATGGTTTTAATTTTTTTAAGTTATAAAAATGTTATATTTAAGCTTATAATGTATTATTAACACTCAGGTACAAGTTTTAAGTCTTTTTCAAAAGTGTTTTTTTAAAAAACCACATTTTGCGGCTTTGACGGAAAACACTTCTAGAGAGTAAAATCACTTTAAATAGATCATTAAAACACTTCTAAAGCAGCTTTTAAACTGAAGAAGTCAAAAAAAAACTTTTAAAAAGCCCTTTCAAATATGCTTTGACAAAAGTCACTTGATAGTCAAGCGTAAGAAATTGTTGGAAATCAATAGAATTGGACATAAAAGGTATAACCAAAAGTTCTAAGAGAAAGTTTTTCGTAAATACTTTATGGGTCGGGGAAAGAAACAAGGAATATTATGTTTGTAGTTTTAAAAACTGAGAGACATATCATTATAAAGGCTATAATTACATGCAATTCCGTAATTAATCCATATAGGTTTGTCCTTGATGTGTTGAAATCATCATATCACTCCCCTCAAAAAGAAAAAAAAAAAAAAGGAAAAGAAAGAAAGAAAAAAAGAAAGTCATCATATCACTGGTACTTGGACGAAGGTATTTCACAAAATAAGATCACTTTGAATAAGATCACTCTGAGTTGTGTCTTCACAAAAAAAAAAAAAAAAACGCATAAACAACAAAATTATCAGCGAGTCTTTCCAAAGAATAATTATATCTGGATTGATACATATTCCATTCCAGTATTAAACTATGGAATACAAGTACATATATAAGAAATTAATCATAGTGGGATTTGGAAACACCGTATCATGGAAAAAGAAATTCTTCCTCTTTTTTCCTAGTCCATGAATGGAGACATTTTCTCAAACCACGTTAAATCTCTGTGTAATTTATTTTCTTACTTAGTTTTCCATATTAACTTTATATTAAAAACAGAAATATATTGAGAATGGAATAGATAGAGAAAGGACTGATATGTTCTCATCTCAACATGTAACTCTTTATAGATATAGAGGGAGGCTCAAGGGAAGCCCGCCCGTGATACATATTAAAGTCACGCTGAACTTCTAATTCAAACATTAAGCTAATTTAGATTTTATTTAAGCCCCAACCTTAAAACGTCGAACATTAATGGAGTCAAGTACTTATTTAACCAAAGATAATAATTCTACAACTTTTGAAGCATAATTAAACACTATAGAATTGGATCCTATTTCTTTGCTTTTAAGGCCAGAAGACTCTCAAACCCAGCTTCAGAAAAAGTACTATAGTTGCATTCGGGAGGACAACTGCCATATACATCTGTGCATGTACATATGTCTTCATAGTTGCATATGCAGTTTGAGCAGCCTTTAGAACGATCGGAAGAATAAGTGTCACGACATTGGAAAATTAAGTCCCTGTCCGACTTCTAAACAGATACTGCAGCAGCCCCCGCTCTTTTTTAACGCTGTTTAACATATATATACATATATATAGTTGTAATTAGTACTCTTAATTAAGGGATCGAAAAAGAAGAGTTACATTTATGTTGATTTAAGGAGCAAAAACAATATTAAAACGAAATATATAAATAGCTAGATTCATATACCTGGTCGAGAGACATGATTATTAAGAAAATCTAAATGAGCATTGGCTATTGATGTGGCCACAACCAGCAGCAATAGTCCCGCAAGATCCTTGTTGAAGGCCATTTCAATATTCTTAGATGTGACGTTAGCGAACAAAACTTCTGGGCTTTCCTGTCTGGGATGAGTATGAGAAATATGAGAGCTTCAAAGGATAAATATACACACACAAATGCAAGGGGGCAAGCGAGATAAGATCAAAATAAATTAATGACGAAATTGCATTCAATGTCTTTTATTAATGTGTGTGTACATATATATAAGAAGAGAGAATAGCATTTTGAGAGATAATTCACCTTGTTTATTTGCTAGTTTGGTTTTTTTAGTTTTTTCATTATTATTTTTTTTACCTTGCTTGCTTGCTAGCTTAGTTTTCTGTGATTTTTTTATTTAATTTAAGGGCATATTTGAGCTTTTGACCTTAAGAAATGGTTTGAATCAGCCGGCTTTCATGTTACCTTAGTTTTTTTTGTGTTCTAAATTTTTTTATTTAATTTAAGGGCATATTTGAGCTTTTGACCTTAAGAAATGGTTTGAATCAGCCGGCTTTCATGTTACCTTAGTTTTTTTTGTGTTCTAATTTAACGGCATATTTGACTTTTAGACTTTACAAAATGGTTTAAGTAAGCTGGTGTACCCATCTTTCTCTTTATTGAATAAGCTGATTTCTTTTTATTTGCTTGTCGGCTTAAGTACTGATATATGGGTTTCCTCATGCGAAGTTGTGCGGTATTTTTTTTTTCGACAATTTTGCATTACAATTTTTTTTCTTTGGAACATAATTACGTAAGGGAGTGGAGAATAATAGTTTCTTTTTTTTTTTTTCATTAATGAGTTTTTGTTTTCTCTTTTGTTTCTGAGTTTAGCTTTTATTTAATTAATGGTAAAATCTAATATTGTTAGGCTGTCTGAATTATATTATAAGATATGTATATTCCTACTTCTTTTTCTTCTTCTTCTTCTTCTTCTTATTCTTTTTTTCCTGATTGACTCCATAGAACTCTAAATTTTGTAGAGGACAACAATCAAGATTTCTAAAAACGTAGAGAGAGAAGAGAAAACTGGTAAATGAGAACAGGGAAAAACTTTGTGTTGTTTTGTTGAACCAAAGTTGTCAAAAATCCAAGCATCCAATATTAGAATAATACTTCCTCAAAAAAAAAAAAAAAATAGTGGAATAATACTTAATACTTGCATTATGTACTTGAAACATCAAACATTGCAGTCCGTTAGTTATTCTTGTGACAGAAATCTCTCCGTTTAGAACAAAAATCTCGCATGCACGCTTCAAACAAGTAACGGTGATTTTCAAAACTAGGAGGAAAATTAATAAAATAATGAAAGGGAAAAGTCATAATCAACTCAAAAACATAAAACACAACTTCACTAGTTATATGCTTCTACTTCCTTTTATTGTTTTGTTGTTGCTAGTGGAAACATTATTAGATAAAGAAACCAAGCACAAAGACCCAAAAAGTGGAAATATTGTGCCAACGTAAAAAAGAAAATACGCACGGAAAACGAAACCAAATTTATCACCGATTTCCCTGTGAAGGAAGAGCAGAATGCTCAAAAGGTTACTATCAGCAGACAAATAGTTGTTAAGTCCCAATAGTCAAATGAGAGAGTAACTAACATGTAAAATCCAAAGAAAACGTCCTTACGAGTCATTCAAAAGCATTGCAACACATGATGTATATAATTATGAACCCACCTGATTAAGGTCAGCAAGTAATTCTTGCTTAAAATCATGCAAACATAAAATTTTGATTAAGCTGAAAAACAGAGCCGTTCAAAACAGGGCCGTACATTCATATGCAACACATACATGCACGGATATGAATGAATACAAGACAGGATCTTCATCTTCTAGGCAATACAGAAATCATGAATGAATGCAAAACGACTTTCTCAAAAAGTGATTCCAAGTCAAAGTAGGAGATTCATGCACAATATGAAATTAAATGAGGAGGAATTTACGCTACTCTTTTTGAGTCAGCGAGCTCAAAGAGATAGATTTGGTTGACATTAAAATTACCTTTGAACGAAACCCTTGAAAATGATGAAAATCTTCTCTCTAAATTCAGAATTCAACATTGCCTCTTCTCTTCCCTTTCAATTCTGAAAAATACCGAAGGTGGAACAAAATAAAAACATATATATTGCTCTTTTATATGAAAGTGGTCCGGGTGTACAACATTGTAAAATAACAATTGAGAGATAAGAAATAACAATCTGTTTCCACTTTCGTTGATTCATTTTAACAAACATGTCAGAGGCATCTTCAGTGTCCAACTTTAAGTATGGAAAAAGTCTTTTTAATCAGAGATAAGTCAGAGCAAAGTACCAGATTGATAATAGTAGAGGGAATTGGAGCTAGTGAAGAGTTGTGATTCCTTCTTTCCGATACACTAACTCAACTCCAAGCCTTTTCACAATCAAATTGAAGCTCTGATCAAACCCGGTACATTTGAACTCGAATGATGCCTCTATTGCATCACCATATTCCTCAACACCTGACGCCTCCTTTTCATTTTCCTTTAGGTAATAGTCGCTCCAACACCTGATGAAGACATGGTCCGAACTAAGACCTGCGATTTTAGTTTCTTCTTCGTCGTCAGTGGCACAATCATCAAGATTGATAAGCCATGGCTGGTGATCTACACTTAAATAGATTGGGTGGATTCGACCAGACGAGGTTTTAAGACGAAAATGAAGGCGAAGAAAAGCATAATAGTCTTTGAAAGAATGGAATGCATGGATTGATGGAGAAACAAAGCAAAAGGCAAGACCCAAGAAATTGGAATTAAGCCAATTTTTGGGAAGCTTCATGCTAATCGACTCGGTCCCCTCAGCTTGACGTCTGAACCACTTTGGAATTTCATGTCCCGGATAACAAATTTTAATATCATATAGCCATGATCTTATCTGCACCAATATGAATTAGAATTTATTGTCAACTACTTCACTCGTCAAACATTTATTTAATGATGGTAATAAAAAAAAAAAAAGGAGATTATAAATGCATACATACCATTGGTCCTTCAACTCTGTATAAGAAATCGCTTAACTCACTGCGTGCATTCCCTTCTAATTTCCAGCACTTTCCAAAAAAAAGTTCTAAACTATAAATACTATGTTCTTTGCTAATCAGGTGTCGTAGAGCGAATCCAGAGCTTGAACTTGATATTGTCTCTAGTGAAGTACATCCGCTTGCATTAAGCTTGCGTATCGACAATGGAAGTTGTAGTAAAGACCGAAGCTTCTTGCAATTTTTGATGTGGAGATTAGCCAGCCCATGAAGTTGTCTGATGCTTGAAGGTATTTTCTCAAAATGGTTCCCTCCAAGGTCTAATTCATATAACCAAGAAAAGTGACCCAACCACTCAGGAATT
Organism: Artocarpus heterophyllus; assembly: GCA_025403435.1. Classification (NCBI taxonomy): domain Eukaryota; kingdom Viridiplantae; phylum Streptophyta; class Magnoliopsida; order Rosales; family Moraceae; genus Artocarpus; species Artocarpus heterophyllus. Next base: position 10,272,611 of record CM046341.1, read on the forward strand.
TCTACAATATTGCAGCCATATAGATTTAGGAAATTTGAAGAACGCTTATTAAATATTCTGATTTGGAGATGTTCAGCTTTCAAACAGCGGTTGTGTCGGGACAAAAGGATACGACTGCTTAAATTATAGACCCAATCTGGAATAAAATCAAGATTTTTACGCCAACTTATACCTTCGCGACGAAGCCCAAATAACTTTTTAATCATGAAAGAGCTACACGACTCTTGGATCTCCGTTCCTTTAAATAAAAAGGAGTTTCTGTCAAGTTTTTCAATCTTGAGCAACCTTCTAGATCAAGGATGAAAAGAGAACTCAACTTAAGGATATTGGATGGGAGACTCTCAAGCTTTTTACAATCTACAAGATAAAATGCAAGCAAATGATGGAGACCCTCAATTGATGATGAAGACACTTGCTTTATTGATGTGCCACTCACATTTAAACTTTTTAGATTCCTTGGAAGAGCTGGAAGATACGTAATATGTTGACAACCTTCGAGCCTCATTTCTACAAGATTTTCAAGATACGTGAATGACGAGGGCAATTCTTTTGTCACAGTGTCTGCTATGTCTAAGAATGTTAGATTCCCAGATATCTTTGGAAGATATTTAAATTTGGAACAGCCACGAAGTGTAAGAGATCCAAAGCGTCCTTGGAAATTAAGCGGGGGAACTTCAACTAAACTTTCGTGGGGTTTGGAGAGTGCTTTTCTTTCTTTCTTTTGTTATTTAGTTCCTTGGGATGCTATTTTTTTAAAGAAAAAATAAATAGGAACAAAATACACGCCAAACATTTATTGTCAACTACTTCACTCGTCAAACATTTATTTAATGATGGTAATTACAAAAAAAAAGGAGATTATAAGTGCATACATACCATTGGTCCTTCAACCCTGTGTAAGAAATCAGTTAACTCACTGCGTGCATTCCCTTCTAATTTCCGGCAATTTCCAAAAAAAAGCTCTAAATTATAAATACTACGTTCTTTGCTAATCAGGTGTCGTAGTGCGAATCCAGAGCTTGAACTGGATATTGTCTCTAGTGAAGTACATCCGCTTGCATTAAGCTTGCGTATCGACAATGGAAGTTGTGGTAAAGACCGAAGCTTCTTGCAATTTTTGATGAGGAGATTAGCCAGCCCATGAAGTTGTCTGATGCTTGACGGCATTTTCTCAAAATGGTTCCCTCCAAGATCTAATTCATATAACCAAGAAAAGTGACCCAGCCACTCAGGAATTTCTACAATATTGCAGCCATATAGATTTAGGAAATTTGAAGAGCGCTTATTAAATATTCTGATTTGGAGATGTTCAGCTTTCAAACAGCGGTTGTGACGGGACAGAAGTATAAGACTGCTTAAATTATAGACCCAATTTGGAATAAAATCAAGTTTTTTACGCCAAGTCATATCTTCACGACGAAGCCCAAATAACTTTTTAATCATGAAAGAGCAACGCAACTCTTGGATCTCCATTCCCTTTAAATTAAAAGGAGTCTCTGTCAAGTTTTTTAATCTTGAGCAACCTCGTAGATCAAGCTTGAGAAGAGAACTCAAGTTAAAGATGTTGGTTGGGAGGCTTTCAAGGTTTTTGCATTTTTGAAGATAAAATTGTCTTAAATGCGGGAGACCCTCAATTGATGATGAAGACACTTGCTTTATTGATGTGTTACTCACATTTAATATTTCTATATTCCTTGGGAGAGCTGGAAGATTCTTAACATGTTGACAACCTTGGAGGCTCATTTGCACAAGATTTCCAAAATACGTGAATGATAAGGGCAATTCTTTTATCATTGTGTCTGCTACGTCTAAGCATGTTAGATTCCCAGATATCTTTGGAAGATATTTAATTTTGGAGCAGCCACGAAGCGTAAGAGATCCAAAGCGTCCTTGGAAATTAAGTGGAGGAACTTCAACTAAACTTGTGCAGCCCTCAAGATTAACACTTTCTAGTTTTGGAGCCTGAGATAGATCTGGAACTTTGGTCAGTTGCTTTGAATAACCAAGATTGATGGACTTTAAATTTGCAAGATTCTACAAGAAAAACAAAGTAATTTAGTAAGAATTTTTATTTTATTTTACCAAAACATGCATATAACCAAATCGGTCATCATAAACATTCTACACATCATATTAGATTCATTAGTTAGTATTACAACATACCTGCACACTACCCCAAAGTTGTTTAAGCTCACTGCATGGCATGTCCAATTCAACAAGATATTTCCCTTTAAAATCTGATGGCAAAGATTTTGATGGGTAGTTATACCAACATAGATATCTTAGGGACTGAGGAAGAGACTGAAGAGGTCGACAAAGGTGTACTTTGAATTTGTTATGATCGCAAAATTTTGAAACATAAATCTTGAGCAATCTCATATTATACATCCCATTGAAGACTGTAGGTTTCAAGTGTAGATCATCATTCAACTTAGAAATGTCAAAGAATATTCCTTCGATTTCTTTAGTTCCCTAGAAAATTGAAACAAATAATAAATGAGCATATGAAATATGAAAAATTAAGTCCAAAAATAATTAAACATATAAATAATGAGAGGTATATTATTTTAGCTACTTATCATTGGATACGTACTTCGTTTTTGTCTAAGACATCATAGACATCTTGAGGAATCCATAACCGACTCCGTTTTCCAAGATTTTTAATAGATTGTTCACGAACAATTTCCCAACCCATCTCTTGTATCAAATCATGCATCCAAACTCTGTCACCATCGTCACCATCTATAATCGTTACAAGGGACTTGTCTATGAGATCTTCAATCCTTGATTTTGCAAACAAATCACAATCATCTAGTATGCTCTCTATAAAATCTCTTCTCTCCCCTTTGAGAAAACATGCAATGTCAAGGAGAATATCTTGCTGCTTATCTTCTAGCCCATCATAACTAATTTTTAACACCTTTTGAATTTTTGGATTGGGAATTATTTTCAGTCTACTCCATGCACCTTCCCAATAATCTATAGATTTGGAATGAAGGGAGGAACCTAGAACTTTAAGAGCTAGCGGATTGCCTCGAGTAAAATTCACTATTTCTTTTGACAGCTGAATGTAACGTGGTGCGGCAGGCTTCGTCTTAAAGGCATTCAAATAAAAGAGTTCAAGTGCTTTCTTGGAATCTAAGGATTTAACTTCGTATATTTCATCAGCAACTTTTCTAAGAATTTGTGCATCTCTTGTTGTTATGATGATTTTACTTGTTGGGCCGAACCAACTTCCATCTCCAAACAAACGCTCCAGCTGCATTATATCGTCAATGTCATCATAGATAATGAGCACCATTTTATTATGTAGCCTATTTTTCACAAAGCTGTTGACTGTTTCTAGATTTCCATCCTTCAATAACTTCGAAAAAAGTTTGGTTTCTAGATGAGGCAGTCCATGTTTCTGTGAATCTTCCCTAACATTTTCAAGAAAGCTGCAACTTTCAAATTGATAAAAGATCCGTTCGAAAACGGCACGGGCAAGAGTAGTCTTGCCAATACCACCAATCCCCCAAAGGCCAATGACATGAGGATTTGGTGATCCAAAGCATAACAATGATTCAATTTTCTTAACACGTACATCAATTCCAACAAAACCCTTAGCATCTAGAACAACTTGTGGCAACCGATTTAATTTCCTCAATACATCTTCAACAATCTTCTCAATTAACTTTGATTCGTACCTAGCATAAATAGAAGAGAAATAAATTAATAAGAAAGAACCAGGATGAAGTTAACAAATCAAAATCAAACTTGAAAAAAGTTAATAAATAGATGCTTTTTTTTTTCTTTTCTGAGAAAATCTGATTTGTTCTTCATATTAGGATTTTAATTTCTTATCTGAGATTGAGATTATACTCTTGGTAATGCTCTTTGCATAATTTAATATTAGAAATAACAAAAAGTTCTGTGAATTGATCATGAAGTAATAAAAATTTTATGAAGCGCAAGGACATACCGCAAGTACCAAGATTCAACAAGAAACAAATCAGGTGGGAAACCAACGCACATTGTTGATAACCACGTAAAATGGGTGTGATACGTAAACAAAATGAGAAAGTTAGAAGACCTTCTTCATTATTTAAAAAAAAAAAAAAAAAACCATGACGAAAGCTAACAATCATCTTTCTTACAAACAAAATACACAACCGTAATCCAAAGAGCACTCACGTTACCACCACCACCATCGAAGCATCTCTCCCAGCGAGTTCGTACAAATACAAATATTCTTTTAAGACAACTTGCGAATTAGTACATATTCATGACATAAACAAATGTCATACACACAACAACGCATATATACACGAAACCCAAGCTAGTGATAGTTAAATATATAAACAAATTGCATACTATAACGCAATATCTAATAGCATCTATATCTCCGTAAAGTGAAAGTTGCCAATTAAGACGTGTCTTTTTTTCCTTCTCACACATGACTTCGTGATTGCTTCAGAGAGAGATCAACCCGTTAAAATAAAATAACTAGTGACAAGGCATGATAAAATATTATAGGCATTTTAATTAGCAAAAAAATAATGATAAGCTATGACTCACTCATTTTCTTGCGAATGAAAACCAGATAGATTAGCTGCTGCAGTCAGAGCATCCCTCCACTCTTTTAATTTGTTTTTGTCATTCTCAAGACGTTGTTCATGTTCAACAAATGCATCACCATAGCTCCCCTTCTGTTTCCTAATATCCGATGGATCGATGGCATAAAAGATAGGTAAGACAATCTGTCCTCTTTCTTCCTTGCATTTGAGTATGTGCACTAACTCATCCAAGCACCATCTGGAAGAAGCGTACTCTTTCGAAAAGACGACTATCGAAATCATCGATTCCTCAATTGCCCTCAAAAGTACAGGAGAAATTTCATCTCCTCTCTCGAGATTCTCAGCATCTCTGTAGGTTTGGATATGTTTCCGGCATAACGCATCGTAAAGATGACTAGTAAAGTTCTTACGAGTGTCACCTCTGAAACTAACGAAGACTTCATTATTGATCATGACCGAAGAAGAAGAAGAAGGAGAAGAAGAAGCAACAACAATGGCCATATTATCTTTAGGGGGAAAGAATGAGAAAAAGGGTTTCTTAGTTCTGTTGTAAAAGAAAGATGAGCGTCTAAAAGTAGAAAGGCACGACCAAGTGGTTAAGCAATTTCCCGGGACATGCTTTGGAAGGTAGAAAGAAGAACAGGGAGATAAGACCTGACAGGTCAATGACTTTGGCAGTATGTATGATGTTCTATCAAAAAGAAAGAAAAAAAAAGAGAAAAAAAAAGTGTTTAGGAAGGTACGTTGAAAGAAGAAAAAAGCAGACATGTGATATCACGTAAACAAGTGGCCAAAGTTTGGATAGATTTACATAATTTATTCATAAACAAATGAAAACAAATGGCTGGTGGACTCCCTATCACAGCTTTTCCACATTGGATTCTCCGCGTTTGTAGTGGTGGCAATGATGGAGGAGAAGGCATCAGTGTGATTATCATTTGAAAGGAATCACCACTCCATGTAATTATTTTAAAGATTCCTACAATTTAGTGCTAATATATGATAATTCATATACAACCAAAATGACTCGCATTTCTATATATTATAATAATTATAGACATTTATCTTTCTACGTCTCAAACTTAATGTATATTTTTATATTAGATTTAATATATAAATAGATCTTCATTTTAATCGATTAGATAATTTTGATTTTAGAAATGACTAAATTATTTTTAATTAAAAAATAAAAAAATAAAACTTTCAAAAAATAAGAAAACAAAAACAAAAACATACAAAACACCTATTTTTGAAGGTATTTTACACATTTTAAGACAAAAACCTTAATACAAAGTTTTTTTTTAAGTTTTTAAAGTTATATTCTTTTTAATTTAAAGGTATTTTGAACAATTTCTTAGGTCAAAATTGAAGATTGATTGAGCAAAAGTATAAATTTATATATTAAATATAATATGAAGGTATAAATTTGATAAAATAAAAATCTGAAAGTACATTGGTTGAATAAAACTAAAATATATGATATAAAAAAGTAAATAACCCCATTAATTAACTTCACCTAGCTGTAATACCACTTCCTAAATATTTATATACATTATTTTGGCTAAAAATTTATATTATATACAGTATCACCATCAAAATATTTATATCACTACTACAAAAGGGTGAATAAAGTACAACTAACATAGGACGATTGTAAAAAACATGTCATCAATAGAGGCGGTAAATTGTATAGAATAGCTAACAGAGGACGGTTTTCTTACAAATTGTCCTTTATTTACCATATTAGAGGAAAAACCATCATCTATTGTTATTGAGAGAGGATGGGTCCTCCATATACATCAACATGACTACTCAAATTTTTATAAAATAAATTACACTATTGCTTCTTAAAATATTTGTTTTATTTATTTTTTTTACATTATGTATCCTAAACTTTCAATTTTGACAAAATTTACTTTTTAAAATCATTGGCAATTAAGATCCAATAGCTTACAAGTGTTAAAAAGCTTAGATAATCTTAGTCACGAAATTCGCACATAGAGTTCATCATTTTAAGAAAAAATTAAAACTTGACATATAAAAAAGGAATATTTAACGAAAATAAAAAAATAGCTATTGGATCTCAATTGTCAATTGTTTTAAAGTTCAAGGTACATTGTGTCAAAATTAAAAGATTGAGATATATTGTTTAAAATAAATAGTTTAAGAAGTAACAATATAATTTACTCATTTTTATATGCAACCACTATGCAAATTGGCACAGCCTTTCTTGCAGCACAATCGACACTCTATGTAAAGTAATTGATACTAGGGGTTCCTAAACTCTTTTGTGATAATAATTTGGTCATCATTTTTTTATATCTTAACGAGACATCTCAAAACTCTAAAAATGTTTCCAAGTAAGCAATTCATGTCCGATTCCATTAAGTTTTTAATAGATTGTATCACGGGCAAGGCATGTTCTACTATAGAAGGGTATTTTAAAATTAATAATAATGAGTAATAATTTAAATAATTAAAAACTTAAAAATGATATTGGACGGAATGGAACATCTCTTTGGTTTTATTAAAAATTACTTTAACAAAACAAAAGGGTTTCGATTATTTTGTGAATGTATCATCGATTCCATAGAACCTCGAAATTAAGACAAACTTCACCATTGGTTGATGAACTATATTTTTACACAGGTTTGAGGTTTTTTCTTTCTTTTTGTCTTTTGGTGTGTGTGGGAGAGAGAGGCAGAGATTTCCATCTTATTTATTGTGACATCCGTTATTTTTTAATTGGTATAATTGTATATAAATTAATTATTAGTATGATTTAAATTTTGTAAAACATTGATTGCATCAAAAATTATTTCATATTATTTATTCTATCTATTTTTATTTTTTCTAAAATTTTTCTTACTCCTATTTAGCATGTTTACTAAAATGCCCTTGGAATCATTAGTTAATTTCAAAAACAACATTTTGGCATTTCCTTCAAAACTTTCCCATGACTTTCTCCCTTACCTGTGACTCTCTTTTGAACCTCCCATTTGTCCTTTTCTTTCTTTTTCCTATTTTTATTTGTTTCTTTCTCTCTTTTACTCTCACATGTCTCTCTCTATCTCCCTACTCTTCCTTTTGTTTTCCTTCTTTCTTCTCTTCTTCTTCCTTCACGATAACCCAAAAAGTAGAGAAAAGCCAAGGCAAAACTCAAACATTCTTTAAGATTTCTAAGTTATTTTCTCACAAAAAAATTCGCAAACAACTTCCTAGCAACTCATAGAGCTTGAGAACAAAGGGATTTTTATGATCAAAACAATGTATTTGACTTGAATTTGAGGTAAACTTTTCAAACTCAAAACTTAGATTTTGATTATGTTTTGAGTATGTAAATCTGTGGAAATGAGTTCATATTGTATAGAAATGATTATATATTTCTTTTATGCTTAGAAAGCTATTAGAAACCAAGATTTAAAGAAAAATAAAAAAAATTCAAATTTCGGGTTTTGTGTAAGAGTTTTTTTCACAAAAACTACATGTCATTTTTTCAAAGGAAGATTTAATAAAATCAGAGGCGCTTCAAGTTGGATTTGAACCCCTAACCTCAAAAATAAATAAAGGAGACCAAACCACTAAGACCAAGAAAATTATTGGATAACTTATGTTTCAGAAATAATAAATAGTCTTTCATAAAGTTGTAATTTCAAATAATTTTATTTTAATGAATATCCAACTTTTTAATTATTTTATTCCTAAATATTTTAAATCGTATTATTTATTTTAAAAATCTATTTTAACAAATTTCATACCAAGATAAAATTCATATGTTTTTATTTTACTGTTATTTTATTTATTTTATAATTTACTAAAATTAAGTTAGAAAAATTGATATCCATATTTTTAGTATATTAATAGCTAGGGCACACTAATAAAAATAAATAGTAAATTGACATAATTATAAATTAGGATTTATATTAAAATATAATTATTTTTACATGTTTTAGGATAACCATGTATTTGGAGCTTACATGAAGAATTTGATTTTGCAAGCTGAAAATTATCAGTGGACATATTACAAAGAAGTAAGGATTCTATTACTTATCTTTTGTGAGGTTTTGGTTAATTAAAATTGATTATTTACATTGTAAGTTATGTATATGATATTTTGAACGTATATAAATATTACTCATGCCACAATAATGTGGAACTCTTCCTGTATTATACAGCGAGAAGAAACACATATTCAAATAATTGAGAATACATAACGAATGATTATAGAGGAATGATAACACATGAAGAGGGCGACGGTTACATCCTTGGGCGCGACCCTAAAAGGTAAAATAGGTGGAGGTGATGACTCTCCCTTGGGTCGAAAGTCCCAGAATGCACTATATAGTAAATGACTTGGTGAGGATCTAGGCTTGATGTTCTCTCACCCACCACTCTTGGAATGATTGGAGAGTGGAAAAGCACGCCGATTTGGGTTTCGATAAGTTGAGTAATGAATACTCTATTGAAACATGATACCTAGAAACATTGATGAACTATATTATTTGTATATATGTATAAGTGTGAAACTCGGTAATGATTAACGTAAGGTATCCACAAAATATGATCATAATGAATCTCATAAGATGATTAGTGATTAAGAACTAACTAACCATGCCGGTGTTAATGTGGTAATGAATAAAACCTAAATGTGAGTAATGGTTTTCCCTAGTGGGCATGTTGATGCTCATCCTTATTATATTTACATCTCTCAGGTGGAATTCTGTGTAACTTGTTTGACGATGAGTAGACAACAACACTGCTGATCTTGTGTTGGAAGATCTTAGTTTATTTGTAACTCATCCAAATCATGTCAGATTTATAAAACTATTGTAGTGGCTGTCATGAGTTATATATGTGATTGAGAATTGTACTATATTGATGATGACTGTATTTTAATATTTGGTACTACACTAAAACTATAGTTTGTTATTTAAAGCTTATTCTTATTTTCTGTTTATTTTAAAGACCCATGGGCAATGTTTTACTGATTCAATATTTAAATCAATTCCTATTTATTCAATATCGCTAAGCCCCATATGGGGGCGTTACATATTTTGGTATCAAAGCTTAGGTATAGTTAACCTAGGGGGTGTAGCACTACCTTAAAAATCAATCTTTTGAAATGGTTTTAAAGTCAAATGTTAATGTCATCATCATTAGTACTAATCCTGCATAAACTTCCTTAGTCAATGTAAAATATGCTGCCAAGATGATAAGTTCAATCGTTTAAACAATCACAACCTATCGAGCTACCTATTACATAGCCATAACTAGTTGAACATGCTCAACAGGTTGAGCAACCCAAATCAATGGAACAAGCTTAGGTAGTTGAGCAACCCCGACTGGCAACACAACCTCAACCTGCTGCGCTAGAAGTAAACAATTTATGACAGATTCTTCAAGCTTTGCAAAACGTACAGAGACCTGCAAAGGCCCGTGACCTTGAGCAACGTCACCTAACTCTACTGAAAGAATTCATGAAGCAAAAACCTTTTGCGTTTATCAGAGAACCCAATCCTGCCATGGTACAACAGTGGCTTAAGGCTGTCAAGAAGAAGTTGGACACCTTGAGAATCCCACAAGAATACCAAGTCAGTTTTGCAACATATATATTCAAGGGCAAAGTTGAGGAATGGTGGGATCATCAAAAGGAAGATTGTCATGTGCCAAACCACACCTGGGATTAGCTTGAAATGATATTTCATAATACTTATGTTTCCTAGAGCCATAGGCAAGCGATGCCGCGGGAATTTAAAAATTTGATGCAAGAAGATATAATGGTAGCTGAATACCAAGCCCAATTTATAGATTTGTCTCGCTATAATCCTGTAGCTGTATCGGACTCTATGATGAGGTGTGAGAAGTTAAGAAATAATCTAAGGCCAAAAATCAGACAAATGATAGCTGCCATCCCATTGCTTAAATTTCTTGAACTTGTAGCTGCTACTTAGTGTGTAGAGTCAGAGCTGAACAACTCTTGTAGAAAATACAAGGGTTTTGGTAGGCGACTAAAGAAAATAAGTAAAAAGGAGAGTTCTTAGAGATAGGTCACTTAGGATAATGGAGTGAGTATTGGTGGTGGATCTTTGGGTAGCGGCTACTTCCAACCATACGCTTGTCATAATTGTGGACAAGTGGGACATTTAAGAAGAAATTCCCCTAATTGCCATGCACAACCGTTTAATGTTCCAAGATCACAAGGTAGTCTTTTTGGCTCTACTGTGTGGGAAGGGAGTTAAAACCGAGGAGCATCCCAGCAAAACTTGCTAGTTTCTCAAGCTTCGTTACTTAACCTCGAGGGTTCTAGCCCTAGTACAACTATCAACAGCAGTCGCAGGGTTCTAGTTTCTATCCAAACTAGAACTTTCAACTGACTCCTTAGGGTTCTGTAAATAAAAGATCATATTTTCATAGGAGGAATAATAACGCTAGTAACAGCCAAGGAAATCAAGGGAACGGACACAATAATAAGTGGAAAGCAATAGCACAGGCTTATGCTATTGCAGCCATGACTAGACAAACAAAACAAGTCAACAACTCTGTTGTAGATGGTATGATTCATGTATTTCACTCTTGGGCTCATGTATTGTTTGATACCAGCGCTACTCATTCGTTTATATCTATGTTGTTTACTTCCATACTACAACTAGGGATTGAAACATGCAGCTCACTGTTAACCCTTAGTACACCAATGGGTGGAATAGCTGAAGTCTCCATAATTTGTAAATCAGTGTGTATTATCATAGGGCAACATAGATTATTAGCTGATTTGTATATAATGACCATGACAGAGTTTGACGTAATCTTAGGAATGGATTGGTTAAGTAGATATCAAGCTATAGTAGAGTGTCACTAGAAATGTGTCTCTTTGTTCACAAAGAATGGAAAAGTTATCGATTTTCAAGTAAAGACAGGGATAGGCATAGTGACGCTAGCCCCTGTGCTAAAGGCTTGCATTGGGGGACGAATAAATTTTACCATTCTTGGAATGAACTTTGCTTTAAAGGGAGAATCGAAGAGGAATCACTTACCTTTTCACATTGCAGTGGTGGACAAATTCCCATATGTTTTTCCAGATGAATTGTGCAGACTTTCACATGACAGAGAAATCGAGTTTGTCATCAACCTAATTTTAGGAGAGGTGCTTGTTTCAATTGCTCCATACCGGATGGCACCTACTGGGAAGGTGGAACTAAGGAAGCAATTGGATGAGCTACTAGCAAAAAGGATTTCTTTGACCAAGTACGTCACCTTGGGGAGCTTCAGTACTATTTGTGAAGAACCATGATAGATCATTGAGACTTGTGTCAATTATCGCTAGCTTAATCGACTAACCATCAAGAATAAGTACCCTTTGTCCTAAATTGACGAGTTGTTTTATTAGTTGGGAAGATCCCAATACTTCTAAAAGATTGAATTACAATCTAGATATCACCAATTGAAGATAAAGGAAGAAGACATTCCAAAGATGGCTTTCCAAACTTGTTACAGTCACTTTGAGTTTCTCGTCATGCCTTTTGGATTGACCAATGCACATGTGGCTTTCATGGACTTGATAAATCGTGTCTTCTAATCATACTTGGATCAATTTATCATTGTTTTCATTGGTCATATCTTGATCTATTATAAAACGAAAGAAGAGCATGCTGAACACTTGACGATCGCTTTACAAACGTTAAGAAGACACGGCCTATATGTGAAGAAGGAAAAGTGGCACTTTTGGATGACAAAGGTCAAGTTCCTAGGACACATTGTCTTTGAAGAAGGCATATCAGTGGACCCCTCTAAGATTGAAGCGGTGTTGAATTGGGAATGACCAAAGAACATGATGGAGATCTAAAGTTTCCTTGGATTAGTTGGATAATATCAGCACTTTGTGGAAAACTTTTCAAAGATTGCTTCTCTGTTGACAAAACTCACTAGGAAGAATGTTAAGTTTGTGTGGGACGATAATGTGAGGAAACATTCATGGAACTAAAGCAAAGATTCACCAGTGCACCTGTACTTATCATATTCAACAACAACTACACTCTGTACACTGATGCCTCGAGAAATGGTTTGGGTTGTGTGCTGATGCAACATGGTGGAGTAGTTACTTAGGCCTCACGCCAATTGAAACCCCATGAAAGAAATTATCCCACATATGATCTCGAGTTAGCTGATTGGGTCTTTGTGCTAAAAATTTGAAGATGTTACTTATATGGTGCAAGGTTTGAGCTCTATATAGATCTCCAACGTTTGAAGTTTTTATTTACTTAAAAGAATCTCAACCTAAGGCAATAGAGATGGACCGAATACATGGTGGATTATGACTTTAGTATTCAATATTATCCTGGTAAAGCAAATGCAGTGGCAGATGCTTTAAGTCATAAGAATAACGAAATCATGGCCAGCTTGGCATTGGAAGATTGAAGGCAAGCAATCACTATCGCCGACTTTAACTTGCAGTATTATGAGAATGATGAAAGAGCCTTCCTGTTCAATGTAATAGCAACCCCTACGCTAATCTAGCAAGTGAAACAAGGACAATGGCATGATGAAAGATTACATATGATTGGGAACAAATACAGAATGGCAAACAATTGGATGGATGGCATATTGAACCAGAAGGATTCTTACTTTATAAAGGAAGATTGGTTGTTTCAGAGGACCCTCATCTTAAGCATGTAGTGTTGGATGAAGCACACCATTTTAAGTTTGCTATTCATCCTAGAAGCTCTAAAATGTATATGGATTTGAAGTGACAATATTGATGGTGAGGTATGAAATGAGATGTAGCAACTTTTGTCTCCAAGTGCATGACATGTTAACAGGTCAAAGCGAAACATCAAAAGCCTGGAGGTGAGCTGAAGAGCATACCTATTCTAGAATGGAAGTGTGTGTTAGAATTAAAAATGAAAAGCAGCGAAAGAAACGGATCGTTGACAAACAAAAATTTTCTGAAAACTTTGTTCATCGGGAATAGATATATAATTTTAATTATAGAAAGCTTTAGGAATTTTTACTAAACTTTTGAAAACTATTAGGGTATCCTAGCTTTCTTCTTTGACACCACGATCCTCCAAACCAGGCCTCCACACCAATGGAAAGACGAGTGGGCGTCAAACTGCAAGAATGAATTTTTCTCACACTTTTCTGAATTTGCTATGTACTCAACATGTGAGGTAGCAGACCTTTTTTTTTGTAGAAAAGAACTCAGTTTTTCTCTCTAAAAATTACGTGAATAAAAATTGCTAAGATAACTGTTATTTCTCCTTTTTATATATGAGCCATTAGTAATTTTACTTTCCCTTTTCTTTTTCTTTTTCTTCTTTACTAAATCACTAAATGATTTGGTCTTACACACACACACATATGTATATATAAGTCACCGTGAAATAACAGGAAGTTTGCCCTTTTTTTTTTATTTGACCGAATCAATCATCATTGATTCGGTTATATATATATATATATATATATATATATATATAAAAAGTAAAGCGTGAAACTTCAGTTTCACGTCCTTCACCTTTTTTTTAATATTATATTAACATATATATATTAATATATTATAAAATCTTATATATATTTATAAAGATTTGGTTCAAAACCATATATATATATATCTAAATCTAAATTCAAAAATAAATCACATTTATTTAAGAATAGATTTTAAAATTAACCAATTAATTAATTAACTAATGCTCAGTTAAATGTGACAACATTTATCACATTACATTATGTGTCACAGAGAACATTTTTCTGTGTTACATTAATAATTCAAGTGTGAAATAATTAATTCAGAATTCAATAATTCTGAATTAAACATGTATAATTCATTCTATGCAAAAATCCAATATAGTGTTTAAGAGGTGGTATTGGGGACCTATGGACCTATAACCCAAGCTCCAATAAATTTGACAATTAATTAAACTCTTTGATTAATGTGCTAAATTTATTAGTTTCAGTGTTACTCCACTAAAAACCTGAAACTGAACTCTTGAGATTATAGTGAAATTACTCAAAGAAAATTAACGAGTAGTCCATTGATATAATCATTACATATAAGTCAGTCCTCCAAAAATAGTTCATAATAAGAGCTAGGTTCAATTTTCGTTCACCTCTCTTATTACATCTTTATCCTTGAGTTCCAATAATTCTCTAATGAACAATTAATTCATAATCTTATTATGAACGAGCGCTCTACTATTCAAACCTTGAATTATCACTCAAGAGAACTATTTTTCTAACTTCCATAGGGAAGAAATGTATTCCATTTCTGTATAATATTATTCCCAACCATTTATTACCTTATGTTTGCAAGATGCTAAGTTATAATTTGTGCTTAGACAAATTTTACCATGTAAGTCAAAAAACATAATGTCATAAATAGGAGTCTAATAAATACTCAGGATTAAGACTGTCAAATATATGATCATCATAGTGATAAATTTGAATACTCTATTTGTAACAGATGATTATTAGAGATTCATAATTTATCTAGTACAGTCCTATATAATCTCATTATATAAAATACCTCCAATCTAATGTCTCTACATTAATAGTCCAGATAATGATTATTTCATTTTAGATGAGATTGGACCGTACTTGTAATTTTTAATTAAAGATCCTAAACTTTAATTAATTATAACAGACTATTTAGATTATTATCTATAAATTTATCCCTAAGCAAATAACACTTATATGCTAAATTTATAGTCACATAAATAATCATGAAATTTTCTTGATGTTTATAAATGCATTCATAATACATATAATCAACCAAAATAATAATAAATGTCATTTTATTTATTTATTAACAATATGTACAATGTCACAGCTTTTAGGACACCAAGCCCAGCAATCTCTCACTTGCCCTAAAGCAGGTAAGACATGTCTCTAAGACCTAAGCCTTCTAAGTGTCCCTCAAAGCTCTTTGCAGGTAACGTCTTGGTGAAAGGGTCGGTATGGTTGTTTTCCGACGCTATCTTTACAACTTCCACATCACCTCGATGCACTATCTCTCTAATCAAATGATATTTTCTTTCTATATGCTTTCCTCTTTTGTGGCTTCTAGGTTCTCTTGAATTTGCCACTACACCACTGTTGTCACAATACAGTGTGAGTGGTTTATCCATGCCTAGAATTACTTCCAAATCATTTAAGAACTTACAGAGCCAAACAGCTTCTTTAGCTGCTTCACAAGCAGCCACATATTCTGCTTCCATAGTTGAATCAGCAATACAAGATTGTTTGATGCTTCTCCAAACTATGGCTCCACCACCAAAAGTAAACACTGATCCAGACGTAGATTTACGTGTATCTTTGTCTGATTAAAAATCAGAATCAGTGTATCCAATGAGAATCAAATTCTTACCAGAATAAACTAGCATATAGTTTCTCGTTCTCCTAAGATACTTGAAAGTATGTTTAACCGCTACCCAATGATCTAATCCTGGGTTGGATTGATACCGACTGACTATACCCACCGCATAGCAAATGTCAGGTCTTGTACACAACATGGCATACATTAGACTTCCTACTGCAGATGCATAGGGTACTCGTCTCATATTTTCTTTCTCTTGAGGTGTCTTAGGACACTGCTCTTTTGAAAGATAAACTCCATGACGTGTAGGCAAATTACCTTTCTTGGAGTTTTGCATCGAAATTCTGATAAGCACCTTATCGATATACGATGCCTGAGACAGCGCCAACAGTTTGTTCTTACGATCTCTTATGAGTTGGATTCCAAGAGCATAACTTGCTTCTCCTAAATCTTTCATTTGGAAATTGTTGGCAAGCCATTTCTTTACATCAGATAATACACCTACACCATTCCCAATGAGTAGGATATCATCTACATAAAGAACCAAGAAGACCACCTTCTTATCTTTGATGTACTTGTAAACACAAGGTTCATCAATACTTTGATCGAAACCATAAGATTTGATCGCTTCATCAAATCTCAAGTTCCAAGATCTTGAAGCTTGCTTGAGTCCATAGATGGACCTCTGCAACTTGCAAACTTTTTGCTCTTGACATTTGACTACAAACCCTTCTGGTTGCACCATATAGATGCTTTCCTCAAGATAGCCATTCAGAAAGGCAGTCTTGACATCCATTTGCCATATCTCATAATCAAGACAAGCAGCAATGGATAAAAGAATCCAAATGGATTTAAGCATAGCTACAGGCGAGAAAGTTTCTTCATAGTCAACTCCCTCCTTTTGGGTATAACCCTTTGCCACAAGCCTAGCTTTGAAAGTCTCAACTTTCCCATCAACTCCTCTTTTCTTCTTGTAAATCCATTTGCACCCTATGGGTTTTATCCCTTCAGGTAGGTCTACAAGATCCTAGACTGAATTGGAATACATGGACTCCATTTCAAGGTTCATAGCCTCTAGCCATTTTTCCTTCTCAGAAACTTCCATTGCATCACGATATGTCAATGGATCATCTTCACCATTATCAAAGATAGCAACATTTGCTTCTCAAAGTTCCCTGTAGTGAGCATATAGATGCTTTCCTCAAGATAGCCATTCAAAAAGGCAGTCTTGACATCCATTTGTCATATCTCATAATCAAGACAAGCAGCAATGGATAAAAGAATCCAAATGGATTTAAGCATAGCTACAGGCGAGAAAGTTTCTTCATAGTCAACTCCCTCCTTTTGGGTATAACACTTTGCCACAAGCCTAACTTTGAAAGTCTCAACTTTCCCATCAACTCCCCTTTTCTTTTTGCACCCTATGGGTTTTATCCCTTCAGGTAGGTCTACAAGATCCCAGACTGAATTGGAATACATGGACTCCATTTCAAGGTTCATAGCCTCCAGCCATTTTTCCTTCTCAGAAACTTCCATTGCATCACGATATGTCAATGGATCATCTTCACCATTATCAGAGATAGCAACATTTGCTTCTCCAAGTTCCCTGTAGCGAGCAGGTGGTCTCACAACCCTCCCACTACGTCGAGGTGGTATGACATTTTGATAGGGAGATGTGGTCTCCTCATTTTGTCCTTCGACAACAGTTGTCGGTTGCGGTCTGATCTGATCAGAAAGTAACTCTTTAAGTACAACTTTGCTACGAGGTTTATAATTTGTCATATAATCATTCTCGAGAAAAGTGGCATTTGTCGATACAAATACTTTCTTTTCCTGTGGACTATAAAACAAACCTCCCCTCATTCCCTTTGGGTATCCCACAAATAAGCCTACTTCAGAACGTGGTTCCAACTTCCCAGTCATACCTTTCAGCACATGTGCTGGACACTCCTATATACGGATATGTCGCATACTAGGTTTGCGACCATTCCATAACTCTAAAGGTGTTTTTGAAATAGACTTAGATGGAACTATGTTTAGAAGATATACTACAGTTTGTAGTGCATATCCCCAAAATGAAGTGGGTAATGATGAGGAGCTGAGCATGGATCTCACCATATCAAGCAATGTTCTATTTCTTCTCTCTGCAACACCATTTTGTTGTGGTGTTCTAGGTGCGGTGAGTTGTGATAGAATACCATGTTCTATCATATAGTCCTTGAATTCAGTATCAAGGTATTCTCCTCCTCGATCAGATCGAAGACTCTTCACCGTCTTTCCTAATTGCTTTTCAGCTTCCGCTTGGAATTCTTTGAACTTTTCAAAAGTTTCAGATTTCCTTTGCATTAGGTATATGTGACCATACCTTGAATAATCGTCAATAAATGTGGCAAAATATTTATAACCACCACGTGCTTGTACATTCATTGGACCACAGACGTCTGAATGTATTAGCTCAAGTGGTTCCTTGGCCCTTTCGCCTTTTGCAGAGAAAGGCCTCTTAGTCATTTTACCTTCAAGACAAGATTCATAAACTGGTAGAAAACTAACTTTTAGCTCTTTTAAAGGACCTTCCTTTACCAGTCTGTTAATTCTGTCAAGGTTAACGTGACCTAATCTAAGGTGACGTAGGGATGTTTCATTATTAGAAGAAATCTTTTGCTTCTTAGGTTTAGGTTGTTCAACTTTGAACATTTCGGTATTGAGCAGTGCTTTTTCATTGGGCCTTAAGGTGTAAAGCCCATTTTCCAGATGCGCAGAACAAATATCCAAACCATTTCTAGAAATATTAACATAATTATTATTAAAAGAAACATTAAACATTTGTTCAAACAACCTGGAAACATAAATCAAATTTCTACGAAAACAAGGAATGTAATAAACATTGTCTAAAATTAAAAACTTATTTCTAAAATAAAGTTTAACAACTCCCACTGCTCTTGCCGAAACAACCTCTCCCGTTCCCACTCTCATCATTTGTTCCCCATCGGCAAGCTCCCTTGAAGAACTAAGCATCTGCAAAGAAGAACAAACATGGTTAGTTGCCCCTGAATCAATTATCCAAGGTGAAGTATCATCTTCAACTAAACAAGCTTCTAAAATGAGTAAATCTGATTTACCGTTGTTCTTCTTTTCTTTGAGCTCCTAAAGATACTTATTGCAGTTTCTCTTCCAGTGCCCAACTACGCTTCAGTGGAAACATTTTCCTTTAGGCTTCTTACGGTTTGAGCTCTTTTTGTTGTTGTTGCTTTTGTTCTTCTTAGGTTGCCCTCCATTCTTAAACTTACCACTTCCTTCAGTCCCCTTCCTCTTCTTATTCTTTTGAGCAGAAGAGGAGGGTTGAGCTTCTGTAACATTTGCCTCAGCTTCTTTAGTCTTTTCTTTCGAAATAGACTCGAAGGTTTGAAGCCCATTAAGCAACTCAGTCATGTTATATTTCAGCTTGTTCATGAAATAGTTGCTTTTAAACTGAAGGAACGCAGGGGAAAGGGTTTCCAAAATCATCCCCACCTGTGTGGCTTCATCTATCATAGCCCCGTTGACCTCGACCTCATGGAGATAGTTAACCATGTTGAGAACATGTTCTCTAACTGAAATCCCTGCCTTCATTTTTGCATTCATTACTGCCTTAACGGCTTCGTGGCGTGTGTTTTCAAAAGGTTTACCAAACATGTCTTGCAGAGACTGCATTATCTCATAAGCGGTCTCCATGCTTTCGTGCTTCATCCTAGGCACGTCAGACATGCCAGCCAAAAGAAAACAGCGGTCCTTATTGTTCGCCTCGATCCAACGATCATATACTTCCCGTGCATTACGAGGGGCATTGGTAGCAGGCTCTGGAGGACATTCCTCCGTCAAGACAAACTTGTAACTTTCGCAAATTAGTACAATGTTCATATTACTCTTCCACTTGACAAAATTATCTCCAGTTAATTTTTTATTTGAGAGAATTGCGATGATTGGATTAGACATTGTTGCTGTAATAAATAAATAAAATAACATAAATTAAAATGGTTGCATAAACATCATAAATATATGTTTTGGAATAGTAAACGTGATGCATGATGCATATGAAAAATACAAAAAATATTTTACTAATTACACGATTATTCAATTTTAATAAATAAAGTGCCGCCGTAGGGTAGGTCAAATTATTTATGAATTGAATAGAGACATTCTCAATTAATAAATATATTCAAAATATCTCATATTTTCTATATTTATTAATAACTGTTTATTTTGGTTAAGATATAATTAATAATTTAATTATGTCTTTATGAGTGTAACCTACTATTTTTGATTTTAACAACTTAACTCAAAATTGCCGCCGTAGGGTAGGTCAATTTTGAAATACATTATAAAATCCTATCTCAAGGAAGCCAACCTTGATATTGATTTAAATGGACACCTTCCGTAGGGAGGACGAAATCAAAGCGTCGCGAGGCGCCACCTAAATCTCATGGTATTGTACTAATAGTAGAGACCGCAGGTTATATTGTCATATTACCTTCTCCTACTCATTTTTTAAAAGATGTGTTTTATCTTATAAAACATCATATGTTTCATAATTCTAGTAGATAAAAACAATTTCTAATTACCAGATTATATTATGTGTTAATAGAATCTCATTCTATTTACACTTAAATAAATTACCAGATTTTCTAAAAATCTAAATTTATTATGAATTGTCTAAGTTACCGAATATTAAACAATTTAAAATTAGATAACTTAGAATTAATGTGAATTTTACAAAGTCTTAACTATTAAAACTAAATTCACATTATTTGGTTGATTAATAAATTAAGATTCTATAAAACCAACCCAATTAATCTAATCTCATTAAATTAAAGCTAACACATATTAAATCATTTTATAAACTCCTTTATAAAAAATAATATGCTAAGTGTATGCATGTCATGTTACAATAACTATAAGTGGGCACTTTCCTAGATGACATGTTATCATGCATGAACATGTTATCACAATCATCACATGAAAATAAAAATGAAAATAAACAATGAATTTTTAACCGGGTCCTTTTGGATAATTAAAATTACAACCCAAAGAAAAAATAAAAAAAAAATTACAGGGCTCTTCTTGTAATTTATACATAATTCCCTGCTCCAATTTTGCAGTCTTCATTAAGTGGTTTATTGTGCAACAATTTGCTGGATTACCTTTGAAATTTGATAGGCTCAAAGTTCTCAACTAGGCCAAAAAAAAAAAATAGACATCTTTTTCTTCATCCCTCCACGTGTAGCAAGTGAAAGAGAGGAGGGAAAAAAAGAAAAAAAATAATAAAAATAAATTACAAAAATCCTATACCCCTTTATGGGTTTACACAGATTGATCTAATCAAACTGAAAATAAAATTATTAATCCAAAAGGACCATATAATTAACGACCAAAAATCCCTTCATCAAACAATCATTCATCTCATAAATAAAAATTAACAAAGATGCAAAGTGCCCACAAACATGCATCAAAAACATGATATTATGTGTGCCAAGTTCATAAGACTGACATGCTCGGCTTCGGTGGTGCTAGGGGTGCATTTAGCAGGACAGGTCCTCATTCTATCGTTGCAGCCACATAATAGTGATTCATCGCCAGCAAATGCACAATAGCAATCTTTGCAGTTCACTGGACAACCTCCCACATGACGGTCATCACATCTGCATGATTTGGTCCGTGACATTTGCAACTATTGCAGCACGCAAGCCTGTATAACGCTGTTTTATTACCTACTTATTGTAATTAGAATAAGAATTTAGTAAGAAAATTAGCATAAACAAACAAAAATTAAATTAAATTAACGACACAATTGAATAGATTTCGTATATACCAGCTGGTAATTGAGAGACATCTGAAACCTTAAGAAAATCTTCTTGAGCATTTGTTACTAATATTGTAACCACAATATTCAGCAACACTGACAGGATAACTTTGTCGAAGGCCATATCAATCTTGGAACCTTGGGAGCTTGGGTTAGGATGTACAAATAATAGCACATGCATAGGAGAGGAAATTAAGAGATAAGAGATAATGATGAAAGTCAACAAGTAATGCATGTGATCTATATGACTATATTGTTAAGTGCAATTACATATTTCCTCTACCATTTCATAGTTCTTTTTCTTCTCTCATCGTTGTTGTCGATCATCTTTCTAATACTCGTTTCTTATCAATCGCTCTTTTTTTATAAAGCTTTTTTGTTTATATAAATAAAAAATAAAAATTTATTTTGAATGCACGTATGTTTGATAACTTTATTTTTAATTTTTTTTAATAATTTCTATCATTTTTAGGGATATTTATCTTTTTATTTTGTTTTAGGTTTATTCAAAACTTATATTTTCCGTTTTTGCTATCATTAAATGTATACCTTCATATTAGATTTTATATATAAATCTATATTTTATCTTGGCTAATAATTGATTCTAGCATTTAGATAACCAAATTATCCTTATGTAAGCGAGAGAAAAAAATAAACTTTCAAAAAAAAAAAAAGAAGAAAACAAAAACATAAACACATAAAAAAACCCATTTTTGGCGGTCTTCTAGACATTTTTGAGATTAAAACCTTAATTAGTTCAACGTGTTTTTAATTTTTGAAGTTGTCTTATTTTTCAATTTGAGGTATTTTGGATAATGTATTAGGTTAAAATTGAAAGTTGACAAAGAAAATGTATAAGTTTATGTATTAAATTTAATCCGAAGATATATTTTTGATGATATTAAAAACTAAAAATATAGTATTTGAATAAACATAAAACACAAAATATAAAAAGGTACCCATTTTTTAAACCATAATAATATCGTCTTGGGTTTTTCAATAACATCACCTGAAGCAAAGCCCCATATAGACGAGGGTGTGTGACCACCTTCCTAAACTTTGTGTTCTTTTAATTTTGTAAATAAAATTTTATAAAAATATTGTGTCTCCCTTTCTACAATTGTATTCCGTCTTCTCTAAAATTATATTTTACTCCTCACCTCACTAATTCAGTCACACCCCATCCCTTTAACTAACTTAGATGCGATATAATTGTACTAACTTTCTAGGGATTTGCTTTCTAGGATGAATGGAAGCATGGGAGATTCCGTAATGATGTCATATAAATAGATGCATAGGGAGTAGAGATTAAGAGATAAAATGAAAAAAAAAAAAACAATGCATGTGATTTTTATATTTATAAAAATTGAACTGTCAGTTTGATAACATTTTTAAGAATTTTTGAGAAGGATTTTTTCAAAAATGGAAATTCTGACACACATATGTTCACCTATGAAATAGTTCGGGCTGAAAACTCCAAAAAAAAAAAAAAAAAGAGCAAAAAGCTATACATATAGAGATCGCATTAATATTGCAATAGCTAAAGAAAAAAAAAATACGGCTCCCCATATTATTATTCTATTTCATTTTTCCTATATGTCAACATAAATTTCAAATTCTTGATCCAGTTTATATCTCTCCTCATTCTGTACTACCAAAATAAAGAATTTGAACACATCACTTTAAAAAAGAGCAGAAAGGAAAACGCCAAAAGAAAAAAGAAAAAGAAAAGTACAAAATGCTTTAAAACCAAAATCCTCATATATTATAGCGGAAAAAAAAAATAACAAGAAAGACTTGATAAAGGATAGATGAATTATAGGACATGTCGGTCGCCCTCACGTAGCGGTTATGTGATCTGTTTTTGTCTATTTTTGGATAGAATTCTAACGCAAGTGCTGTCAATGTGAATTTTGCAAAAAGTGAAATTTGTTCAAAAATGAGAAAAAAGAGTTAATAAAAGGTACAAAATGTGGTAAAGTTAGAATGATTTTATTTTAACATGTGAGAGCTTTATAATATAATATGTTTTTGTTTTATATTGTAGCATATGAAAGCTTCACAAAATAGCAATTGAAATGATATTTTCTGAATAACGTTGTCAAACGTTTTCTCTCATTAAGGTGAAAAAAGAAAGAAAAAATTAATAAAATATGCACCGTTGGTTATATCACGTGTTGGTCACCCTCATATATATATATATATATATATATATGTCAATTACCATCAAGTAACCTAATACCTCCAGCTCAAAGTACCCACCGCTTATGTGATGTGTTATGGTCTAATTTGGACAGAATTCTATTCCAAGAGCTGACAATAGAATTTTTTGGACAAAATTTTTATTTCTTTTGCCGTTTCATCTTTCAAATTTTTCTACATATCTCAATTCTTATCTATCTTTTTCATCTTTTAGCTGAGTCTATAGCCATTTATTTAAAAAAAAAAAGAAAAAAAAGGAAGAAGATAGAAGAATTATAAATCGTGTGACCTGTCGGCTATCCTCATATGTCGATTATAATCAAGCGATCCTCAGAGTCGTAATTTAAAATTCATCCTCACGTACCGGTCTGACGTGTTTTTTTATATTTATATATATTTTTTGATGGAATTCTAACGTAAGCGCTGTCAGTGGAAATTCCGCAAAGAGTTTAGGAGATAATTCAAGGGTTATTTGTAAAAAATGACCTAAAAAAATTATTATCAGCCAATCCTTACACAATACAAGTATATCTTATAGGGTGTTGGAGCATTAGTCTGAATTCAAACAGTATAAAGTTCTTAAATGCTATAATATAAAGCAAAAATAAACTATAATATAAAGCTTTTATAAGTAAATTATAATGTAAAACTCTTACATATTATAATGTTTTGAACCAACTTGTTCAAGCCAGTGCTTACAAATCACCCTATTAAATTAGTAGCGAGTTCTTACAGAGTACAAGAATATCTTGAAATTTTCCCACACTCAAAAAAAACAAAAAAAAAGAAACATACACAATAATATTATCAGCGAGTCCTTGCATAGTACAAGTGTATCTTGAATTATGGATTCCACTCTGTTTTACAGTACGTACGGAGTAGAAATACATACATGAGAAAGTGAGCGTACAGTAGATTTGGAAAATTATGATGGAAAAAAATAATTTTAACATTTATTCAGTTATAAAATATTTTCATTAGGAGAAAAGAAAGGAGAAAACGACACATATATAGTAAAGCACACGGGATAGGTTTGTCCTTCAGTGTCTTAATCAAAATGATCATCACTGATGCATGGACGGAGGCGTTGGCGGAGAAGTGGGAGGTCCAATCCAACCTATTCAAGCATAAATTAAATTTATTAATGTAATAAATCTCAAGTGAGGAATATTCCTAAAAAAAAAATTCAGGTAATATTTTTACAAATCTACTAAAAAAATGATTGAGAGTGTTGTATTTTATATGTCATGCCTCATCGAATGATAAACTTTTTATCATAGCTATATACGACATTCTTATTTTATTTTTTGGATTATATATCTTTTGTATCTTGTGTTTAAATTTTATTTGGAAAAGTACTTTTTTTAATGAGTATGAGTAACTAAGAGTTTATTGCTAATAATTGTAACTAAATCTTCAATTTTAATCTTTTCTATAGGAAAAATCGAAGCAAAATTGCTATTGACCTGAACAAACAAAATGTTGAATTAAATCATAACAGTCTCTACTGGGGTTATTACTCATTTTTATACTTGCTATTTTATTTTCCAATTATTTCTTTAATTAACCAAAAAAAGAAAAAGAAAAAGAGAAGACTATTAAATAATAGTAGGAATTATCTTATCCCATTAGGAACAATATCATCTCATTATTGTCTATGGCTCTTTACGTCTCTAGCACGACCACCTAGGGAAATACTTAGGAAAATAGAACAAATGACCAATACTACTGAAAGAATTCCTATTTGATAAATGTTTGACAGTGATGTATTTTATATGTTATTCCTCATCAAATACCAAATTTTTATCATAGCTATATACCACGCTCTTATTTTATTTTATGGATTATTTATCTTTTATATCTTATCAAATATATAGTTTCAGATTATATTAAAAAAACCTAAAACACATTATATAAAAAGATAATTAATTATCCAATTGACTAAGATCCATTAACACCAATTTCTATTTCTCTTTATTATAAGGAAAGCAAAATGTAATATTCTAACCTTTGGAAGGATCAAAGCCACTGGCGGTGAGCTCGGCATGCTCTTGGCATAGGGCACAAGCTTCACAACAGAAATGAACACAGCAATCGGAGCAAGGCTCCTCCGCTAACCCAAACTTCGCACGCAGTTTCTCTCTGTAAAGGCAGGAGTACAGCCAGTGGCATTGGATCACCATGAGTAAGCCGTACGCCACACCATGAGCCACGCATGGTGTTGACACAAAGGCTTAATTTAGAACTTCAACACATGATCATGAACAAACTCAAACATATATATATACATACACATGTGTATTTAAATGTTATTTTTACTTACAAGTTCGCCCTTCATCCAGTATTTCTGCAACTTGGCCGAAGGTGATGCATGGGAGGCAGCATGTTATGCAACCTAAATTTATAATATAGCATGTGTCACTTCGAAATTCTTACAAGAAAAAGGAAGCTAAGAAATATTGTGAAGAAAGAGAAATCATTTTTTTTCTTTCCAAAATGTTATTTCTGAATAGAATGAAAAGGAAACCAAAAACTTAAAATATATATATGTAGCTGGGAAAGGCAAGAGAAGATATTATACATGTGTCACTTTCTCCACCGCTACAAAAGCCAACAGACCAGTTAGATGATTGTTGCACTCGATGGCCATGATCAATATTCATAATGCTTGCAGAAAGGGCCTAAGGATATTTTCTCTACCGAATTAATCGACAGAGAGAATGGTAGGCAAAAACTTGCAAAATACCTGAATGGTGATTAATTATAGTTGATATTTTTTATTTATAAGTACTCAAAATTAGATAACAAGTGATATTCACTCAAAAGTTTCGCCGGCAGAACATGATCTTGTTAATCTTTCTCGTCTTTCTTAATTATAATCTTAGGTAGACCATGGCAAAGTTCATTTTCGAGACGTTAATTATATATACAATTATAAGCTTTGGCATAATCTATATTTTAAGTATATGTTTGAAAGTTTGTTATGATGATTATTATATTACCATTCTAATTATAATCATCCTATGTTGTTACTATTCGACAAAGCCGTCCTAAGAAAAATTCATAACCTCGTCGCGTAAGTAAAAAAAGTTTGCAAGCAGCTATTTATGTTAAAAAAAAAAAAAAAGAAGCAGTTTACTGTTTCTCTTAAATCCCACTTTGAATTGTTGTACAACATCAAGGACAAAATGCATCCCAATTAATTAGTTTTTGCTTTGAAACAAAAAAATTATTGTTCTATCTTATGTCGCACTATCAATTACTTTATTTACACAGAAAAAAGGAAAATATCCTAAAAGAAAGAACAAGGAAAAGAAGATAGAATACCTAAAACACCTCATCCTGTAGGGCTCGTTTGCCCCAGCTTCTATTTGTTTTTTTAGTCAGTAGAAGAAGAGAAGCAAAAGCTGTAACTTTTTAGTAAATATTTGAAACCATATTTTTAAAAGAGCTTAAATGTGTCAAAATGGTTTTAATTTTTTTTAAAGTCACAAAAATGTTTTACTTAAACCTATAACATATTATTAATCTTCTAGTATAAATTTCAAAGTCTATTTCAGAAGTGATTTTTGAGAAGTTATATTTTGTAGCTTTGATAATAAACACTTTTGGAGAGCAAAACCACTTCTGATGATTTATCCAAACACTTTCGAGGCAACTTTTGGAGTCAAAAAGCCAAAAATAACTTCTAGAAAGTCCTCCCAAATAGGCTCTTAGTTAAAGTGCGGTTCTATTTGCACCCTTTTAACTCTTCACACCCCCTTCTAAATACACCTTCTATAATTTTGAAATAATTAATTTTGCTTATTGCACCCCTTATAGTTTCAAAACTATTTTTATGATTATTACTTCCTTTCACTTCATTTTTCTTTTCACACTCACTATTTTTTCATTATTCTAATATATATATATATATATATCTTTTTTCTGTTCAAGCCTTTTTCATACATAAAGAAAATTTTTAAATTAAAAATTATATACATTAACTACAATTTATTAAAAAATATTATATCTACTAATTATGTATTACTTCTCCAATTGACGATACATACAACAAATAATTCTCCCTAAAGGAAACACAAGTAATTCAATGAAATTGTTGCATATATAAAAAAAGAGTAAATTAATAAACAATTGACGATACCTCCATATGATTTTTTGGAATAGTCATTGAATGGTAAAGATTAAGGTTTCGTCTTTACATATGAGTGTGTGTGGAAAGAAAAAAGACGTAGCATTATTCTCTATTTATTAAAAGAAGATTTAGTGATATAATTAGGCCAATTATAATTATCCTTTTTTGTCATTTTTAAGGGTGTAAATAGTCAAGTAGTGATAGGGGTGAATAGAACTACCATTACGTAAATTATCTTTTTACCAATCTTATTACATATGCAAATGCTTAAAATATCTGCATATTTCTTTAAGATTCCACATTTATCCATCTTGTTTTTAAAAATGCCTAAAAATGACCTTAACTTTCATATCTGACTAGTCAATTTTCACTACAAGAAATCCTAAAATTAGTTACAAAATGTTTTTTTTTTTGGGTAGCAACATGTCAAAATTTTGTAGCTAAAACAATTGGCCACAAAAATTTTCTTTATAGCTAGGTCGTAGCTACATTATCGTCACTAAAAATATTTAGCTACAGACTTTTTGTTTTTGTAGCTAAAAGTTATATTTTTAGACTATAAAACTATTTTTTGTAGCTAAAAATAATACTTTTAGCTACAAATCATTTTGTCACTAAAACTTTAATTTTGTAGCTATTTTGATAAATTTGTAGCTAAAAAGTATTCTTTTAGCTACAAAATCAACATTTTGTCACTAATACTTTTAGTTACAAAATGATAATTTTCTAGCTAAATAACTTTTTTTTTTTTCTTAAAAAAAGAATTACATGCAACATTTTAAATATTCAAACGAAGAATTTTCATAGCAAATCCCACTATATGTGATTGCAAGAGTATAAATGGTTTCTTACAAATTGCAAACAGAATCCTATAATATCATTTGAACACTTATCAATCTAATCAATTGATAATGTCATAGCAAACTATTATTCACATTTAATCCAATATTATTTTTTTTTACATCAGAACATGTGTATAAATTAGTTAAAAGTGAATCTGTTTGTCCATCTTCGATGTCTACAAAGAGACTAGTCAAATATCTCAAATTGATGTTCTTTGAGCTAACCAACTGGTCTTCAATCTAATACTAACAAGGAAAATTTTATGGTTGAGAGAAAAATTGTTCTTTAGAATTAACTTGAAACAAATTCTACCGAAAACATAACTAAAGTAGTATTTTCTGACTTAACAGAGTCAAAAAGTTTTCAATATATAAACTTGGCTTTGAAACAGCCAACCAATAACAACCAATGAAGTTCTTATTATAAGAATCTTCCCCAAACTCTTCAATGATAGCCACAGCCTTTCTGATAGGAATTATTACTGGTTTCTTAAATCCTGTAAATATACCATTTAAGAATGGTTTTCAAAATTTGACATTAATATCTCCTATTAAGTCAACTTCCAAAACTCCTCTTAGATCCACAATCTCATATACCCCATCACTATTGGGTAGAATTATTTGTTAGTTGTTTAGGCATTTATAACAACCATAAATCATATAAAACGGAAGCGCATTGGATCGAATTTATTACCTCCAGCCATTGTCGTTTGATTGCTCTGTTTTCCACGATTTTGCACACTGTGATTAATGAAGACTTGGTTTTTTTGGGCACTCTCAATTCTACACTTGATGGTGTAATTTTTGCTGTATGAATTGTGTGCTCAGGGACCCAAACATTTAAAACCATGACCATCACACGGTTGTAACGGTTGGTACCCACCGTTACACGTGAGGCAGTTGAGACGTGAACTACATCACGTGGGCCAAAATTGAAACAGCCAAATGAGTTTTAAGCCGTTACACGTGAGGCAGTTGAGACGTGAACTACATCACGTGGGCCAAAATTGAAACGGCCAAATGAGTTTCAACATTCTCCCACTTGGCCCACGTATTACATCAACTGCTATAATAAGAAACAAAACACATGAATCATAGCGACAGGTCCTCTAAATAACGAGTATTATCTTCCATGTATCACAATATATCTTATTTCTTAGATTTTCTCTCTTATCTTAATGAATAAACCCTATGTTTATTCTAGGTCCTAAACTTTAGTGATATTTCTCAGAAATAAAGTTGCGCACTTAATTGAAGCTGAAAAGAGAAAATATCATAAATATAGAGTTTCACAACAAAGTACGACAAAATTACATAAGGGAACCAAGTCCCATTCTATCCACATGATCCCTAAATTTTACTGGTGGCATGCCTTTAGTCAAGGGATCAGCAATCATCAATTCAGTGCTTATGTGTTCAATGACCACTGCTTTATCCTTAACACGCTCTCTTATGGCTAGATACTTAATGTCGATGTGTTTACTTCGACTACCGCTCTTGTTGTTTCTAGCCATAAAAACAGCAGCTGAATTATCACAGAATATCTTCAATGGCCTAGAGATAGAATCCACAATCTTAAGCCCAGAAATGAAACTCTTGATCCATACACCATGTGAGGTAGCCTCAAAACAGGACACGAACTCGGCCTCCATAGTGGAAGTAGCAGACAAGGTTTGTTTGGCGCTCCTCCATGAAATAGCTCCACTAGCTAGCATGAAAATGTATCCGGAAGTTGATTTCCGTGAATCAATGCAGCAAGCAAAGTCAGAATCAGAGTTGCCAATGACTTCCAAGTTGTCAGTCTGTCTAAACATAAGCATGTAGTCTTTGGTTCCTTGTAGGTACCTCATCACCTTCTTTGCAGCCTTCCAGTGGTCTAATCCTGGATCACTCTGATATCTGCCCAACATTCCGACAACAAATGCAATGTCAGGTCTTGTGCAAACCTGAGCATACATAAGACTTCTAACAGTTGAAACATATGGAATGTTGTGCATCTGTTCTCTTTCAAGGTCATTTTTCGGGCACTGATTCAAATTGAATATGTCACCCTTCACAATGGGAGCTATACTCGGTGAACAATTTTTCATCCAAAATCTCTCCAAAACTTTGTTGATATAGGCCTTTTGAGACAGACCCAAAGTGCCTTTATATCTGTCTCTGTGTATCTTAATGCCTATAACGAAGGATGCATCACCCATATCCTTCATGTCAAAGTTTTTAGAGAGGAATTGTTTTACCTCATGTAGCATACCCTTGTCATTGGTTGCAAGTAAAATGTCATCCACATATAAAACCAGGAAACAAATTTTACTCCCACTGACCTTCTGGTATATACATTGATCCATGATGTTCTCTACAAATCCAAATGAAGAGATGATATCATAAAATTTCAAATACCACTGACGGGAGGCCTGCTTTAACCCATATATGGATTTCTTAAGCTTACATACCAACTGCTCACCATTACTAGAGGAGAATCCTTCTAGTTGTTTCATATAAACCTCTTCCTCTAGTTCACCATTGAGAAACGCCGTTTTCACATCCATCTATTGCAACTCTAAGTCAAAATAAGCAACAAGTGTCAAGATAATGCGAAGAGAATCTTTCTTGGATACAGGAGAAAAGGTCTCCTTGTAGTCAATTCCTTCTTTCTGAGTGAATCCTTTGGCGACGAGTCTTGCCTTATATCTTTCGATGTTGCCCAATGAGTCTTTATTCGTTTTATAGACCTATTTACACCCTATGGCTTTTGCACCATCAGGCAACTCGACAAGATTCCAGACTCCATTGGATGCCATAGAATCCATCTCATCCTTCATTGCATCGTACCAAAGTTTTGATTCTTGGCAACTTATGGCTTATGAAAATGTTTCGGGATCATTTCGGCTCCAATGTTGTAGTCCGATTCTTGTAGATACACAACATAATCACTAGAAATTGTCGATTTCCTTTCTCTAGTAGATCTCCTTAATGTTGGTTCAACATTTTCCTGAGGAATCTGTTGTTCAACTTATTGCTCGATTGTTTCCGGTGGTTCTTGAGCAACTTGACCTTCTAGATTATTATCAGCAATTTGTGGAACCTCAATGATTGGTTGCACAACACTCGGTTGAACTATAGGAGTGCTATGAACTATGATTAACCTGTCACTTGATGTAGATGGTTGAGCTTCAGTATGATCTCCTTCAGAAACTATGTTCTAAAATTGATCGCTCCCACTAATCAAGTCATTCTCAAGAAACTTGGCGTTCCTTGATTTCACAAATCTAGTGCTATGAGTTGGACAGTAGAATCTATATCCTTTGGACCTTTCGGCATATCCAACGAAATACCCGCTAATGGTCCTCGGATCTAGCTTCTTCTCTTGTGGGTTGTATACTCTTACTTCATACGGACATCCCCAAACGCGTATATGTCGCAAACTCGGTTTTCAACCTTTCCATAACTCAAATGGCATCTTTGGGATAGCCTTAGTCAGAACCTGGTTTAATATATACACAGTCATTTTAAGAGCTTCAGTCCACAAGGACTTAGGTAGGTTAGAGTTACTCTGCATACTCCTCGCCATGTCCATTAATGTTCGGTCTCTTCTTTCTGCTACACCATTTTGATCCGGAGAACCAGGCATGGTGTATTGGGCAACTATCCCATGCTTTTGAAGAAAACTTGCAAATGGACCTTGAGCTTGTCCATCCTTAGTGTATCTGCCATAATATTCTACACCTCTATCTATCCTCATGATATTTATTTGCTTTCCACATTGTTTCTCTACTTCAGCCTTGAAAACTTTAAAGGCATTTAATGCTTCGTCCTTTGTATGAAGCAAGTAGAGATACATGTACCGTGAGTAATCATCTATGAAAGAGATGAAGTATCTCGGACCATATGAGTCCATTACTGGACTACAAATATCTGAATGTATGATTTCTAATATTTCTGAACTCCTCTTGGCACCTTTCTTAGACTTGTTGGCTAGCTTTCCCTTAATGCAACCCACACAAGTCTCGAAGTTAGTAAAATCCAAAGTACTAAGTACTCCATCAGTCACTAACCTCTTGATTCTCTCAATGGAGATATATCCTAATCTTCGATGCCACAACATAAAGGAATCCTCATTTATAACACAACGTTTAATACCAGATTGAACATGCATAGCAGTATGATGTGGTTCATTTTGCAAGTTAATTGAGAAAAGACCATTAGAAAAAATACCATTCCTAACAAGATCAGATTTATAAAATAAACTGAAACATTTGTCTGAAAAAGTAAAGGAATATCCCAAATGTACAAGTCTAGAAATAGAAATTAAGTTCCTAGAAAAGTTTGGAACATAAAATGTCTTATCCAATTCCAAAGTAAAACCACTACTTAAAACTAAGGTGCATGTTCCGATGGCTTCCACATGTGAACGCATCTTGTTTCCTGAAGAGATGCTTAGCTTACTTCCCAGTGGCTTCCTTAGTTTTCGCATACCCTGCAAGGTATTCGAAACATGGATTGTAGATCCAGAATCAATCCACCATGTGTTATAAACAACAACAATCATATTAGATTCATAACAAACCAATGAGATTGGATTACCTTTCTTCTGAAGCCAACTCTAAAATTTTGTGCAATCCTTCTTCATGTGTGCCTTCTTTTTACAGAAGAAACACTTGGATTCCTTCTTAATGACAGCTTTGGGAGGTATTTTACTCTTCCCTTTGTCCTTGGCCTGATATTGGTCTTGATTCTGATTCTTTCCTCTCATGGCTGTTAGTGCAGTTTCACCCATTTCCATTACAAGCCGCCCCTCTTCCTGAGTACACATGGTCAGAAGTTCATTTATTGACCATTTGTCTTTATTTGTATTGTAGGAAATTTTAAAAGGCCCATATTGTTTTGGAAGGGTGTTCAGAATATAGTGCATCAAGAAAGATTCAGACATATCCACCTCAAGGTTCTTTAGTTGAGCCGCTATGTCCCTCATCTCTATGATGTGCTCACACACACCTCTCACACTGGTGAGCCTTAAGGATGAGAACCTCATGATTAGGGTGCTGGCAAGTGCCTTATCTGAAGTTTCAGATTGCTCATCAATGGCCTTCAGTAATGCCCAGACCTTGTCATACTGTTCGACAGAACCACGTATACCAACAGAGATTTTAGTCTTTATGAACATGACGCTAAGGCGATTAGATCGCTCCCAACGTTCATAAAGAGCAATCTCATCCTGAGTGCTAGTGTCAGTAATTATGGGCTCGTCTTTCCTTATAGCATAATCAATGTCCATCCACCCTAAGTGAAGGAGTATTCTCTCCTTCCAGACCTTATAGTTATCCCCTTTCAGCTCAGGGATATCACATCGTACATCAGAGAAATTCACAAGTTGTATGACTGCATAATTAAAATAAACATGCTTATGATCCAAAATATTGAGGCTAATAAACATAAATCATGCTTTACCAATGTAAATCATGCATAATATCATGAATCTATAACATAAAACTTGCCCGTGGGCTAAAGTTCTAATTCAATTAGATTCATTTAATTGTATGATAAAACTATCAAATTATGTTCCCTTTTCTAATCCCTGTGGGTAAATCAGAAAATATAATTTGATATTTTATCCCAATTAGTCATACCAATA
Organism: Artocarpus heterophyllus; assembly: GCA_025403435.1. Taxonomy (NCBI): domain Eukaryota; kingdom Viridiplantae; phylum Streptophyta; class Magnoliopsida; order Rosales; family Moraceae; genus Artocarpus; species Artocarpus heterophyllus. The sequence goes on from CM046341.1 coordinate 10,307,119, forward strand.
TAATAAAAATTCCTATAGGATAAAATTTATTATATTAAGTACAACTAATTACAATAAATGTCCTTTAACCAAATGTGATCCTAAACCAATTAATATATAATTTTGTATAATTAGAGTTGCTATGGCTAAGCTTCAATTATTCAAAATTATATGGATCACTTAGACATTTAATTTTGTTCACAAATTATTCATGAAAATTGCATGTTCTATAGGCAATATAATAATTATGAACAAAATATTAATTTGTGCTAAATAGGTTAATTAAGTTAATAACATGCATAATAAAACTCAAAACAATGCATATAACAAATACCTGGCACATAATGTATAAATTGAATTTCCCATGAAATTATTGCAAAATTATGTGCATATCCAAAAACCAAAAATTAAATAAAAATATATATATATTTTTGGATTTTTGGATTTTTTTTTTTATCAAACGGCGTTGTTTGACTTAGTGGGGGGTGGTCCCCAAAACGGCGTCATTCAGCTTTGAGAGGGTCTCACACTAGCAAAAATGACGGGTCGTTTTGTTGTCCGAATGCAAAATGACTTGTCGTATGGATCATCTTCAACCTTCAGCCGGGTTGTTTTGACCTGGTTGCGACCCGCATGACCCAACGGAAAACCCGACGGTTTTTCCTCCCTCCGACGTCCATTTCAGGCATTCCAAATCTCAAAATGCTCAGAAATCAATAATGTGATGATTTATGAATTCAAAACACTTAATTAACCAAGAATTCATATTAATCAAGATTTGTTTCTCAAGGCCACAATGCCGGCATGCACAGATTGCAAAAATTTGTCGAATTTCTCAGTTTTTCATTATAAAAACATTAAGAAAACATTAACTTAATGGTTTTCTAGCAGTAACAATGAAAAAATTCCAAAGAAAAACAAAACCCAAGTCACGGCTCTTATGACGTGAAGCAGAGCAAATTTTCGTTCAGAATTGAAACCAAGATAGAGGTATGGAGGCTCGGATACCAAATGTTAGTTGTTTAGGCTTTTATAACAACCATAAATCATATAAAACGGAAGCGTATTGGATCGAATTTATTACCTCCAGCCATTGTCGTTTGATTGCTCTGTTTTCCACGATTTTGCACACTGTGATTAATGAATACTTGGTTTTTCTAGGCACTCTCAATTCTACACTTGATGGTGTAATTTTTGCTATATGAATTGTGTGCTCAGGGACCCAAACATTTAAAACCGTGACCATCACACGGTTGTAACGGTTGGTACCAACCGTTACACGTGAGGCAGTTGAGACGTGAACTACATCACGTGGGCCAAAATTGAAACGGCCAAATGAGTTTCAACATTATCATCCCAAAACCTTTCCAATTTAGATCAAAATCTAAAATGTTTGACTTCGCAATTCCACCCTCACATACCAATATATATGATCTTCCATAGTTACAATAGAAGATTTCATTTTACACTCCAGAAGACCATTAATTTCTCTGCATATATCTTCCCTCAAAGATGACACATATATGCATATGCACAAACATTATGAATGCAAACCACCTTGAGCAAGACATTGAGTTTCTTTGACTTGTATGTGCTAGACTTTGGACCAGCTCCTAGGCCACGCACGTCTCCCGATTTTGGAGGAAACGCGATAAAAATTATCATCTACTGTCATTGACTTTCTTCATTCATTGTCTCTAATTGAAGCTTAAAAATTTCTTCCTGAAACATAACTTCAATGTTAATTACATTTTTAATATATGATACATAAAACAACCTTATTTTATATACTCTTCATCAATTATATAATCAATGTGATATCACTTTATATTGATTTCAAAATATCATAATCCACTTATTCTATAACTTTACATCCATTCCAGTAGCTAACTCCAAACCTAACTACTAACGAGAATTAATCAATTCTTCTTCCTCCTCTTCGTTTTTTTCAATTGAGAATTAATCAATTTTGATTATTAACTAACTAATAAAAATCTGATATGCGCACAGTAGAAACATTAATTAGCAAAAACACTAGCTATTTATTCTGAACATAACTTAATATTCTATAAATTATTTTCAGTACTTACATAAACCTCTTTTGACTTCTCGTCAATCCATTTTTTCTTCAAATTGCGATCTTTATCTCCATTGCTCTATTACTTAGCAACCAAAACATAAGGCTATATTATTCGCATTAATGTGGCATATAGCAATGAATTCAAACAAATTTTACCGGCTCATATCTAATCTGAGAGAATGATTTAGTTCTTGAACAATGATTTGTCCTTTGTACAGCTCTATTTTTAATGTTTATCTCACTCCTTTTCTAACTAATTTAAAGAGAAAAATGAAAATTAATGAGCTGATGAATCATAATGGATCGACCAATAATATTGAATAACAGAATAAGAAATGAAAAGGGAACAAACAAAGACTAAAAGAAGTTAAAATTAGAAACAGACCTTAAATTTAAGCGAAGTAAACAATTCAATGAGGTGGCCCCATTCATCTTCTTTTATATTATGAGGTCAACATGCAATTGCTTCTTTCAAGGATGCGCATTGAAGAAAACGTTTGTGACGCCTATATCGGCAACTCCTATAAAGTCGCTTAATTTCTAAGCTAACAACTTCATTGATTTGTTCTTCATAAATTTTCTTGTCTGAAGTCGCTTTGAATGACTCCTAAAATAATTGAATCCAATAATTATAATTTTCACATGGCTTATTCTTATTATTTTTACAACAATTAAAATTTCATACTCTATTGAGGAAGATGTTAAAAATAAAAGACAAATCATATTAACGAGTTGTTTAATAAATAATCTACCTTTAGATGAGCAACCATTCTCTCCTTCTCTGGTTCACTTATATCAGACCATTTTTTCACATTAAGGGGTGCATTTTACCGGACTACTACTCCCATCTCTGTGGTAAAAAGTTGTGAACGTTTGCCCACGATTCGCATCATATGTTCTGGAATGTGAACCTCCAACTCTTCCTTTTGACACTTTCTTTTTTCCAATTCAAGATTTCAGGTCTTTCCACGCCCCTTGTTAGACATGGTAGGTCCTACAATAAAAGAATGACGGCCATTATTAGTGCATTTTTAGACTTGACTTGTGAAAGTTAATAAGACAAGTTGTTCAATAACAAACATAAGACCCTTTTTCTTCCTTTGTTAGGTACCTTCTCCCAAACTTGAAGAGTGATACTGATCAAGATAAGTTGCATCTCCTTGAGTTTCACAAGCTGTAATAAGAAAGAAATACTAATCTCTTGCTCTAGATATAAGATTTTTTCTTCATGGTAGGTTTAACTCTTTTTAACCATGTTAGGAATAGTCACGAAAATGAAGAACAATGATAATATAACCGTTTGTTTAACCAGTGGTAACCAACTTGGTTATTTATTGTATCTGTTGTAACAAACCACTCACACATGTTATCAGTCGAGTGGTCAATGAAAGCAAATTGTAAGAATTAGTTAATAGGGTATTTAAGTCCCACTCCTGTATTTGAACAAGATCAACCAGAATCTAATACAATTCTTTCACTCATTTTTCTCTCAATTCCTTAAGCTTTCCTCTTGATCAACATTCTTTCATCCTCAATATGGTATCGGAGTGGCCGATCTTAATGTTGGAGAAGTCGTCGGAGTGATCATCGAAAACTGCCATTGATGGAGGCTTAATTGCCCTGCGCTTCATTCCTAAAGCATTCTCTCATCCAGTCTCAATAAAACTTGATCAAAACAACTTTCTAGTTTGGAGAAAGCAAGTCCTTGCGACAATCAAAGGTCATCGTCTTCAAGTTTTTCTTTCTGCAACAATGTCACCTCCAACGCGATTTCTTTCTTGTGAAGATCAGCTTGTTGGAAAAGTCAATCCTGAATTCCAGGATTGGGAACAAAAAGATCAACTGATCTTGTCATGGCTACTTGTCTTAGTTAGTGAAGGTATTCTCACTCGAGTGGTAACTTGTGACTCCTCTTCTCAAGTTTGGAACAACTAGAAGTCTACTTTGCCTCTCAAATTCGAGCAAAGGTAATACAATTCAAGACTCAACTTCAAAACTTAAAAAAAGGCTCCCTGAATATGAATGAATTCCTTTTACGTGTGCGACATTGTGTGGACATGCTAGCACTAGTGGGACAAAAACTCACTACCAAAGATCATATAGACTCAATCCTAGATAGTCTTTTGCCAGAGTGTGAAACCTTTGTTATCTCAATCAACACAAGGTCTGATCCACTTACTGTAGAAGAAATTGAGTCCCTGCTGTTGGCTCAAGAAGCTAGAATAGGGAAGAATTACAAGAGTCTTGATTCTGCCATGGCTAATCTTGCTGTTAACACTAATCACTCTGGTCATAATTAGTCTTTTGGTTTCAAGAAATAGTCTCCTAGGCCATGTCATTTTGGTAATCATCTTGGTTATAATTAGAATTTTTGTGGCATTGGTAGAGGATTTCATTTTCAAGAATCCTATGCTCCTAGAGGAAGAAGTTCTGGCAGGTTTCATAAAGGACGAGGGCAATGGCAGGCTAATAAAGTTCAAAGCCAACTTTGTGGGAAAACAGGACATGTGGTTCTCAATTGCTACTATAGGTTTGATCATTCCTTTAATGGTCCTCTCAATTGCCCTGGATCACATTTTCAACAAAATAGGCCACAAGGCAATCTTGCTAAAATTCACTTACAAAAGCAAGACCCTCATCTTATGACTGGGATGCTAGCTACACCTGAGAGCATATATGATTCAACTTGGTATTCTTGTAGTCATACTGGCTCGGACTGGTATCTAGACTCAGGAGCAACCAATCACATCACAACTGATCCAACAAATCTGAAGGCCAAGAAAGAGTTTACAGGTTCTGGCCAAATCCATATGGGTGATGATAAGGGTTTACAAATAAAGCATATTGGTTGTTCTCATTTTTTATCTCCGTTTATTGCATCTAAAACATTGTCCTTAAATCACCTTCTACATGTTCCCAAAATTACAAAAAATCTACTAAGTGCATCTAAGCTTGCCACAGATAATCAAGTATATCATGAGTTTCATCCCAATACTTGTTTTGTGAAGGATCTTGCCTCTCAAGTCACACTTCTAGAAGGCCATCTTAAAGGAGGTCTCTATGTTTTTAACAAGTCACAAATCCAGCTTCCCAAGCCAAAACAACCTCCCAAGTCAAATTCAGCCAATCAGCATATGCCTTTGTCATGTATCAATCTTAGCTGCCCAAGTTCTTCTGTCATTAGTCTTGTCAATACCTATTATGATCATGAAAACTTGTTATGTAATATTTCATTAACAAGTTCTATTGATTTCAGTATCTGGCATAATAGATTGTGTCACCCTTCTGATTCAGTTGTAAAATGTGTACTTTCTCAATGTAATATCAAACCTATCAATAAAGATGCCAATAAAGTGTGTTCAGCCTACTGTCTTGGAAAATTGCACAAATTTCCATTCCCTTATTCCAAAACAACCTATAATACACCCCTTGAAATGATTTACTCAGACATCTGGGGACCTTCCCCTATTCCCTCTACTAATGGCTATCGATATTATATCCATTTTATTGATCATTCCACACGTTTTACATGACTATACCTCTTAAGGCATAAATCAAAAGCCCTACAGACCTTTGTCAATTTGAAGAGTCAAGTTGAACTACAGTTAGGTCACAAAATCAAAATTGTCCAAACTGATTGGGGAGGAATACAGACCTTTTACTAATTTGTTGTCCTCCTTTGGTATTATACATAGACGTCCTTGTCCTCACACTCATGAACAAAATGGTCTACCTAAGAGGAAACATCAACATATAGTGGAAAATGGCTTGATTATTTTGGCTCAAGGTTCCTTGCCCTTCAAATATTGGGAAAAAGCTTTTAGGACTGCAGTCTATCTCATCAATAGATTGCCTACTCCTATCTTACACAACAAATCACCTCTTAAGTCATTATTCCATGTTAAACCACAATATCAGCAACTCAAAACTTTTGGCTGCTTCTGTTTTCCAAATCTTAAACCGTACAATTCACATAAATTTGCCTATAAATCCTCTCCATGTACTTTTCTTGGTTATAGCTTGAATCACAAAGGCTATAAGTGTCTTGATGAAACTGGTAAAATGTTCATATCTAGAGATGTAGTATTTGATGAATACACCTTTCCTTTTGCCAAGAATAAACATTCCTTAGTTCCCACTTCTCTGCCTCAACCTACTCAAAATATCTTACCTGCCCTTTCTGTTCTTCCCTCATTCTTATCCAGTCCTGCTCCCCAACCATCAACCTTACCTTCTAACCTGCAGTTAACCTCTTGTAACGACCCGCCCTTACGTGGCCGTCACTTAACTTAAACATCATCATAAACTTAAACTTACTTACAATTAAGGTAGAGAAATTCGTGATATTTTTTTTTCCAATATATATATGGATTCTTACTATGGAATCCTTAACATGAAACCTTAGAGGAAATAATAACTATTTTTCAAATCTTAATAACAAACGAATTCTTATTGATAAAGAATTCTTAAGATATAACCTTAAAAGATATAATAATCATTTCTCAAAACTTCATTTCGTAAACCTAACGTAATATATAAAATTCTGAAACGTGAAAATAACGTAATAATAAACATTACGTCTTAACATAGTTATATTTTCTAAAAGCATGATCCTTTACATAATTCATAACACTAATTTCTTAAAACATAATCATAGTACTTTTTTTGAACTTTTCCTTTTTAACATAAGAGTAATTATTTAGCAACTATTACTTTAAAGACATTTCTCAATTTAAATACAACTATTCTCAAGATAATTTTAAATTAAATAATAAATAAAATCTCATTTAAATGTTCTTTACCATTCGTCCATTCCCATCTTCACCATTCGTCCGCCGTTCACCACTGTCCATCAAGTGTCGCTAATAGGTTTTTCTTACCTACAGCATGAGCATACTTAAATGAGCTTTGCTCAGCAAGTAGGAAATTAACCTCGCAAAACATAATTAAAAATCACTTTAATAAAAATATGCATGAGCATTTTATGCTTGCTTATCAACTTGATTTATGCTTATTTATTTAAGCTGTACATTATCTTCTTACTTTGGGCCCGAGTGATCGTACCGGTTGCGCGCGAGTCTTGGGAAGTTAGGGTTCGCGAGGTCCCAACGACACCAAGATCATTCATTTCTTTAACATGGAGCCTCCCCGTGGGTTGGGAGGTTGGTATGACACCCCTCACTTGTCTCATAAGTTTCACTTGTTTTATTGTGTGTATGCAGTATGACTTATCACTACATGACATCACAATTTCGTAATTCATGCATCGTAAATCTTAATCATACATGAGTCGTAAATCATTATCATACTTGACTTGAAAGTGATTAAACAATATAATTTATATATTGCATACATCACACATTAATCGTATCATCATCATCATCATAGCATTTCACATCATTTCATAACATAGCATATCACATCATAACTTATAACAGTGTAATAAATCACTGATCATGCATTCTCATAAATTTTATGAAAATATTTAAAATTAATCTATTTTTTTAAACTATTCATACTGCAGGCGAGATTCCTACTTACCTGGACTCCGAGCTGTGCAGGTCCAGTTGCATCTCGTTGCATCCACAGTCTACGCTGCATCCTCAGCAGTGCTCCTCGGACCACTGGCGATGGCTAGGAATGATCCATGGAGATTTATTATTGTTGAAAACATCATTCTGGACTCCATTACTACAGTTTGAGTCGCCTCGATCTACGTGCAGTCGGTATCAGATGATTTTTATCGGAGTGGAATTTGCCCGAACAGAGGTCACCATCACGTTCAGAGCGTTGAAACGAGTCAGGAGGTGGTCTCGGATCTTCGATCGGAGGTCCGGATCACAAAAACCAAAAGTGGCCGTTGACCAACGGTTGACCGTTGTTGACCGGCTTTGACCGCCACCGTTGGGCTCCGTTGGTGGCTGGGCTCGAGCCTACCCCCCCCTCAGTCGACCCTTCTAAGTCCAATGGTGGTGTCAATTTTATCCAATTCGGCCTCTAACCATGTGGATCGAAGCTCGACGGCGGCGGCAAAAATTGAGACTCCGATCTCGGTTTTCCGGCGAAGCTACCTTGAAATTAACCTGGGTATTTTGATCCCCATATGTTTCTAAGTGATTCCCCTATGGTGGAGCTGCTCAACACCGCGTGGAACGGTGGCTCCACCTCCTCACAGCGGCGCTTGGCGGCAAGTCGTGGATCTCCGGCAATCGGCGGCCATTTTGTGAAATTGAGGAGTTGATTTTCTTCATCTTGACCTTCTGAGCATTTTCCCCCAACCAATTCAAGGCTTAGTGGTCAAGAACGGTGGCGACGATGGCTTCCGCGGCGGCGCTAGTGGCGGTCTTCGATCTCCGGCAGGCGGCGGCTGTGGTGTGAAATTGGAATGTGCTTCTCACTCCTCACTCCTCGTCGTCGTCTGAGTCGAATGGAGGCGGCGGTGTCGATCACCATCACCGGAGGCGGCGGGATTGGGGGCGGTGCAATGGCAGCAAGAAGCGACTCCGACGAGGCTTCTCCGGCCAAAATCGAGGGGCATCACCTGCTGCATTTTGTTCTCCTCATTGAGCTGAGTCTATAGACACCAAGATCGTGTCGATCGGTGCTCGGACGGCGAAGAAATCACGTCGAAAAAAGTTTTGTGTTTCCGCGGCTTCAACCGGCGAGTGTGGCCTCCTCCGGCAGTGTTTTGGGCTGTTCAGCACACCGTTGGACTCAGCTCGACGAGAGCTTCCCATTGGTGTGGGAGGTGTCGAAAATGGAGGCCGGATTCTTGGACTGAGTTTGAGGAGAGAGAGAGAGAGTAGAGAGAGAAAGTAGAGAGAGAGAGTGGCTAGAAATTTTTTTATTTATTTATTGTATCATGTATTTATAGGCCCTCATATGGCCCACACAGTCTAAATCGTGCAGTACTGGGTATATTAAATTTTGATCCGTAACTTTAAATTTCTGTAAGCATAATTGTACCCTTAATAACTGTAACTTATTTGCACTCTAAAGATAATCACATAAATTTTTAATTTTCTTGTTGTATTATTGTGTTACTAAAATATTCATACTGACATAAAAAAAATCATTTTCATAAATTTATCCATACTATATGGATTTTGTGATTTAATTTTGAGACCGTAAACTTTGAAACATTTCTCTTCAAAATCGATGATTAACTATTTTTTTTGTAACTGTATCCATATCTATACATGTGTGTATATATACATATGTATGTATTCTAAGAAATGTTATATACATTTAAAAATTTGCTCAATATAAGTATTTTATCATTATAATTATTATTTTTTATTATTTTTAACTTTTAAAAACTTTAAAATGTAATAACATATATTTCTCATTAGAGATTTTCATGTTGTAAACTTCAAATTTTATTATGAAAACAATAGTTGTAATTTTGTGAAAGTTTTGTAAATTAAATTGACTATCTAAAAGTCAATTAAATTTAAAATTCTCAACTTTACACAATTTCGTGTTTTACGGATATAACCTGAACTATTTCTCGTAAAGAGCTATTTATGGTTCCACAACTTAGAAATAGATTAACATTTGTGGACCCCATCAACGCCCCTTTTCTTCTTTACCATTACTATGACAATTATTATTATTATTATTGTCTTTACAATAATAATAATAAACTTTACGTAATTATTAATGTGTATAATAATTAACCATACACATTCAAAATATTGAAATTCTTGAACTTCCAATGATCTTTATAATTTTCTTAAAATTCTTATCTTACTTTATGATCTCTATAAATTTCGAGATCAATCTTAGTAAAACATGTCATACATCTTGCAGACTTGAACTTGGTGCTCACCATTTTCAATTTATGGTATGGAGCTCATGATCACTTTTGATCTGGGTTTCTTTTACTGAATTGATATCATATAGGAATTTTCCACATCATCATAGTAAGTTGAAAATTCCACTTCTTGTTAAGTAATCTCAATTTAAACATTCTAATTGAGATTCTTATAACAATCACTTCTTTGGCTCGTACATAAAATCAATAAATCATAAACTTTTAATTTAGCACATTAAATAATTATTTTTAATTATTTTAATGTACTAACATAACATTACATTGTTACATGTTTCATAAATAAAGCACATAAATTTATGCATTCACAACATTATTTATTTTTAAGGTCTTACAACTATTAAGACCTTTAAATTTGCGTATTAATAAACGCTAAACTTGTACCTTCTCAAGTTCTTAGCTTAGTAATGATGGAAAAATACTCAATTAATTATACTTATTAATTTTTGAATTTTTCCGGTCATTACAATCTACCCATCTTATAAAATTTTCGTCCTCGAAAATTGAGATAAACTAGGGGTATCCTATGGCTTCGTATCCTAATCTCATAAGGTTTTCGTTCTTTTTGGCAACTTTGCCCTAAAATGTTGATATGAAAATTTGTCCTTGCTTCCTTGAAGCTATTCTTTCTCTTGTTTCACAACTTACACTTATTCTATTTTGCATCTTAGGTTGCATATCTGCCTCCAGATTAGGTTGTGTATTTACCTTCAGATTAGGTTGTGTATTTGCCTTTAGATTAGGTTGTGTATTTGCCTTCATATCATGATCTGGTACATAGAAACTGGCCAGTAAGTTTCTCTTCTTATTGCTTAATCTATAGGTCTTTATCACCTAGTCATCCCTGAATAGTGATAATGACTGTCTAAAACATGTTCATCTACTTGTTTTAATACTTCTAAGAGTTCATAACATTTACGCTTGTCCTTTAATATCTCTCTTGAACTTGTCTTGCCTCTCCTCAAGGTGCGAGAAAAAGGAAATTCATTCCCATTTTGTATATTCGTAGGATTTCTCTTGGTTTTGCTCACATGTAACCTTTATATTGGTCATGGAAAATTTCTAGGTTATACTTGATTATTTAAATTGTTCTCACAATTTCTAGTCAAAACTATTGTCTTTTAGCAATTTCTTCTAGTCTCTTAAAGGTAAATTGGAGATTTTATCTTTCTTCCAATAGAAAATCTCATGGTGATACTATATAATGGGGTGCATTATATCCCGAACTTGTGAAGATCGTACAATAAATTCTCCTTAGACAGGCTTATTCTAGACATTTTAACATACCATCGTGACATATCGGGGTAATAGATTCTCATAGTGTATGAAATCGTACTATCGATTCCCTTTACTTGTACTTACCCTAGAATCTAGGACATGCTAATGTAGCATATCGTAAAAACTTGGGTAATTTTACGGTTTTCATGGCCCATTTATGGGTAAGAAATCATTTTCGGTTTAAATCTCATGCTATTGAGTGGGGTATGCTCTTCTAGAAGAGCAAAACTACATTGTCTCCTTTAACCTGTAAAAAGGTTCATTAAGGTCTAGTATATGTTCTACCCACCTTGGGATTAAACTTCTACTCTTTTGAGCACCTATTTTCATAGAAAATCGTATCATTCTAGCCTTAACTGTCTCATCTTGTTCAATGGCATAATCATATGTGTGTCATCTTACTGTATTTTAAAATCTGTAGAGCTTATCTCTTTTTTAGGGTTCTAATCAACTTTGTTTCCACTGTGGAAACATTCATGATGTGTCTTAACTTTCTCTACTTGTGAATTTCATGTCTATAGTTGACTATGTGTTCCTTCTTTTTAGGCCACTTTAGTGTCTTATATCGTTCTAATGCTCCTTTACTATTTCTATAAAAGTCTCTCTGTGTATGTATATATATATATATATATATACATATATGTATTTATAACTTTCTAAAAAATAACGGTCATTTTGATTTTAATAAAAAACCATTTTTTTTGTCTAATCAAAACATTTCATAAACTTCTATTTACTTATTGAAAATAGTCATAATAATTTGTCAAACACATTTGTTTTTGACAATTTAAATCAAATTTTAAACTTGACAAAATTTTGTGCTTCATGAGTAAGGACCCAAACGTGTTTATAATAAAAGAAAAAGTTGTTTATGGGTCCTATTTAATCCATAGGTACTTTTAGTATAATATTGATCTCAAACTGCCAGAACCCTTAACTTAACATGGATGGTCCCTATCTTGGAACTTACTTCTTCCTCAAGGATTCGACAATTATATTCTTTAACTTGATTGGTTCATGACAACAAGAGAGTTCATATTACACCCATGAAAGTTGTAAAAATGGCTTATAGTAAGTGTATTCGTTGGAAAAGAATGTAAGTTGAAATTTTTACATCAAATTAACGAAAAACATCCTTTTAAAATATATTACGTTCATGTGATGTGATGAAGGGTATACTTATAGGTCATTAGTTTTGATGGTTACAATAATTTATCAAAAAGAAATCTATCGATTTTTTTTTTTTTGTTCATCTATCTTTTAGATGAACAATTTAGACTGGACACCTATTCTTATGACCTTACTCGAGGTATGTGTCTTACTGTGTCATAATAATTCTAACGTGTTAACCCGTATCAATCTAATCTTGGGTTTGGTTAATATAGCTATATATGTATACATATTAACGATATATTCTAACTCATCAAATTACAAATCCTATCGGTTCTATCGCGATTGGAAGGGCGACAAGCCTTACTTGTCTAATGTGTAATTCCTAACGTTGAGACGTGCCTATAAGACTATCCTAAGATGCGCAACTTTACTTGGTAGACACCATATGTGTCATCCTCCCTGCATATTATCTCTAATCTTAATATTAGCGCACCTTTTTATTTGGCGTCGGGAGGGGCGTATAAATGGCCCTTAAACCGCCGCTACATCCCAAGCCTCAATATCATACTCTTAAACTTACTAATCATATTGTCCAGACATCATCGGTTCTCTAATTCTTACTGTCTATACTCTTATTGAGGAGGTCTCATTGATGTTCTCGAAGGAGACTATTTCCTTATGTCTATCATTTCTTGAGGGACTTGCTACAACTTCGTAGTCTCAGCTTTGGAAGTCTTTTGCTAAGAGTCCCAAAAATTTTACTATTAGGCTGATATCATGGTTGGGCTTATTTTACGTGCTAAGCACACTTATATATATATACTTATATATATATATATTTTATGAAAATAACTTAGGATTACTCCGACCATTGGCTACGTAACTGAGTTTTTTCTTAAAAGGTTGAGCAATACTCTCATTAGTATGCTCTACCACCTATTCTAGAGGATTTCTCCTCAATATGGCACGTCTTAGGTAGTCAAAAGGGTTTTTATTATCCCTATGCCCGTATTCCATAGCATCTGTTTCTAGTGAAGGTTCGGTGTTTGATTCTAAGGTCTCTGATCTTACTTATTCCAAGAATATTGTCTTATCTAAAGACTTCGTTAACTAGAGGGGGACCACTTCTATTTGAGATGGCCTTCTTAGCTTAGTAGCCTGGATTGTGTAAGCTTATTGCTCCGGCTAAGAATCTTATATTTACTATCTTAGGCGGACATCTCTGTCTACTTGTTTTAAATTGGATCTCTACCTGTTGATGACTAAGGTTCATTTAATGACATAGTAGACCGTGTTCTTGAAAGAACATATCCACCTGCTTATCTTAAACTGGCTCTCTGACTATTGATGACTAGATGTCATCGAGTCATATGATGGACTGTACTCTCTTGTTTGGAAATTCTTATTGGTTGCCCTTTGTTATGGTTACTCTATCAGAGTTTTGTAGCTCTATTATAGTGGTTCAGATTTTGAACCATCATATAGTCTTCTCCTATCTTATTTCTTAACCCAGTATATTAATGACTGTACATTGTCATTCTTATTCTCTTCTAATATCCTTGCGATGTTACTTACATCTCTTGGGTATGTGGAAGCAACTTTGCTTCTTTAATCTCTTCTTATCATGATCTTAACTTCCTATAGGATGGTGTTTGATCGATCCACACAACTTATTTATTGTTTATTCTTTTTTCCAATATATATATATATATATATATATATATATATATATTATCTGTGGGTTGGGGAGGAAATCGTCTCATCTTGAGACCGCTATTGTGAAGTCTGTTTGGTCGGATACTAGTTTAAAAGTAACCACCCATAGACAGTCTGTGACCTCTGGGAAGTTCTTCTCTTATACCTTGAACTTTTGCTTATATCCAATTTCTTATAAGGATCTATGTGTTTATCCTTACCGAAACGTTGATTCTATGGAATCTATTATTTTGTCGTAATCTAAGAGGTTAAGTCCTCAATGAGTTCCTTATGGGCTTAATCATGCATATTTATTATGCATTTCGTGGTACTTATAAGCTATCTCATGTTTATAATGCAAATAACAAATATCAATCATAACTTTCATACATGAATCATACATACACATCATATTGACAAACATATCATACATATACATGTCATTCATATCATACTTTTACATGCCATGCTTTCACATTTTATTCATATTCATGTCATGCATATTCTTATCATACATATGCATAACGTTCGTACTTGCATATCATGGAGTTGCTATACATTTCACTTTTGTTAGCAACTATTTCATATCATATTCATGGGTCATAATGCATACAACAATCATAGTTCATAACATTCATACATATGTCAATTATACTTTCATATCATGAAATTGCTAAACCCTTTCTTTGTTAGCAATCTTTGCATATCATAGACCATTGTTGAGATCGAGACTTGACTCGCCTCTAGTGGGTCACATAACATGAAGTTCTTCTTATCAAAAACTTCTATTGTTCATACATAAATCTTATTTTGCATACTATACGTATACTTGATCAATCGTATGGTGTGTCTCACTACTAGCCTCGTAGTAGTTCTATGCCTATTTATTCTTTTATGTAATCTCTGATTCAAATATCGATGTCCTTGTCAATGGTCCAAGTTGAAAAATTCTTTCTTACTAAGTAGTCGTCTGTGCTTCAAAGAAATGTCTTGACATCCTCACCGTTGGTGGTAATTCTTTGAGGACGGCTGTGTTCTTGCGTCCCTTGCGTGTCCCATTTGTGACTTCCTTTATTCTCGTGGTAAAGTGTAGAGTATTATCCATCCACTTGTAGAATCGTCTTTTATAAAGATCTGCTTGTCTGCTGCATAAGGGGCGACTTTGGTCATGGGTTGGTAATTAAGCTGTGAAGAACTTGCGGCTTCTTTTCCTTTCTAAGGCGTAACAACCTTGATCGTAGCTCCATATTTAATATCGTGGAATAAGGGATAAATTACAAATAAAAAGCAAGTCTTGGGAAAGAGAGGAAAGAAGTTTAGAAAATGAATATTTTGTTATTAATTAATTAATTAATTAATATTTTTTTAATATAATAATTGAAAACGCTACATTAAAATTAGTGAGATTTATTAATCATTTTTGAAATCTGAAGAAGATTCCGTAGAACCTTTAGATTGTCTGTCGACTCATCAATCTATCTCTTCTGTGGTTGTAAATCCAAATATTCTCGCTTGTATTGTACTTTGAGTGTCGATCATCTCGAAGTGTCAGTTCTAACATTCATGTGAGTCTAGGAGTTGTCCTGCTTGCTTAGAAAGTTGGCACCCAATATCGTTTCCAGTGATTTGAGGCATCTTGATGGCTAAGCTTGGCGTTGGACCATAAGAGGACATCTAAAATCGTACTTGCATGCCGATAACTTGATTGCCATTACATGAAAAATGGGCAAGTATTATTTAACGTAACTTATCTTAACATTCAATTAACATAACTTACTTGGACTGAGGCGAAGCAGACACGTGACGATGTGAAGTAGGATGGCAGGATACCGGCTCTGATACCAACTGTAATGACCCGCCCTTACGTGGCCGTCACTTAACTTAAACATCATCATAAACTTAAACTTACTTACAATTAAGGTAGAGAAATTCGTGATATTTTTTTTCCAATATATATATGGATTCTTACTATGGAATCCTTAACATGAAACCTTAGAGGAAATAATAACTATTTTTCAAATCTTAATCACAAACGAATTCTTATTGATAAAGAATTCTTAAGATATAACCTTAAAAGATATAATAATCATTTCTCAAAACTTCATTGCGTAAACCTAACGTAATATATAAAATTCTGAAACGTGAAAATAACGTAATAATAAACATTACGTCTTAACATAGTTATATTTTCTAAAAGCATGATCCTTTACATAATTCATAACACTAATTTCTTAAAACATAATCATAGTACTTTTCTTGAACTTTTCCTTTTTAACATAAGAGTAATTATTTAGCAACTATTACTTTAAAGACATTTCTCAATTTAAATACAACTATTCTCAAGATAATTTTAAATTAAATAATAAATAAAATCTCATTTAAATGTTCTTTAAAACTTTATTAGCAATTATTTATATATTTTACTTATAATTTTAACATCTTAAAAATAACATTGTATTCTCTTAAAAGTTAACCTTTTTAAACTTAACAAAACATAATTTCTCACAACTTAAACTTTTAAGCTTAAGTTACTAATTTCTTAAAGCTTTTCTTTAAGACTTTCATAATAACTACATAAAAACATATCCATAACTTCATTTCTTAACTTAATGTAAAACTCCAATAATCCTTTGCAATTCCAGATAAACTTATAATTTTCTTTCCTGTAAATTTCGTGCATTTGTTGCATCATTTATTGCAACATCTTTAAACTTTGAAATCCTCTGAACCAAGGTTGCGTAATCACAAGCTCAGTTTTAAAACAAAATCACGTAAATTATTTACTTATTCATATGCACATAAATTTTCGTAAGGTGTAAACATACAAAATTTCGTAAAATAAAACATGCATAAATTCATAAAATACTAATGCGGAAATATTACATTGCGTGAGCGGTATCCATTCTCATCTTCACAATTCGTCTGCCGCTCACCACTGTCCATCAAGTGTCGCTGATAGGTTTTTCTTACCTACAGCATGAGCATACTTAAATGAGCTTTGCTCAGCAAGTAGGAAATTAACCTCGCAAAACATAATTAAAAATCACTTTAATAAAAATATGCATGAGTGTTTTATGCTTGCTTATCAACTTGATTTATGCTTATTTATTTAAGCTGTACATTATCTTCTTACTTTGGGCCCGAGTGATCGTACCGGTTGCGCGCGAGTCTTGGGAAGTTAGGGTTTGCGAGGTCCCAACGACACCAAGATCATTCATTTCTTTAACATGGAGCCTCCCCGTGGGTCGAGAGGTTGGTACGACACCCCTAACTTGTCTCATAAGTTTCACTTGTTTTATTGTGTGTATGCAGTATGACTTATCACTACATGACATCACAATTTCGTAATTCATGCATCGTAAATCTTAATCATACATGAGTCGTAAAACATTATCATACTTGACTTGAAAGTGATTAAACAATATAATTTATATATTGCATACATCACACATTAATCATATCATCATCATCATCATCATAGCATTTCACATCATTTCATAACATAGCATATCACATGATAACTTATAACAGTGTAATAAATCACTGATCATGCATTCTCATAAATTTTATGAAAATATTTAAAATTAATCTATTTTTTAAAACTATTCATACTGTAGGCGAGATTCCTACTTACCTGGACTCCGAGCTGTGCAGGTCCAGTTGCATCTCGTTGCATCCACAATCTACGCTGCATCCTCAGCAGTGCTCCTCGGACCACTGGCGATGGCTAGGAATGATCCATGGAGATTTATTATTGTTGAAAACATCATTCTGGACTCCATTACTACAGTCTGAGTCGCCTCGATCTACGTGCAGTCGGTATCGGATGATTTTTATCAGAGTGGAATTTGCCCAAACAGAGGTCACCATCACGTTTAGAGCGTTGAAACGAGTCAGGAGGTGGTCTCGGATCTTCGATCGGAGGTCCGGATCACAAAAACCAAAAGTAGCCGTTGACCGACGGTTGACCGTCGTTGTCCGGCGTTGACCGCCACCGTTGGGCTCCGTTGGTGGCTGGGCTTGAGCCTACCCCCCCTCGGTCGACCCTTCTGAGTCCAATGGTGGTGTCAATTTTACCCAATTCGGCCTCTAACCATGTGGATCGAAGCTCGACGGCGGCGGTAAAAATTGAGACTCCGATCTCGGTTTTCCGGCGAAGTTACCTTGAAATTAACCTGGGTATTTTGATCCCCATATGTTTCTGAGTGTTTCCCCTATGGTGGAGCTGCTCAACACCGCATGGAACGGCGGCTCCACCTCCTCACGGCGGCGCTTGGCGGCAAGTGGTGGATCTCCGGCAATCGGCGGCCATTTTGTGAAATTGAGGAGTTGATTTTCTTCCTCTTGACCTTCTGAGCATTTTCCCCCAACCAATTCGAGGCTTAGTGGTCAGGAACGGTGGCGACGATGGCTTCTGCGGCGGCGCTAGTGGCGGTCTTCGATCTCCGGCAGGCGGCGGCTATGGCGTGAAATTGGAATGTGCTTCTCACTCCTCACTCCTCGTCGCCGTCTGAGTCGAATGGAGGCGGCTGTGTCGATCACCGTCACCGGAGGCGGCGGGATTGGGGGCAGTGCAATGGCGACAAGAAGCGACTCTGACAAGGCTTCTCCGGCCAAAATCGAGGGGCATCACCTGCTGCATTTTGTTCTCCTCATTGAGCTGAGTCTATAGACACCAAGATCTTGTCGATCGGTGCTCGGACGACGAAGAAATCACGTCGGAAAAAGTACTGTGTTTCCGCGGCTTCAACCGACGAGTGTGGCTTCCTCCGGCAGTGTTTTGGGCTGTTCAGCACACCGTTGGACTCAGCTCGACGAGAGCTTCCCATTGGTGTGGGAGGTGTCAAAAATGGAGGCCGGATTCTTGGACTGAGTTTGAGGAGAGAGAGAGAGAGTAGAGAGAGAAAGTAGAGAGAGAGACTGGCTGGAATTTTTTTTTATTTATTATTGTATCATGTATTTATAGGCCCTCATATGGTCCACACAGTCTAAATCGTGCAGTACCGGGTAGATTAAATTTTGATCCGTAACTTTAAATTTCTGTAAGCATAATTGTACCCTTAATAACTGTAACTTATTTGCACTCTAAAGATAATCACATAAATTTTTAATTTTCTTGTTGTATTATTGTATTACTAAAATATTCATACTGACATAAAAAAAATCATTTTCATAAATTTATCCATACTATATGGATTTTGTGATTTAATTTTGAGACCGTAAACTTTGAAACATTTCTCTTCAAAATCGATGATTAACTATTTTTTTTGTAACTGTATCCATATCTATACATGTGTGTATATATACATATGTATGTATTCTAAGAAATGTTATATACATTTAAAAATTTGCTCAATATAAGTATTTTATCATTATAATTATTATTTTTTATTATTTTTAACTTTTAAAAACTTTAAAATGTAATAACATATATTTCTCATTAGAGATTTTCATGTTGTAAACTTCAAATTTTATTATGAAAACAATAGTTGTAATTTTGTGAAAGTTTTGTAAATTAAATTGACTATCTAAAAGTCAATTAAATTTAAAATTCTCAACTTTACACAATTTCGTGTTTTACGGATATAACCTGAACTATTTCTCGTAAAGAGCTATTTATGGTTCCATAACTTAGAAATAGATTAACATTTGTGGACCCCATCAACGCCCCTTTTCTTCTTTACCATTACTATGACAATTATTATTATTATTATTGTCTTTATAATAATAATAATAAACTTTACGTAATTATTAATATGTATAATAATTAACTATACACATTCAAAATATTGAAATTCTTGAACTTCCAATGATCTTTATAATTTTCTTAAAATTCTTATCTTACTTTATGATCTCTATAAATTTCGAGATCAATCTTAGTAAAACATGTCATACATCTTGCAGACTTGAACTTGGTGCTCACCAGTTTCAATTTATGGTATGGAGCTCATGATCACTTTTGATCTGGGTTTCTTTTACTAAATTGATATCATATAGGAATTTTCCACATCATCATAGTAAGTTGAAAATTCCACTTCTTGTTAAGTAATCTCAATTTAAACATTCTAATTGAGATTCTTATAACAATCACTTCTTTGGCTCGTACATAAAATCAATAAATCATAAACTTTTAATTTAGCACATTAAATAATTATTTTTAATTATTTTAATGTACTAACATAACATTACATTGTTACATGTTTCATAAATAAAGCACATAAATTTGTGCATTCACAACATTATTTATTTTTAAGGTCTTACAACTATTAAGACCTTTAAATTTGCGTATTAATAAACGCTAAACTTGTACCTTCTCAAGTTCTTAGCTTAGTAATGATGGAAAAATACTCAATTAATTATACTTATTAATTTTTGAATTTTTCCGGTCATTACACCTCTGATGCAATACAACTAGATAATACTGAAAATGATCAAAATACTTTGTTTGAAAATCCTCTATCCACTATAGCAACTGATCTGTAGGTCCCATCTCATGTCACTAGAACAAGCAGCAAGATAAAGAACACTCCCAATATTTGTAATGACCGAGAAAAATCCTAGAATTAAATAATGTAATTTACATATTTAAATCAAGGATTTACCTCGACACATTATGTTTGAATTTCGTGATTAAAGAATTTATGGAATTAATATACGAATATTCCAAAAAATTCTATAATGGATTCTATAGTTAAGTTAATTAACTATCAAAATTTAATAAATAAATTGATAAATTCAACCGTTACTACGACAGAAGAATTTATCTGTAAAGAACTTGAGAATTTAATTATGAGAAGTTTCAAGTACAATATTAAGTTAGCAGTGTATCGAGAAACACTCTAACGCAAATTAATCCTTGATTGCCAAATTAGTCAAAAATGGAGCTACGCAAGTAGCCGTAATGACAGAAAATACTATGCAAACCCGGATAGTGACACTATTAAAAATTATGTTATTACAGAGTTTAGATACTAAAAAAAAAGTCACATTTAGATTTTTATTAAGTCTAAAATAAATTCTAGACTTAATCCAGTCAAAAATCGAGACGCGATTAAACTTTGCCCGATATCGATTCATACTATGATTGGCGTGTCACATTATTTGGAGAAATAGGAGAGGATTAGTCAAGTAATAAAATTTTCTGTCAGCTATGTTAATTATTACTGACAGTACAAAATTTACCTGCTTAAGCTTTTCTTACAAGAAAAGCCAAAGTACCCACAAAAGGTGCTTCCAAAATAATCATTGTACTCCATGTAATTATTTTGTTTCACCCACCACTCTACCTTACCTGATGATGGCGCCAACTTGGGGGATTGTTAAGCCTAGTTAAATTAAAATTTGTCTTGTTTTCATTTATTCCCTCTTGTCCCATCGAGTGAGCTTGCTTCCAAGAAAAGAAAATTTTTCTCCCCATTTGTTTCAAGTTCCACCACCGGATCAAAAAAGAGTAAGAGTTCTCTCCATTTGCTTCTCTCTACTTCCACCGAAGCCTCCAAGACAAGAAAAAAAAAATTAAATCATCCCACTACATCCATCCTTTCCACCGAACAACCCATCCTCCACAAGAAAGAAAAAAAAAATTGTTGTATGATCACTTGTCTCCACTTGACTTCAAGTTCCTCCACCGATTCACCAAGTCAAAAGAATAAGATTTAAAATTTTCCCACTTCCATTCCTTCCACCGAGTGGTCTTAGAATCACAAAGAAAAAAAGGAAAAAAGAAGTTGTTTTGTCTCCACTTGCTTCACCAAGTAAGCAAGTCACAAAGAAGAAGTAGGAAAAGAAGGAGGTGGTGAAAGATATTGTTCAAGGTATTATCTACACCATTTCTTTCCTTTTTATTTTTCCTTAGCAAAGAAAGGAAAAATGTTGCTTGAATAGCTTTTATGTGATAGCCAAGGCAAGTTAGATTTTTACATGATAAAGTTTTGATTTAGTGTTGGTTCAAGAAGAGGAAAAGAGCGGAGATAAAAGTTTTAAGATCAACCAACCAAGGATAGTCATCAAGGGTAAGTAATCTAAACCTTTCCTTAAATTTTTTAGGTTAAAGTTCATAATTTTGTGAGAGAGTTGATGATTGGGTGAGGAAATGGGTTGTAATAATTATTTTTGTGTGATTAGCGTGGCTAGTGTTTGTATGTGATGTAAAAAGTTAGTATGGTATGTTAGAGTTATGTTTTGTACAAGTTTTAGTTTGTGGAAAAAATTTTCCACAAACTTTGAACGTGTAAACAGAGGCCTTAGAATCGATTTGTAAAACTTTACCGAACACGGGACTTATAGTTTTCGTCGTTTTGTACAAAATCCCGTGACTGTGAAAAAACACAGTTTTGACTCTAAATAGGCCTACCGAACAATTTTTATGGACCGCCTAAACAGTCCCCAAAAACTGCCAAAAAGGCAGCCCAAAAAAAAAAACTGCCTGATGCAGTTTATTGAAACTGCCCAAAACAGTTCCAGCAGTGCTAGAACTGTTTTGCCAATTTCGAACCATTTTGAGTCCGAATTTTATATTTCACAAAACACAGAAGTTTTAGATTTTTATGAGACGAACAACTTTCATGAAGAAATGTTTTTCAAAATCTGCCTCTAAAATACAGTTATTGGCAGTTTTCTAAAACAGTCAAAAAAACTACGTCTTTGCGTAGAAAAATGATTTTAAGTTTCGGGTCGTTTCGAGACCGCATTACAATTTTTCCAAACATAAAAGTTTAAGTTTGCAACAAAATAGAGAACTTTTGTGAAATACTGCTTTTAAATTGGACTTTAAATTGGACATATAAAAATAGTCAAAACTTTTAATTGGTAAGAATTTCAAAGTTTTAACCGGGAAGCAATTGTGCCAAAAAAAAATTGGTAACCGGTACTATAAAAACAACAAGAAAATTATACGAACACACATTTAAAAAAATGACTTTTACGAGGAAAAACTTTAAAAAGCAAATTTGTGTTTAATAAACGATTTCATATAAATCTTCCAAAATTACTCCACCGGTATCAGTTTTTACAAACAAAGATCGCGTGACCTTAAGATTTGACGTTTCACTAAACCAAGAAATTACGGTACTTTTGAAAGGTTATATAAGCTCAAGATTTATTGGGTTAACAATTTCAGGTATTATTTTATAAGGCGATTTTTATTTGAAATTCCAAGTTAAATGGGTAAGAATTTCAAAGATAAACTTTAATAGTTTTCAATTGAACATTATTTCGGCAAGTATAAAATCCCGATACGATAGAACCTTAATGCCACAATGTTAGGCACGGGTCCAACGCCCATTTTAGTCTAAAATGCCATGTGGAACACAATCTATCGGTAAAATGTATATGACATTATTATGTCATTTTTGGGCTTGCAAGCTTAAAAATAATTACGAACCCATTAAATGGATTTAAAACAAGCCCAATTAGGACTTAAGATAAGAATCATAAATTTAAACGTGACTAGTTTAGTAGATTAATGTCTCACGGTATAAATGACGATGGATAATTAATTAATTATTGTGAAATTAATTAATTATCAACATAGATATGAACAAATGGCAATTAAGGGAAAGCTCGAATATTATGAGGATTTAGTAAAATAAATCCTTATAATAGAAATGGGACAACTCATGACCGGTTGATAAAGGAATTTGTGATCTAACAAAATGATCAAATTCTTATGGTTATGCTAAGATTTAATAGCCTAAAAAGGGAAATTCTCACACACTCTTAATGGGTGGTTATACAGATTTATTCAGTAGAGAAAGAGGAACTCTAAATTGATAGGGGAGTCTACTTCACTAATACTGGTAAGTAGGAATCTCGCCTATAGTATGAATAGTTTTAAAAATAAATTAATTTTAAATATTTCATAAAATTTATGAAAATGCATGATCAGTGATTTGTTACACTGTTATATGTGATGATGTGATGTGTTATGTTATGACATGATGTGAGATGTTATGATGAGGATGATATGATTAATGTGTGATGTATGCAATATATAAATTATGTTGTTTAAACACCTTCAAGTCAAGTATGATAATGATTTACGATTCATGTATGATTATGATTAACGATCATGAATTACGAAATTGTGATGTTATGTAGTGATAACTCATACTGCATACACATAATAAGACAAGTGAAACTTATAAGACAAGTTAAGGGTGTCGGACCAACCTTCCGACCCACGGGGAGGCTCCATGTCAAAATTGGTTCGAAGGAAGTTGAAAAGTTGAGACTTGGGCGCCTAGAAAGGGGTGTGATGTTTAAAAAAAGGCAAAAATTTTTCTATAAAAATTGAAGTCCTTGAAAACTTTCATTTTTATAGGAAAATGGGACTGATATGGAAGGCAATTTAAAGTCCAAAGGATAGCATGATAAATACGACAAAAAGATTGAGAGTCTTAGAAGCAAAATAAGGGAAAACGACGCTGTTAGACTAAAGAGAGAAAATGAAGGTAGATCAAGACCAAAAGCAAAGCTGAAGCCAAAATGGAAAACACAAACACAAAATGATTAGAAAAGACTGATTGACATAAAGGCACATGTAAATTGAATAGACAAAAAAGGCGAGTAGGAATAAAAATGCATAATTTAAATCAATTAGTAAGAGATTTGTAACACTCCAAAGCCTATAAATAAGGGTAAAATCTAATCATTTATGACACTTTTGTTGACTTAAGAATTAATAAGAATTTTCCAGATGCTTGTTTAATTCTTGAATCCCATTAAAGTAAATATATCATTGTTTGTCGTTTGAGAAAATTTTGACACAATTTTCTCATCAATCTTTTTGTTTCCTTCCTACCAATCGAAGGATCAATATATATTTATCTTTCGTCATAATGAAATTCAGAAACGATTGAACATAGACGCAGTTAATCTAACTTGTGTTTGCTTCTTTATTTGTTTTCTTCTGTGGTATCTTTCTTGATAGTGGAGATCTAGGGTTTCTAATACTTAATTTCACTAACCTCGATTGTGTTGGACTAGTATTATGCTTCGCTAATTATAACAGATTTGACCCTTCCACTTTTATTTTTTTGGTGCAAGGTTGATAATTTTCTATTTCACATGTTTTAGAGGTACAACATTACTAACTAAAGAATTTTTAATTGAGATTAATAAAAGCTTTGATGAAATATTAAAGCATGTATTTCCA
This sequence comes from Artocarpus heterophyllus, assembly GCA_025403435.1. Lineage (NCBI taxonomy): Eukaryota > Viridiplantae > Streptophyta > Magnoliopsida > Rosales > Moraceae > Artocarpus > Artocarpus heterophyllus. The sequence goes on from CM046341.1 coordinate 10,332,253, forward strand.
ATACAATGTTAAATTTTTTTAGGGAAATGCAATGTTAGATTGATGTGCTTATGTTAAATTTTGGCATTTAATTGTAAGAAAAAAAAAATCCAATACAATGTCATTTTTTATTCCAAATTTGTCGTGCATTAAATTTGGTGACAAATTTTCCACAAAGTGTAGCAAATGTCAACTCATCTATTGTTTGCAAATGATGTCATTATCTTCTGCAAAGCTTCCATATCAGAAATGCTCATCATCATCTAAAGAGATTTTTGAAAAATCTTTTTTTTTTTAATCTTTATAACGTTAAAACTCACTACTTACAAGATAGTTATTTTCAGGGTATTTTTGTAACGCCCCCTCATGGGACGTCACAGTTACCGTCTTAGAGCATGTATTATTTATGGTAAAACATAATTCTTTTTTAGAATTTGAATAATCAAAGTAATATAAAAAGCTTAATTTTTTTTAAAAAAGAAGACTTATTAATGAAATCAAATAACTTCATCTAAAAATAAAAATATAGTTGCAACATTATCAAAAACATTAAACTTAATAAAATATCTTAAAACTTGCGAAATCTCATAAAATAATTGAAAAACTAAATTTGTGGAATTGTAAACAACTGAATAAAAGTTAAATCATCATTAACACAGGATGCGTCACTCCGATATTCCGTTTCTGCCACCACGCACACACCCACACCGAGCTCCTCCATCCTCATACCTAACTCCTGTTCCTAGCTGCAATATAAGAAACATCTAGTAAGCATAATGCTTAGTAAGTACACCTTAACTCTCACAAAACCTTTTCATCAATTAACAAAGTTTAATAAAATAAATTCATCATTAAATAAATATATTTGCTTTTTAAAATAATATATATAGCAATACTTCAAAATATCATATCATAATACTTCAAAATATCATATAGTAGGGCCCTGGCGTTGTACCGTCATCGTCATAGCGCGCTAGCCACGGAAAGAGTGAGGTAGCGACCCTCAAACCAACCGTGACAAAGATGAAGCGACCGCTCACCGGTCGGTCTGCTTGCCAGACCCCATCATCACCATCAATCCATCAAATGTACAATGCCTTTTTAAAACATCAAAATGATAATATAGATAATACATATATATAGGTTTTCATAAAAAGTTTTCCATCAATAGAATAATGAGGTAAAAATAACATTATCTTTCATCGTCTTCCATCAATTTCCTCATTATTAAAAATCCCCGTCTTAAAACGTCTTCATAACATATCATCAACATCAATCTTTTTAATTTTGAACAATCATATTGTAGGTGAGAGATGCACTTACTTGATCTCTAGACTTACTCAACCTTTAATGGTAGGCGACACGACGATTCGGGTCTTCGGTGTGCTCGCTTCTTGAAGAGTTCATGCCAAACATTCATATTGACCATAAGTCACTAACAATACTATTAGCAATATATAAACATCTCATACTAACATTACACATTACCTTATCACGTAATAATATCAAGAAGCACAAGATCACAATTTATGAACCTAGGGCATAATTCCCAGAAGTAGGCAGAATAACCTTTATTCACTTAAAAATTCATAATAATTTCATTTTATCTCCAAATCAGTTAAATCTAGTGGCATTAGAAACTAGACTCAAAAAGAAAGAATTTGATATATTACACGCATATTTTGACAATAATTTGCATGAAGAAAAAAGCCCTCGAAAATCAGTCTAAATTTCGGGTCCGTGTAAACTGCACAGCTTTCAAGGTCAACTTCGAAAAATCATAACTATTTAAAAAAAACTCCGATTTAAGCAATTCAAAAGCCAAAAGAAAGCTTAAGATGTATAGTATTTGGGAAAAAATATAATAAAAATATAAACAGTGCAATACAAAATAAAAAAATTTTATAAAAATACGACAGCTATCGGGTGTTTATATGAAAAGTAGGCATAAGGCATCAAAAATTTAAATACCAATCCATAACCTAATAAAACGTTAATTAAAATAGCAAACATATAATTAACATGATGCTAATTGATAATAAAACATACCTATAAAGATCTACATAGCAAAAATATGAAAATCCATGATGTCCTTAATCTAGGGTTTAATGAGAGGTTAATCAAAACCACTAAATCATTAATTCTTTTCAATCACCAATAGACATGAAAAATATATGATAAGAGAATCTATATGATGATAAACATAATTATAATACTAACATAATAAACTAAAACATCAAACAAACATATTAGATTATTGATATACTTACCAAGATGAATGCAATTAGAGAGACTAGAAATCTTGATAAAGTCAAAGAAAACCAAGCATAAAGTCAATCAATGAGGAAGGAATGAAGTGTGAGTCTAAGGTTACTAATAGGAGGTCTTTATATAGATTTTATATGTGGACTAAAACCCTAAGTTCCTTTTTTTTTCTTTTATACTCCTATTTGGCAAAAACTTGCCACCAGCCATATCAATAATACGCCCAATGCCTTTTTAACTAATGTATATGCTATCTTATATAAACAATTCACGTGTAACTTTTTTTCTTTTTTTTTTTCTCCTTTCACCGGCAAGTTTTGCCGCAGGCCCAAAAGGCCCAAGCCTTCCATTCATATGTATATATGCATTCATAAATACATACGTGTGACTAATATATAACATATAAACTTTAACTTATATTAATAATTCACATATAAATATTTAATTTATATTACATATAGTAGCAATTATATTTTAAATTATATATTTATATATTCATATATCTATATCTGATAAAAATAAATAAATCATATACTATAACACATAAACCTAAATTCTTATTAATTTCTTCTTATCATATTTTAATTAATTAAACAAAACAAAATGCATCATCATATCATTAATTCATAAATAACCATAACCCCTACATAATTGGCATGAACTTTTCCTAACACATCGAAGCCCTTGTCGTTGTCACCTGTAACATCACTAAATAGCATATTAGTAACATATCACTGTCGTCAATTCTAACGTCAGATTTTCTATTTGCCATTAACAGAAATTTTGGGTGTTACAATTTTTTGACTAGAATCTACTGTTCTGTTAATAGTACTATTTTAATCCTATAGGATTAAATAGAAGGGCTTAAGATTTTTAGGTTGTAGGATAGGATTAATCGGCTCAATCTATGAACAATACCAGATTTTGAAATTTTTATGGGCAGCCACCATTTTGCTAAAGGGTGGAGGAGTTTATCGATTTACTTGGCCTTTCTTTGGCAAATATCCCCATCGATGGGGCTCTGTTAATGACCGTTAGATCTAGTACTTATTAACATTTTTATTATTATTATTATTATTATTATTAGTAATTTGTAGATTTGATAATTGAAATACAACTGTCTACTAGTGGATTGCTATTTCAATAGGCATAGGAAAAATTACAACCCCCAAACAAAAAAAAATGGTTTTTGTTTATCTTGGTGTTCTACTCTTAGGACATCCACGTATAAAATCGTTATGATTACACTCATGATTTGTACTCAGTATATTTGGATTTGCTTCAATTGGCCATGCATCCAATGCAGAAATGTAATGCTACTAATATCCATTAGTAGTTGCCTCCGAAGGAAATCCAAGAGGCCGAAAGGTGACCTTTTTTATTGCCACAGATATGGCTGTTATGAAAAGGCCGCAAACGTTTCATGAGAGCCACACAACGCAACATTGCATTCTTTTTCTCTTGTTAATTGCCACATGTAGAGCAGGCGGGCCAGGACCATCCTTGGGGTCTTGGCCGGCCGGGACCCATAACTAAATGAAGATCGTAATCACATCAGTTCTTGAAAAAAATTATTGGTGAAACTTGATTAATTTAGGAAAAAAAAAGTCAGTGAATGATAATGCGAACTTTTTATTCATGTACGTATTTTTTAATCTTTTTTTAAACTAAGGATAAATTTGGCAGAAACATAACCTATGGTTGAGGAACGTAGGGCCGACAATTTCAGACATAGCACAATGACACGATACAAAAAAGACAAAAGATAAACGGGTTTGGCCGCACGTTTATTAATTGTGTCATAAATGGATTGGCACGAATAACACAAAAATAAACGGGCTATATTTGTGCTAACACGCTAAACACGTTTAATTTAACGGGCCATAAACGTGTTGATACGGTACGATACGACCCGTCCATTCCATTTATAACACATTTAAACTTAAAAAAAATATTTGAAATATATGTAGTAGGTTAGTATTAATTAGATATTGTGTTTTTGTTAATTTTCTTTATTAACTTTTTTAGAATTTTTAATTTTTTTTTAAATTTTTAGTTAACTAGGGGTCATAAACGTGTCATATGCTTGTTGTTATTGTGTCAACGCGTCATGGCACGTTTAATAATTGTGTTAATTGTATCATGCCATGTTACGCATGCCATAGACGTGTCGTGTTCGTGTTTGCATTTCTTACACATTTATTAATTGTGTCGTATTCGTATTCGGGCTAAACGTGTCGTGTTATAAACGTGTTCGACACGTTTATTGCCACTTCTAGAGTAACGTCAAGCAAGTGCAATCTGTGCAGGTTACAGGAAAGCGATCCTCGTCATGACACTCGCATTTTTATGGTCCGGAACATTTGCATTAGATATTATTGTACTAACTTTTGGGATTTGCTTTCTAGGATGAATGGGAAGTATGGGAGCTTGCGTTAGGATGTCTTTAAAATAGATGCAAATATAGGAAGAGGAAATTAATTGATAAGATCATGAAAATAAATGAGCAATATATACAGTACAAGAAAATGGACTTTTTGTTACAAAAAAATGGGAGCGAAAATTACCTTTTCGAGACCAAATTTTGGTAGTGGAACAAAATAAGAGAACTGTTTGCTACTAAATTTGGTTTCAAAATCCGAGACAACTGTAGCCAAATTTAATTTGATGATAGAAAATGTAATAGTTTGGTACGAAGACTTTTTGGTCATTTGATTAAGCTTTTAAGAGTTTTTTGGAAGTATGTTTTTTAGAAAATGGAATGGTTCTGACACGATATTACTTTCACCTATTTGATTTTTCGGGAACCAAGTTGTAAGCTGAAAACTTGAAAAATAAAAATATTGCATCGAAGGCTTACCATATTATTTTCCTGCTTCATTTTATTTGTCAACCTAAAATTCAAACTCTCTTCCAATTTATCTGTTCTCTATCTGTCAATTTATAAAAAAAGATTTAAAAAAGGGAAACGAACCAAATTGGAAACAAAAATTATAAGAAAGAAAGAGTTAACAGAAGCTAGAACTATTGGTCATGTTATAGAGCCAATATATATATATTGGTCATGTCACATGTGGGTCCGTTCATGTGATGCGTTTTTGACGATTTTGGACAAAATTGTAACGCAAGAGCCGTTAATGAGAATTTTATAAAAATTGAAAAGATTTATGAAAGAAAGAAAAAGGTTATTAATACTAATAACTCTTAAACCGTAAGGTCTTCTTCACTTTGTCTCTAAACTTAAAAATCTACTTTATTTTTTGAACTTTTAAAACTCCTTATTTTATCCTCTAAGTTTTAAAAATCATTATTTTGTCTTTTTTTTCAAAGCTTCTCATTTTGTCTTCTATTTTTAAATTTTCTATTCAAATACATAGAATTAAACCCAAATGATTTGTACTGAGTCACTTATAAAGACAAAAATAAAATTTTATCACTCTTGGGTTTTCTTTTATATTTACATTCTCATTTAGTGGTTTTTTAATCGGTTCTCATTTAAGAAAGGTCTCTATTTGCGTTTTTTTTCAATATGGCAGATTCGGGCGGGGGAGGTCTGGTTTTTTTGATTAGTGAGTTGCTGGATAAACAAACCATAGAATGCCCGTAGAATAGCGGGTGGTTTGTGGGTGGTTAGTGGCGAATGCTAGCTGGTTCAGGTGGTTTGTGACGGGTTGGGCTTCTACTATTGAATCTAATGTCTTTTTTTTTTGTTTTTTTTTTTAAGTTTTTTTCACTCTTTACGCAGCATACACTTCAATGTTGTCCACTTGTCTACCACGCCGCACCTGCACACACTCTCCACCGACTCCCTTTTTTTTTAAACTCACTTTTTTTTTTTGAAAAACTACACTTTCATGTCAATATCTTTGCACACACTGCATACATATATAAATATATATAACACTGAATCCACCTTTTTTAGCCTTATAATAGAAGAATATGTGTAATATATCACACACTTGTTGGCCAACAGGCAAACGCACACAGATCAATAGGGGTGGGGCTACATACAGATCAAAGAAAGCGGACGTCCCGTTAAATTTTTTTTTTTTTCGTGATTGCATATAAAATTTTATAAAAATTGCTTTCTGCATCTCCTAAAATCTTATTCCGTCCCTATCAAAATCCTATTCTGCCCTTCGAATTTCTATATTGCCTTTATTTAAATTTTTTTAATAATATTAGTATATGTTCTGCGCTTCTTGATTAAATTTTCTAGCTCCACCCCTTATAGTGAAGCATTGATTAAATTTATTAAAATTGTAATAATTATCAAGTGACGAGTATTGCTTATAAAAAGAAACACTCATACAACATTTATACAAACGTGTAAACAAAACGATTGACAGTGTTGGATTTTATATATTAATGTTGGCCACGTTTGGTATGCCTGATATAACAGTATTAGATAGCGTTATGTTAGAGTATTAGATTGGAGCGGATAGAATTGGATTTTTGTTAAATTGTCCTATGTTTGGTACCCTGATGTTAGGATAGGACAGGACTTGGAATTAAATAGCAACATAAAATTTAATGCCATTCTTTTAAAAATGGTGAGGCAAACATGGCATTATGATCTCTAATCCCAGTCCAGTCCTTTATAGCTTCTACCGCGTGCCGGTAGGGAATTATATATGCCCAGACATCAAACTTTTAATTTTTGTCGTAGCTATCTACGGCGGTATTATTTTCTTTTATGGTTATTTATCTTGCATGTGTACCATGTGTTTTTAACTATATTTAAAAAAAATGTCCGATTTCTTTATCGAATATCTTACCAAGTGTATACCTTGGGATTACATAAAAAAAAAAAAAAACCTAAAACACATAAAAGAAATTAGGTTTCCTCAGTCATGTTGCTATTCTTGAAGATTTTCTTTGCTTCTTTAAGTTTTGGCTTTGTTATTTCCATTCTCTCTGTTTTAAACTCCCTTCGGAGTTGCCTAAAAATTCCTTTTGTAATTTACGACTTCAATATTTTTCATTTAATCAGTTTTGAGTAGGAATTTTGACGGAAGAGTTAGATGTAATATAACCTTTGGAAGGATCAAAACCTCTGGCGTTGAGCTCGGCGTGCTCTTGGCAAAGGGCTCAAGGTGTGCAATAGAAATGAACACAGCATTCAGGGCAAGGCTCCTCCGGTAACCCGAACTTCGCGTGCAGTTTCTCTCCGTAAAAGCACGAGTACAGCGAGTGGCAGTGGATCAACATGAGTAAGCCCTCCGCACCATGAGCCACGCGTGCTATTGTCATGGCAAAGGATTTTTAATTTAAAGCTTTCACACATGGTCATGATGAACAAACTCCAATATATATACACACACGCATATATGTATTCCAATGTGTATATATACATATATATGTATACACACACACACACATATATATAATCCAGTGTTTCTGCATCTTGGCCGAAGGTGATGCATGGGATGAGGCATGTTACACAACCTAATTAAATTACAATATTGCCTGTGTCAAAACTAAAAAAGGTAAAAAAATGTTGTGACCAAAGAGTAAAATTGTTTGGTTTCTTTCCAAATTTTTATCTCTAAATCGAATAAAAATGAAAAAAAAAAGAAAAGAGAAAGATATGTAGCAGGGAAAAAGCTGAAGAGAAGATATTACAGGTGCCAGGATTTTCTCCACCGCTACAAAAGCCAACAGACCGGTTAGATAATTGTTGCACTCAATGGCCATGAACAATACTCATAATGCTTACAGAAAAGGGTCAAGGATATTTTCTTTTCTGAAGTAATTGACGGAGAGAATGGTAAACAAAACGTTACAAAATACTAAAGTCTCCGACTGATGATTAATTATAAATCATATTTATTATTTTGAAGTGCTGAAAATTAATCGACAAATAATATTCACTCCAATGTTTCGCCCGTTCTTGTTAATATTTCTTGTCCTTCTTGATTATATTCTTAGGTAGAACATGGTAAAGGTCATTTTCAAGACCTTAATTGTATACAATTATGAGCTTTGGCATATATTTGAAAGTTTGTTACGATTATTATTTTAATATTACCATTTCCTACTAGCTTACTACTAACTTTATTCGACAAAGCTGTCCTAAGAAAAATTCATAACCTCGTGTCGTGACGTACGTAAAAAGTTTGCAAGTACGTATCAGCGTCTTGAAAAAAAAAAAAAAAAGTTCATTGTTTCTCTTAAATTCCATTTTGAATTTTGAATGGCATGTTTATAGTACAACATCACGGATAAAATGCTTCCCAACATTTTTAGTTTTTGCTCCAAAAAAAAAAAAACAATCTACCACTCTATCTTAAGTCGCTATCGACTTTATTAAAAAAAAAAAGGAAAAATAACTCAAAAAAAAAAAAAAGAGGACAGGGAAAAAAGATAAAATTCTGAGAATCTTCCTTGCTTTAATTTAGTGAAAATACGTCTAGAGATCTCTTTCACCTCTCTTACCATGCAAACAAATGTCTTAAATACCCAAGTGTTTCTTTAAGATACCAATTACCACGTTTATTTCTCATCCCTCGTGTTTTTAAGATATGTCTAAAAATAACCATTTACCCCCATTTGGCCTATTAATTTTTTGAAATACCAATACTACCCTCAACAATGTTCGTAATGAAAAATACACAAAACAATTCTGGTATTTAGCCAAAATATCATTTTTACCCCAAAATGCCTATTAACTTTCATGTTCACAAAAGCAATCACAAAATACTACTTGAAGCTAATTCTTTTGACTCTAGGAAGATGTTTTGTAGTTGTGGGCATAGCCTAGCAGTAAAACCACACATAACTTTACCTAAAAATAAAAAGTTCAAATCCCTTCCCTAAGTTCAAAAAATAATGCATTGTTTTTTAAGCACATTATTTTTAGCATTTGCGTTGTTGACCTTTTTTTTACTCATGTCTCCTTTTTTAGGTTTACTCATTTTCTAAAACAAAAAATTGATGTTTATCTCCTCATATACACTGATGGCACAGATAATGTTTAAGAGGACTTTGATTAACCTTAGATAGAAAATGACATGCTAAATGCTTAACCTTTATTTTACAAGGTAATTTAGTTATATAATTTTATAATCAAATTTATTTCTTAAAATGAGTTTTTGTTGCGTTATAGATAGGAACTGGTACAATAAATGCTTAGAAATTCTTGATTTATTATGGACAAAAAGATGACATATTATATTCTTAAACTTTTTAATAAATATTTTTTAAAAAAACTAAAATATGGTAAGTAAAACTCCAGAGTAGATCCTTTAGAGGTCAACATTTTCTTGAATATGTTCCCTTTAAAATTAAACCATGTTTCTCGCTGTTGAAGTTCCAAATCATAAAAATGTTAAAAATAAAAAAAACTTGTAAAAATTGTAAATAATTAATTTTCATTTCTAGCTTGTTAAACAATTAAGTTGCACTCTACAGAAATAATAAACTTGATATATTTGGACTAAGATTCTTCACTTCAAACTTGACCTTGGACTCACGATGATTTTATTACTTAAGACAATCTTATACTTGAAATTATATCGGACTCACCTTTAGATGCCTGTTCCTATTGAAATAAAAATAAGATACTTACCTGCTAGATCCAAACTAGTTCGCCAAATTAGTTACACGTACAGTTATGAAACCAACAACTTAAAAAATTGCAATGTTCACCTGGAATCCAAACACATTCGGATTTCTGTTAACACTTTTCGGAAACACCAATTCCTTCTTTCTCAAATGGGGCATGGCATTCGACATTGATTTAATGAAAAAATGTAAGTTTAGCTTCAAATAAAATTTAAAATTTTAAAAAATATATGATTAGTAAAGAATATTGTAAAATATACCCATGTTTGTCCAACTCAGATGCACACACAAACACGCACAGAGATATAATATGTATTCAAGTGGCTGAAAAAGATAAGTCTTACATTTTATTTAGCACCCCAACCTCAATATCGAACATTGTAAAGGCTAGGGATCAAACTGTCGGTAGTACTTTATTTGCCGAAAGTCTTTAAACATTTATTTACTTATTTATTCATGGCATAAGAAGTTTTTAGACTTTCGGAGGATAACATATTTATACATAGCACTCTAGAACAGGATCGAGTTCTGAGCTTTCAAGGCAGCCGGAAAAGTTTCCCTACATGTGCGAGGACAGGAGTCGAGCTGATCTTTGCAGCGACAAAAGTACGGAGGAGAAACCAAACATTCGCAGTCAAAGCAGCCAGCAGTACAGCTGCCTTGAACCCAGTCCGTACAGGTGCAATATCCTGCACTCACATTACACCGGCAGTCGTCGCAGCACTCAAGATCTGGATGAGCTGTTTAATAATACAATTTAGTTGTAATTAGTACTCATAATTACGGAATCCAGAAAGAAAAAGTAGTATTCTGATAGTTTACTTAAATCGAAATAGATTCCTACCAGATAGAGAGGCATGATCTGAGACCTTATTAAGAAAATCAACTCTAGCATTGGCAATTGTGGCCACGGTCAGCAGCAATAGTACCACAAGAAATTTGTTGAAGGCCATATCGATCTTGGGAAGATGGGATATTATTGAAACTTCCAGGATTTGCTCTAGCACTCGAGGATGAATATGATGGAAAATATGAGAGCTTCATAGGAGGTATAAATAGATGTATAGGGAGCAAAGGACATGAGAAAATTATTTGCATTCAAGGCTGTTTAACTTATTTATTTATTTATTTTTAATAAATTGAAGGGATACAACTATTATCGATGTACTCAGAAATATCATGTCACGCCTCGGAGTACGGGAGATGACGTGGCGGATTATTTAAGTTAATTAAAAGAGAATTTAATTAAAATTCAAAGTTTAAGAGTTTGAGATAAATATAAAATATGAAAAATTTAAATAATAAACATAGCAAATATGGGTCCCACAGACCCACAACTTGTGCACACACATGATACTGACAATATCATAAATACAATCATAGTCCAAGTACAAATAAAGTTAAATTCTTACATGCCTTGATTTAAATAACACAAATAAATTTACTAATCCTCTACTGCTCTTGAGTCTTGTCCGAAGAGTCATCTCCAAACCTAATGGAAAACCACCTAGTGGGGGAAATTTTAAAACAAATAAAATGTGAGTGAAAGGCTCAGTAAGACTATGTTTTATAAATAATTTAATTTAAGGAAACGAATCATTATTCAGGAGTTATTTAAAAGAAACATTGAATAAATAAATAAATAAACAAACAAGTTTAAGTAAGACCATCCTTACCCAGAACAGTTTACTTGAATAACCAGAAATATCATTTTTTTTTCCTGGGCAAACCATAGAATCACCACCGTAGTGGCCCAGCTGGGTTTCGGGACCTGCCCCCAAGGTCGATCACTACACGACCCAATCTCTGATATGGCATCATGCCCATATGTTCATTATAAGCATCATTCAAAACTCAATTACCGAGTGTTGTCATTTACATTCATTATGAAGTTCATTTTCAGTTCACAGTAGAATAAAATACAACCGTTAAATTCATTTTTAAACAACCGTTGAAAATATTTTAATAGAAATCATTTTCAAAGCCAAATCATTTTTAAAACTAGGCTACCAAGGAATAGGGTAGAAGTCCTACCTCAATACTCGTGCCGGTGCCCCACACCGAAATCTCGGCCCGCTATATGTTAGCTCCGCGGAACCACGAACGATCCTAGATACCAACTAAGTCGATTAATATCTAGTTCAAAACATTCTATGTTACTAAATTATTTCATGATGTCCTAGTGTGCCATTTGTATCATTAAAATCATTATATAAGGTTAGAATTTAAATCAGGGTTCAAAACAATGAAAACGGTAAAAAATCACAAAATTTTTCATGCCTCGGTCGGCCTGCCGGATGCCCTGCTTCGCCCGGCCGAACTGCACAATTCGGCCTGCCGGAAGCAAAGTTCTGTCAGCCGAACACTTCCCTAGGTTCGGCTTGCCGATCAGAAGAACACCGGCCTGCCGATCCTCACTCCGGCCTACCGAACTGGGAAAATCCAGAAATCCCAGCCATAGGTTTCTCGATCCCCAAAATTCAAATCTTGATTCTAACCTGTTTTTCTCAAATCTCAGGCATGAAAAACAATCATAGTTGATAGAAAAACATACTAGAACATGTTTGGACTCATTTAAACAAGATTTAAACTCGAAATCCTCAAAAATCCAAAAATGAGAAAATGAGGAGAAAAATTAAAAATCTTGAATCCAATCCGTTTTTCTTCAATCTAAGCTTAGATTCTAGTTGTCCTAAGTTCAATTAACTCAAATCCAAGATTTTCTAAGCTCAAACAAACCTAGATTTCAAAAATGCACAAAATTGAAAATTTTGGAAAAAGTTTAGAAATTTCAAAACTAACCTCGAATCGAAGCTTCAATCCGCGTTCTCGGTTGTTAAATCACGTCCCCGAGCTTCCTCCTTGCTAACCCGAAGCTTGGATTCGAAATTGGGTTTCAAAAATTTCAAAGAGAAATTGAGAGAGAGATGGCTCACCGGTGAAAGAGAAAAGAGAAAGAGAGAGAGAAACCAGAGAGAGTGAGGAGAGTGGAGAAAGAGAGAGAATAAATAAAAGAAAACGGTGAGCGGTTTTACTATGCAAAAACCATGTGCCGCCCACGGTTTTGTAAAACGGAGTATTTTTAACATTTTATAAATTGTTGTGTTTTAAAACTCAAAACATCAATTTAAAACAATAAAAATCATTTGGGTTTATCAAATTAACAAAACAGCCAAAAATTCAAAATCCAACCCAATAATCAAATTAATGTTGAAACATTAATTATGGCATACTAATTCATCATTTATATTACATTATCATTAAATAAAATTTCAGGGTGTTACATATCATAACTAAGTTTGTACGTTCTAAAGCACCAATCCTATGTCGAGTCTCCTATACCAATATTATTGCTAGAAAAAGAAAATAGGAGGATGAAGAAAATAACATATTTTTGAAACTTTTAAAGTAAATACCAAGTTTTATGTAAATAATTTATTCATTGTGTAAATAAAAATTATATACACCGCAAACAAGGGGTAGATAAATTATTTACACTTTAATCAGTGCATATTAGATTGGGAATTTTCATAATCTGAAACTAGTCTATAATTTTCATAATCCAATCAAATCTAACTGATTGGATTGGATTGAAGAGATAGATGCATTCCATGAACATCCTTAAGTAAAACAATAAAAATCAAGCAAATTAACTAAAAAAAAAAAATCAAGCAGTTCTTGGAAAAAGGAAAAAAGTGAAGAGTAAAAAAGAAAAAAAAAAAGTTGACGACGAAGAGCCTGCTTCAAGTCACTTAATCGTCGACAATAATGGATCCCAATGTTGAGACCACGTTCAAAAGTCCCCTTAGTGTGTCTGAGGGATAAGCATTACTTTTTTTAGACAATAATAAAAATAGTAAGTGAAAAAAAGGAAAAAGTGAAAAAAAAAAAAAAAGGAAGCGACTATTGGTGTTCCAAGCGTCGCTTTCGTATTGGTGAACCAATTCAAGGTGAAAAATGCTGTTGCTTAGGTCTTCGAAAAAAGGGTAACTTAAAGGCCAAAAAAAAAAAAAAAAAGGAGAGAGAAAAGTTGATGACAAGGTGCCTACTTTAAGGCACTTAGTAATGGGAAAAAAAATATATATATATCGACAATATTGGAACCCAACATTAGGAGCACCCTAAAGAGTTCTATCGGTATGTCTTGGGGAGATAGGCGTCACTATTGTGTGCATTGTAGAAGAGTACAAATAAAAAAAAAAAGGTCAGTAATACAAAAATAATAAAAATAACGTGCTTAAACAACAATGCATCATTTTTAGGGTATTTATTATTTCTATACTACAAGAACATTTTTAGAGTCGTAGGAATTTATGATTGACCGGCAACATTAGAAATCTCAAATTGTTTATTATAAGAATTTTTTTCGTAAAATACAACGAACAACGGGAAGTTATTCATTTTCATCCTTGTATATGAGGTTAGATTGGAGTGGAAAATTTTTTTAATTAGGTATGTTAAATATGGTTAATAGAAACTGTCTATTTGCCTTGTAAACTATAATGTATTTTAAAGATTTCATTTTGTTATTAAGGTTCTGTAATGGACAACAGACGAGATTGGTCACCAATGCAAGGACAAAAATGTCAACAAAGTTGTTGAGGTTTTGAATATTTATGGATAATGTCAATGGCAATATAGATTCGATAGATATATTCTGGGAAAAATGGACATTTTGTGAAAAACTTAAAACTTTTTTTTTTTAATTTTAGAAATGCTAAAACAATTAATGTTACTTAATGGTTATTAACACTAATGGCCTTTAAACTTTAAGGTCTTCCCCCTTTCCCTCTTGAATTTTAAAAGTTATCACTTCATCTCTTAAACTTTAAAAACTCTCATTTTACCCCATAAAATTAAAAATCACTACTTTGCACTGAACTTTCAAATCTCCTCACTCTTCCTCTTGAACTTTTGATTTTCTATTCAAATAGATGGAATTAAGCCTATGTGATTTGCATATGGGTCACCTAGAAGGGCAAAATGAGGTATTATTACTCTCAAGTTTTATTTCATGTTAAATTCTTATGTAAGGCGTTTTTAAAAAATTTTTACGTAAACTCTCATTTAGAAAGGTTTGTCTGCATATTTCTTTTCATCTTCAATGCATAACTCATTTAATTAGTTGATATTGTTTATTGATATCCAGATTTTAATAATAAAAGAGATAGGTTATGCATTATAGATGAGGAGATATCAGTGAATAATTTCAACTTATTAAATGATAGTCACATATTAAAGATGAAAAGAAATGGGCATAGGGTTTCCTAAATGAAAGTAGATTAAAAAAGGGCCCTAAGTGAGAGGATAAACGTCAAACAAAATTTAAAAGTGATAAAATTTTATTTTTCCCTTTACAAATGACCCATATGTGAATTACGTAGGCGTAATTCTGTCTATTTAAATGGCAAATCGAAGGTTCAGAGGACAAGTTAAGGAGCTTGGAAAGTTTAAGTGGTAAAGTAGTTATTTCTAAAGTTCAAGGGGTAAAGTAAAAGCGACCCTAAAGTTAAGGAGCTATTAGTGTTAATAACCCTTAATTTATACCAAGTGAAGAACATGATTATAATAGATTTTTTATCTAATTAGAGAGTCCTTTATCATAATATTTATTCTCAAACCAATCATCATAATTATATGTTGATTATAATTCTAATATTATTTTGCATACTCATTAAAAACAAAATACAACAGGAAAATAGAGTAACAATCTTACAAATATATTGTATGAGTAACAACAATAATTTACAGTAATAGATAAACAAAAAGAAATAAGTTAAAAGTTAAAACTTTTGTAAAACATCTATTTGCATGAAAATAAATGGGTTATTTTTATAGTCATTAAAAATGAACAATTAAAAAAAAATGGAAGCAAAAATTCAAAACAAAATATAACTGTAAGTTTTCTATGAAATTGTTATTTGATGGCGAAACCAAATCTTTTGCTACCGAATATGTATTTTGGTAGCGAAAAGACACGTTTAACTATCGAATTTTGATAGCCGAATGCGTAAATTTTTACCAAAGGTTCACTTGGTAGCAAATAGTCGAATAGACTATTTTTGAGCAATCATGCAAATCTTTTTTTTAACATATACCACTTTTTTCTTCTGAAGTATGTTTTGAAGAACATCTACTTAATTTATAATTATACATTTAATAATTAAATTACTCTTGTTGTTAAAATACTGTAGTATATACAATACATCATATACATGTACATATTTGCACTAATTGGAGAAGCACGCATGCTTTGTAGACAATAGGTAAGTATGTATTTGATAAAATGTAAATCAATAGGACGTAAAAAGTAACATGTTCGCATCAAAATAAATGGGTTAGTTTAACTTAGTCATTAAAAATGATTGACTAAAAAATACAAGAAAAATTCAAAAAATATAACTTAAAGACCTTTCCTTACCAAATGATTATTTGGTAATGAAACCAGACTTTTTGGTATCAAATCTGTATTTTAATACAAAAGACCCTTTTAGCTATTGGATTATGTTAGCTAAATTCATAAATTTCCATCAAAGGTTCATTTGGTAGTAAAAAGCTGACTAGACTATTTTTGTACCATCATGCAATTTCTTTTTTAAAATAGATATTACCACTTTCTTTCTTAGTCTAAAATATGTTTTGAAAAACATCTACTATTTATAATTATATGTTTAAGAATTAAATTAATTACTCTTTTAGTTACAATATCGCATATACATCATATACATGTACATACATGCACTAATTGTTGAAGCACATGCTTAGTAGACAACAAGTAAATGTATATTTGATAAAATATAAATTAATAGGAAGTAGAACATCTATTTGTATGAAAATGAATGGGTTATCTTTACTTAGTCATTAAAAATAAACAATTTAAAAAAATACAAGAAAAAATTAAAAAATACAACTTAAAGACCCTTTTTTTTTTTTTTACAAAATGACTATTTCGTAGTGAAAACAATTTTTGCTACCAAATCTGTAATTTGGTAGCAAAAAAGCTCATTTAGATACCGAAATTTTGACAGCCGAATTCATAAATTTGCTACCAACGGTTCATTTAGTAGCAAAAAGTTGACTAGACTATTTTTGTGTAATCATGTAAATCTCTCTTTTTTTCTTAAAAAAATATAGGTACTACTATTTTTTTTTCTTTGTCTCAAATATGTTTTGAAAAATAATTACTAAGTGTATAATTATATATTTAAGAACTAAATTACTCTTATCGTTAAAATATTATAGCATATAATAGACATCATATTCATGTATATGTATGCACTAACTAGAGAAGGGCATGCTTTCTAGACGGTAAGTAAGTGAATATTTGAAGCGTAAAGCATCTATTTGTATGAAAATAAATTGGTTATTTTAACTTAGTTAGTAAAAACGATTAATTGAAAAATACAACTTAAAGGCCTTTTCTTACCAAATGATTATTTCGTAGCAAAACTAGACTTGTTGCTACCAAATTTTGTGATTTGGTGGCTAAAAGACTCTTTTAGCTACCGAACTATGTAAGCCAAATTCGTAAATTTGCTGTGAAAGGTTTATTCGGCAGCAAAAATTTGACTAGACTAATTTTGCGCAATCATTTAATTTTTCTTTAAATATAGTACTCCCACGTTAAGTTCTGCCTAAAATATGTTTTGAAAAGCTTCAAGTTAATTTATAGTTATACTTAAACATTAAATTATTCTTGTAGTTAAAATATCATAGCAACACTATACATCATATACTTGTACATATATACACTATTAGTGAACGATATGTAAGAGTATAAATGTAAATCAACAGGAGGTAAAATACTTATGTGCATGAAATTAAATGGGTTATTTTGTCCTTGTCAATAAAATGATTAATTAAAAAATACAAGCAAATATTCAAAAAAATACAACTTAAACACCTTTTTTCCTGTAATTTTTTTATGTTGAAATAATTTTTTAAATGTGTCCCACTAAGTATTTTTCCTTCCAATCTTTTAAATTATTGTTTTTGTTGAATGTGGCGCGCATAAATAATTTTGTTTTCTGATAACACTGTGAAAATAGTTTTTTTTTTTTTTTCAAATTTGATTCGCTTAAACTTTTTTTCTTTAGCTTCTCATACATGGTCTCAACTAGTTTCTCTAATTGGTTTGAGCTTACCGGAATCATTTTTTTCTTCTTACATCTATAGTATAAAATTCAATTGATCACATATGTTGGTTGTTTGAAAAATATAGAGAGTTTAACCTGAAAATATTGTAGTATATGAGAGAAAATACTGTTAAAATAGTGGTTGGAACCACAGTTCTTAAATTGTGTACTGGTTTGACTACGGCATATATTTAGTATATTTACCTTTTTTTTGGTATATTTTTAAGTATATGAAAGTTTTTAAATCCAATCGAACTCATGACATTAATAAGGACTGAAAATTACAATCTAGCTCCCCAAAGTTCACAGAAGCATCGAAGGTTCACAAAATAATTAAGAAAACAACCCAAACTGAAAAACAGGCTTCGAAAACCCCCAGAGTTTCCTTCAGAGAGGAGGATTTTAGAAAAAGTAATAACATTTTTCTCAATTGCACCACATAAATCACCTTATCCTCTTTTAAATAGCTGTGTTATAAGTCCTATGTGCCAATTCCCATTATTTAAAAAACAAATTGTAAATATCATTACCTACGAGATCCACACTACCGATACCATTTTGAATTTTGTTCGCGAAATAGGTACAAATACAGTTGGCAATCCAACAACATAAAAAATTAGTATGTTCACCAGGAATCCAAACACATTCTGACTTCTTTTAACAATTTTCGGAGACATCAACTCCTTCTTTTTTGAACGGGCCGTGATATTCAACATTGATTTAATGAAGGAAATTAAGTTTAGCCTTAATTAAAATTTAACATTTTTTTAAAAAATACATGATTAATGTAAAAGAATATTATATAATGATACCCATGTTTTTCCAACTCAGATGCACACACAGAGATATAATGCGTTAAAGTGACTCACCTTTTAATTGAAAGATTAAACTTACAGCTTATTTAACACCCCAACCTCAACATCGAACACTACTAAGGCCAGGGAGCAAAGTACTGTAAGGAAGTACTTAAATAGCCCAAAGTCTATAGACTTTTATTTAACTATTTACTTATTAGCATAAGAAGTTTTTAGACTTTTGGAGCATAACTTATACGCCTTGCACTCTAGCTAGATCTGGATACGGTTCTGAGCTTGACTTCCCCATGACATTTGCGAGGACAGGAGTCGAGCTTGTCGATGCAGTAACAAATGTACGGACCAGGAGTATCCTTGTATTTGCAGTCCTTGCAGCCAAGAGCACAGGTGTTTTCGATCCAGTCCTTGCACACTGGCAATCATCGCAGCACAAAAGCGATGAATCAACTGTTTAATAATACAATTTAGTTGTAATTAGTATTCTTACTTAAGGGATCGAAAAAGATGTGCAGTATTCTAATAATTTATGGAGCAAAAACAATGTCGAAACTAAAATAGATTTGTATCAGATCGAGAGACATCGAAAACCTTGTTAAGAAAATCGACTCGAGCAGTGGTTGTTGTGGCCACGGTCAGCAGAAATGGTACCACGAGAACCTTGTTGAAGGCTGTTGATGCTTACCGTAATCCGGCGTCGGATCAACACCGCGTGCGGCTGCATACGGTCCGACTCTTCTTCGGTTCGTCTCTGCCCGGTTGGACGTACCTACAACAAGAGGAGGGACACTTTGGAGGCAATAGAAAGGTCAGTCAATGGATAAGGGCTCTCTGATGCTCAAGGCGAGGTTTGCTTGGCTGAGGGCGGCAACCAGTTAGGTGAGAAGAAAAGGTCTCTTTAGAATGTCATAAATGCATCCTATTTATGGGCCACCACTTGGACCGGGTGTTAGGTGGGTTTTAACCACGACCCGGGTGTCACATTAAGGTGTGTCAGGCGGTAGGTGAAAAGTGTCACATCCCCCGCCGACGGATTGGATTCCATTGGACGGCGAGTTATCTGCCGTATGTTAGCCTATAATGGCGAATGGCAGCCTGCTTGCGAGTGAGATTAATCTGGCCCTTCGCTAGTGTATAGTCCGAGGTGGCAGCCTACTTGGCATGCAGCCTCGGAGGCCCTAAGAGGCACCTCGGAAGGGGGCACATCGCGTCGGGGGCTAATAGCATGCTTACTGGAAACTCTACCGACCTCATTAGCCGACCACCGAAGTTTATCTCCTCGACGGTGGAGCCGAGCTCACCCTCAACATTAGCCCCCTAGTTCACCTGGTCGGTGTTCGGCCGAGTGGACTATGCCCAGTGGGTGAGGTCGGTTGAAAGGAAGAAGACCAAACGACACTTCAAAGAGGGATGAGGCGAAAAGACGCGCAGGTCAGACGGGGGACACGTGTCGCACTACAGTCGACTGTGTCGCCTGACAGGCGTAATGATCGCACCTCTTAGTTTTTCGCGCCCAGATTTCCTGCTTGAAATGGCTATAAATAGGGTCATCCTCTTTGTTAATTTCATGCGATTCCTATCAAACTTTTGCACCCGAAGAGTTTTAGCTGCCGAGCTATAGTCATCCACCCAAGGATCATATTTTCCCAAGCTTCCAATACCCGAGCAAGTAATTTCCCAGGAGTGCCAGAATGAGTGATGTTATCGATTCCTAGAATTTATAAATTTCTAAGTCAAAAAGCAGTACAGAAAGTAGCTCGTCCATTATCCAGATTGACGTCAAGGGATTGTCCCTAGGACGGGATGGGGCCGGCCGACTCGAGCAAATTTTGAAGGTCGACTCCCAAACTGTACCGGAGTAGGAGTTCCTAAACATGTTAGATGGCAAAGGCCGATTAGGCTGTCTAGAAAGCTAGACCCTTACATCAGGTTGGCCGCTGTGGGCTCTTCCCGAGTTTCTTCCAAGGAGAGAACTGAGCTTCAAGGGAGCGACGATGTCCAGAGCACATCCGGTCGGGGTGCTGAAGCCCCAGTCCAAATTGCGAGAGTAATAAAGGTGGACGTTTTTGATGAGGAACGAGTAACCGAGGAGGCAAAAGTGGAGCAGGCCGAAATAGAAGAGGAGCAGGTCTAGGTCACCCGCGTTCGAGGTGTGACGACGTACCGGGTAACCTGGCCCGGGCAGACCTCAACTGCGGGCTATACAAGCGCTATCACGGAGTCACGGTTGGAGGAGCTACGCATTGAGTTTAGTATCCCAGATGACGTGACCCTCACTGCTCTCGACGAGGGCGATTCATAACTGGACGTGCCTGAGGGATGTATCACTCTCTATGCCGAGTTCTTCAAGGCTGGGCTACACCTCTCGTTCCATCCATTTTTGTGCCGGGCACTCAACGATTTCAATGTGTGCCCAGCTCAGTTGAACCCGAACAGTTACAGGTCGCTGATCGGGATGTACATATTGTGGAGGTACCACTGGGTTATCGAGTTGCCGTTGGAAGCCTTCAAGCAAGTGTACAAGATGAAGAAGCTTCCTCGGCAATCTGGATGGTACTATGTCACCGGCTTCACGAAGGACTTTATCTTAGGCAACCTTGACTCGGATAAACTCTAGAAGTATGAATGGTTCTACGTCGGTGAAAATTATTTAGCCCGAGCCGGTGAGACCGTCCCTACTGATTAGCACATGCCGAGGACGTTCGAGCAAGGGCATGTGTGGACCAAGCAGCCCTGGGTACCGAGCCACGTGATTAGGGTGGTCGAAGACCTGTTCGAGAAACCAAAATAGAATAAATCCCTAACTAGTCCACCCTGCCTGGGGTATCGAGCAGGTTACAATTGCTAGGCCTGGTGCCGTCGACGTCCCGGGGCCAAGCACTTTCTGATCCAGGTGGCTGACGAGGGAGCCTTCATCGTCCAGTTTTGATGACTCGTTGAGTGGCTCCTTCGATGCGGGGCCACCCGTAGCCGACGAGGAACTCGATGACATGATTTGGCTCCTGTACCCGTCCCGCCAACTTCGGATTAGAGGTTAGCCCCAAGTTTTTTCCTCTTTTTCTTTTCTTTTTTTGTGCCGACCTTATTTTGACTAGGGTTTTTGTTGTGCAGAGATGTCTTCGCGGCCAAGCTCCGCTGCTGAAAGACGGGCTCTAATGGAGAGCCTAAGAAGGCAAAAAGGCAAGGCCGTGGAGACCGGGAGGAAACATAAGCGGACTCTCAGGGCAGAGCTTCCTCCCCAACCTGAGCAGGTTCCCACTTCAGTCCAAGAGCTGCTGCCTTTGCCTCCGCTGACTAGGGATGCGTTGGAAGAGACACCAGTTGGGGACACGGCTGGAGTCTCGTCCAAATTACCGCGGCGTCATTCTAGAACGTCTTAGGGATGTGATTCCCCATGATGATTTTTTCATGAATATCTGTGGGGAGGACTTCTCGAGTCTATGTAATACGGCTTTTTGAGCTGCTGCCACCACAAGTATTCATCCAAACTAAGCCTTTTAATTCCTTTTTTATCACGCTGTCAAGCATTGAAGTCTCATTTTTTGCAGACGAGTGCCATCCTGCACATGGTCCACTCGGCTGGGATGAAGGACATCTATAAGGAGAAGGAGATGTACAAGAAAACTTTCCTCAAGAAGTTGGACATGGACAAGAAGCTCGGTGCTAAGAACATTGAGCTAGACCAAGCCAAGGACTCTCTTTCTCAAGCCCAAGAGGAAGCCTAAAAGCCAAGGCCGAGGTCGAGGAGGCTTAGAGGCAGGCCAGAGAGGCGAAGGACGAAGCTGCACGGCTTAAAGGGCAGTTGACAGCCCTACAAGCCAAGCACCAGCAACTCGTTGACGAACTTCCAGGTCGTCTGGCTCGAGCCATGGAGGAATTCAAGGCATCTCCAGAATACGCCGATTACTACTACTTCGGCATGATCAACCTCCATCATCATCTGATCAGGCAGCACCCCGAGGCTAAAGACTTTGATTGGTCGCTCATTATCAAGCCCGAGCACGACGCTACTCAGCAACAGCAGGGCAAGGAGGAGGTTGTCGTAGTAGATGGCGATGGCGATGGAGACGGGCAGAACACTACTGACGGTGGAGGCGAGGAAGACGTAGCTGGGGGCGAAACTCAGGCTTAGGCCAATTTTTATCCCCCTTTCTATTTTGTTTCTTTACTTATCTGGGTTCGGGAGGTGCCCGGTTAATTGTACCTCCCCTTATAAATAAAATTTATTTCCCGTTCTTCACTTCTCGGATTGTTGAATTTCATTTTTCTTTTAAACGTTTTTTGAGTGCGAATGTTCTCGGGAGAATATGTTCATGTTTCGGCGTTGGAGGTTCGTCAAAAATGCAGTTACAGCTTCAAACTGCCGAGTAACCACATACCTCGGTCTTCGAAATTGGACCATAATGCTTTCATATTTTCAAGTTAGATGCTCGAGGGGCATTCCTGGAAACGGCTCTAAGAGCTCAGTCATTCTCTTCTCCCTTTTTTTTTGGCAATTCCTAGTTGAGACCGAGTATATCGTCTCAATGGCTACCGAGTTTACCCAAGTAAGGATGGTATCCCTGTTCTCAGTTAATCCAAGTGGTTATCCTTGTCTGCTTAGTTAATCTAAGCAAGGTTTAGGTTTTTGTTCTCGGTCGGGACAGAGTACAATAGCGTATGGCTACCCTTACCCTGAGTTAATCTGAGTGGTTATCCTTGTCTTCTCAATTAATCTGAGTAAGGTTTAGGTTTCTGTTCTCGGTCAAGCAGAGCACAATGGTGTGTGGCTAGCCTTACCCTATTGCCCCCTAGACTTGTTTAAGTTTTTGAGGAAACTTTGCACGTGTAGGACTCGTCAGGCACGTTGTTGTGCCGAGTAACTTACTGGGTGGTCTGTACAGCGACAGACTTAGGGTCAGTAAAGTACTAATCGACCCCCTAGTTCGGTTAATCAGGATAACTCTCCCTTGTCGGGAGTTATGTCTTGTCCTTCGAGCTAGAGTTACGGCGTCCTCTTTTGGATCCACGTTTTCTTGAAACGCATTGCTCAAATGGAATGGTGTAGGAAATTTGTATTCCATTGATGTGATATATATACATTTTTCCAGTCCTATTCAATAGGCCTAGTTACAAAAGAATTCTGGCTAGAGGTCAAAAAAAGGTTTCTGGCCCTGACGTTAGCACAAGAATCTTTTCAGAAGCTCGACATTCCAAGGATGCCCGAGCTGATTTCCTTTCATGTCAGATAATCTGTACGTGCCTGGCCGGCCGAACGATGCCATCGACCTTAAACAGACCTTCCCACTTTGGACCAAAGGACTCGAGACCATGCTGTTGAACCATGACCTTCTTCAGTACCAAGTCTCCAACCTTAAAACTTCTAGGCTGGACCCTCTTATTGTAATATCGAGCTACTACTTGATTTTGGGCTGCGTTACAAATTGTTGCCCGATTCCTTTTTTCTTTGAGTAAATCGAGCTCGGTCATCGTCAATTTAGTGTTATAGATCTCCTTGTACCGTTCGATTCTGAAGCTAGGCAACCCCACTTCAACCGGGATGACAGGCTCTGCCCCATGTATAAGGGAGAACGGGGTTTCTCTGGTCGCCGTCTAGGCAGTTGTTCGATAAGCCCATAGTACTTGTGGAAGCTCGTCAATCCATGCGCCCTTGAGCCCCTCAAGCTTTTTCTTTAGGTTGTCTTTGATTGTTTTGTTTACGGCCTCCACTAGCCGTTACTCTATGGATAGCTCAGGGAGGAGAAAACCTTCCTGATGCCGAGCCGTTCACATAGGTGGAGGAGACCTGAAGATTCAAACTGTTTGGCATTGTCGGTCACAATCGTGTGTGGGATCCCGAACCGGCAAATAATGTTCTTCCACACAAAGTTGGTACACTTGGTTTCAATCATGTTGGTACAAGGTTCAACTTCAATCTATTTTATAAGATAGTCTATAGCCACGATGCAGTACTTAAATTATGATCGGGCCAGCGGGAGAGGTCTAATCAAGTCAATGGCCCATTTTGTAAACGGCCATGCTGAGGTCACTAGAGTGAGTGGTTCGACGTGATGGCCAGGCATCCTTGCAAACTGCTGGCATTTTTGGCATTTTTGAGCAAAATTCATGCAGTCTTGTTCCATGGTCGGCCAGTAGTAGCCCTGGCGAAGGAATTTTTGGGCTAAAGAGCGTCCTTATAGTGGTTGTCGCATAGGCCTTCATGGATTTCTTTCATTAGATACTCAGCTTCTTTCGGGTCCAAGCATATTAAGCATGGCGTGGTGTAGCCTCGTCGGTATAATTTTCCTCCGATCATCAAATACTAGGCTGAACTGTTACGTATCCGACATGCTTCTTCTCGGTCAGCTAGTAATTCGGCTGTGGTCAGGTATCAGATGATTGGGTCCACCTATGTGGTCTCGGGTTCTTCGACTACACTTGCAACTTCCTTGACGATTCTCGGCTCGGTAAGTCTTTCAATGGGGACCGAGGTTAAATTGCTACCGCCCAAGCTGGAGGCTAATCGGGCAAGGGCTTCCGCGTTCTCTGACCGGGGGATTTGCTTGAAAGAGTAGGACTTGAATTGTCCGAGTAGTTGCTTCAATTCTTGTAAATATACAGCCATGGAATATGCTCGAGCCTGAAATCCCCCAGTGACCTGCTGAACCATAAGCATTGAGTCGCTGTGGATGGTTATGCGGTCTACCTCGAGATCTCGGGCGATCCGAAGCCCGGCCAAGAGAGCTTTGTACTCTGCCTCATTGTTGGAGGCCTTAAAATCAAATCGGAGGGCATAGATAACTTTATAACCGTCTGGACTGGTTAAAATTAGCCCGGAACCCGACCCATCAATGCAAGAAGATCTGTCGATATGAAGTTTCCAGTCCAGCTCTAGGGTAACACTACCCTCACTGCAGCTGGGTGCATCGGGTACTTCGACAAGTAACTTTTCGACTAGCGGGGTTGCCTATCTGGCGTCTGTGAATTCTACGATGAAGTCCGCTAGAGCTCGAGCTTTGACGGCCGTCCTTGGCACAAAATGCGCATCGTACTAGCCGAGCTCTATTGACCATTTAGCCATATGGCCTAATATCTTCGGGCTTTGGAGTACTTGTCGAAGAGGAAATTTGGTCGTGACGTTGATGGTATGGCCTTAGTAGTACGGTTACAACTTGCGGACCGAAGTAATTAAGGCAAAGGCCAACTTTTCGAGTGGTGGGTACCGCTCCTCGATGCCTTAGAATGCATGGCTTGTATAGTAAATCGGCCTTTGGACTCCGTCTTCGTCTCAGACTAAGACCGAGCTAATGGCTTTCTCAGACACAGCTAAATATGCGGTTAAAACTTTACCGGACAAAGGCTTAAACAGGAGCGGGGGCGTGGCTAAGTAGCTCTTTAGGCCTTAAAAAGCTTCCTCACACTCCCTGCTCCACTCAAACCTCCCCTTGAGTGCCTTAAAAAATAGATGGCACTTGTCGGTGGCCCGAGAGACAAACCTTGACAGGGTTGCCACCATGTCGGTGAGCCATTGCACGTCTTTTATTGTCCGAGGAGAATGCATGTCAATAATTGCTTGGGCCTTTGTCGGGTTAACCTCGATGCCTCGTTGATTAACCATAAATCTGAGAAATTTGCCCGAGCTTATACCAAATGCACACTTCATCGGGTTGAGTTTCATCCTATATTCTCAGAGAATGTCGAAGCTTGCTCGGATATCGGCCATGTGGTCTTCTTCTCTGATAGATTTTAGTAGCATGTCATCCACATAGACCTCCATCGTTTTCCTGATCAACCGAGCAAACATCTTATTGACGAGGTGTTGGTATGTAGCTTTGACATTCTTCAGCCCAAAAGGCATTACCACGTAGCAATATAAGCCTTGGTCGGTAACGAAAGCAGTTTTTACTTGATCTTTCTTGGCCATCTTTATCTGATTGTACCCGAAGTAAGCGTCCATAAAGCTCAGGAGCTCGTGGCCGGCAATGGCGTCGACAAGCTGATCTATCCGAGGAAGTAGAAAGCAGTCCTTCAGGCAGGCCTTGTTGAGATCGGTATAATCAATTCAAACCCACCATTTGCCGTTTGCCTTTTTTACAAGGACGACATTCGCTAACCATTCCAGGTACTTGACTTCTCTGATGAACCCAGCCTTGAGGAGCTTCTGGACTTCTTCGTTTATTGCAGCGTACCTTTTCGGGTTAAAAGTCCTTCTTTTTTATATCACTGGCCTGTGGCTAGGTTGGAAATTGAGTCGATGGCTGATGACGCTCGGATCAATGCCAGGCATATCCTTATGGGACCACGCAAACATGTCTCGATATTCTGTAAGAAGCCTTTCTAAGTCGACCCGGATCTCAGGTCTCAGGTCTCAGCTACGATTCGAGTTGGACAGTGTGTTCAGGCCTCTTGGGGTCTAAGGAGAACATAACCAAATCTTCGACCGAGGTGGCTCTTACCTCTTCTTCGAGCAATATGGGGTCTAGATCTGATTGTTGGAAACAAAGTGCGCAGCGGAATTTAAAAATTTTTCATCAGAGTATTTTCCAAAACACAAGTTTGACATGTTATATGTATAAATTAAACAGATCTTACTAACCTCAGTGTGCCGAAGAACCTCCGCGACCTGTGTAGAGAAGTAACGTTCTAGAAGAGCCTCAACCAACTGGTCTTCTTTGTTATTCTCTATCCACAACCGGAGTGAGTGTGGGCTCACACGTACAGCTCTTCCACCGGTGACTCTCCTTCTAACCAACAGAGAGAACCCAAAGCTAGTGTCCGTGATTTGTGAACAAAAGCTCTCAGGGAGTTTTCAGATGCTCATTAGAAGAGTATCACTCTTAATCTCTCAAATTGATCTCTTAGTAAATCATTAGACTCACTCCCTTTTTATACCTATTGGTCCTAGGGTCAGTCCATATCAGATTAGGTCTCAAAAAAATCGAAACAAAATCAAGTTCGGATCAATATCTGATAAGATACGCGTGAAAAATGCGTAATCTTATGTGCGCTGATAGGCAGGCCGAACTGGCCAGTTCGGCAGGCCGAACACGTCATCTGGTAGGCCGAACTGCCGAGAAAAAATCTCCGCGAATCTTTTATTTTCCACCCGAGATTCTAAAGGATAAAGTCTCAGTTTTGATTCAAATAGCCCAATAGAAAAGATATCTGATCAAAACAAACTTTATCAAGATAATCTCTAAGAAAATAAATCAATTCACAATAATTCTACAAGTTTATCTTGATCCAATTTATCCAAAAGTAAATCAACCGATAAACAGACAAGAATTATCTAATCACAATAATTCAACAAGTTTATCTTAAATTAATTTCTTACAAAATTAATTCAACCAATAAACAGACATGAATTATTTGATTCTTACAATTTTTAAACCAATCTGATAAATCCGACATAAGTCACCAATTATTGGAAAAGCACGCCGTGTTGTTACAGGATTTTGTGAGGTAGCAAAGGGGACCAAAATCGACCTATAAAGTTCAAGCTCATGATAATTATGAAACCCAATATCCTAGATATACATTTCACAATTATCAACTCCAACGCTACTCCACTAAAAGCTTGGAGCTGCACTCTCGAACTTTATAGAATTACGAAGCTCGTGTAGCTAAGTCTCCATAACATATCATAGTGTATCGCATCCCCATATGATCATCCATAATCGGCTTAAGGACAAGTTCTGTCTTACCTTCCCGATTATTTTTATCTTACGTTCCATTGTCTCACCATTAGAAAACTTACCATCCAAAGATAGTATACCATTCGGTTACACCTATGTATCCAAATGGTTGGGCGCTCCAGTTTTCCAATTACAGGACAACGCATATAAGAGGATATCATTACTCCTAAAGAGGAGCTATGGATTCCATATCTATGAATAACAAGTCTACGCTATCAAGAGTCATGCCTCTAACGTACCGGCATGCATCCCACTATAGAGATGTGGGAGTCACCCATTGGTACATCAAAAGACACAAGTCGAGACAACGGGCCCATTAGTCATCTCAGGATTAAGATACAATACAAATGATTGTCTAAAGTGAATCGATTTGCCAAGACAGAATTATTAATTCAAATCAATTCACTTTATGTCCCGATCCAACACATCGTCACCTATGACAACGCGCCAATGTTTTTATTCACGGAGTCCAACTCCGATGGCCAAGACAAACCATCTCCTAAAAGGTATATAGACAACATAACAATCTTTACATGAATAAAGCGCCCAACTTTATTCCCTCGATTGCGGATCATATATTTTAGACCATCACCTTAAGAATCGTGTTTACCGCATAATCATCCCATCATATGCCCAACTCTTAAGGTTTAGACTGATAGTCTCAGACTACTGTTTGCTTATCATACATTCAACGAATATGAACGTAAAGAGGACAATATTTGGTATATATAAATGAATAAATTCTTTATTGATAAAAATGTCTCCAAAAATATATTACATTTTTTACTCCTTAGAGCATACATGTCTAACACTGATAGCATCTGGGGTGTCAAGTTGACAGGGAGATCCATTTCGTCAACAGCACAGTGGCCGAGATGCCTAGGTGTTGAGCTATAACTGCTCTTATGGCATTGGCGTAACAATCTCGAGAATCCATCTGAGATGAGCGAATCACTCCAACACCACCATCCATTGGGAATTTCATGGCTAGGTGATATGTGGAGACTATAGCCTTTAAAGCATTCAGTGTTGGGCAGCTGATGATGATGTTGTACTAGGAGGGTTTGTCGACGACCAAAAAGTGAACAACCTGAGTGACCCAAGCGCCTTCTTCTCCGAAGGTTACGGGCAAGCCGACCTTCCCTACTGCTCAAACGCATTCTCCTGCAAAGCCATAAAGCGGGGTCCAAACTAAGACCAAAGGGACATTGCTTATCTTCAATTTATCAAAGACTTGCTTGAAGAAGATGTCGACCAAGCTGTCATTGTCGATTAGAACACGCTTGTACTATGTTGTTTGCGATGAGCAGCTCGCACACTAGAGCGTCATTGTGCGGGTGGATTAACTGGTCTGCTTCCTCCTTGATAAACGTGATCGGGATGTCCTCTTGGTGACATATCTTGTTGATATACTCGGACATATTTATGAATTCACCCTGCTCGACCAGCCGAACTTCTCTGACATTCAATCGCTGCCCACTCGACGTGTCCCAGGTAACAGGCCCGTCGAAGATCATGTGAAAGATATTCGGGGGATCCGAGGTGTTCCCAGCATCGGTTCTCAAGCGGTTCGATGCGTCTCTGCTCGGCGGGTTATTCCTTCCCGAGGTGGACCCTGGGGTTATAACCCGCTCAACAAATTCTCGCAAATGGCCTTCTCGGACTATTATCTCAATTTGGTCCTTCAGTTGGATACATTCGCGAGTGCTATGCCCCACATCCTTGTGGAATTGGCAAAACCTTGATTGATCCTGCTTCACCTTGCTCCCCCGGAGCTTGGGTGGCAGTACTAACAGATTCCTGCCACTTACCTAGGCGAGCACCTCGTCGATGGTCGCCACTAACGATGTGTAGCTTTGAAATTTACCGGTCGGCCCCTTTGGCTTCTTAGATTTCCTCTCCTTCTTTTGCTTCTTGCTCTGCTCAACATTGCTATGTTTCGGCACTTTCTTCTGCTTCTTATCTTTCTTTGTTCCGCTTGGGCTGGCTTCTTCTTTACGGCTTTTCATGTATTCAGCAGCGTCGGCATGCCTCTGGACATAGCTGAGCATTTGAGAGAATGTGCTCGGCTGCTCAAAGGCCAGTGACCAAGTCAGTTTTTCATCTCGAAGACCCCCTACAAAAATATGCTTGAGGGTCTTGTCTTTGACGTGCTTGACCTCGAGAGCTGCCCGGGTGAACCGGTTGATATAGTCCCTGACGTTGCCGTCTCCTTGCTTGACAGCATATAGGTATGTAATCTCTTTCCTCCATGTTTTTGTTGTAGAAAATGCCAAAGAGAAGGCATCGGCTTACTGTTGGAAAGAAGAAATAGATGAAGGTTTGAGCCGGCAAAACCATTGCCGAGCAGGCCCTGTCAGGGTTAGCAAAAAAGCTTTGCACATCGCTGCATCGCTAGTATTCTGTAGTAGCATATGCCCCCGGAAAAGTTCAACATGCTCATTAGCGTCCATCGTTCCGTCGTAGGCCTTGATTTCTGGGGCTTTGAACTTTGGCAGCATAGGGGCCTGTATTATATTATCCGAGAAGGGTGGATCCTAAGCTCCTATCTCGTCTAGGCCAAATCGACTATTCTAGATCTCGTCGATTTGGTGCTGCAATGCCCGAAACTGGCAGCTGTTAATGTCTTCGGGCAGTTCAACCCGATAAGGTACCCCACCCTCGGCGCGGCCTATAGCCCTGGGCTGGTGGTTTCGGTTTGCTCTCTGACATCTGAGCCTGTCAAATACTGAGGCTCGGGAACCCTGTGGCGAGGGAGCGCGAGCTGCTTGGTGTCCAAGACGGCCTTCTTGGACAAATCTGTTATTGGCCGAGATGCCACGAGTGGATCCTGTTGATTGCTCAGAGTGGACTTCTTCATGGTCGGTTGTCCCTCGCTCTATCCGACCTCCGGCCTGGTCAACTTGGGCCGAGGGTGGCAGAGCTGGTGCAGCCTGACGTTGAGCCTGCTGCGTGAGCTGTTGCGTTAGGATCCAGACTGCACTTGTGAGCTCCCAGATCGGGTCCTGGGCGACCGAGTCTTCTGCATGCTTGGCCCTGGCCGTGCTTCCCTAACCCCCAGACCGGGACCTCGCAGTTCGGGGACAGCCTCTAGGCCTACCCATGTTCGGTTGCCTATTTCTTGCGTCGCCTGACCCCTCCTGTCGGTTGTATCGTCTCTGACGTTTCCTTTAGTCGTCATCTCGGGCGTTAGAGGTAATGTGGCTGACGTTTAGGTGAAGGCATAGGCACCCTCCTTCTAGCCCTAAAATGTTGATGCTTATCGTAATCCGACGTCGGATCAACACCGCGTGCAACTGCGTATGGTCCGACTCTCCTTCGGTTCGTCTCTGCCTGGTCGGACGTACCTGCAACAAGAGGAGGGACGCTTTGGAGGCAATAGAAAGGTCAGTCAATGGACAAAGGCTCTCCGATGCTCAAGGCAGGGTTTGCTCGGCAAAGGACAGCAACCAGTTATGTGGGAAGAAGAAGTCTCTTTAGAATGTCATAAATGCATCCTATTTATAGGCCACCACTTGGATCAAGTGTTAGGTGGGTTTTACCCACGACCTAGGTGTCACATCAAGATGTGTCAGGTGGTAGGTGACAAGTGTCACATCCCCCGCAGACGGATTGGATTCCATCGGACGGCGAGTTATCTACCATGTGTTAGCCTATAATGGCAAATGGCAGCCTGCTTGCAAGTGAGATTAATCCGGCCCTTTGCTAGTGTATAATCCGAGGTGGCAGCCTGCTTGGCATGCGGCCTTGGAGGCCCTAAGAGGCACCTTAGAAGGGAGGCACGTCGCGTCGGGGGTTGATAGCATGCTTACTGGAAACTCTGCCGAGCTCATTAGCTGACTACCGAAGTTTATCTCCTCGGCGGTGGAGCCGAGCTTACCCTCAACAAAGGTCATATCGATCTTAGGTAGTTATAATATTAGTGAGACTAATAGGAGTTGCTTAGAACTCTAGGATGAATATAATGGGAAATATGAGAGATTCATAGGAAGTATATACTTCCCATGAAGCTCTCATATTTTCCATA
Organism: Artocarpus heterophyllus; assembly: GCA_025403435.1. Lineage (NCBI taxonomy): Eukaryota > Viridiplantae > Streptophyta > Magnoliopsida > Rosales > Moraceae > Artocarpus > Artocarpus heterophyllus. The sequence goes on from CM046341.1 coordinate 10,364,711, forward strand.
TTCCATTATATGAGAGCTTCATAGGAAGTATATAAATAGATCAATAGGGAGCAAATTAAGGGCATGAGAAAAAATTATTTCCATTAAACACTGTTTAACTTATTTATTTATTTATTTTCAATTAATTAAGGAAAGGGTATAGCTAGTATAAATGCACTAAGAAACATCTAATATTATTGTCAAAAAAAGAAAATACAAAATTTTACAAAAAGAGAAGAGGTAAACCCAAAAGGCAGAAGGGAAAAAATAATAATAAAGAAACCTAAAGTTGGGAACTAAACTCAAAGGATAAAACCTAAACTCACCCCTTAATAAACTCTCTAAACATGCCTCGTTAGAAACCTTCTAATCAAAACCTAGAGGGAAGAAAGAGTAGAAGGAAAAAAGAGTACGTGTTTATTAAAAGAGTCAGCTAATTACAAAATCTAAATTAAAACAAACCTCCATGTCTCGATTAATACCGAGAAAAATTAATTAAAGAAATTCCATACAAGGCCAACATGATTTCCTTCTTTAAAGATATAAGAAGCCCGATATGAAATTTTCTCCTAATAAGATAATTAAGTCATGAATCCCCTTAGATTGAAAACACCTAGGCGCTAATCCTTATCTATTTATTTTCTATAATTTTTTAAAAAATTAATAATATCAAACATCTATAGAAGGTTAATTTAATATAAAAAATTAAGTGTAAAGGAAGACTTCTAAATGCTATATAGAGTCTTGAAAGAGAGAAATCCTTGTTTTCTATGTGTAACTTTTGTAAGTTTATATCAATCTTCTCAATCTGAAACCAATCCATGAGCTTTTAAATTTATGTTTGGATTCTTCAAACTTACGGATTGAGCTTTTAAACTTATTAAAAAGCTTAAAATTTATAACTAACATAGTATAACATGATATAATTTATTAAAATCTAATGCATTACAACTCAACGTAAGACCTAGTTTAATAAGTGTACTATATACTAGATTGAGGCCTATAATTTTAGACGTAGTATAGTTATAAACTTATAGGGTGAAAATGATTTTTCCTTGAAAAAAAAGGGGGAAAAAAGATCACAAGGTGCCTGCTTTAAGGCGTTAGTAACGGGAAACAAATCTTCAATAGTGATGGATCCCAATGTTGAGACCACCTTGAAGAGTCCCATCGGTGTATCTCATGAGATAAGCATCACTTTCTTTTTTCTTTAGGGGCGCTTTTTTGTTTTAAAAAATGAGTAAACACTAAAAAAGGAGACATGAATTTAAAAAAAAAAAAGGGCCAATGTGACACAAATATTTGAAATAATGTGCATACCATTATCCAATTATCAATCACTTTTTATATTGTAGGAACATTTTTTTAGACTCAAAAGAATTTGTTAATCAATAACAATGAGTTGTGATTTAATTTTTACTTTTTTCTAAAAAAATTATCTTTTAATAAAAGAATTTTTTATTACATTTACACTATCTTGTTCCATAAAAATGATCTGATATATTTGTGTGTGTGTGAAAATTTGGAAATAGTGCATGTTATTTAATAAGTAAAAAAAATAATACATAATAAAATTGAGAAAAGCAGAATATAAGAAAGATATAAGGAAGAAATTTGAATACGAAAAATTTTGAAAATTATGTGCAAATAAAGAAAACACCACATGTGCATTACAATTCTAACGCTTACTAACGTAATAAGAATTTTGCTTAAGAAATTTTGTTTTATATACATGTTTAAGAATTAGTTGAAGCTGAAGAAAACTTGCTTACAAGATGGGTGAAAGGGACAAAGATACATAAAAAATTCAATGGGATTTTATAAGATTGGATTAAAAGTCACATTTCAAATATTAATACAAGAAAAAGCAATAATAAAATAATAAGTGAAAAATAATAAAAGAAAAAAGAAGCAGCTTTAAGAAACTGATTCTTAAAAAAGATTCTAAAAAATGTAAAATTTGTCAACAAGGTGCATGCTTTAAAGGGAAAAAAAAATTCTTAAAAAAATCAAGCAGATTCTTTAAAAACGATTGAAAATAAAGCAGGTCCTAGGGGAGGAAAAAAAGCGAAAGTGAAGGGCTAAAAAGAAATAAAAAGAGTTAAAGACAATGTGCCTGCTTTAAGAAACTTTGTAATGGGAAATATTTGGTCGAAAATGATGGATCTTAACACCGGGATCACCTTAAAGAGTCTCGTACGTCAATTTTGTCTGGGAGATGAGAATCACGTTTTGGGTACTTTAAAAATTGAGTAAAAACTAAGAAAGAAGGAGACATGAATAAAAAATAATAGTCAATAACACAAATGATATAAATAATGTGCTTAAAAAAACAATGCATCGTTGTCCAAATTATTTCTTAGGAGACATGAATAAAAAAATAATGGTCAATAACACAAATGCCATAAATTGTTGGAATTTAAACTTGTTCTTACATCTTAGGCCCAAGAAATAAAAAGCCCAACATGTGGCTTAGGACCTCACAGCCCAATACTAGAATCCTCAAGTGTTAAGCAAACATGTGGTGAATATTGATAGGAAGAATATGCGGTTGGACTTGTAGATGTGTATATGTGGTATAGGATTGTTTAACTTAACTGTAAAAACCCCGAATCCTTGCGTTGTGAGCATCAGGAAAGTAAGAAAACGGAGAAATAAGAAGTAAAGCTTCTTAGAGAGTAGAGAAACAAAGCAAAGATTTGTCTTGTGAGTGAGGGTGCGAAGAAAAATAGAGGTTGTAGTTAGGTGAGATGTTGAGTGTTGTGATTTTGTCATAATATTTAGTTCACAAATAAAAGTTATTTTCTTGTGTGTGAAATTTTATTCTCCAATATAAATAATGTGCTTAAAAAACCATGCATCATTGTCCGAATTGTTGGAACATTTTTTTCAAGTCAACATAATTTGTTATTCAATAACTACTTTTTGTTATTTATTTTCAATTTTCCAGAACACATAATTTTATTATAAAAAAATTATTATTACGTTATATTATTTACTTAACAGAATTTCTAGTATTTGCTTGTGTGTACATAAATAAAAATATATATATATATATATATAATTATCTATTTTTTTCTTCTGTTCTTCATGCATTCCTTTTCAAAATAAACAATCACCACATGGGCATTAGAATTCTAACGTTTACTAATTTAATAAGAATTTTACTTGAGAAAATCTTGTTTTATACACTTATTTGAGAATTAGTTGAAGCTGACGGAAAGTTGGTAGCCAGAAGGGTGAAAGGAAAAAGATACATATCAAGAATCAACAGGTTTTTAAAAGCTTGCATAAAAAAGACACGTTTCAAATATTAATGCAAGAAAAAGCAATAATAAAAATAATAAGTGAAAAAGTGAAAAAAAATATCATTGTCCCTAGCTTCGTTCTACAGCTTAGTTAGTATAAAGCTCTCATGTGTTACAACATAAAGTAAAAATTTGCTATAATATAGAGCTCTTATATATTATAATATTTTGCTTCTAACTATGTTCTTAAACACTCTTACAAAAAGAGAGAAACAGACAACAAAATAAAATAAAAATCAAGAAGATTCTCCTAAAAAAATATTCAAGCCGGTTTTGTAAAAAAGGGAAAAGTAAAGGCAAAAAACAAAGTTGACGACAAGGTGCCTACGTTAAATTAAAGCACTTAGTAATGGGAAAATTTCTTTTTGACAACGTTGGATCCCAACGTTGGGAGCACCCTAAAGAGTCCAATCTTTTGTGTGTATTGTAGATATCAGTAACACAAAAATATTAAAAATAAGGTGCTTGAAAAACAATTCTCTATATTCATATTTAGACAATCTTCAATATAAATATCAATATTAATGTTATATTTATCATTAAAAGTATAAAAATAGCATGTTTAATGCGTTTTTATATTTTTATACTCTAATGCATAATGCAATTTAAAATGTCATATTTTTCTTTTGTCATAATTATTAAACTTTAAACTTATAAAAGTAAGCTTTTAATATTAAAATAATTAAAAAGTAAGAATGTTGTAATTATTAAAATAAAAAAGTTAATCTTCCAATCAATAGAAATCAAATACTAAATTTCACAAAATTTAGCATATAGAAAATTTAGCATTAAAAATGATATTGCATTGGAGATTGTTTTCTTACACTTAAATGATAAATTTATCATTGACAAATTACTTTTTCATTGTATTGGAGATGGTCTTATCATTTTAGAACTATAACAATATTTTTTTTCAGGAAAGTTACCACGACAATGAAACAACTGTCATCAAATCAACGGTCATGGTATAATATGGGATTCTACATATTAACGGTCGTGGAAAATTGATGATTCCTCGACAGTTAAATATTCATCATGGAATCCCGTAACATTTGTGTCTTTCCGTGGCATTGTTACAATTCCACAATGGTATCTCTAATGTATCACAAAGATTTTGATACAGAAATATTATGTTAAGTTATATAACATGATGGTTTCATGTACAAACCGTTGTGGTACCAATGGATAGAAAAAAAAATATATATATATATATCCTATTTGTTATTTATTACAAGGCTCCGATAACAAAATCTTTAAAACACACATATACAAAGTTTCTACTGACCATATTTAACATGCCTAATTAAAAAATTTGTCCACTCTAAACTAATCTCATATAATATATTTTATCACTTACATAACACTCTTTTTTTTGGAGCACAGATATTCCATTATCATTAACAATTATGTTCCACATATAACGTAAAATAAAAAATAAAAAACTGTATTCAATATTGCATTGTTTCTTGGACACCTAATCCTCTTAAATATTTTTACCCTCTTGCTGGTATTATAATTTTAATGCCACTTCAATGTTCCAATCATGGAAAGCCATAATGATTTGTCAAAATACAAAAGAATCAAGCACAATAATATAATATAATTCATATTTTAGAATAAAAAATTGTACTTATATTTTAGTAACTTCTACACAATGTTCATGTAATGGGTGTCCAAAAGGATCATAATAAATACTTGGTCCTCCCATAGTTCAATAACCCGTAATATTGTATGGTGGGAAATATATTTTCCCTTTTAGTGCGTCACATAAAAGGACGACAAGGTAAGGTGTGGTCTCTATCGCCTATTATTTCAAGGTAATCGATGCAGTTTGAACTCTGTTCGCCTATGAGATACCCAATACAGTTATCAAGCCAAAAAATTAAAAATTGGAATTTCACCGTGAATTTTAACATATTAAGATTTCGAGGAGATAAATGTTGACAAAAACGAGGCCAGACGGAGGACGCCACATAACCATCCGGAGGGCGTCTTGGAGTAGTTGAGTATATTTTCTTGAGGATATAAAAGGCTAAAGAAGAGACAGTCCTAAATTTCTAAGCAGCTCTTTTGAGAAAATTGCCTGATTAACACTCTTTAGAAATACGAATTCCTTCTTAAATTCTAAAATGGAGCACAACATTTGACATTGATTTATTGAAAGTATGGTTTTTATTGTCAAATAAAATTTTGCAAAGCACATTAATTTTAAACTTTATAAAAGGATACCCTTAAAAAAAAAAAAAAACTCAGTGTACACCATCAAACAAACACACACAGACATAAAGTTGCTGAACTTTTTATTGGAATATTAGGCTTACATTAACTTATTTAACACCCCGACCTCAACATCGAACATCGATAAGGCAAGGGATCAAACTCTGGGTAGAGCTTAATCGTCTCAAGTCTTATAGACTTTTTAACTTTCGGATCATAACACACACGCGCGCACACACACACACACATACATATAATGTGTATAGAAATAAGGATCTAGTTCTGAGCTTTAAAGGAGAGATGAGTTTCCAAGCATTTGTGAGGAGGACAAGAGTCGAACACTTCAATGCATTTACAAAAATACTTTTCGCATTCGCAGTCATTGCAGCCATAAATACACTCAGTTAGAGTCCAGTCCAGGCAGGAGCAATTTCCGGTGGTCGGATCACACTGGCAATCATCGCAGCACTCAAGCGATGTCTTATCTGTTTAATAATATAATTTGGTTGTAATTAGTACTCTTAATTAAGGGATGGAAAAGGAAGAGTTACATTCTATTTTAAGGAGCAAAAACAGTATATACTACTGAAAACCGAAATAGATTATTCTTACCAGATCGAAAGACATGCTCTGAAACCTTATTAAGTAACTCTACTCGTGCTGCACCGGCTATAGATGTGGACACGATCAGCAGCAATAGTACCACGAGAACCTTGTTGAAGGCCATTTCGATATTAATTAGATGCGTTGTTAATGAAACTTCTGGGATTTCCTCTACTCTGGGATGAATAAAATGGGAAATATGAAAGCATGAATATAGGATGTAAACATACAAACTTATATAGGGATTTCATTCAATTCAGTTGTAAGAAAATCTGAAGAAAAGATGAGTTTTTGTTTGGCCCATTTTTTGAAGACACGTTTATTAATGTGGGCCGTACAATCATCATCCATGTATGTGCATGATGCTGCGTTAAATCTTTTAATCTCTTTCAGTCAAAAACACCCTATATGCGTGTCTTCTTCTTGTTACACGTGCTGTGCACAATCGTGTGTCATTTTGTAAATTCTATCCATGTCTTAAGTATTGATTATCATACTATAATTTTTTTTAATTTATTTTATAATACAAAAACTTTAGAAGTTAGCTAACATGCAACTAAGACAAATCTCTTTACAAATATCTTTTTTAAATATAATAAGGATTAAAAGGAGAAAAATAAAATAACAGGGAGACATGATCTAGGTATATATAATATATTTTAATGAAAATATGTGAGGAAATGATAATATAAAAGAAGAACATCCAAATAGGATTTACATTATAGAAGATCTTTTGATGAAAAGAAAAAAAAATCTAAGCATGAGTACATATAAAAGAAATTGTGTTAATAAGACTAAAAAGACATTTGAAAATTTTACAACAAGAATAAATTATAGAGTGAATTTATTATAAAATAATAGTTAAAAGAATGGCATGAATAATATTTAAAACAAGACACATTCAGGAAGAAAATTTGTTGTAATGGGACAATAAAAAATTCAACATTATTTTAATAAGAACAAAGGAGTTTAAAAATGAATTTCAAAAAAAGCATATAGAAAATAAAATTGTAAATAAAATAAAGAGGCATTTTAAAGAAGTGATTTTAATAGAGATAAGACAACAGAACAATGAAGAAACAAAAAATTGTAAAAATTGCAACAAAAAATGTTTGCTTTATGTTTAAAAAAAAAAAAGCAAAAGCAAAAAAAAAAAATTGAGAGGAGGGAGGGGGATCGTGTCTGACGAATCATTCCGTTAAGCATAATTATATATATGGTAAAGATATGTATAACTTTTAATATAATGATTTACAATAAGATAATGTGCAATGTGTTTGGCGAGGTGTTGCTACCTCCTTCACCATTCCGAAGACTATAAATAAAAAGTTAATGACAAGCTCCTCTAAGGTGGTTTGTGGCTTTCAATGCAATCTTAAATAAACTTTTATTGCATGAAGATAAACTCGATGTTTTAAATTAGGGCTGTACAAAAACCGCCCCGCACCCGCCAACCATTCGAGCCCGTGCCCGCCTATCTAAAAAAAAGCCGGTTTACGTTAGCAATCTACTAGTAGGCGGGTTCAACCCGCCCTCCAATATATTCGATGGGCGGGTTTGGTTTTAAGTTTTTGAGGGCAGGTTCAACCCGCACCCGCCCGTCTATATATTTTTTTAAAAAAACTTATCATTTATTTGATTTTGTTCTTATTTTAGAGATGATTGAACAATCCAACACTTCAAGCATGGGCTCGGCTGCCTCTTGACATATTAGAAACTGAAAATTCTCCTATTATTTTGTGAAGTGATCAAAATTCAAATCAAGTTAGTAGAGAAAGCCCTAAAAGAAAAAGAACACTTGACTTTGTTCGTCATTTCATTTGTAACATTCTATTATTTTCGAACCCAGTAAATAGGTTTTAATTTTTATGGACTCTTGACTTTGTTTATCACTTTATAAAAGAAAAAGAACACTTGACTTTGTTCGTCATTTCATTTGTAGCATTCTATTATTTTCGAACCCAGTAAATAGGTTTTAATTTTTATGGACTCTTGACTTTGTTTATCACTTTATATGTAGTTGATGTTTCTTGTTGCAGTGAATGATTATGTTTCTTAATTTGTACTTTTGAATATGGTCACTGTCTTTAAACATCAAACTTGTTGGGAATGCCTTATGCATTATCATCTTATATTTTCTACAAATGTTTTTCACTTTCTAAAAAAAAGGTCCAAAAAATTACATTCGACAATAGCATAGGTCTAAACCGCCTCAACCCGTCTGCAACCACCCAAAACCAAACCAAAACCGCCCGCCATATGGTGGGCGGTTTGCGAGTTGGTTAATCGTCAACCCGCCATCCAAAAAAACCGCACCGCACCCGCCCAAAAACCATCAAACTGCCCGTTGTTCACCCCTATTTCAAATTCCTAGTAAAAGTGATTAGAAACTACCCTTGAAATAAGTTTTATTGAAATTTTTTTCCTCTAATTTTTCTATTTTGAAATAGTTTTTCAAATTTCTCCCGCTAAAGTATTTTTTTTCCCTTGCAATCTTCTAAACTATCATTTTTGTTAAACGTAGCCCTCATAAATAATTTTGTATTCAAATTACAATGAATTTTTTTTCCAATTAGATTCGCATAAACTTTTTTTTGTTTGTTCTCATATCTGGTCCCAATTAATTTCTCTAATTGGTTTGAGCCTGCCCAAATCTTTTTTCTTTTCTTTATAAGTATGTTACTTTTCTTATCTGTACAAATATAATATTCAATTGAAACACACGTCGGCTGTAGATGGGAATTCCGTTAGCACTTTAGGATGAATATAATAGGTAATATGAGCTTTAAAAGGATGTACAAATAGATGTACAGGGAGCAAAGGACACGAGAAAAAGCTGTTTGCATTCAACGTTGTTTAACTGATTTTTATTTATTTTTTTTTGATGCACTAAGAAACATCCCCGCCAACTACCTATCCTATATCAAGCCTGCTATTCCGATATTATTGTTAGGAAAAAAAAATACAAAATTTTAACAAGAATAAAAAAAAAAAGCCCAAAAGGCAGAAGGGAAATCCTTCAAAAAAAAAAAAAAAAAAGCGTAAGGGAAAAAATAATAATAAAGAAACCTAAAGTCGGGAACTAAACATAGAGGATAGGCCTAAACTCACACCTAGGGAAATACTCCAAACATGCATAGTAGTTAAAAAATCTTATAATCGAAACCCAAAGAGAAAAAGAGTAGAAGGAATAAAGAATACGTATTTACTTAAAAGAATCGGCGAATTCACAGAATCTAAATTCAAAACGAACCTCCATGTCTCAATTAAGATTCGAAGTGCAAAAATCTAGAATTGTGAATCATTAAGAAAAATTAATTAAAGAACTACCAAGCAAGCCCAAATGATTTCCTTCTCTAAAGATATAAGAAGCCACATGTGAAATTTTTTCCAAGGAAGACAAGGCACGTATCCCCATGGATTGAAAACACCAAGGCCCTAGCTAATCTTTACTATTTATTTATTTTTATAATTTCAATAAAAAATAATAATATTGAACACATAGATATATAAGTTTTTTTTTTCTTGCTCTGACATAGATATAGAAGGTTTAATAGAATTATTAAGTGTAAAGGAAGATTTCTAAATATTATATAGAGTCTTGGAACAGAGAAATCCTTTTTTTTCCCTAATCCTTGTTTCTTTTTTATGTGTAACTTTTGTAAGTTTATAAATCTTCTCAATCCGAAACTATTTTGAGTTTTAAAATTTACGGATTAAGCTTTTAAATTTATTAAAAAAACTAAAAATTAAAATTAACATAATGTAACACAATATAATTTATTAAAATCTAATATATTACAACCCAAAGTCTTACGTGTTAGATTAGACGACTTAGGTCTTTCTCTCTTTACCTAGTAAGGTTTCACGCATTAGGGACAGAGATGAAAAAATGAGCACAGCTGAGCTTCTTTTTCTAGTTGAAAAACAAATAAAGTATACAAACTTTTATAAACTCACTACTGTTATGGTGTACAATGTGAGTTTTTATATTCATTAAAACAAATTATGTCTATAATTTATATACTTTATACAGTTTGGATTTATGGATTACATAAATTGAAAAATATTTAATCGCTAATCCAATCGAATCTGTCAATGGGTTGACGGTGGATTCCATAAACATCTCTAACTAAAAAAAAAATCAAGCAGATTCTCCAAAAAAAATAAAAAAAATAAAAAACAATAAAGCAATCCTTGAAAAAGAGGGAAAAAGCAGATTCACGGATTACTTTTTTATTTTTTATTTTTTATTTTTTATTTTTTCCTTTTCCTCACGCGTGAAACTATTCTTGAGAGTCTTAAATTTTATTGTGGGATCCAGTGTGATGCCCGCAAAAACCAAACGAAGGAGAGGCATCTATTGTGCGAAAATTTACATTGACAACCTGATCTAGTAGCTAAGGAACATGCGCTGAAGTTGGGACCAAGAGGATAGATGCGGGCCGTTGGATGGGTCCTTGGTAAGCTGATTGCATGGATGAGAAGACAAGCGCATGTGGAACGCACTGCAGCCAATTTCTAGGAGAGAGGCCTAGACACACAGATGGCCTAGACCAAATTAGAGGCGTGATTAGACAGTCTTAAGCTTGCCATGTGGCAATTCTTTATTTTTATTTTCTTTTTTTGATTTTTGATGCATTTGAGATCTATTCTTGTCCATTTTCATGTTGTTTTACTCAGTTTTTCTTGCAAATTTCAAACCTAAAATAAAATAAACAAAATAAAATTAATTATTTACAAACTTAAATTTTACAATAATTAAAAATATTTATTTTAAAATAAAACACAAAAATTACTAAAAATAGATAAAAACTTCTAAAATTAACAAACCTGAATAGATATACTATTTAAGGCTCGAGAATATTTTTAGAAATCACTAAAAATATAATGGAACATATTTATAGACTCAAAACTTATTTTTAAACATTTTAAGATTCAAAATAAAATCACATAACATTATTTTTATGATTTTGATTATTTACAAGCTAATTAACAAACAAGGATGATTCTAAAAATTACTAAAAATATTATTAAACATAAAAATACACTAAAAACATATTTTTAAATATATTTTCACACAAAAACACTAAAATAATAATTATCACATAAATTCTATAATTAAGGGATTTAATAAGAAACGTTAATGAAAAATGATGATATTTAACCATAAGAAATGTACATTTTTATAGTCTCATCACACCATTCAACCAACTTATTGCTAGTCCTAAGTAATTAAAGCAATAGAATATAAAAATAAACCAAATGATTAATTTTTCAAAAGCTTGTCTCCTTGCAGAACGTTCTTAGGGGTTGTTTCAGAATTATAGTTTAAAATAATAATGTAGATATTATTCAAGTTTATGCTTTATTTCAAGAGTATCTCTCATATTTAAGATGGATTCCCTCATATGTGTATTATTCTATCACTAATTATTGCATACAAACCAGATAAATTTACACTAATATAAGTTAATTTAATTTAACAAAATCTTACAAGTTTGTTTTTCATTCCTCTCTCTACAAATATAGAATAATAATAAATTAAGGGCCCTTAGGACTTTATTTGGCTTGTAATGTAAGGCTAGGGGTCAAAAAGTAAGATGGAGGATAAATTTTAAGCCTGATTCACCTATATGACACATTATTCTTGGATCTTTGAAAAATGCAAATTATTTCCTAAGTAACAAATCTAGACTTGAAGTAAACTTTCATTTTCCATCCACTTTTTATTCCTTTTTACTTTTCTTTTTTTAATTATTTATTTATTTTTAATTATTATTTTGAATTTTTTTCTTTTTTTTTTAATTTACAAATGTATAGAGTAAATAAACTTGCTTCCATAACCCTTCCCATCCTCCCATAACATTAGCATAACCCAAAATACATTTAAAACCGATCATATGCCTTATGAGTGAAAGGTAAAAAGTAAGGATATGAATTTATTAAAATGGGTAAGCTAAAAATTTGTGGGTGACAAATAAAAAGAGAATATTAAGCACAACAAGGTAACTAAGGATGTAAAATGTATTCAGGTAAGCTTGAAAGGCTCAAACGATCTAAAGATGGCCTAAATTATGTCCTTAACTTAGTATTATCTAGGATTTCGTGTTGAGAGAGATTCAAACAAATTATAAGATTTTATAAAAATAAACTAGATTATATTAACATAACAGTCTCAAATTAGTATAACAAATCAAAGTTTAAGATTAAATGCTCAAATTTTGAGAAACATTAATCTAAATATGAGGCTAACATAAACTTAAATAATTTCAGAATTTTATAAATAAAAACAAAAACATTTTTTTATAAAAAATTTTTCAAAAAACAAAAACAAAGAGAAAAATAAATATTTACAAAACATTTTTTTAGGTTTTCAAAATTTTAAAACGTTTTTTATTTTTGTAAGATTTTTCAATTTTTATTTTTTTTTATCAGATGTAGATACTAACAAACTCAACAAAATAAAATATATTGCAAACATGATTAGGACACGTTTTAAAAATGCTTAAGACTCCATAACTCAGTTATCCTAAACATGCATGTGTGCACACAACATGGAGAACATAAGCATAAATAAAAATATATGAAAGATGACATTCTTAGACCAAATCGAGACACGTTTCAAGACTAACTCCTTTACTTAGCCATCCTGGCACTAAACAAGAATCTTAATAGTTTTTCAAAAAAGCACACCATTTTTTTCTTTTTTTAAATTTTTTTCATTTTTTTGGGAGTTTCTTTTTTTAGTTTTTTTAAACACTTGGTTTTAGAACAAGTCCTATTTTAGACATACAAAAACACACTTAAACTTGACAAAATTTGGAATAAATTTGAAAATTTTTGACACAAACCCTCTCTCCGAACCTAAATTGAGCATTGTCCTCAATATTTAATAAGATTAAGTAGAAAGAGCAACAAGATATATATACAAGGGTGGCTAATTAAAACACACAAAGAAAAATAAACAAACATACTGTAGGTAAAACTGAAATATTGAAGAGTTTTGAGAGAATGATCCAAATCTTGTTTATGCTTCCTGATGAGATTTGAAGTTGCAGTGTCTACCTCAGGAGTGATGATTTGTATTTTCTCGAGTAATTTCTCAATAGTAGGTGCAAAGATAAAAATCTTTCTTCTTGACTCTTCAAGAAAGTTTTGTTTTATAGCATTATCTAGAAAACTTAAAAGACTGCCAAAGATATCATTAACATTAAACATACCTAGTAATTTATTAAGAATACCTAACTGATGCTAACTAGCTATGACAAACATTTCTTCTAGACTTCTTAGACCTCTTGGTAAAACAATGAAAGCATCTGAGTGATGAATCATTAGTTTTAAATGATCAAGGGATATTTTTGGATATTTTCTTGTTCCTTTGGTTTCATCACAAAGATTATCTTCAACAAGAAAACGAGGGATAATATGTAGGACTTCTCCTCCTTTGGCTTCAGCTATGACAGTTCCCATTAAACCAAGACTACACCCTCCATACACAAGGTTTATCTTTTTTTTTTCTTTTTTTTTTTCTAAGACTTACCCTAAATAGAATGCAACATTTAAATAGTTAATATCCTTTCCTAAATTAGAACCACAAAACACACAGATGTTTTTGAAATTCAAAGATGATTAGGACAAGGATTTCCTAATGGTTTCCAAGAAACTAAGACTCTTTTTTTTAGAATTTTATTTTTTTATGAGTTGAAAACTTTTTATGCTACTCTAAGTAGGACTCTAATGATAAATGAGATATAGTATATGATTTAATGTGATCGAAGACAAATGGGTAGGTAAAGTCAAATAAAGATAGATGGAAATAGATGTGACTCAACTATAGAACTTTTGAAATTTTTACCCAACATGAACTATTCAACTTCAAAAAAAATTTAACATTACTATACAACTTTTGACAAAATGGGAAAAAATCAAAATGTATATGACAGATTAAATACCTATCAAATACTGCATCTTTTAGAGAAAAAGGGAAAAGCTTAAGTTTAACAACTTCGTTTGAAACATTTTGATCAATTAAAGTAGCACAAGCGTCTTCGAACTCTCTAGGAGGCAAGTATGGATTCTCATATTCTAAACCATGAAAAGTTGGAAGCAAGTTAATCATGCCTGGTTAAATCTAAAATTATGAGCATTAAGAGGAAAACTAGACATGAAGGAGTGGACCCACGTGGTGGTTGCAAATAATCATGTATTGAATTAACAACATGATTAATCATTTGTTGATTTACCATGTTATCATTATCATCACTTTCATCATCAATAATTGTGTTTAAATGTGAAGATGTAACAAACAAAACAGGTGGTATAACAGGTTTTCAATTTTTCCTAACTTGACAACAAGATTTTGACGTACGAGACCAAGCACATATGCAAAACTAAGATAATTACGAAAAGAAAAATAAACAAAAATTTAGACTACGTGAATAGTAATACAAATACTAACATGTAAATGATGTGAACAACAACTTTTTGGCCTTTTTTGGGTTTTTACTTTTTTTATTTTCTTATTTTTGGCAACTACAAAACAAAGAAAATCAAGATTAACACAAATATTTACAAGATTGGGCAATACAACCATCCCTTTAAGATAAAAGAAAAATAAAAGGTGTAGAAAAAGTAAAAAGTTAGATGTTAGATAATTATAAACCATTGTTCAAAAACAATAAAGGATTGAAAAATGGCATGATCAACATGTGCACTACTCTCATCATATTCCAAGGCCACAATTTGTGTTACAAATTTGGAGCCTATTAGCAACACTCTTATTGAGGAATTAGGTATTTAGAGTAAGTTCGATATTTCAAGTAAATAAATATAGGTATGATAGCCTACATTTGAGACAAATAACATTGATGGTCGGAGTTGTAAGAGCAAGCATAATGGATTTATGATTATTACTTGTACCATAGATTTGGAATTTTGAGGACGAAATTTCTTAAGGGGTAGATTTGTAACGCACTAAGTTTTCTTTTCAAATATTTACATTATATTTCCACTTTTATATATAAAAATTAGTTCTAATATTTTAATATCATGACCTAACTTCATCATTATCCAAATGTAGAGCTCAATATATGAGTCAAACTCTCCAACATGAACAGAGTAGAGGAAGGAAAGAAAGGAGAGGTAGAGAAAGAGAAAAAAAAATCTCCGTTCAAAATCACTAAAGAGCATTCGGAGTCCCATTTTGACGTGATTGGTGTCATTGGAAAGCTCTCGACGAGTGGAGTCTAACGACGTGTTATGTCATCAATGATTCAAATCGTAGCCACCAGAATCGCCGGTCAAAGTTTCAAAACTATCAAACTTCTGACCGCCATTAACATTATTGTCTCGTGCCCGTTTGGGATGATTTTGTTCTCCATAGAATGATGAGAAAAACAAAACTAAACTGGCCTTGCCCGTCAAATATTGCCAAAAAATAGTTGCTAGAGTTGCAAATTCTGGCCATCACCACGTCCAACTCTGACGAGTACCTTCTCAATCACCATTTTTCTCTCTATTGCCACCAAAAAACACTTAGAAGACTTAGGCATCAAAACTCACTCATCAATTTCATGTCACCACCATCCTTTGGTTGGAAATTGAAGGCGACAACATCGGCTATTGTAGCAAAACTTAATTCCTACAAATTCGACCACCCTAGACCAAATTGAAGGTTCCAATATGTTCAGTGGATGGGAGGTAGTGTTTTGCCGACCTCAATTTCAAGAAACAGTTACCATTATCGCAGGATTTACGTCGTCAGATTCTAAGAAGGAGAGCACCAATTTATGGGTTTCCCAACCTCATTTACCAAAATTGATAGGAGGGTCGATTTTGGGGGGAGATTTAAGAATAGCCACCAATGGAGTCAAGTCAACACCGGTCAATGCTGGTCAAACTTAGTCAATCTTGGTCAAATGGTCAACACCAGTCAAATTGATCAAATATGGTCAAAGTTGGTCAATAGTTAACCCGACCTCCGATTGATTATCCGAGATGACCTCCTAACTCGTTTTGACATTTTGGACACAATTGTGACCTCCATTTGGGTTAATTCAATTTGATTACAAATTATCTAGTACTAAGTGCATGCAAAATGAGGCAAAGTAGATCAATAGAATGGAGATTGGAACTACCAGCCATTGCTTTAGGAATCTCCGTGAGTCATTCCTAGCTGTCCATATTTCCTTCATGAGCCATTTCGAGGTAGGTATTCTATTACTTAACTATTTATTTAATTAAATTGATGTTTTAAATTTTTTAAGATAAATTATATATTATTTTGTCATTATTATTATATGAACATCATATGGATAATTGTGCGGACCCGTCCTATAATGTATAGCATGGTTGGAATTAGAGATGTCGAAATCATGTTCGTGACGTGTTCGTGTCGGCACACTTACAGCACGACACGTTTAGCCCGAATACAAACACGACACGATTAATAAACGTGTTAAAAATGCAAACACAAACACGACACGTCTATGGCACACGTAACATGGCACGACACGATTAACACAATTATTAAACGTTTCGTGATAGGTTGACATGATAACAGCACGCATATGACACGTTTATGACCCAATTAACTAAAAATTAAAAAATTTTAAAAAAAATTAACAAAAACACAATATCTAATTAATACTAACCTACTATAAATATTTCAAATATTTTTATTTTTAAGTTTAAATATGTTATAAATAGGCGGGTCGTGTTGTGCTGTGTTAACATGTTTACGGCCCATTTAATTAAACGTGTTAAGGCGTGTTAGAACAAATCCAACTCGTTTATTTTCGTGTTATTCATGCCAACCCATTTATGGCACAATTAATAAACGTACAGTCCAAACCTGTTTATCTCATGTCATTTTCGTATCGTGTCATCGTGCCATGTCCGAAATTGCCGGCCCTAGTCGAATTGATTTAGACATAACTTGAAACATAACATGATAAAGGAAGCATGGTTAGGTTAAATGGACTCTTGTGTACTAGTGAGGAATTGAAATACAATAATGTTACATTTAGAGTTATAGATTAAGAGTATATAAGCCCAATATAAAGTGAGGAAAAATATGTAATGTAAAAGGGGGGACACTTACATCTTTGGGTTCAAAACCCTAAAAGGAAAAATTGGGAAAGGCTATGGTGATCCTTTATGTCGAAAGTCCCAGAACATACTATATAGTAATATGACTTGGTAATGACACAAGACAACGAGTCCTTTCACTTGACTACTAGACAATCGATATATTGTATTATCTAGTTGAATATAAAATAATATATAAATGATAATGGATATGTGGATGCTACATAATCTTGTTATAACATATGTATATTATGTCATACAAACACAGTAATTATTAAGCATCTACTGGTTATGGACATAATGGGCTCGTTAAGATTCATTAATGATGTATTGATGAATAAGCTAACCATATAGGTTCAATATGGTAAGTGATAAAACCAAAGGGTGAAGCAATGTTTTCCCTACTAAGCATGTTGTCGGTCATTCTCCTTTATTTTCATCTTTTCAGGATTTATAAAGTATGAGGTAGCAACGAGAAAAATAGTTAAGGAAACTATGTAGCTATATCAAGTTGGAACTGCTTCATTTGTTAAGAATGTTCCTCATTATGATATATGCATCATATGTTTCCATCTGTAACTATATTAAGCTATCTTGAGGGTTGAAATAATAATGATGACAGATTTATAATATTAAAACTACATTAACTTGTAGTTTTGTTGTTTTTTTTCAATGATTTTTTTATTTGAAATTTTTTTTTAAGTCCCGACAAATTTTCTTGGAGTTTTAGAAGTTTTATTTTATTTTCTAATCTTTTTATTTAATTTATTAAAAACTACTAACCCCACTTAGGGGAGTTATAGATATGTCTAACTTTTAATATAATGATTTACAATAAGATAACATGCAATGTGTAAGGTCTTGTTGCGTCCTTAACCATTCCCAAGACCATAAATAAGAAGTTAAGGACAAGCTTCTTTAAGGTGGCTCGCGACTTTTTTTCCCTCCAATTTTCCTATTTTGAAATGGTTTTTCAAATGCGTCCCACTAAAGTATTTTTCCCTTTCAATCTTCTAAAGTATCATTTTTGTTAAATGTAGCCTTCATAAATTATTTTCTATTCTAATTACAATGTTGATTTTTTTTTTGAATTAGATTCGCATAATTTTTTTTTGTTTGTTTGTTCTCATATGTGGTCACAATTAATTTCTCTAATTGGTTTGAGCCTACCCGAATCTTTTTTCTTTTCTTTATAAGTATAGTACTTTTCTTGTCTGTACAAATATAATATTCAATTGAAACACATGTAGGCTGTGGATGGGAATTCCGCTAGCACCCTAGGATGATTATAATGGGTAATATGAGCTTTAGAGGATATACAAATAGATGTATAGGGAGCAAAGCACATGAGAAAAAGTTGTTTGCATTCAATGTTGTTTAACTCATTTATTTATTTATTTATTTTTATGCACGAAGAACATGCCCTCCAACTACCTATCCTATACCAAGCCTGCTATTCCAATATTATTGTTAGAGAATAAACCCAAAAGGCAGAAGGGAAATCCTTCACAAAAGCGGGAGGGAAAAAATAATAATAAAGAAACCTAAAGTCAGGAACCAAACTGAGAATAGGCACTCACACCTAGGGAAATACTCCAAACATGCATAGTAGTTAAAAAATCTTATAATCGAAACCTAAAGTGAAATAGTAGAAGGGATAAAAATACATATTCACTTAAAGAGTCGGTGAATTCACAAAATCTAAATTTAGAAGGAGCCTCCATATCTCAATTAATACTCGAAGTGCAAAAATCTAGAATTGTGAATCACCATGAAAAATTCATTAAAGAAATACCATGCAAGGCTAAATGATTTCCTTCTCTAAAGATATAAAAAGCCTGGTATGATTTTTTTTCCAAATAAGACAAGACACGAATCCCCATGGATTGAAACAACAGGGCACTAATCTTTAGGATTTATTTTTTTATAATTTCAATAAAAAATAATAATATCTAATACATAGATATATAAGGTTTTTTTTTTTGCTCTGACGTGGATATAGAAGGTTTGGTAGAACCATTAAGGAGGTGTTTGACAGTGGTGGGAACCACTCAGTTTCCACCACAATCTCAGTTATGAACAGTGTAAAACTCTCACATGTTACAGTAAAAGTGGTTCCCACCACCTTTCCAAACACCCTATAAGTGTAAAGGAAAATTTTTAAATGTTATATAGTTTTGGAATAAAGAAATCCTTGTTTCTTTTTTAATCCTTGTTTTTTTTTTCTATGTGTAACTTTTGTAAGTTGATATAAATTTTCTCAGTCCAAAACCATTCCATGAGCTTTAAATTTAGCCTTCAAATTTATTAAAAAAACTAAAAATTAAAATTAATATAATGTAACACAATATAATTTATTAAAATCTAATATATTATAATATATTACAACCCAAAGTCTTACTTGTGAGGTTAGACGGCTTAGGTCTTTCTCTTTACCTAGTAAGGTTTCACACATAAAGGAAGAGGATGAGAAAATGAGTACGTCTGAACTTCTTTTTCTAACTGACAAAACAAATAAAGTTTATAACTTTTATAAACTCACTACTGTTGTGGTGTACATTGTGAATTTTTATATTCATTAAAACAAATTGTCTATAATTATGTCTATACTCAATCGCTAACTCAATCGCTAACTCAATCGAATCTGTCAACAGATTGACGGCAGATTCCGTAAACATCTCTAACTAAAAAAATAAAAATCAAGCAGATTCTCCAAAAACAAAAAAATGAATGACAATAAAGCAATTCTTGAAAAAATGGGGAAAAATCAATTGAAAACAAGGTCCCTGCTATAAAGCACTTAGTAACGGGAAATAAATCGTCGACAATGATGGATCCCAACGTTGGCCACCTTAAGGAGTTCCATCGGTGAGTACGAGGAGATAAGCATCACTTTTTTAGTCTTTAGGGAAGATTTTGACAAAAGGGCCAAAACTTTTCTGTTTTGGAAAATGTGTAAAACTAAAAAGGGGCACATAAAAAAAGGTCGATAATATAAATGTTGAAAATAACGTGCTTAAAAGAATGTACCGTTGTCCGAATTATTTACCACTTCTAATACTATCGGAACATTCTTTTGGAGTCAAAAGAATTTGTTAATTAGTCAATAACAAAGAGTTATATAATTTTTATTTTTGGTAGAAAATTTATAATCTTAAGAAGAAACTTATGATTACATTTACAATATTTTGTTCAATATAAAATTGTTTAATATATTTGTGTGTGTGTGTGTGTATGAAAACTTTGAAATAGTGCATTAACTTTCAACAAGTAAATAAAAAAATATTAATTTGAGAAAAACCTAAGAAATATTAATTTTCTGGGAGTAGAAGAATCACTTTTTACATATTTTAAAAATTGAGTAAAACCTAAGAAAGAAGGAGACATGAATAAAAAATAATAGTCAATAACAAATGCTATAATTAACGTGCTTAAAAAACAATGCATCATTGTCCGAATTGTTTGTCCTTTTTATAACATAGGAACCTTTTTTTTAGAGTCAAAAGAATTTGTTAATCAATAACAATGTGTTGTTATTTATTTTCAATTTTCCAGAATACTTATAATTTTAATAAAAAAATTATTATTACATTTATATTATTTTACTCAATATAATTTCTAGTATTATTTTGTTTATATTTATATATATACAAGTAATTATCTATTTTCTTAAGTTGTTCATGCATTGCTTTTCAAAAAGTAAATAAAATAATAATAAAACTAAGGAAAAAGGATGAAAAAATTGAGCACAAAAAAATTTTAGAAATTTTGTGCAAATAAAAAAAGCCACATGTTCATTAGAATTCTAACGTTTGCTAATGTAACAAGAATTTTACTTGAGAAAATCTTGTTTGATTCACATATTTGAGAATTAGTTGAAGGTGAGGAAAACTTGGTAGCCAGAATGGTGAATAGAAAAAAAAAAAAAAAAGATACATGTCGGATCAAAAGGTTTTTAAAAGTTTGCATTAAAAAAAAAATCACTTTTCAAAAATCAATACAAGAAAAAGCAATAATGAAAATAATGAGTGAAAAAAGTGGGAAAAAAAGCGGCTGTCATTGTCCCCTAGCGTCATTTGGCTGTCCGTGGAATATATAAACAGAGAGAAAAAGACAACTAAAAAATAAAAATAAAAATCAAGAAGGCAAATCAAACACGAGGCTGTATTACCTCATTTTGCTTGTACGATACATCAGGCAAGTAAAACTGTTAGAATAAAATTGTAATAAAAACCATCATCATTTAAGATCGTTTATGTCAAATCATCAAGAATATTAATAAGATACGGAAGCTAACCTGAATCCATTGATAGAATGTGATTCTTGAGTCTTTTGGTTGAAGATCTTCTAAGTCTGGTACGTAAATCCTCCTTATCAGATGCTCTGTAATCTCTCTATAGATGGGTAACAGAAAAATAATGTACGTACTGACTTGGGGACCACAACCTCTTTATATAATTGCTAAACCCTAGCAATTATCCTTAATTACCAATTTAGCCTATCATAAAATTAGTAATTATATTTTTAGTCTCTACACATAGGAGGCCTACACTTAATGATGCATTAAAAGCCCAAAACCCAAATTGATCCCTTTTAATTGGGCAACCTTATTGATAGCCTTTAATTCACATTTACTTAATATATTGGCCCATAATTGGATTTTGATATCTCCCACTTGGGCTATATATGAAACTTTATAAATTTGAATTATACCTTATGAGCTCATGAATTTTGCTATCAAAACCTTATGCACCTCACAAATCTTGTCCATTAACCATATCAATATAGGACCAAAGCGACTTTCGTTACATATGTCGTAACTAGACCTATCAATGATCACATATACCAATACAACTAATGACAAGATCAAGCATGGATGTGTAGCATGAAAATTTCATGCAATGTGATCTTAACATGCCTATTTTCAACTGGTCCACCTGAAAACTTTAGTGAGATCAAACCATACCAAATTCAGAGTGTGAATAAACTGAAAACTTTATTTCTACAAAAAATAACCTTAAAATATCCATAAACTGAAATAACTGAAAAATGTCTATATCATAAGAACATTTAAAATTACAAACTCCCACTAAAACTAAATATCCTGAAATGATATGACACCCATACGAGCAGTGTGCTCATGAAACATTTTGGGTGGCAATCCCTTAGTAAGCGGATCCGCAATCATGGAGTTTGTGCCGATGTGCTCTATAGACAACTGCGCACTCTGAACTCTTTCTTTCACAACTAGGAACTTGATCTCTATATGCTTTGACTTCGTCGAGCTCTTGTTATTGTTGGAATACAAAACTGCTGACTTATTGTCACAAAATATCTTGAGTGGTCTTTGAATATTGTCCACTATACACAGCCCCGTGACAAAATTTCGTAGCCATATTCCATGATTGGACGCCTCATAACATGCTATGAACTCTGCCGCTATTGTAGAAGATGCTATAAGAGACTGTTTAGCACTTTTCCAAGAGACAGCACCTCCAGCCATAAGGTAGACATAGCCCGATGTAGATTTCATACTATCTTGGCATCTAGCAAAATTGGAGTCAGTATACCCAATGATCTCAAGCTGTTCTGACCTCCGATACGTGAGCATGTAATCCTTTATTCTCTGAAAATACCTCAAGACTCGTTTGGCTGCTACCCAGTGATCCTTTCCAGGATTGCTTAAGTACCTGCCCAACATCCCTGTAACGTACGCAATATCCAGACGCGTAAAAACCTGAGCATACATTAGACTCCTTACTACTGACGCATAAGGAATCTTCTGCATTTCCTTAACCTCAAAATCATTCTTAGGGCACTGATTGAGACTAAACTTGTCTCCCTTAGCCACAGGGGTATCACTTGGTTTACAATCCTGCATGCTATATCTCTTAAGAATCTTTTCGATATAGTCCTTTTGTGATAATCCTAAAATACCCCGAGAGCGATCGCGGTGTATCTGTATACCCAACACAAAAGAGGCATCACCAAGATCCTTCATCTCGAATTTCTTTGATAGAAATCTCTTGGTTTCGTGCAACAAGCCTATATCGTTGCTGGCAAGCAAAATGTCATCGACATATAAAACTAGAAAAATATACTTACTCCCACTAAACTTGTGGTATATACAATCATCGACCAAATTCATCTCAAAACCGAACAAGATGATAACCTGATGAAATTTGTAATACCATTGATGAGAAGCTTGCTTGAGCCCATAGATAGATTTCTTTAATTTGCAAACCATCTTCTTTGCATCTCCTGACACAAAATTTTTCGGTTGCACCATATAGATTGTTTCATCAATGTCACCATTGAGGAACGCAGTCTTAACATCCATCTGATAAAGCTCAAGATCAAAATGTGCCACTAATGCCATTATAATCCTAAAAGAGTCTTTCGAAGAAACTAGAGAGAAAGTCTCTTTATAATCAATGCCTTCTTTCTGTGTAAAGCCTGTAGCGACAAGACGAGCCTTATACCTCTCCACATTGCCTTTCGAATCCCTTTTGGTCTTAAATATCCATTTGCAACCAATGGGTTTCGCACCTTTAGGCAATGGGACAAGATCCCAAACGTCGTTGTCTTTCATAGACTTTATCTCTTCGTTCATGGCATCAATCCACTCTTGAGATCTAGAACTTTCCATGGCTTGACGGAAGTTGATTGGATCATATTCCACCATACCAATGTCATACTCATGTTCTTGGAGAAATACAATGTAATCATCTGGCACCGCACTTCTCCTTTCTCTAGTGGATCTCCTTAATGGCATAGGTTCTTGAGGTGGTTGAGTTTGTTCTTCTGGAACAATTTCTGGAATGGGAGGTTCTCTGACATTGTCTTGATTTGGGTCTGCTTCTTGAACGATGTCAGGAGTAGGAACCTGATCAATGTCAATAACAGCTGTGAGAATATCAACATATTCCTCTTCAAAGACAAAGTCCCTAACCATATCTCCCCCGGCAAACTCGACATCCTCAAAGAACCTGGCATTTCCCGTCTCAAATATCGATTTGGTCGTGGGATCATAACACTTGTACTCCCTGGATCTTTCAGAGTATCCAATAAAATAACAACTGACCGTCCTTGAGTCTAGTTTCTTTTCATTAGGCCTATAAGGCCTTGCCTCAACTGGACATCCCCAAACATGCAAATGCTTTATACTAGGCTTCTTGCCCATCCAAAGTTCGTAAGGGGTCTTGGTAGTTGCTTTAGTTGGAACCCTGTTAAGGATATACGCTGCAGTCTTAAGTGCTTCGCCCCAGAGTGATTCTGGTAAGGCAGAATGAGAAATCATACTCCTTACCATGTCCTTAAGCATTCTATTTCTTCTTTCAGCAACACCATTCATAGTGGGCAAACCCGGCATAGTGTACTGTGGGACGATACCGCTTTCCTCTAAAAACTTAGCAAACGGTCCCAGACGTTGTTCACCTGAACCATCATATCTACCATAGTATTCACCACCACAGTCAGATCTGACGTCTTGAATCCTTTTGTTGAGTTGATTTTCAACTTCAGCCTTATAATTTTTGAATACATCCAGCGACTGTGACTTTTCATGAATGAGATATATGTAGCCATATCTGAAAAAATCGTCTATGAACGTTATAAAATATTGTTGACCATTCCAAGAAGCCGTAGGGAATGGCCCACAAATGTCTGTATGTAGAAGTTCTAAGACGTCTAAAGTCCTGTTGGCTTCAAATCTCCTTTTATTGGTTTGTTTCCCCTTAATACAGTTAACACAAATATCAAAATCTGTAAAGTCTAAGGGGTCGAGAATTTCGTCTGACACAAGTCTCTCTATTCTCCTTCTGGAGATATGACTTAATCTTTTGTGCCATAACGCAGCTAAATTCTCATTGGTTAATTTTCTCTTTATACCTCGTGTACTTAATTGCAAGGATTCATTAAATGAAGCAATTGTATCAAGTAAATAAAGATTATCGTAACCTGATAAAGAACCAGAACCAACTAATTTTGAATCATGAAACAAACTAAATTTTCCATTTCCAAATGAACAAGAATAACCAGATTTGTCCAAAGTTGAAATAGAAATCAAATTTCGTCTAAAATACGGTACAATAAATGTTTTATCAAGATCCAAATAAAATCAAGTCTTTAACAATAATCTAAATTTTCCTATTGCTTCAACTTCAACTTTCTTGCCATCGCCCATGTAGATGTATCTTTCACCATCAGTTGGCTTTCGGCATCTCAGGCATTCCTGCATAGACACACTGATATGAGTGGTTGCACCAGAATCCATCCACCAAGTGTGTTTAGGTACCGAAGTTAAATTAACCTCAGAACAAACCAAATGAAGAAGCATACCTTTTCTAGCACGCTAAGCGTGATAATTGGTGCAATGCTTCTTTTTATGTCCTGCAGCTCCACAGAAGAAATGTGACGACCCGCCTTTTCAGGCAGTCACTTTACTTACTTAAACATCGTTTCGTAAACAGTAATCTTACTTACTTAGTAAGAAAAATACTGAAATAATTTTTTTTTTCTTTAAACGTTCTTTAAACTTTGAAATCACAACATTAAATAATGAAAAACTTTTTCTTTACATAGCGGAAGCAAACAGTGATGGTATCTATACCCAAATCTTCGCATCTGTCCTCCGCAGCACCCAGCTCTTTTAACGGGACCTATTGGTCATCCATAAAACTACCTACAGCATAAAGAAACTTTTTATGAGCTTTCGCTCAGTAAGTTTAACCAAAATCTCACAAAGCATTTAAACATGCTTTTTAAAAAAAACCTTTCTAGAACGTTTCCCATAAACGTTTTCCTAAAGCAATTGCTATAACGTTTCTTATAAACGTTTTTCACAAAATATCTAACATAAAATAATCCTCAGATTGCTCTTCATAACGTCATTCATGTTTTCATAAACATTTAATACAAAACATTCCTCAGAATGTTTTTCATAGCATATAAATGTTTCACAATAAACAAATTAAATACAATCAAAATGCATGTTTTAATTTATGCTCAATTATGAACTTTCGATTATGAGCATCTTATGACCATTCTTTCTTACTTTGACTTTCTATCCTTGTTCCTTTTATTTTCTTATCTTACACTTTAACTTCCCACCTTTTGTTCCTTAACTTTCTTTATCTTATAACCTTTAGTGTTCGTACCAACATCTTTAATCATGAGATCATAAACGTGATGCTTCCCTTGTGGAAGACTTAAGACCATCAAACTTTGAGGTCGTATACCTCACATCTGGGAGGTCAAACTTTAACTATACTTTAATTACCTCACAACGAGGAGGCTGGTACGACACTTTCTTTTCAACTTTACGTTACATTCTTATTAACCTTAGTGAGCACATCAAATGCAACCACATCATATGCAAATACACTTATAAATCATTGCTTGTACTATAAAACCTATTACATAACAAATGCAACTTAAAATGCAAACACATTTTGATAATCATAATTTGTACTCTAAAACTTATTGCATAACAAATGCAACTTATTGCATAACAAATGCATCATATAACGCAATCACATTTTGTGAATCATAACTTTTATTCTGAACTTATTGCATAACAAATGCATCATATAACGCAATCACATTTTGCGAATCATAACTTTTATTCTGAACTTATTGCATAACAAATGCATCATATAACGCAATCACATTTTGTGAATCATAACAAATGCATCATATAACGCAATCACATTTTGCGAATCATAACTTTTATTCTGAAACTTATTGCATAACAAATGCAACATATTGCATAACAAATGCATCATATTGCATAACAAATGCATCATATTTTGCGAATCATAACTTTTATTCTGAAACTTATTGCATAACAAATGCAACATATTGCATAACAAATGCATCATATAACGCAATCACATTTTGCGAATCATAACTTTTATTCTGAAACTTATTGTATAACAAATGCATCTTATTACATAACAAATGCATCATATAACGCAATCACATCTTGCAAATTATAATTCTTCTTTGAAACATATTGCATAAAATGTAATATATATCACAATCACATATTGCATATTATAACTCTTATCCTAAAACTTATTGCATACAAATGCAATATATATCGCAATCACATATTGCATATCATAAGTTTTATCCTAAAACGTATTGCATACAAATGCAATGTATTACGCAATCACATATTGCATATCATAACTTTTATCCTAAAACATATTGCATACAAATGCAATGTATTACGCAATCACATATTGCATATCATAACTTTTATCCTAAAACATATTGCATACAAATGCAATATATTACGCAATCACATATTGCATATCATAACTCTTATCCTAAAACATATTGCATACAAATGCAATATTTTACGCAATCACATATTGCATATCATAACTTTTATCCTAAAATATATTGCATACAAATGCAATATATTACACAATCACATATTGCATATCATAACTCTTATCCTAAAACATATTGCATACAAATGCAATATATTACGCAATCACATATTGCATATCATAACTCTTATCCTAAAACATATTGCATACAAATGCAATATTTTACGCAATCACATATTGCATATCATAACTTTTATCCTAAAATATATTGCCTACAAATGCAATATATTACATGGCAATGCTTCATAAAACTTATAACTTACATTATAACACATTATGCATTGTCGAAATGCAGGATTTATACTAATCCTATTTCGTATTTATGTTGCACATCTTGATCTAGATTATAATTTGGTACGTAAAAACTGGTCAGTAAGTTCATCTTTTTATTGTTCAGTCTATAGCCCTTTTTTCATCTAGTCGTTCTAGACTAGTGACAATGTTGATTTAAAACATGTTTACGTACCTGTCTGAAAACTTCTAAGGGTCATAACAGAGCTTAACTTTTTATATCTCTCTTGAACATGTCTAGCTTTTCCTTGGGGTGCTAGAAAAAGGAAATACTAGCTCTTGTCTTCTTTTTTTTTTGTATATTTGTAGAGTCTCTCTCTTGGCTCTGCACTTGTGACCTCTTTGTTGGTCATGAGAAATTTTCTAAATTCTACTTGATTATCTAAATCGTTTCACGATTTCTAATCGAACCTAGGGTGTCTTATAGTAATTTTTCTAGTTTCCTATAGGCAAATTGAAGATTATATCCTTAATGGATTTCTTATAGACCTTATTGTGCATATTCATTATGCACTACATGGTATTGTACTTATGTACTATATCTTGTTACATTATAGATAACAAGCATCAATCATAACATTCATATCCATATTATTCACTCGTATAAGTACTATACTTACATATCATATTCATAAACATATCATACATATACATGTCATTCATACCATACTTCCACATTTCATGCTTTCATATATTACTCATACTCATGTCGTTCATATCATACTTTCACATTTCATGCTTTCACATATTATTCATACTCATGTCATTCATATCATACATCCCTTTGTCGTTCATACTTTCATATTGTGGAGTTGCTATACTTTTTTTTCTTTGAATAGCAACTATTTCATATTATATCCATATAATACTTTAAGTCATGTCACATTTATGGTACACATACTAATCATAGTTCATAACATTCATGCATATCAATATGTAAATAGACTTCAAACATAACGGTTGCAATTTCATTGCAAATCTTATTTTGTACTTTAAAACTTTTCTTTTGCATAATAAAAGCAAATATACTTTAAAAACAACTTGCATAACCATTGCAAACTCATGTACAAATGCATATGAATGCATTAAAAACTATTTACTTCATGCTGTAGATGAAATCTGAACTTACCCGGACTATGCCCTAGCGTTCTCTATTACGTTCCTTTCTCATTCCTTTTCCTTCCATTGGTCGGCTTTTGTGTCCTGATCATACGACAGTCGACTCATTAATTAACTTTCTTTTATCAATCCACTTGATTGATAATAAAACACAAACATTAACTATTCATTCCTTTTAACTTCGTAACCCATCGATTTACCTCTCGTTTACTTAAAACATCTCTTATTAAATCTCTGGTCTCACATGACCGTTACGTTACTTAACGTATTACGAAACATTTTCCATCTAATAACGTTATGCTAAATCGGAGTGTTCGACTCCGTTCTAGTCGTTTCCTTAATAATGACGATTTTACCCTTAACGGGTTTTTCGTCACCTTGTAACGTTATAAAACTCATTCTTATATAAAATAGTGTAACCATAACTGATCATGCATTTCATAAATTTCTATGAAAGCATCTAAAACAGTTTATTCTAAAACAGTTCATATTGTAGGCGAGATTCTTACTTACTTGAACTCCAAGCTAAGCAGCTCCAGTTGTATCTCGCTGCATCTACAGTATGCGAAGCATCATCTGCAGTGTTCCTCGAGCTACCATGAATGGCTAGGAATGCTTCCTGGAGATCATACATTCTTGAAACTGTCATTCTGGACTCCAATACTGCTGTTTGAATCGTCTCGATCCACGTGTAGTCAGACCAGACGATTTTCACCAGAGTGGAATTTGCTTGAACAGAGGTCACCATTGCGTTTAGAGCGTCGAAACGAATCGGGAGGCGGTCTCGGATCTTCGATCGGAGGTCCAGATCACAAAAATCCAAAGTCACCGTTGACCGACTTTGACCTCAGTTGACCGGCGTCAATCGGGGTCCGTTGGCAGCTGGGCTCGGGCCTACCCCCCATAAATCGACCCTTCTGAGTCCAATGGCGGTGTCAATTTCACCTAATTCTGCCTCTAACATAGCAGGTCGGAGCTCAACATTGGTGGCAAAAATGGAGGCTCCGATGATGGCTTTCCGGCAATGGAAACCTGAAATTGGCTGAGGGCTTTTGCTACCCATCCTCCTATAAGCATTTCTCCTAACTAAATTTGAAGAAAAGTGGCTAGGAAGAGCCAAAACCGAGGCTCCCGCGGCAGTTGACGGCGGCGTTGGCCGTTCTCTGATGAAACGGGCTCCTTCCATGCAATTGATCGAGGGGTTTTACTCCCCTTGATCCTTGGAACTCATTGGGAGGGGTGGTGTCAGCCACCTCCTTCGGCAAGGCGGAGTTCCACCATGGGGGCGGTGGCACACGGCAGCGATAGACGGGCGGAGCAATCCGGCCGTTGTTGAGCTGCCACCAAGGGTGGGTTTTGTTCCTCTCATCACGGTGGTCGTGTAGGAACAAGAATCATGTCGATCGGACATCGAACGACGAAGATATCTTGTCAGAAAGAAATAGGTTTCGCCGCCACTTTGGGCGGCGCGTGTGGCCTCCTCCGGCGGCGTTTTGGGCGGCACGGCACCTCGTTGGACTCAGCTCGATGAGAGCTTCCCATTGGTGTGGGAGGTGTCGAATACGGATGCCGGAATCTCGAACGAGATTTGAGGAGAGAGAGAGAATTCTAGAGAGAGAAAGTAGAGAGAGAGAGTGTCGAATTTTGAGAGATTTTTCTGATTTTTTTTCTTTTATAAAAGTATAAAAAGAAATTATGGTCCACACAATCCAATTCTTATACTGCATTGCTCTAATACTGTATAATTTTTCATGTTATTATACAATATTTTCCTTTACTTGTACTTTTCATCTTAATATAATCCTTAATTTAATGCATTAAAATGCATTAAAAATCTTGGGTGTTACAAGAAATAACCCGTACCTTCTGGATCAACTGGTCTCTTTTGTTACTTCTTTTGAGGTGCCGTAATTGCAGCTTCCTTATCATTCTTTCTTTTCTTCCCTTTGTCCTTGGAAGTATTAGCCAAGTAAGCACTTTCTTTCTTTTCTTGCTTCAACCTTTCCTCTTCTTGCACACAATGTGAGATGAGCTCATTAAGAGACCAAGTCTCCTTTTGGCAGTTGTAGCTCACCTTAAACTGACTGAAATGTGCAGGAAGAGATATAAGAACCAAATGCACTAGCAAGTCCTCAGAAAGGTCAAGCTTAAGTGCTCTTAATTTTGAAGCAAGATGAGACATCTCCATGATATACTCCCTAATGTTCTCTTTACTTTTGTATCTCATTGAGATGAGGTTTGCCAAAAGTGTACTTGTTTCAACCTTTTTATTTTTGGCAAATCTCTTCTCAATGTCTTCAAGGAACTCTTTGGTTGTCTTTATCGTTTCCAATATAGTGCCCCTGAATGCTTTTGGAATGGCCTTCTTCATCATCATCATACACATGCGATTTGACTTCTCCCACCTTTCCATGTCCATCTTTTGATTAGAGAAACTTTTATCTGTAAGAGGTGCGGGAGAAGGAACCCTTAACGCAAGGTCAAGATCCATGACTCCGAGAATTATTAGGAGGTTCTCTTGCCATGATTTGAAGTTGCTACCATTCAGCATAGAAATTGAATTGATGTTGGCAGTAATAATAGATGCAGAACTAGTAGCTGAAACAGAGAACAAAATAAACAAAACCAAAACAAGCTCACATAAGAATCCATAATAACAATAATAAATCCAAATAAAGGTAACCCCATCTCAAGTTATCGGGCACTCCATTAATATTTAGTCTTTGGACAAAAATATTAACTTGTAAGTGATATCTTGGTGTAGTAATCAAACACTGACAATAAGAACATGTCAAACAATAAATCTTCCTTTGGGCTGATTTATTGCTTACATATAAAACCGAATAATCATCACGTGTTTATCACCATAGGTGTACATGCAATTCTGTCAAATATTGCATTCGTTTGAGCCGGTCAATATTCACATAAGTTACATAAACACAACTTTTTTATATTTCAAAACAAATTAATTTCCACAAGAGAGGCCACTTTGGTGACATGTTGCTTTGATTAATTCAACTCAATATATATATAAAATACCAATATTTGAATTTAAAATTGCACTCAAAAAATGACCAAAATTAAAAAAATAAAAATAAAATAAAAATTTGGTTAAGGTCAACATTGACAGGGTCGGGTCTAGACCGGGTCGGGAGAACCCTACCCGGATCCTAATCCAGCCCCCCTTTTATTTCCTTTTTTTTTTTTTATATCTGGTCACCCAGGGGCTAAGCCCCTAGTGACCTTGCTTGTCACGGGCCCAGCCCGCGGATGAACCCACATAAACTAGTCACGGGCCCAACAGGCTCGTGTAATTTTTTTTTTAACTGGTAACCCAGGGGCTCCCCTGGGTTATAACTTGTCACGGGCCCCATTTGGGCCCGTGTAATCCTCAGGTCTGGGCTTCGGCCCAGACCAGCCCAAGATGCCCTAGGGGTCTCTCAACCCCTTTGGGTGAGAATGGGAATAGGCGGCCTGATGGTTGCCACTGCGTTTGCCGTGGATGTCTCCGGCCGGTGCCCTGGGGCTACAATCGGAAAGGGCCGACGTCGGCGGTCGCAACCCCGGCGACCAACGAACGGCCCCAACAACATTTTTTTTTAATTCCTCATGCGGCGGCCTCTGTGGCCGCCGCTTTCTTTCCAGCGCAGCCTCACAGCCACGGATGGAGTCCTTCGCCGGTGGACGTAAGGTTGCTGCCGGCGTTGTTGCTGATCCAATGTAAAACCAAATTGACTAAACCATAAAACCCAGATTTTTTTATATATATATATATATATAAAAGAAAAACGTTTAATCTGAATCCATATATATATATATATATTATAACCAAAAATAAAAAAAAATTAGAACAATTGATGTTTCTTTTCTTTTCTTTTCGGCAAGCGTGCCGTATATCAAAAGAAACTTTTTTTTTTTTGTAAACCGAATTGTATTCAACCAGAAATTCAAACAATTGTTCTCAAATTCAACAATTTTAAAAAAAACTGTAGATTGTTAGATTTGAGAATTGTTATGAGAATTACATTTATAAAAAATTATTGATTCTCAATGATTCAACATGAAGAGGCTCTAGATACCACTTGTTAGAATAAAATTGTGATGAAAACCATCATTACCCAGATCGTTCATGTCAAATCATCAAGAATATTAATAAGATGCAGAAGCTAACCTGAATCCATTGATAGAATGTGATTCTTGAGTCTTTTGGTTGAGAATCTTCCAAGTCTGGTACGTAAATTCTCCTTATCAGAATGCTCTGTAATCTCTCTGTAGATGGGTAACAGAAAAATAATGTACGTACTGACTTGGGGATCACAACCCCTTTATATAATTGCTAAACCCTAACAATTATCCTTAATTACCAATTTAGCCCATCATAAAATTAGTAATTATATTTTTAGTCTCTACACATAGGAGGCCCACACTTAATGATGCATTAAAAGCCCAAAACCCAAATTGATCACTTTTAATTGGGCAACCTTATTGATAGCCTTTAATTCACATTTATTTAATATATTAGCCCATAATTGGATTTTGATCCAACAAAAACTTGACATTTGAACTATTAATTATTGTCAACTTTTGTAATTAGGTTTTTTTTAATGTGTGTTGCTTTAATTTAATTGTAGAGTCAAATATATCATAATTATTCTACGTAAATCTCTTCTATTGCTTATTTGACTTCAAATAATTTTAGTTTTTATTTTAAAATATTATTTTATTACACTTATTTCTCATTTGACGATTAACTGTCATTCCCAGCATAATGTTTTCTATTCAAAAGCAAAGGTGGAGATGAATGAATTAATCATATGGATTACTTAAAATGGGTTAGTAGAGAAAAATAAGGGTTCATCCATCGGTTGCACTTCTTCCCCAAGAGACTTCAAGAAGCGTCGAAATCAAAGGCTGTCATATTTCTGCAGGAACAAAAGTGCTTGTTAATGATTGAGCAATCCATGGGCACCGAAATTTTTGGCAGGAGTCAGAGGATTTTATCCCAGAGAGGTTCAAGAACAACGCAGATGATCCCAGAAGTCGGGAAAACTTTTAGTTAATTCCGTTTGGTTGGAAAAAAGGCAATGCCTAGGAATGATATTTGGTATTATTAATACTGATAAAACCTTATCCTGGGAATGGCAATCGTCAAGTAAGAAATAAGTGTAAGAAAATAATGTTTCAAAATTAAAATTAAAATTATTTGAAGCAAAATAATTAATAAAAGAGATTTAGGTGGAATAATTATGGTGTATTTGATTTTGCAATTAATGCAATAGACATTAGTTTAAAAAATCTAAGTACAAAAAGCTGATAAAAATTAATAGTCCAAATGTCAAGTTTTCACTAGCAGAGTGTACCAAATAAGCAAAATGACTTTTTAAAATGAAAATTAAAATTATTTGAAGTAAAATAATTAATAAAAGAGATTTAGATGGAATAATTATAGTATATTTGACTCTAAAATTAACGCAATGGACATTAATTAGAAAAACCTAATTATAAAAAGCTAACAAAAATTAATAGTCTAAATGTTAAGTAGCCGGGTGTACCAAATAGGCAAAATAATGCGGTATTCGTCAACATATGGATATAGAGAGGTGAACGAAAAAAATGAAGGAGGTAAACCAAAAATTTTGTCAACATTATTGATTTCAATCAACAAGATTTTAGGACATTTTTCTTACTAATGTCATGAAATTTTACATGTCGTGCATAATTAATGCCATCTTAAAGACTTTTTTTATCAGCGACATTTAAAGAAAAATGTCATGAATCTTCTATATTGTGAAAACTGCATTTCGTTGTAGGTCACCTAGCATATTTACCGTCCGGAGGTAAGGACATAAGACATATATATATATATATATATATGTATATGTACATATAAAGCACTCTAGAGCTCGATCCACTTGACGTTTCAAAGCTAAATGACTTGCAAGGCCGCATGGGTCAGGACAGTATAACACTTCAAGAAATAGGATACCTCTAAGGGTCACATATGCAATTACTGGAGCCAGATTTACAACCATATCTGTGCTCAATAATAAATGTTGTTATGGTAACCTGATTGTATTTTCTAACAATGTCAAAACTCTAAAACAAAACAAAACTAAAAAATAAATTACACTAACATCCTCTTGTTTTACCCAAATTACAATGACATAACCTGAACAAAAAATAATCACACCGACACCCAAATTACAATGAAAATGTCCAAATTTCACACAAACTGAAAATTAACAACACAAATTTCATTACTGTTTACCAAAAAGAACCAAAACAAAAAGCTCATAAATCTTCATTACCATTGTTTTGTTGGCAGATGGTAGCTGGCAACGATGGCTGGAGCTGGCAGAAGAAGGCAGTTCAGGAGTGGGAGGTTCAGAGGGTCAGAGGTGGTCGGAGGTATGGGTGGGGTTAGTCACGGGCTCCCTAGCGTCCAGAGGGAGGCAGGTCTAGAGAGGGAAGGAGATCAGAACGGGGTGATCTCGGAGGGTGGCGGTTAGTCCCAAATGGTGGGGGTGGGGGTGGTCTCGAGGGTGGGGTTGTCACAGGCCACTGACTCGCAAAGGGAGGGTGGTCAAGAGAGGGAGAGGAAAGGAGGTCGGAAAGCTTTAGGGGAGGAAGGTGCTTTTGTTTAATGTTTAGGTTTTTTTTTAAATGAATGGTTAGGATTTAATTTTATAGATCAATGGCTAAGGTAAAAATAAAGTTATTTTGGTCAGTTACACTAAAAAATTTAACAATATGTCCAGGGTGTGTAAGTGTTATTATTTTTCATTTAGAGGGTGTCAATGTAATTTGAGTAAAACGTATAGGTGTCGGTATAATTTAACCAAAAAAATAATACAGCCATTGTGGCACTCTTGTCAGACTCCACTACACAGCCAGTCACTATTGTGCCTGCCTATCTAGTGATGACATCTACCATCGCATGTACCACAATGATTAGAAAATACAACATTAAAAACCCAAAATCTGTCGATGCGTCTTGATCGGAACGCAGTTGTTCGCCCCTAAAAGTCACCACAAACATTGATCATCTCACTGATTTGTCTCATTTTTGCCATCAACACCGGTGTTGATTGACTATGCATTGACCACGTAGCACAACACAAGCCCCACTCTGGTGCACTCCATTAAAAATCATGTGACAGTCGATGAGTGTCTGACAACCTATGGTTTCACAACGATATTGATGGTGTCCGATCTTAATCGAAATTCGAAAGAAGGACAATGGGTTATGTAGATCAGATTTTGATCTTGTTGTGGGGTGGTCTCATCTAACGTGACAACATGTGGTGGTCAACGGTGGCATGCGGCACTGTTGTTGTCTGATGACGTTTGCGTCGAAGAAGAAGTGTTTTTTTCCTTGTTGTTTTAGTTAATTAGGTGTGGATGTCTATATTTTTATTTCTATGCTAAAGATCATATTATAGGCATTGATTTTTAATTTATCGGTTAAGAAGATTGTACGCCACTGTGTACAGCAGAAAACCGTGTACTCCAACACAAAATTTCCCTAAATATATAGTTCAACTTTTAAAATTGGCCAAATATAACTTGGAAGTATGTGGCTAATTCTTTATGATGAGGAAATTTATTTATGCAAGTATTTCTAAAATAGAACTTAGTTTGACAAACCCTACTTAACAATTAGGGAAACCTAATTGAATTCCCTTCTTTTTTTTTTTTTAAATCTAGGTCCTGGTGCAACACATGAACCCATGACAAAATAAAAATTAATCCTGAATTAATTTCTCAAAAAAGTAAAAAATCGTTCACATTTGAAAATGAATAAAGAGCAAGAGCCGTCCCTAATGTGATTTTTCAGAACTCTTTAGGACACATAAACAAGCAAGGCATGATGATTGAACTATTACGTAATTTTTAAGTAACTTACAACACATGAGATTCTGAGAAAATTAAAATTCATCATAAAATAATCTCTGGAAAAAGCCCTTCCGCTTCAAAGAAATACATTTTTGAAAATGAGAAAGCCATTAAAAGATTTTAAAGGACTTTAGCCCATGTTTTCAAATGGGTAAAATATTTGTCGCCAAGTATATTGTTATTTCTTAGTTATACTGAGTTTTGCCTAATTTGGTGTGGGTTATGCAATGAGAATCTCAATTGCGCCACATAGATCTCCTATAATCATCTTTTAAATAACTCGGGTAGTTCGATTAAAACAAAAATAAGATATTTACCTGCTAGATCCAAACTATCAATACCATTTTGTTCGCCAAAGAGGTACATGTAGATACAGTTATCAAACCAAAAACTCAAAAATTGGAATGTTCACTAGGAATCCAAACATGTTCAGATTTCTGTTAAACATTTTTTGTAAATGGCAATTCTTTTTTTGTCAGACGGGACACAACATTAGATATTGATTGACTGACGGAAGTTTATTTAGCTTCAAATAATTAAAATATTTTTAAAAATACATGATTATTAAAGAATATTGTAAAAGTATAGCTATGTTTTTTCAACTCAAACACAAACACGTACATGCACACATAGAGATATATATGTTATAGTGGCTGAACTTTTTATCGAAAGATACATCTTACTTTTTATTTAGCACTCCAAGCTCAGCATCGAACACTACCAAGGCTAGGGATCAAACTGTCGATAGTACTTTATTAGCCGAAAGTCTTTAGACATTTATTTATTTATTAATTCTTCTTGGCATAAGAAGTTTTTAGACTTTCGGAGGATAACATAATTATATATAGCACTCTAGAACTGGATCGAGTTCGGAGCTTTCAAGGCAGGCGGAGGACTTTCCCAACATTTTGGAGGACAGGATTTGAGCTTATCCTTGCAGTGACAAAATACCGGACGCAGAGACGTACACTCGCAGCAAGAGCAGCCAGGAGGACAGAGGCCAAATAACTCGTCCTTGCAGGTGCAATTTCCTGCACTCTCATCACACTGGCAGTCCTGGCAGCACCAAAGCGATGAATCACCTGTTTAATAGTAGTCTTGTTGTAATTTGTACTCTTAATTAAGGGATCGAAAAAGGCGTGTTGTATTCTGATAAATTTACGGAGCAAAAACAATACGGAAACTGAAATTGATTCGTACCAGGGTGAGAGACATGATCTGAAACCTTATTAAGAAAATCTACTCGAGCATTGGCTATTGATGTGGCAACGATCAGCAGCAATAGTCCCACGAGAACCTTGTTGAAGGCCATATCGATCTTCGGTAGATGGGATATTATTGGGACTTCTGGGATTTCTTTTAGCACTCTAGGATGAATATAAGGGGAATATGAGAGCTTCATAGGATGTATAAATAGATGTACAGGGAGCAAAGGACATGATCTGAAACATCCCAATGAGGTTAGCACCTTCTAAAACACCCATCTTATACTAAGGGCTTCTTTGCGAGGGCTTTTTAAAAGTTGCTTTTGGCTTCTTGAGTTCAAAAGCTACTTCTGAAAGTGTTTGCATGAATTATCAGAAGTACATTTGCTCTCCATGAGTGCTTCATGTTAAAACTACAAAATGTAGCTTCTTAAAACACCACTTTTAAAAGAGACTTTGACACTTATACTAGAGTATCAATAATATATTATAAGCTTAAATATAACATTTTTATAACTTAAAAAAATGGAAACTATTTTAACCCATTAAACCTCTTTTAAAAATATGGTTCTAAATACTTACTGAAAACTATAGTTGTGCTTCTCTTCTTTTATGACTAAAAATACAAACAGAAGCTATGCCAAACGGGCCTTTTGCCTCCTATTCCAATATTGTTGCTAGAAAAAGAAAATGCAAAAGTTAGACAAAAAGAGAAGAAATAAAACCAAAACATAGAAGTAAAAGAATAATAATAAAGAAATCTGAACCTGGGGACTAAACTCAAAGCATAAGCCTCAGCTCACAATTGGAGAAATACCCTAAACCTGTCGCGTTAAAAACCTTCTAATCGAAACCCAACAAAAAGATTAGAAGAGACAAAGAGCACATATTTGCTCAAAGAGTCACGTAATTACAAAATCCAAATTCAGGAACAACCTACATGTCTCGATTAATACTCGAAGTGCAAAAAGCTGGAATTGTTAAATTTATGATTGGATTGCATCAATTTACGGAATGAGATTCTAAGTTTATTATAAAAAAAACTAATAATTAAAATTAACATAATATAACATACTATATTTTATTAAAATCTAATGCATTACAAACCAACGTATTACATGTTAAGTCTTTCTCTTGCTATTAAGGTTTCACGCATCCGGGAAAGGGATGCAAAAGTGAGCGCTGAGCTTCTTTCTTTAGTTGACAAAACAAATAAAGTTTATGAACTTTTGAAAACCCATAGTTGTTGTCGGTGTACATTGTGAGTTTATATATTCATTACAACAAATTATGTACATAATTTATATAATATATTTAGTTTGAATTCACAGATTACACATATTAATTAAGAATGCTCAATCCGTAATTTAATATATTCATATCGGATTAAGAATCATCCCAATTTGAATCTAATCCATATAATTTTTACAATCCAATCAAATATAACGGTTTCAATTGGATTAATCAGATTGATGAATTCCATGAATATCCCTAATTAAAAGAGTAAAGATCAAGCAAATTCTCCCAAAAAAAAAAAAAAAGAAAAAAGAATAACAATCAGGCAATTCTTGGAAAAATGGGAAAAGTGAAGTACAAAAATAAATTTTGACGAGAAGGTGCCTCCTATAAGGCACTTAGTAACGAGAAATAAATCGTCGACAATAATAGATCCAATCATTGAGACCATCTTAATGAGTCCCATCGGTGTGTCTGAGGAGATAATCAATCGTTTTTTTTTCCCCTTGAGGGACACTTTTTTGTTTTAGGAAATGAGTAATGCCAATAAAAAAAAAAGGTCAATAACATATTGTTGAAAAGAACGTGCCTAGAAAAATGGACCTTTGTCCGAATTATTTATCACTTCTTATAATGTAGGAACATTTTTTGGAGCCAAAAGAATGAGTTATTTAATTTTTATTTTTTAGAAAATTTATAATGTTAATAATAAATTTATGATCACATTTACAATAGTTTGCTCAATATAAAATTGTCGAATATATTTTTGTGTGTGCTTATGAAAATATTGAAAGAGTGCATTATTTTTTCAACAAGTAAATAAAAAATAATAATAATAAATTTAAAAAAAGATATAAAAAATAAATAAGGTGAAACTTTAAATACAAAAAATTTTAAAAATTATGTTCAATAAAAAAAATACCTCATGTTCTTTAGAATTCTAACTTTTATTATTGTAATAAGAAATTTATTTAAGTTTTCTTATGTGCATGTTTGAGATTTAGTTGAAGCTTAAGGAAACTTGCTTACAAGAAGAGTAAAAGGGAAAAAAGATATATAAAAAGAATCAGCAGGATGTTAAAAGATTGCGTAAAAAATACACATTTAAAACATTACTAAAAGGAAAAAATAATAATTGAAAAATAATAAAAAAGAAGCAGCTTTAAGTAATTGATTCTTAAAAAGAAAAAAAAAAAGGTAAAATTTGCTAGCAAGGTGCCTACTTTAAGAAAAGATAGTTAAAAAATGAAACGGATCCGTAACAAAAGATTGTAAATCAAGGTGGTCTTCGGGGATATTAAAAAAAAAAAGAAGCAAATATGAAGGGCGAAAAGGAATAAAAAGAGTTAAAGGTGCCTGCTTTAAGAAACTTAGTAATGCGAACAAATTTGTTGGTAGTGATGGATCTCAACATTCGGATCACCTTAAAGAGTCCCGTACTCGGTTTGTCTGGGAGATATGAAGTTTTTTGGTATTTTAAAAATTGAGTAAAAACTAAGAAAGAAGGAGACATGTATAAAAAATAATGGTCAATCATACAAATGCTATAAATAATGTGCTTAAAAAATAATGCATCATTGCCCGAATTGTTTGTCATATTTTTTATAACATAGGAGCATTTTATTTCAGAGTCAAAAGAATTTTTTAATCAATAACAACGTGTTGTTATTTATTTTAATTTTAACAGAACACTTATAATTTTAATAAAAAATTATTAAATTAATATTATTTTACTCAATATAAAATTCTTCTAGTATTTGTTTGTGTATATTTAAGTATAGATAATAATCTATTTTCTTCTTTTGTTGTTCATGCATTCCTTTTCAAGAAGTAAATATAAATAATAATAAAACTAAGGAAAAAGAAATATAAATAAGAAAAAAAGGATGAAAAAATTGAGTACAAAAAGTTTTAAAAATTATGTGCAAATAAACATACACTACATGAGCATTAGAATTTTAACGTTTACTAATGTGATAAAAATTTTACTTGGTTTCCCCCAAGGGCTCAGTCTGACAATCTTTAGCCTTCACTTTGAAAGGAGATTTTTGCTTTTTTTTTTTTAGAACAGATTTTTTCCATTTGTTTGAAGCATATTGGTATATTCGAAAGAAAAGAAGATTTCTAAGTAAATACTGATTTAGAGGAAAGAAAACAATTTGATATCTCCAAAACAAGTTTCTCTTTCCCTTCTTCGTATTAGTTTCATTAAAAAAAAAAAAAAAAAAAGAAGGAATCTTCAGTGGGTGTAAGGATTTAATACAGCATTAAAAACAATATTAGCTCTATGAACCATCTCCCTTTTCCTAGTTTGTAGATGTTGGTATTTTATCCAACCAGGTTAAATTTTTTCTTCTCATCTATATATTTTTTTCTTATTTAATTTTTCTTTGTTGTTATCTTCTATGAAATATTGGAAGGTGTGGCTATTAACATCTCCCATTCTACTTTTAATAGACCTCTTAAAAAATTCTTATTATTGTATTATCCATTAATAAAATTACTTTTAAGGTCAAAAAGTATTTAAAAATACTCAGTACACACCCTTATCTTAAAAAATTATTATGCCTTATTTTTTCCCATAAATATAGCGATGGATTCCAGCGTAAAAAGTCTCCCCATAAAAAAATACATGACTAATTTTTTCTTCAAAATTCTTGCTTTTTAATTCAATTTTCGATTATAATGGTTTCATGTAAAAAAAATTACATAAATTATGTCACACTGAACAGATTGATTGTTTGGTTTAATAAAAAAACTATTGATTGTTTAGTTTAATTAAAAAAAAAAACCTATCTTTCAAAGGATAAAAGAATCCTTCAATCAAAAAGAGAAAAAAAATACAAATTATTTGATTTGTATTGATTGTTTAATTCATATCGTATCGTGTTTAATATACAGATTATGGTTTCCAGATACAATAATTATTGACACTATGACAACTCCTTTGAATTTCAACTCAACAACAATGATCTTGATCAAACATATCGGCCGTCTTATTAATACCATCACTTTATAACATGCCACCAACCAAAAAAAAAAGTTCTTAAAGTAACTTAAGAGAAAAAAAAATCTACACGTCTCGTACGAAAACAAATGAAAGCAAATTTAAATATTCCATTTGAGGTATTTTGCATTGCATTTTAACTGGTATTTATAGTGTTATTATTCAAAAAAAATCCAAACACTTGTAAAAAAGCACAAATTTAAAAATGTTAATTTATGACTTATTGTTCAGGTTTAAAAGTGTAAGTCTAATATAACCTCAAGTATAAGGTTGTCTAAGTAATAAAACTCGATAAATCTGAGGTCGATTCTATAGGAAGAACGTATTTTAAAGGTCCAATATATTAGTTATATTAGTTTTAGCTAAAAAAATTGAGGATTAAATTTAATTATTTACACTTTATTTATAATATTTATATATGTTTTACTTAAATTAAAATGGTAAATGAAACTTTAATAATAAGTGCAAATTAACTTAGAAGTAACAACAATTTCAATAGTACCGAGCATTAAATTTTCTATTATGGAAATTAACTTAAATATATTTTAGATTTTCTAAATTATTTATTAAAGATTCTGTTTTTTTTTTTTTACTTTTTTATATTTTTCCCTTTTCTTCATGCGTAAAACTATTCCTGAGAGTCTTAAGTTTTATTATGGGATCCACTGTGATGCCTGCAAAAAGGGGACCAAGGAGAGGCATTGATTATGCAAAAATCTACAGCGATGACCTGATCTTGTAGCTAAGGAACACGCACTGGAGCTGGGACCAAGAGGATAGATGCTGGCCGTTGGATGGTCTTTGGTAAGCTGATCGCACGAATGAGAAGACAAGCGCACGTGGAACGTGCTGCAGTGAATTCTAGAGGAAGGGCATAGACATGCGAACGGTTAGACATGTATGCTCTAAAGAGTAAAAATGTAATACATTTCTGGAGACATTTTTATCAATAAAGAGTTTATTTATCATTCATATACCAAATTGTTGTCCTCTTTATATTTATATTTGTTAAATGTATGTTAAGCCAACAAAAGTCTGAGACTGTTAGTCTAAACCTTTAAGAATTGAGTATATGATGGATAGATTATACAGAAGACATGATTCTTAAGGGGACAGTCTGAATCATAAGATCCACAATCAAGGGAATAAAGTTGGGTGCTCTATTCATGCAAAGATTGCTATGTTGTCTATATCCCTAACAAGAGATGGTTTGTCTTAGTTATCAGAGGTGGACTCCATGAATAGAAACATTGGTGTATTGTCATAGGTGATGATGTATTAGATTGAGACATAAAGTATAATTGATTTGGATTAATAATTCTGTCTCGGCAAATCAATTCACTTTAGACAATCATATGTGTTGTATCTTAATCTTGAGATGAAGAGTAGGCCCGTTATCTTAACTTATGTCTTTTGATGTACCAAAGGGTGACATTCATATTTTATGATGGCACACATATCGTGTTAGAC
Source organism: Artocarpus heterophyllus (assembly GCA_025403435.1). Lineage (NCBI taxonomy): Eukaryota > Viridiplantae > Streptophyta > Magnoliopsida > Rosales > Moraceae > Artocarpus > Artocarpus heterophyllus. Next base: position 10,408,533 of record CM046341.1, read on the forward strand.
ATGTATGCCCTAAGGAGTAAAAATATAATATGTTTTTGGAGACATTTTTATCAATAAAGAATTTATTTATTATTTATATACCAAATCTTGTCCTTTTTATGTTCATATTTGTTAAATGTATGTTAAGCAAACAAAAATATGAAACTATCAGTCTAAACCTTAAGAATTGGGCATATGATGGATAGATTATGCAAAAGACATGATTCTTAAGATGACAGTCTAAATCATAAGATCTGCAATTAAGGGAATAAAGTTGGACACTTTATTCATATAAAGATTGTTATGTTATTCATATCCCTATTGGGAGATAGTTTATCTTGGCCATTGGAGGTGGACTCCATGAATAGAAACATTGGCACATTGTCATGGGTGATGATGTGTTGGATCAGGATATAAAGTGAATTGATTTAGATTAATAATTCTGTCTCGGCAAATCAATTAACTTTAGACAATCACTTGTATTGTATCTTAATCCTGAGATGAATAGTGGGCCTATTGTCTTGACTTATGTCTTTTGATATACCAAAGGGTGACATCCACATTTTTATAGTGGTACGTATACCGGTACATTGGAGGCATGACTCTTAATGGCCTAGACCTGTTATTCATAGATATGGAATCCATAGCTCCTCTTTAGGACTCATAATATCCTCTTATATGGGTCATCTTGTAATTAAAAAATTGAAGTGCTTAACCATTTAGATACATAGGTGTAACCAAATAGTATAATGTCTTTGGATAGTAAGTTCTTTGATGGTAAGATAATAGAACGTAAGAGAAAAATAATTGGGAAGGTAAGAGAGAACTTATCCTTAAGCCGATTATGGATAATCCTATGGGGATACGATACATTATGATATGTCATGCAGACTTAGCTATATCAGCTTCGTAATTCTATATAGTTTGAGAGTGCAGCTCTAAGCTTTTAGTGGAGTAGCATTAGAGTTGATAATCATGAAATGTATATATGGGATATTAGGTTTCATAATTATCGGGAGCTTAAACTGTATAGGTCCATTAGGTCCCCTTTGCTAACTCATAATAAATCCTATAACTATACGGCGTGCTTTTTTCAATAATTGGTGACTTATGTAAGATTTATCAAATTGGCTTAAATTCAAAAGAATCAAATAATTCATATCTATTTATCGGATGAATTAATTTTGTAATAAAATTAATTCAAGATAAACTTGTTGAATTATTGGGATCGGATAATTCTTGTCTCTTTATCAGTTGATTTAATTTTGAATAAATGAAATCAATATAAACTTATAGAATTATTAGGAATTTATTTATTTTCCTATAGATTATCTAGATAAAGTTTTTTAATTAGATATCTTCTCTATTGGATTATTTGAATTAAAATTGAGGCTTTATTCTGTAGAATCTTAGGTGGAGAATAAAAGATTTGTTGGGATTTTTATCACAAGTTTAGCATGCCGATCCTCAGGTTCGGCCTACCGATAGGGCAAGTTCGGCATGCTGGTTAGACAGTCTGCATGCCGGCCGCGTGATAAAAAGATCACACGTTTTCATGCGGATTTTATCAGATAATGTTCCTGGTTTGATTCTGATTTGAATTTTTGAGACCTATCTAATAAGGACTGACTCTTGGGCCCAACTTCTATAAAATAGGAGTGAGCCTCATTATTATTTAGATTAGTTGAGAGATTAAGAGTGAGACTCTACCAGTGGACTCTAGAACCTCCCTGAGAGCTATTGTTCATAAATCACAAACTATAACTTTTCTCTCAATTGGTTGGAAGGAGAGCCACTTCGGGAAAAGCTGAACGACGTGAGCCTACACTCACTCCGATCGTGGATAGAGAATAGCAAAGAAGGCCAGTTGGTTGAGGTCATTTTGGAAATTTACTTCTTTGCATTGATTGCAGAAGCTTTTCAGTACACAAAGGTTTGTAAGATTTGGTTAATTTATGCATATATCATGTCAAACTTGTGTTTTGAAAAATACTCTGATATAAAAATTTTTAAAATTTCGCTGCGTACTATTTTTCCAACAATTGGTATCACAGCCATGATTTATACATAATTTTATAAGTTTGTGATCGTGCTATATATGTAAATTATTTGATCTTGATTTCTCATATACTTGAATTTAATTTTATAGAGAGTTGGTATTCTAGGTTTCTATATGTTTTTATATGTTGTCATGGATTATGTGGTGAATGTTTATTAATTAATTATGGTTGAGTAAATTATTATTAATTAATTAATTAATTAATTAATTTATACTGGTTATGGTTCCTTAAAGGTTAGAATGTGTATCTAAGTTTTTTATGTAATTAGATAGCAGACTATCATCTCTATCTAGGAATTGTTATTTAATTTTAAATTTATAAGAATTTTGTAATTAAATAATCATTCGGAGAAGGTGGATCTAGAAGACGGATCTAAAAGGTGGATGATAGCATTCCTAGGTATTTCTTGAGTCTCTAATTTTACGTTTTTGAGTTGTTGAAAATAAAATTGATGAATTGCATTAAAAATTGTATTTTCTAAAAAGGGGTCGATTTTTGCTTGGTCGGCATGCCAAACCTCCATGTCCGATAGGCTGATGGTCGCAAATCAGTAGACTAGACGTGAGCTTCGATAAGCCATCAGCAAGGCAGAAATCAGGTGGCTCTAGCAGCAAGTCAAACTTCTAGTTTGGCAGGTGATCTGTCATATATCGATAGGCCGATCTATGAAGATCAGTAGGCCGGTGGGTCATGACCGGTAGGCCAATCACCTAGATCGGCTTGCCGACAGAGAGTTGAAAATTTTTCCAAAGTATTACAGTTATTTAGTATTATCTTACTTATAGTTTTGCTTGATTGCTTTACTTGTCTGCATCGTAATATGATTTGCTATGTATATTGATAACATGATATATAAAATAGGGAGTGCCACTCATATTAAAATTATTTATGCATGTTTTTAAAATAAAACCTTGATTTCAAAAAAGTGAGTGGGAGAAGGTTTTCAAAGAGAGGACCTAAGGCCTCCATCATTGGTCCATAGGAAGAACATGGTGGTTCTGACCTCTAAGAAGGGACTTCATCATGTGCCAAGTTGGATCTCTGAGAGGATAAGGTATTTTAGCATGATTTATGGTTGCACACCTTTAGGTGGTGATTGTAAATTATGGATAAAATATTGAAATGATGGTTATACACTCATGTTAATTTTATTGTTAACCTCTTCTAGGAGCTCTATTAATAAAATTAATAGCCAAAGAAATGATTATTAATATATGCTGGATTATACGAGTCCTAGATGGCATATATTAATCAAGAGAGGATCCATGTTCCTAATTGAATTTGGCATGACTCCCCTAGGAGCTTGTTGAATTCTAAGTTAGGAATTATCGTTGTAAGGTTATGACATTTTCAAGGTTTTGACACATAAACACATTTGTATGATTTTACATGATTATGTTATCTTACTAAACTCTCATTGTATGTTTGCTCATGTTTGGTATATGGTTCTTTAATATAGATTAAAAATTACTAAAAATGCTTTATGTTCGATACTTGACAAAACCAATTAACCGAAGAGAATTATAATGATTAGAAATGGAACTTGGATATCGTCCTCTCCTTTGAGAAACTAAAATTTGTACTGACAACCCCTTGTCCTCCCGAGCCTACGGGAGATTCCACCAATGATCAAATCCAAGCATAGGATCATTGGTAAGATGCTAATGATCAGGCCTGCTGTTATGTTATGGCTAGTATGAATAACGTGTTGGAGGCTCAACATGAGGATTATGAGACTATGAGGCAGATCTTGGATAATCTTAAAGAATGTTTAGAGGCCAGACCCTAACAAAGCTGCAAGGGGTGCTTTGGAAACTTCTTAACTGTAAACAAAGGCTAGGGACATTTGTAAAGGAGCACATGATGTTGGTCATGGGTTACCTCGCTGAGGCTCAAACCAATGGAGTCGACATCGATGCTAAAACTCAGATGACTATGGTCTTTGAGACTCTGTCTATGGAGTTTATCCCATTAAGAGCTACTCTTAATTTAAGCAATAGACAGGATATGACCTTAACAAAATTAATGAAACAATTACAGGAGTTTGAACTGTTGATTAAGGAGTTTTCTACTGGTGGCGAGGCCAATTTGGTGGCTGCTTTTGATTCCAATCTCAACCCTGGGAATGGAAAGAAACAACGGGCTAAAAATGGGAAGTCTTTTATTCCTACTAACAATAAGAGCAAGAAGAAGAAGAAGAAAAAGAACCCAAAGAAGCTAAAGTGCTTCTTCTAGGGGAAGGTTAGGCAAATCAAGAAGAATTGCAAGCACTTCCTTTCCCGAGGAGGTAGGTGTGATCTTCTGTATTTAGAAACTTGTTTGGTTAAGGAATCTAGTGACATTTGGGTCATAAATTCTGGTGCAACTAATCATGTTTGTGAACTAATCATGTTTGTGTTTCTCTGTATGTGTTCAAAGAAACAAGAAGTCTGCTGCATGAAGACTTCACGCTTCAGATAGGTGATGGATCCTTGATCTTAGTTGAAGTAGTGGGAGATGTCCATCTTTATTTTAATAATTATAGGAATATATTTAGATTTACGAGATTATTTTTATGTTCCTAAACTTAAGAGGAATTTAATTTATGTAGCTTGTTTATTTAAAGACTCCTATTTGGTTTCTTTTAATAATAAAGTGGTGATTCGTAAAAACAAATCTTTTATCTAATCTGGATGGATGCAAAATAATTTATATTTTTATCAAACCTAAGATGGACTTACTGCTTAATGCTGAGATAAATGATAATAACTCTAAAAAGACTTAAAACTTGTCACTCTAATAAGACTTATCTTTGGCATTTGCGCCTTGGTCATATTAACCTAAATAGGATTCAAAGGTTGCTAAGGGATGGACCATTAAGTCACATAAAGGTAGAAACTATACCTCAACATGAATCTTGTTTGGAGGGTAAAATGACCAAAAGATCATTCAGGTCTAAAGACAATAGGGCTAAAGGGGTTCTGGAACTTATGTATAGTGATGTTTGCGGACCAAGGAACATCCAGGCACGAGGAGGGTATGAGTATTTCATCACTTTTATTGACGATTACTCAAGGTATAGGTATGTGTACCTGATGCACCACAAAAGCAAAACTTTTGACAAGTTCAGGGAGTTTCGGGCTGAAGTGAAAAAGCAATTAGGTAGACCCATAAAGGTACTTGATCTGATTGAGGTGGTGAATACCTTTCTGAAGAGTTCTTGAGACACTTATTAGAGAATGAGATTTTATACCCTTTGATTGCACTGGGCACTCCGCAGTAGATTGGCATGGAGAAGAGAAGGAATAGGACCTTGTTGGACATGGTTAGGTCCATGATGAGTTATTCATCATTGCCTTTATCCTTCTGGGGATATGCACTACAAATAGCATGTTATCTTTTAAAAAATGTGCCTTCAAAATCGGTCCCTAAAACTCTTCATGAGTTGTGGACGGGCAAGAAGACATCCCTAACCATATTTGTATAAGGGGATGTTTAGCTCATGTCCTTTTTAAGGATGTGATAAGTTAGAAGCATGTTCATATAATGCCCCCTTATGGATGCCACAGATGCCGTTACATTCATTCCTTAATACTTTTAAGTTTAAGATAAACTATATAATTGAAACTTTATTTGGAAAACATACCTAGGATCTACGTATACATTTTTTTTATTTATAAATGACTTAATCATAAACATCCTTTAAATAGTTTGCCAATACCATTATAAATTAAATTAACTTTTTAAAACAACTTTAAAAATTCTGCATACATAGTTCGACAGGCCGAACTCGATCGACAGACCGATGTTCAACCATCGGTAGGCCGCCTAAGTCTTTGCATAATAGGGTTTCAAATTCAATAAAATTGGCAGGCCGATATAGGGCAATCGACAGGCCGATTATTTCAATAGCAGTCTGACCAGTAATGGTCGACAGGCCAACCGACTATCAAAAATAAATAATAATTTTTTTTAAACAAGTTCCAATACTTCAAGGTGCGGAAACAATATACTCAAAAAGAAATAAAAATATAAAACATAGTTCATAAGTTTTAAAAACTTCTTTCTTGGCGTCTTCCATTTTCAATCCATCTTACATAGCTCACACGCCTTCCCTTTCCCTCCACCTAATCCATTATCTTCTTACCCTTATCTACAACATGATATAAAACTAAAATAAGCTAAAGCTTAGTAAGTACATTTCATGTCTCACAAGTAAAACATTTTATGAACATCATCATCATCATATGCATTTTCATAATAATGCACCATGCACAAATTTCATAAGGAACATATCTTTCATCATATTATCCATACTAAAACTTTATTCATTTTATCTTAAGGGCCCAAGTGTTGCATCATAATCATCATTGTAGGCGAGCCGTTATGAAGGGACAAGGGTAGCTAATCCTAAACCAAACATGACATCATAACAGAACATAAACATGGGTATGCAACACTTATTTAAGTGATACTTATATATATTTACTTTTATACTTTGAAATATGTCAACACCAAACATGCATAACTTTTGAACATCAAATCTTTCATAAGTATCATAAAATGAAAATAATCATCGAATCATCATAGTTATCATCATAAACATAATTTCAAACTTTTACAACCATATCATGTTGCAGGTGAGAATGTACTTACTTGTATAGTTTACTTAATCTTAATTTGTATGGTAGGTGACGTCACCACAGTCTTGATGTGCTCACTCCTTAGTGCATTCATGTCATACATTCATTTAAGACTAAAAATTATCATTCAAGGAATCATCCATTACCAAACTACATCCCACATACATTCATCTCTCAAAAGCATTAATTCATAACAAGTTTCATTAACCATAAAACATTAAAACAAAACTATCAACACAAATGCTAACTGACCTTTAAGAATTCATAACTCAATAACTTGAAATTCATACACAATTTGGGCACCAAACTTGGCAGGGACAAAGTTAAAACATAAACATATTTTCATGATTTTTCATTAGTCATAAAAATTTCATTTATCAATTTAAATAAGTCACATAACATACAATACAAAATCTGCCAGCAATATAAACACAGTGAGTAGTCCCTACTAACATTCACATAATAAATTATTTATATCCCAAAATAATTCCACAAAAATCTTGCATGCAATAGACACTAAGACCTATAACATATCCAAAAATCACCTTTAAATAAATTCCGTACAATCCAAAACATGTGTTTGAATTCATAGGCAAAAATAACTATAAACAATTCAGTTAATGAATTACATGCGATAATTATTTTCAAACAATTTAAAATAAATTTATTTAGACCTCAAAATTCATATGACATCATATTAACATACAAATACAGTACCATAAAAATTCTTGTCATCAAATGAAATCATTTAATCATACAAAAACATCACACAACAAGGAGTCCAACAATTTACTGACAAAGCAGTCTCATAACCTAGTCTTAATGAAAATTTCATATCACATAAGATATTCATCAAATCATCACCAAACTTTCTAGTCCATAACTTAACATATACATGAACATATTTATCAAATTTCGTAAAATTCAAAGCATATTTGTCCTATAAACAAAAACTACATTTTCATGCATCATAACCAATCAGAAATAATTTCCATGAGTAGCAGAGAGAAGAAAATTCATAACTTAACATAGAAAAATCCAATTAACGTGAAATTTGGAGGAACATCACATAACACTTATATGAACATCATACAAAAATTTCAGAGTTAAAGAAAATTCTTAGATAAAGTTATGGCAGTCGGATTAAGAAGGAGAAATACATTCAAAAATACCAAAAAAAATGAGTTCTTACCTGAACAAATTTCTTCTCAAACTTCCTTGAATTTATACCAACGGAATTTCAATATATCTTTCAAATAATTGCCGAGGAATTAAGAGGGAGAAGGGAGAAAAAAACATGAAGAAGAGAGAGAGGGTGAGAGAAAATACGAGAGAGAGAGATAGAGAGAGCGTTTACGTGAAAATGAAAAATGGTGTAAAGAGGAGAGATATCTTCTCTTTGATTTTTTAGAAATTTTCTGACTATATTTGGCTAATACTCATGAGAAATGGAGAGGATTGGGGGAAGTCAACAAATTAATTCTTACTTACCTATTTTTGACTTTCAAAAATAGGAAACCATATCAAAATAACTCAATCATTCACAAAGTCAAACATTTCTTTACCACAATTGAGGAATCAATCCAAAAATATGCCAATCAATCACAATTAATCATCCAATTTTATCTAATCACATAATCATCCTTGTCACAAAATTTGGGAGAGATTTCTACTGATTGCTCGTCAGCAGTCTTCGGCCTACTGACTGCTCGTCAGTAGTCTTAGGCCTGCCGACTGCATAGTTTGGCCTGCCGAAGGCGTGAGGTCCGGCCTGCCATTTCGTGAGGGTCATTTCGGCCTACCGAACTGCCTTGTGCACTAAAGTTTAACTAAATTAAACATACAACATAAACGACATGAACACCTTGAGCACATCAATTCCACGTAGCCGTCACCTATCATAAAACTTAACATAAAAAGTTAGTAACATTATGTCATATATCATTAAGGAAATTACATAACGTCATTACTCATACGTTACATGAAAATTGGTAGGTGTTTTAATTCTCCCCACCCTGTAAGAGTTTCATCCTCGAAACTCAGAATAAATGTGGATACTTCATTCTCATGTCATCTTTGCATTCCCATATGACTTCTTCCACTTGGTGATTTTGCCATAGCACCTTGACCAATGGAATTTTTTTATTCCTCAAGGTCTTGGTCTTTCGATCTAAAATCTCTATTGACTTTTCTCATAGCTCAAGTCTTCTCGTATCTCGATCACTTGTGGCTCAATCACATGCGTAGGGTCTGGGACATATTTCTTGAGCATCAAAACATAGAACACATCATGCATTGCAGACATTTCTGAAGGCAACCTCAGTTGATAAGCTACATTGCCTATCTGCTTCACAATTTCATAAGGCCCAATAAATCTTGGGCTCAATTTACCTTTCTTTCTAAACCTCATAACTCCTTTCATCGGTGCAACTTTTAAAAACATAGATTCGCCTATGGCAAATTCTAAGGGCCTTTTTCTTCTATCAACATAACTCTTCTGACGACTTTGCGAGGTCTCTATTCTTTTCTAAATCAACTTAATCATTTCAGAGGTTTCGTTGACAAAATTAGTCTTTTCATCGTCAACGCTTTCCATCATCTTTTTCTCACTAGCTTCATGCCAACATATAGGTGACCTACATTTTTGCCCATATTGGGCCTCATAAGGTGCCATCCTAATTGTCGCCTAGTAGCTATTGTTGTACGTAAACTCTACTAATGGCAATATTTTACACCAGTTGCTCTTGAAGTCGAGAGTACAGGCTCGAAGCATATCCTCTAAGATCAAGTTCGTCCTCTCTGTTTGGCCATCAATCTAAGGATGAAAAGTTGTACTGAAATGTAACTTGGTCCCCATTGCAGTCTGTACGCTTTTCCAGAACTTGGACGTGAACCTGCCATCATGATCGAAGATGATTGACTTAGGGATTCTATAAAGTCGTACAATCTCCTTGACATAGAGTTCCACTAATCGTTCCATAGAATAAGTGAACTTGATAGGAATGAAATGCGCCGTCTTCATCAGTCGATTCACAACAACCCAAATAGCGTCATATCCATTCATAGTCCTGGGCAAACCGGTGATGAAATCCATTGCAATATCCTCCCATTTCCATTCCAGTATTTGGATTGACTATCGATCACTACCAAGTCTCTAATGTTCAGCTTTAACTTACTGGCATGTCAAATATTTCTTTACATATATGGCAACATCATGTTTCATTCCAAACCACCAGAAGTTATCCCTTAGATCAATATACATCTTTGTTGCACCAGGATGAATTAAATAAGGAGTGTCATGAATTTCCGCTAAGATCCTTTCCCTTAAACCATAAACGTTAGGAGCACATAGGCGGTCCTTAAGGTACAGAGATCCATCATCAGCAATTCAAAACTCTTCACATTTCCCTTCTTTCATTTCCTGCTTAATCCTTGCGAGGCTTACATCTTCATCTTGCTTACTCTGAATTTCATCGTGCAGCGTTGGAGCAAGAGTGAGTGCTGATAGTTGGCCTGCTATAAGTTCCAAACCAAAGTCCAGAATTTCTTTCCTTAAGGGTTGAGACATTGCTTACATTGGTATCAGCGTAGCTGCTATCTTTCTACTTAGAGCATCGGCCACTCGATTAGAATTTCCAGGGTGATATAGGATTTCATAATCGTAATCCTTCACCAACTCTAACCATCTTCGCTGTCTCATGTTCAGATCTTTCTGAGTGAAGAAGTACTTTAAACTTTGATGGCCAGTGAAGATCTTGCATTGGACCCCATACAAATAATGTCTCCATATCTTCAATGCAAATACAATAGCCACTAACTTGAGGTCATGAGTAGGATAGTTCTTTTCATAATCATTTAATTGTCTCGACACGTAAGCGATCACTCTATCATTCTGCATTAGGACTGCACCAAGGCCCATCTTAGATGCATCGCTATAAATCACAAATCTATCACATCCTTCTAGAATGGCCAAAACTGGAGCTGTCATTAGCCTCTTCTTCAGTTCTTGGAAACTCTTCTCACATGTTTCTGTCCATTCGAACTTCTTTCCCTTGCGGGTTAAATTCGTGAGTGGTGCTGCTATCTTGGAGAAGTCTTCCATGAATCTCTGATAATAACCAGCTAGGCCCAAGAAACTCCTTATCTCAGTTGCATTCATTGGTTGTTTCCAATTGAGAATGGCCTCTACCTTAGCAGGGTCCACCATTATCCCTTCCTTTGATATTACATGCCCCAAGAAAGACACTCTGTGGAGCCAGAACTCACACTTGGAGAATTTTGCAAATAGTTGGTGTCTTCTTAATGTTTCCAACACAATTTTTAAATGCTCCACATGTTCTTCTTGACTCTTCGAATAAACAAGAATATCGTCGATAAACACAACGACAAATTTATCTAAGAAATCCTTGAATACCCGATTCATCAGGTCCATAAAGGCTACAGGTGCATTCGTTAGACTGAAAGGCATAACCACAAATTCATAGTGGCCATACCTCGATCTAAAGGCTATTTTTGGGATGTCTCCTTCTTTAATCTTCAATTGGTGATATCTCAACCGTAGGTCGATCTTCAAAAACACTGATGCACCTTTTAGTTGATCAAATAAGTCATCGATTCGAGGCAATGAGTACTTGTTCTTGATTGTCACCTTGTTTAGCTTCCTATAGTCAATGCAGAGTCTCATAGATCTATCCTTTTTCTTGGCAAACAAGACTGGAGCTCCCCATGGTGAGTGACTAGGCCTAATGAAGCCTTTGTCGAGTAGTTCCTTTAATTGTGTATGAAGCTCCTTCAACTCTATCGGGGCCATTCTGTAAGGTGCCTTTGAGATCGGGTCGGTGCCTGGAGCGAGCTCGTTCTCGAATTCAATTTCTCTATCCACAGGTAAGCTTGATAGATTATCTAGAAACACCTTTGGAAAATCTTGTACTACTGCCACATCCTTAATTCTTGTCTTTTCTTCCTACCTCTTGTCTACAATGTTCGCCAAGTAACCCATGCAATCGCTTGCCAATAACTTTCTTGCTTTCATAGCAGACAAAAACATGCTTGGTTTCTTTCTGGACTCGCCAACATACACAAACTTTTGTCCACCTTCTGGATTGAAAATTACCTTTTGTTTTCGGCATTCAATGGAAGCATTGTACTTGCTCAGAAAATCCATTCCAAGAATCATGTCATATTCGTACATGTCGATCACGATGAGGTCGACGAAAAGTTTCCTTTCAAAAATCCATAGAGGAACATTACGTAAATAATGTGTATATATCATCACTTCCCCAGAGGGTAGTGTCGTAGTGAATCCCTGTCTCATAAGCTATAAATGAACCCCTAGCTTCTTAGCAAAAGATGATGCAAGAAAAGAATGTGTGGCACCCGTATCAAAGAGGACATATGCATTAATAGAAAGACTTGAAATCTGACCTGTGACCACATTAGAGGCTTCAGCAGCCACCTGTTCTTTCATCATGGCATAGATGCCGGTATTTGTAGGTGGGGCTTCAAGTCTTCCTTGACTAATCAGTGGCCTTTTTAAGGAGGCTTACATTTGATGGAGTTGGGCTTGAGAGGCTTTCTGAGGGGCTTGAACATTAATCTGGTTGGGGTAGTTCTTAGCAAAATGATCTTCCCGCCCACAGATAAAACACTGGTTTGTGCCCAGACGGCATTCTCCAGGATGTTTCTTCCTACATTTGGTGCATGGCTGAATCTGCCTATTATTGTTGTTGGACTGGCCGCCATTATGCTTCTTGTTGCCTTGGCCCTATTGGTTCTAAGAATTGCCCTTCCTTTTGTTGTTCCTCTAGTTCTTGTTGTTTTTGTTGTTGCTATTGTTGTTTTTGTGTTGAGGGCGATTCTAGTTGTTAGCATTACTGGCTGGCTAACTTGACTGGGCCTGATTTTTTCTTAACTTTGATAGGTGGAACTTAGCATGTTGGGCCCTCATAACAACCTACTCTTGGCTTCTGGGAGGACTTGTCCCATCAACAATTATAACAATTTCTGGCCTAAGAACTCTGATTAGCCTTCTGACCCTCTCACTTTCATTGCTAACCATCCTTGGGTAAAGTCGAGCTAATTGATCAAATTTTGCCACCACATCTGTTACCGACATGTCTCCCTGGCGTAGATTCTTGAACTCATCATAATGCTTCCTGGTAATGTTCATGTGGAAGAACTTCGTGTTGAATTCATGAACGAAGCCATCCCAAGTCATCTCATCAACATTCCTGCTCTGTTCAATTTAATCCCACCAAATCCTAGCCTCCATGGTGAGGCAGTACGAAGTACAGAGAATCTTCTCATTGTCTGTGAAGCCCATGAGTCTCAGAGTGGCCTCAATTGTCTTTAGACATCCTTGAGCGACAAGTGGATCCTTAGAACCTTCAAAATCTATCGGCTTAACGCTCTTCCATCTAACTAAGACTGGTTCCTGATAGGCCAGTCTAGGTTCAGCAACAGGAGCCGAGACTTTGTTTACTTGTGGCTGAGGAGGAGGAGGAAGCAGCACGTCATTGCCTCGTAGTTCACCGTCATGACTATTGGCCCTCAATGCTGCAATTTCCCTTCTTTGTTCCTCAAGTTGTCTTTGCAGCTCAGCGATCATCGTCATCAACCTTTCGTTAGTTTGAGCATGGGTTTGCATTCTTCTATGGCCGTCCATCGTTGATTTACTAAAAAAATTAGGAGCTTAAGAATAATTTTCTAATTTATGAGACAGGTTTTCACTACTAAGGCATTAATCATTATACAACTATATCTTATGCTTATCATCAAACTTGCATCTTAACATATAACTTTCAAACATACTTACTTGGAGGACTTGGACTGACATGTGATGATATGAATTGAAACAAAAATTTGCTTTGATACCAAAGCCTGTAAAGCCCCCTTACAGACACCACAGATGTCGTTACATTCATTCCTTAATACTTTTAAGTTTAAGATAAGCTATATAATTGAAACTTTATTTGGAAAACATACCCAGGATCCATGCATATATTTTTTTAATTTATAAATTACTTAATCATAAACATCCTTTAAATAGTTTGCCAATACCATTGTAAATTAAATTAACTTTTTAAAATATCTTTAAAAGTTTTGTATACACAATTCAGCAGGCCGAACTCGATCGGTAGATCGATGTTCACACATCGGTAGGCCGCCCGAGTCTTTGCATAAAAAGGTTTCAAATTCAATAAAATCGGTAGGCCGATATAGGGCAATCGGCAGGCCGATTATTTCATCGGCAGTCTGACCAGTAATGGTCGACAAGCCGACCGACTATCAAAAATAAATAATAATTTTTTAAAAAAACAAGTTCCAATACTTCAAGGTGCAGAAACAATATACTCAAAAAGAAATAAATATATAAAGCATAGTTCATAAGTTTTAAAAACTTCTTTCTTAGCGTCTTCCGTTTTCAATCCATCTTGCATAGCTCACACGCCTTCCCTTGCCCTCCACCTAATCCATTATCTTCTTACCCTTATCTGTAACATGATATAACACTAAAATAAGCTAAAGCTTAGCAAGTACATTTAATATCTCACAAGTAAAAACATTTTATGAACATCATCATCATCATATGCATTTTCATAATAGTGCACCATGTACAAATTTCATAAGGAACATATCTTTCACCATATTATCCATATTAAAACTTTGTTCATTTTATTTTAAGAGCTCAAGTGTTGTATCATAATCATCATTATAGGTGCGCCGTCATGAAAGGAGAAGGGTAGCTAATCCTAAACCAAACATGACATCATAACATAGCATAAACATTGGTATGCAACACTTATTTAAGTGATACTTATATATATTTACTTTTTATACTTTGAAATACATCAACATCAAACATGCATAACTTTTGAACATTAAATCTTTTATAAGTATCATAAAATGAAAATAATCATCGAATCATCATAGTTATCATCATGAACATAATTTCAAACTTTTACAACCATATCATGTTGCAGGTAAGAATGTACTTACTTGTATAGTTTACTTAACTTTAATTTGTATGGTAGGTGACGTCACTGCAGTCTTGATGTGCTCACTCCTTAGTGCATTCATGTCATACATTCATTTAAGACTAAAAATTATCATTCAAGGAATCATCCATTACCAAAATACATCTCACATACATTCATCTCTCAAAAACATTAATTCATAACAACTTTCATTAACCATAAAACATTAAAACAATACTATTAACATAAATGCTAACTGACCTTTAAGAATTCATAACTCAATAACTTGAAATTCATACATAATTTGGGCACCAAACTTGGCAGGGACAAAGTTAAAACATAAACATATTTTCATGATTTTTCATTAGTCATAAAAATTTCATTAATCAATTTAAATAAGTCACATAACATACAATACAAAATCTACCAGCAATATAAATACAGTGAGTAGTCCCTACTAACATTCACATAATAAATTATTTACATCCCAAAATAATTCCATAAAAATCTTGCATGCAATAGACACTAAGACCTATAACATATCCAAAAATCACCTTTAAATAAATTCCATACAATCCAAAATATGTGTTTGAATTCAGAGGCAAAAACAACTTTAAACAATTCGGTCAGTGAATTACATGCGATAATTATTCTCAAACAATTTAAAATAAATTTTATTTAGACCTCAAAATTCATATGTCATCATAGTAACTTACAAATACAGTACCACAAAAATTCTTGTCATCAAATAAAATCATTTAATCATACAAAAATATCACATAACAAGGAGTCCAACAATTTACTGACAAAGCAGTCTCATAACCTAGTCTTAATGAAAATTTCATATCACATAAGATATTCATCAAATCATCACCAAATTTTCCAGTCCATAACTTAACATATACATGAACATATTTGCCAAATTTTGTAAAAATCAAAGCACATTTGCCATATAAACAAAAACTACATTTTCATACATCATAACCAATCAGCAATAATTTCCATGAGTAGCAAACAGAAGAAAATTCATAACTTAACATTGAAAAATCCAATTAATGTGAAATTTGGAGGAACATCACATAACACTTATATGAACATCATACTAAAATTTCAGAGTAAAAGAAAATTCTTAGACAAAGTTATGGTAGTCGGATTAAGAAGGAGAAATACATTCAGAAATACCAAAAAAAAAATGACTTCTTACCTTGAACAAATTTCTTCTCAAACTTGCTTGAATTTACCCCAAAAAAATTTCAATATATCTTTCAAATAATAGCAAAGGAATTGAGAGGGAGAAGGGGGAGAAAAACGTGAAGAAGAGAGAGAGGGTGAGAGAGAATATGAGAGAGAAAGACAGAGAGAGCGTTTACATGAAAATGAAAGATGGTGTAAAGAGGAAGATATATTCTCTTTGATTTTTCTGAAATTTTTTGACTATTTTTGGCTAATACTCCTGAGAAATGGAGAGGATTGGGGGAAAGTCAACAAATTAATTCTTACTTACCTATTTTTGACTTTCAAAAATAGGAAACCATCTCAAAATAACTCAATCATTCACAAAGTCAAACATTTCTTTACCACAATTGAGGAATTAATCCAAAAATATGCCAATCAATCATAATTAATTATCCAATTTTATCCAATCACATAATCATCCTTGTCACAAATTTTGGGAAAGATTTCTGCTGACTGCTCGTCAGTAGTCTTCGGCCTGCCGAAGGCATGAGGTCTGGCCTGCCGATTATATTCATCGGCCTGTCATTTCGTGAGGGTCATTTCGGTCTGCCGAACTTAAAGGTTTGGCCTGCTGAACTGCCTTGTACACTAAAGTTTAACTAAATTAAACATACAACATGAACGACATGAACACCTTGAGCACATCAATTCCACGTAGCCGTCACCTGTCATAAAACTTAACATAAAAAGTTAGTAACATTATGTCTTATATCATTAAGGAAATTACATAATGTCATTACTCATACGTTACATGAAAATTAGCGGGTGTTGTAGTTCAGAGGTTTGTGTGTTTGTAGGATATCCAAAAGGGACTAAAGGGGGTTATTTCTATAACCAAAAGGAAAATAAAGTTGTCATTTCAACTAATGCTGCTTTCCTTGAGGAAAGTTACATGGATGACTTTAAACTTTGAAGCAAGGTGGTGCTTGAGGAATTGGCGAGTGATTCCATCACTCTGGGGGTTCTGAATGAAACTATTCTAATCAGAGTAGAAAAACCAAACAAACCCGAACAACAACCTAAGGGGCTTCGACGTAGTGGGAGGATCGAGCGCCAACCCAAGAGGTATATGTTCAATGGTAAGGCTTTCTTGGCTGAACTGGATGAATATAACAGGGATCCTTATACTTACGCAGAGGATATGGAGGATGTTGATTCGAAACTCTAGACAGAGGCCATGAACACAGAGTTGAAGTCTGTGGAGACTAATTGGGTCTGGGAACTTATGGATCTTCCCAAAGGGGTAAAACCCATAGGGTGTAAGTGGATCTAAAAGAAGAAAGAGGAGTGGATGGAAAATTCAAAACCTTTAAGGCTAGACTGGTAGCTAAAGGTTACACGCAAAAGGAGGGAATCGATTTTGAGGAAACCTTTTCCCCTGTAGCCATGCTTAAGTCCATCAGAATACTCTTGTCCATAGCTGTCGTTCTCGACTATGAGATTTAGCAAATGGATATCAAGATGGCTTTTCTAAATGGCTATCTTAATGAGTCCATTTATATGGAATAGGTAGACAGGTTCAAGGGCAAGGATCAAAAGGGTAAGGTTTATAAGCTGCTAAAGTCAATATATGGACTTAAGCAGGCTTCCTATTCTTAGAACATAAGATTTGATCAGGTGATCAAGACTTATGGGTTCTCACAAAATGTGGATGAACCATGTGTTTACAAATACATTAAAGATGGGAAGGTGGTTTTTCTGTTGCTCTATATACATGACATTCTGCTAATTGGTAATAACATAGGAGCGTTGTCATTTTTCAAATTATGGTTGACCAAGCAATTTGATATGAAAGACTTAAGTGAGGCTAATTTTGTTCTCGGTATCTAGATCTTTTGGAATAGGAAAAACAAAATGATAGCTTTGTCACAAGCCAGCTACATAGATAAAATTCTCTGGGGGTTTGCATTGCAGGATTCTAAGAAAGGTGGGCAACCATCTAGGTCTAGAATTACTCTTTCTAAGAAAGACTCTCCAAAGTCTGAGGAAGAAAGAGAATACATAAAGAAGGTGCCTTATGCTCTGGCAATAGGTAGTCTCATATATGTCATGCTTTGCACATGACCAGATATTTGTTATGTGATCAAGATTGTAAGTCAATTTCAGGCGAATCTAGGACCAAACCATTGGGTAGCGGTCAAGCATATTTTCAAGTACCTAAGAAGGACTCGAGGATATATGCTTGTATATTCGGATAAGGATTTGACTCCTCTAAGATACACTGACTCGGATTTCCAATCCTGTTTAGATTCGAGGAGATCGACTTCGGGTGTTGTGTTTACTCTTGGCGATGGTGCCATTAGTTGGAGAAGTATGAAACAAGATTACACTTCAGATTCAATGATGGAGGCCTAGTATGTGGCAGATAGTGATGCTTTGAAAGAAGCAATGTGGCTACGCAAGTTTTTTAAGGATCTTGAGGTAGTTCCTGGTATGGATAAGGTAGTATCACTGTACTATGACAACAGTGCGGCGGTAACTAATGCTAAGGAACCAAGGTTTCATAAGAAGAGTGAACATATTGATCAAAAGTATCATATGATAAAGGACTTCATAGAGACTAGGCATGTCATGGTGTGTAAAATCGCGTTAGAGGATAATTTAGCTGATCCATTCACAAGATACTTACTTGGAGAGTCTTCGAAAGACATGTGGAAGCTATAGGGATGCAAGATTTGTCATATTTACTCACTTAGTGTAAGTGGGAGATTGTTAGACGTGTATGCCCTAAGGAGTAAAAATGTAATATGTTCTTGGAGACATTTTTATCAATAAAGAATTTATTTATTATTTATATACCAAATCTTGTCCTCTTTACATTCATATTTATGGAATGTATGTTAAGCAAACAAAAGTTAGAGACTATCAATCTAAACCTTAAGTATTAGGCATATGATGGACAGATTATGCAAAAGACACGATTCTTAAGGTGATGGTCTAAATCATAAGATCAGCAATCAAGGGAATAAAGTTGGATGCTTTATTCATGTAAAGATTGTTATGTTGTCTATATCCCTATTGTGAGATGGTTTATCTTGACCATTGAAGGTGGACTCCATAAATAGAAACATTGATGCATTGTCATAGGTGACGATGTGTTGGATCGAGACCTAAAGTGAATTGATTTGAATTAATAATTCTGTCTTGGAAAATCAATTCACTTTAGACAATCATTTGAATTGTATCTTAATCTTGAGATGAATAATAGACCTGTTGTCTTGACTTACGTCTTTTGATGTACCAAAGGGTGACATCTATATTTTTATAGTGGCACATATACCGGTACGTTAGAGGCATGACTCTTGATGGCGTAGACATGTTATTCATAGATATGAAATCCATAGCTCCTCTTTATGCTGTAATTGGAAAACTGGAGCGCTCAACTATTTAGATACATAGGTGTAACCGAATGGTATACTGTCTTTAGATGGCAAGTTTTTTGATGGTGAGTTAATGGAACGTCAGAGAAAAATAATTGAAAAGGTAAGACAGAACTTGTTCTTAAGCCGATTATGGATAATCCTATAGAAATACGATACATTATGATATGTCATGGAGACTTAGCTATACGGGCTTCGTAGTTCTATATAGTTCGAGAGTGCAGCTCTAAGCTTTTAGTGAAGCAACGTTGGAGCTGATAATTATGAAATGCATATCTGGGATATTGGGTTTCATAATTATCGGAAGCTTGAATTGTATAGTTCTATCAGGTCCCATTTGCTAGCTTATAATAAATCCTGTAACGATGCGACATGCTTTTCCAATAATTGGTGACTTATGTCAGATTTATTAGATTGGCTGAAATTCAGAAGAATCAAATAATTCATGTCTGTTTATCGGATGAATTAATTTTGTGATAAAATTAATTCAAGATAAACTTGTTGAATTATTGGGATCGGATAATTCTTGTCTATTTATCAGTTGATTTAATTTTGAATAAATTAAATAAAGATAAACTTGTAGAATTATTAGGAATTTATTTATTTTCATAGAGCTTATCTAGATAAAGTTTTTTTAATTAAATAACTTCTCTATTGAGTTATTTGAATTAAAACTGAGGCTTTATCTTGTAGAATTTCGAGTGAAGAATAGAAGATTTGCTAGAATTTTTATCGCAAGTTTGGCATGCCAATCCTCATGTTTGGCCTATCGATGGGGCAAGTTTGGCATGCCGGTTAGACAAATCAGCATGCTGGCTGTGCAATAAAAAGATCACGTGTTTTCATGCAGATTTTATTAGATTATGATCCTAGTTTATTTCTAATTCTAATTCAAATTTTTGAGACCCTATCTAATAAGGACTGACTCCTGGGCCCAATCTCTATAAAAGGGGAGTGAGTCTCATTATTATTTAGATCAGTTAAGAGATTAAGAGTGAGACTCTACCGGTGAGACTCTAGAAACTCCCTGAAAGCTATTGTTCACAAATCATAAACTGTAGCTTTTCTCTTAATTGGTTAGAAGGAGAGCCACTTGGGGAAAAGCTAAACGACGTGAGCCTACACTCACTCCGATTGTGGATAAAGAATAGCAAAGAAGACCAGTTGGTTGAGGTCCTTTTGGAATGTTACTTCTCTTCATTGATTACAGAAGCTTTTCGGTACACAAAGGTTAGTAAGATCTAGTTAATTTATACATATAGCGTGTCAAACTTGTGTTTTAGAAAATACTCTGATATAAAAATTTTTAAAATTTTGTTGTGTATTATTTTTCCAACATACCTATACGTTAAAGACATAACTCTTGATAGCATAGAGTTGTTATTCATAGATATGAAATCCATAGCTCCTCTTTAGGAGTCGATAATATCCTCTTATGTGCTTTATCTTGTAATTGGAAGACTGGAGCGCTCAACCATTTGGATACATAGGTGTAACTGAATTGTATACTATCTTTAGATGGTAAGTTTTTCAATGGTGAGATAATGGAATCTAAGAGAAAAATAATCGAGAAGGTAAGACAAAATTTATCCTGAAGCCGATTATAAATAATCTAATGGGAATATAATACATTATGATATGGCTATTCGGGCTTCGTAATTTTATATAGTTTGAGAGTGTAGCTCTAAGCTTTTAGTGAAGTAGCGTTAGAATTGATAATTATGAAATGCATATATGAGATACTGGGTTTCATGATTATCGGGAACTTGAACTATATAGGTCTATCAGGTCTCCTTTGCTAGCTTATAATGAATCTTGTAACGACACAACGTGCTTTTCCAATAAATTGGTGACTTATATTAAATTATTAGATTGACTAAAATTCAAGTTAATTGGATTTAGTAATTTATGTTAGTTTATCGGTTGAATTAATTTTGTAATTAATTCAAGATAAACATGTTGGTTTATCGGTTGAATTAATTTGGTAAATTAGTTCAAGATAAACATGTTGAATTATTATGGATAATATCTTATTTGTTTGGTTTTATCTATATATGACTATTTTAATTAGATAATTCTCTACTGGGTTATTTGAATTAAAATTGTGGCTTTTTGAAAGATACATGAAACTAATAAGATAAGGTGTATCTAATTGGTTGAGATAAGATCTATCAGATCAACCTGTAGATTTTGAATTAGATTCGAACTTGGGGATAAGTGATGATGTGGTCAACCACGCCTTTGTATCGTGGTCGACTGCAGTAGTTAGAGCCCGAATCTAATTACGTGGATTAGACTTTGAAACTGATTTAAACTCAAATTTTGAGGTCTTATATGATAATGATTGACCCTAGGTCTGACCTCTATAAATAGAGAGTAAGACTCATAGGTTATTTAGATTAGTTTAAAAATTAAGAGTAAGCACTCTAGTCTGTGAGTCTCTGAAACTCCCTGAGAGCTATTGTTCATAATCATGAACCTTAGTTTTGGGCTTTCTTAATTGGTTGGAAGGAAAGTCACCGGGGAAGAGCTATACGACGTGCACCCACACGCATTCCGATCGTGGATAGAGAATAGCATAGAAGACCAGTTAGTTGAGGCCCTTCTAAAATGTTCTTCTCTTCACAGATTGCATGAGCTCTTCGGCATACAAGGTTAGTAAGATCTGGTTAATTTATGCATATAGCGTGTCAAACTTATGTTTTTAAAAATACTCTAGTATAAACATTTTTAATTTCTACTACATAATATTTTTCCAACACGAGCGGCCTAGATCAAATTAAAGGCGTGATCAGATGGTCTTGAGCATGCCACAAGGCACTTCTTTATTTTTATTTTTATTTTTTTATTTTTGATGCATTTGAGGTCTGTTCTTGCCCATTTTCATGCCGTTTTACTCCGTTGTTCTTGCAAATTTCAAGCCTAAAATAAAATAAACAAACTAAAATTAATTAATTACAAACTTATTTTTTACAATAATTAAAAATATTTATTTTACAATAAAACACACAAAAATTGCTAAAAATAGAAAAAAACTTCTAAAATTAACAAACCTTAACAGATATACTATTTAAGACTCGAGAATATGTTTAGAAATTACTAAAAATATAATAGAACATAATTATAGACTCAAAACTTATTTACAAGCATTTTAAGATTTAAAATAAAATCACATAATATTATTTTTATGATTTTGATCATTTACAAGCTAATTAATTATAAAATACATAAAATGATTCTAAAAATTACTAAAAATATTATTAACATAAAAAATACTAAAAACATATTTTTAAATACATTTTCACACAAACATACTAAAATACTAATTACCACATAAATTCTATAATTAAGGGATTTAATAAGAAATGTTAATCCAAAATGATGATATTTAGCCATAAGAAATGTAAACCAACTTATTGCTAGTCCTAAGTAATTAAAGCGATAGAATATAAAAATAGACCAAATGATTGATTTGTCAAAAGCTTGTCTCCTTGCAGAACGTCCTTAGGGGTTGTTTTAGAATCATGGTTTAAAAAATAATGTAGATATTATTCAAGTTTATGTTTTATTTCAAGAGTATGTCTCATATTTAAGTGGATTTTCTCATATGTGTGTAATTCTAATATAAAGTAATTTATTTTAACAAAATCTTATAAGTTGTTTTTTTCATTCCTCTCTCCACTAATGTAGAATAATAATAATTTAAGGGCTAATAGGACTTTATTTGGCTTGTAATATAAGGCTAGGGTCAAAAGGTAAGATGGAGGATAAATTTTAAGCTTGATTCACTTATAAGATACTCCTATTATTCTCAAATCTTTGAAAAATACAAATTATTTCCTAAGTAACAAATCCAGACTTAAAGTAAACTTTCCTTTTTATCCACTTTTTATTCTTTTTTTACTTTTCTTTTTTAATTATTTACTTATTTTTTTTATTATTTATTTTGAATTTTTTTCTTTTTTTTTCTTTTTTGAATTTGTAGACGTACAAAACAAATAAACTTGCCTCCATAACCCGTTCCATCCTTACATAACATTAGCATAACCCAAAATACATTCAAAACCAATCATATGCCTTATTAGTGACGGTAAAAAGAAAGGATATGAATTTATTAAAATGGCTAAGCTAAAAATTTACAGGTGACAAATAAAAAGAGAACATTAAGCACAATGGGGTTACAAGGATATAAAATCTATTTAGGTAAGCTTGAAAGGCTCAAATGATCTGAAGATGGCCTAACTTATGTCCTTATCTTTGTATTATCTAGGATTTCGCTTTGAGAAAGATTCAAACAAATTATAAGATTTTATAAAATAAAAAAAAACTAGATTATATTAACATAACAGTCTCTAAATTAGTATAACAAATCAAAGTTTAAGATTAAATGCTCAAATTTTAGGAAACATGAATCTAAATATAAGGCTAACAAAAGAAACTAACATAAACTTAAATAATATCAGAATTTTATAACAAGCCATGATATAACCATGTTTCTTCATCGGATAGGAGGCACTTTAAAAACAAAAACAAAGCAAAAAATATATATTTACAAAACATTTTTTTAGGTTTTCAAAATTTAATACATTTTCTTATTTTTTTAAGAATTTTTAATTTTTAGTTTTTATATCAAATGCAGATACTAACAAACTCAACAGAATGAAATATGTTACAAACATGATTAAGACACGCCTAAAAATTGCTAAAGACTACATAACTCAGTTATCCTAAACATGCATGCATGCACACAACATGGAGAACATAAGCATAAATGAAAATATATGAAAGATGACATTTTTAGACCGAATTGAGACACGTTACAAGACTAACTCCTTTACTCAGCCATCCTGACACTAAACAAGAATCTTAACAGTTTTACAAAAAAGCACACCATTTTTTTTCTTTTTTAAAATTTTTTTCATTTTTTTGGGACTTTCTTTTTTTAGTCTTTTTTATACACTTGGTTTTAGAACAAGTCCCATTTTAGACATACAAAAACAGACTCAAACTTGAAAAAATTTGGCATAAATTTGAAAAATTTTGACACAAACCCTCTCCCCTATCCTAAGTTGAACATTGTCCTCAATATTTAATAAGACTAAGTAGAAAGAGCAACAAGATATGCATACAAGTGTGGCTAATTAAAACACATAAAGAAAAATAAATAAACATGCTGTAGGTAAAACTGAAAGATTAAAGAGTTTAGAGAGAAAGATCCAAATCTCGTTTGTGCTTCCCGCTGAGCTTTGAAGTTGCAGTATCTGCCTCAAGAGTGATGATTTGTATTTTCTTAAGTAATTTCTCAATAGTAGGTGCAAAGATAAAAATCTTTCTTCTTGACTCTTTAAAAAGTTTTCTTCCATAGCATGATCTTGAAAACTAATTAAAAGACCATCAAAGATATCATTAACATTAAGCATACCCAGTAGTTTATTAAGAATACATAACTAATTCCAACTAGCTATGACAAACATTTCTTCTAGACTTCTTAGGCCTCCTAGTAAAACAATGAAAGCATCTAAGTGACGAATCATAAGTTTTAAACGATCCGGGATATTTTTGACTATTGTCTCATTCCTTTGGTTTCATCACAAAGATTATCTTGAACAAGAAAATGAGGGATAATACCTAGG
Organism: Artocarpus heterophyllus; assembly: GCA_025403435.1. Lineage (NCBI taxonomy): Eukaryota > Viridiplantae > Streptophyta > Magnoliopsida > Rosales > Moraceae > Artocarpus > Artocarpus heterophyllus. Next base: position 10,433,419 of record CM046341.1, read on the forward strand.
ACTTCTCCTACTTTGACTTCAGCTATGACAGTTCCCATTAAACCAAGACTACACCTCCATACACAAGGTTTATCTTTTCCTTAGCCGAGGCTTACCCTAAATAGAATGTAGCATTTAAATAGTCAATATCCTTTCTTGAATTAGAACTACAACACACATTGATGTTTTTGAAATGCAAAGATGATTAGGACAAGGACTTCATAATGGTTTCCAAGAAACTAAGACTCCTTTTTTTTTAGAATTTTATTTGTTTATGAGTTGAAAACTTTTTACACCATTCTCAGTAAGACTCTAATGACAAATGAGATCTAGTATATGATTGAATGTGATCAAAGACAAATGGGTAGGTAAAGACAGATAAAGATAGATGGAGACAAATGTAACTCAACTATAGAACTTTTGAAATTTTTACCCAACAAGAACTTTTCAACTTTTAATTAAACATTATTGTACAACTTTTGACAAAATGGGCAAAATCAAAATGTATATGACACATCAAATACCTACCAGATAATGCATCCGATAGATAAAAAATATTAAAAGTAAATAGCATAAACACAATAATTAAACAAGCAACAACTATAATAATCACAAACACAAAAATCTCTTTTTTATTTTTAATTTTTTTAATGAAAATTTATTTAAGAATGAATGAAAACTCATAGTCATCAAAACACGTTTCTAGAAAATCTGTTACTTAGCCACTTTGATGATTTTTCACTAAAACAAAATTCATATCTCAAATAATTTCTTAACAAATTTTTTAAAGAAAACAAAAACACACATTCTTAGGTCTTCACAAATTTTGCTTAGAACTAGAAAGACCAGGTGACTATTTTCCTTCTAACACTCTTGTGAATTAAACAATTACCTCTTTTAATGTTGGATTTCCTATATGTCCCTTTTCTGCTTGAAACTGAGGCCAAAGTTTACTAATGGCTCCTTGAACATAACTACTAGGATGTTCTAAAAGAGAATCTTGAAGATTATCTAAGTTTTCATTAGAAAGCTTGTCTTTACTAAAATGTATTTTATTCTCCCTATTTACAGGCATTAGACCTTTTGACTTATACCTACCACTACAACAAATTTGAGATTATATGACCTTCATTTAACGATCGCTTCTTAAAAACCATCGTGATAAAGGAAAAAAATGTGGCAAGTTACGCCCGTGAATACAAAAACCGTCGTGGTAAGTGTAGGAGCTACCACTTGGTACTTTTGACTTACCACGATAGTTTCTTAAAAAATTGTCGTGGTAGATACTGCACAACAGTTTTTTAAAAAACTGTCGTGGTAGCTACCGCACTTACCATGACTGTTTTTTAAAAAACTGTTGTGGTATCTCACTTAAAAACCCCTTTCCACCTCGATAATCAGACACAAATCAAAAACTCACCTCTCAAAAAATGAACATAGAGCCCTTCAAAACAGCTACCGCTGTTCCTCTTCGCCTCCACAGTTCTTAATCTCATTCGAAATTGCAAGTTTTTTGTTAGAAATTGTTAAATTGTTTTCGATTTTGTTGTTTAATTAATCCAAATTTGAAAAATTGTCATTGGTTTTGTTGTTTATTCCATGATTCTTGTGTTGTGGATCATGGGTTTGATTTATTTGTTTTATAATGGGTATGTGTAATTTGTTTTATGATGGGTGATGTTTTTGTTTTATGATTAGATCAAATATATATGGTGGGTATGTATATAATTTGTGAAATTCATTTTAATTGAATATTTGCTATTTATTATTTCGATTTAGGACTTACAAAATGGATAGGAAATGGGTGTGGGCTTTTCGATTGTCGAAAGAATATGTGAATGGTGTAGAAGAATTCTTGGATTTTGCCAAAAGTCATGCCAATGGTGATAAAATTCGATGTTCTTGTGTTCAATGTGGAAACTATAGATTGCATCCAATTCCAATTGTTAGAGGACATTTATTCCGAAATGGAATTATAAGTAGTTATCAAATGTGGCATTTCCATGGCAAGTCTAATTTCAATAATCCAACTTTAGTAATTAAAGGGAAGGAATCTATTATGGAGAATAATATGGATGATCATGACAATATGGTTGACATGGTCAATGATTTGGAAGAACACTTCATGCACATGTATGGATGTATTTAAGACAATGATAAATGATGCCGAGACACCCATGTATGAGCGGTGTACCAATTTCACCAAATTGTCTGCTTTAGTTGGATTATAGAATTTGAAAGCGTCGGGTGGGTGGTCAAATTCTAGTTTCACAAAGCTTTTGAAAATTTTAAGAAGGCTTCAACTAAGGGGTAATAAATTTCCAACTAGTATGTATGAGGCTAAGAAGACTTTGAGCACTTTGAGAATGGATTATGAGAAAATTTGTGCTTGTGAAAATGATTGTGTTCTCTATAGGAATGAGTATGGGGATGAGAGTTATTGTCCGGTTTGTCGACAAACAAGGTGGAAGAAAGGAAAGGAGCCAAAAGATGATAAGAATGGAGTGCCAAAGACAGTGTTATGGTACATCCTATCGGTACCACGTTTGAGGCGTTTATTCAAAAACCCAAAACATGCCAAGAATTTGACATAGCATCATGACAAATAGGTGGACGATAGTATGCTTAGACACATAGTGGATTCACCATATTGGAAGACTTTTGAATCTGATCATCCCGACCTTAGTGCGAATCCAAGAAATATACATTTCGCTTTATCGATGGATGGAATGAACCCACATGGTAACATGAGTAGTAGGCATAGCAGTTGGCCCATAATACTTGTTAACGACAATCTCCCTTCAAAGATGTGCATAAAATGAAAGTTTTTAATGTTGGCTTTAGTGATTTGGGGTCCTTACCAACCAGGCAATAATATTGATGTATAATTGGCACCGTTAATCGATGACCTAAAAAACTTGTGGGAAAATAGAGTTAAAGTTAGAGATGCTCATCGAAAAGAGACGTTCACACTCTGTGCAATGTTAATATGGACAATTAACAACTTCCCCACGTATGGCAATTTATCTAGTTATTTGGTGAAGAGTTCTATTGGTTGTCCTATTTGCATGACTGAAACTTCTCACAAGCGATTGAAGAATGGTAAGAAAATTGTTTTTCTTAGTCATAGAAGATAGTTGCCAAGAGATCATCATTATCACAAACAAAAGAAAGCCTTTGATGGCAACAGTGAAGAAAGAGACCCTCCTCGTCCTTTCACAGGCGAACAAATATTTGAAATGGTAAAAGCTATAAGAGTCATATTCAGGAAGAGAAAGCGAGGTAAGGACGAACCGTCGATTGATGGACCATGAAAAAAAAAAGATCAATCTTTTTTGATCTTCTATACTGGAAGACACTTTTTATTCGTCATTGCTTGGATGTTATGCATATTGAGAAAAACATTTATGAATTGATAATCAACACGTTGCTTGACATTCCGGGCAAGACTAGGGATGGTGAAAAAGCTCGGTTAGATCTCATGGAAAAGGAGATTATGCCTAATTTGTTTCCTGAGAAAAGAAGAAACCACACTTACTTAGCAAAGCACACGTTATCAAAAGTGGATAAGACAAAGCTTTGTGAATGGCTTGCTTCATTGAAAGTGTCAGATGGGTATTCTTTAAACTTTAAAAAGTTAGTATTGGTGAAGGATTTGAAACTTATTGGCATAAAAACATACGATTGTCATGTGTTGATGCAGCAATTACTACCACTTGCTTTGCAAGGAATTCTAACAAAGGATGTGAGATTTGCAATTAACAAGTTATGCTCATTCTTCAATGTAATATGCTCCAAGGTAATTGATCCACTTATGCTAGATTCACTGTAATCAGAGTTGGTGCAAACCTTATGCATGCTTGAGAAGTATTTTCCACTGGCATTTTTTTGACATCATGATTCATCTAACGGTGTACTTAGTACATAAAGTTAAGTTATGCAGACCGGTGTATTTGAGATGGATGTACCCATTTGAAAGATATATGAAGGTTTTGAAAGGCTATGTCAAGAATCGAAATAGGCCGAAGGGATATGTTGTAGAAAGTTACATAGTTGAGGAATCGGTTGAATTTTGCTCCGAATAGCTATCTAATGCGGACGTAATTGGGGTGGCTAAGACTATAAACATTGAGGCTAGGGGACTATCTATTGGAAATCCTTCATCAGTAAATCGAAAGGAGTGGGAGCAAGCTTGTCTTTATGTCTTGCACAATGCTAATGAAGTGGAGCCTTTCATTGAGGTGAACATGAATGAATTCAAAAAAGCAAACCCAAAAAGAGCAAGAAATGAGAAGTGGTTGGAAGATGAACACAACCGGACTTTTTGGTTGTGGATTAGAGCACACATCTATGGCAAGTGGTCCACATCACAAAATGGAGGGATGTCACAGGACTTAAAGAACCTAGCTAGAGGATCGTCGTTGGTAGTTACAAAGTATACGTCATATTCCATAAATGGTTACACTTTCTACACTAGCAAAAGAGATGAGAAGCATCCTGTCCAAAATAAAAGTGTGACTCTCTGTGTCGAGGCCATGCATATTGTCTCCTCCAAGGACTAGAATATGATATATAGGACCATGAACTACTTTGGTTTCATTAAAGATATTTAGGAACTTGATTATGGGGGATTGCACATAGCACTTTTTAAGTGCAAGTGGGCCAACAACAACTATGTTAAGAATGATAATGACGAAATCATAGTGGTTGAATTTAGAAGATTAAGATACATGAATGATCCCTTCGTTATGGCATCACAAGCAATCTAAGTTTTTTATACTATGGATCCCTAAGACATTGAGTTGTCTTTAGTCATCCCGATGAAGCCAAGATTAGTTATCGATGGTGAAGAAGTTGCTGAGGATTGCACGGACATCCCTTCATTCACAAAGGGATTGCCATCGGTTGAAGAGATAGATGATTTTGAAGATCATGTTTTGCACTTGCTTCGTGAAGATGTGGAACGGATATGTAATGAGGAACTAATGAAAAAAAAAGAGAAACAACATAAGCATCTATAAACCAATTTATGTTAATTTATTTTAAAATATTTCTTTAATATCTTGCATTTTTCATCTTTTTTTAAGGGTTTGGGATATCTATTTATAGTTATGTTTGTGATGAATGTAGAGAAAAAAGTATACATTCGTGGAAGGGTCCTTTTTAATTTACAACATTTGTTATGCTAAAAGGCCTTCCATGACAGTTTCTCAATAAACTGTCATGGAAGATCCTCTTAATTTATAGCATTTTTTATGCTGTAAAACGCCTTCCATGACCGTTTTTGAAGAAACTGTTGTGGAAGGCTCCTTGTTCTAAAAAATGCTATAAAAGGCCTTCCACGACAGTTTCTCAATAAACCATCGTGGAAGGGTCCTTTTAATTTACAATAAGTTTTGCATTTTAAAGCCTTCCACGACGGTTTATTGAAAAAACATCATGGAAGGATCTTTATTTTACAGCATTTCCTATGCTGTAGAAGCCCTTTCATGACGATTTCTCAATAAACCATCGTGGAAGGCATTTTATCTATAGCAATTTTTCTGCTGTAAACTATCTTCCACGTGGAAGATTCAACTCCACCTTTAAAAATTTTGAAATGCATGCCCAGCTCCCCATTTTTAAAAAGCCACCCTCTCTTTCTAAAAGTGCTCCCTCTCTCTTTAAAATCCCTCTCTCTTTCTCTCAAGATCACTCTCTACCACTGTTGCCTTTGCCTCCGCCGCTATCATCACCGCCTCCTCCTCGCCCCCGTTAAGCTCTCCCTCCCTCTGTCTCCTCTTCCCCCTCCCCCCACCCCCTTTCTCTCTCCTCTTCCCCTTCCCCACCCCGCCTCCGCTCACCCCCTTGCCCCACCCACCCCTAACCACCCCCTTGCCCCACCCGTCCCCCACCCCCTCGCCCCCCTTGCCCTACCCGCTCCCTACCCCGCCCTACCAATGTGAAATTGTGTAATATCATTGTAAACTTGTGAGTATGTGAAAATGTGAATATGTGAAATATGTGAATATGTAAAATTGTGTAATATCATTGTAAATTTATGAATATGTGAAGATGTGAATATGTGAATATTGTGAATATGTGAAATTGTGTAACTGAAATTTGTAAACTTGTGAATATGTAAAGATGTGAAAATATGTGAATATGTGAATATTGTGTAATTGAAATTTCTAAACTTATGAATATGTGAAGACGCGAATATGTAAAATATATGAAATATGTGAATATATGTAATATGTCAACTTATAATATGTTATTTTTAATATGTAATTATGTAATATATCAACTTCGAATATGTTAATTTTTGACTATAAGATAGTAATTTAATATTACTATATGTGTGTTAGTTTTTGATTACTTTGCATAGGTACAATGTCTCCCAAGGTCTATAGTGACCAATACGAGGACGAGTACGAAGAGTGCACTCCCTCTTCATCGCTATATAGCAAAGGAAAGCAACGCAATAAGCCACGAAAGTGAATCAAATTCAATCCAAAAATAGACTTTGAGCGAATGGCTACATTGATGAAAAAAGCTCATCAAATAAGGAAGAAAGGTTTAAGAATTGAAGTGACATTTGATTCGAAAGGCCAACTGAAAGGCGCACCTGGCCAAGAATTAAACAGTTCGGTCGAAGTCCTTAGTCAAGAGCACGTTCCTATATGGACAAAAGATTGGAGGTCTAAGGATTTGGATAAAGTAAAAGATGTGATTTGGAGAGAAATTAATATGTAGCTTTCATAGTTGAGGATTGGTATAGGAAAAGGGCTTTGAAGGTTTATGGTGAATTAGCAAATGGTTTAGATCTGACCTCTACGTTACTTTCGTACAGCCATACCTTTCCATTCCAGAGGAGGATGAAAATGTATATAAATGGCCTCCTATGGTAGTACACTACTACCCCTCCATAAATGATGATTATTGGGAAGCTTTTGTGAGGTATTGACGTTCCACTGAATTCCAACTGTTATTATCAAATGCAAGAAAAATAAAAGCGAAAAATGAATATTGCTCTATGGTTAGCTGAGTCAGATATAGAGAGCTCGAGCAATCATTGGTACATTAATATCTTACTCGTATTACATATATCAATTATTTTATTATTAATATGTTACTAACATAACGTAACATAGTTAGCTAAGACGGGTGTGCTACCAATACAAAGGAGTTATGGGTAAAATCATGTCAAGGTCCCAATGGACAGTTTAAAAATCCTAAAGTAGCAGAAATTGGGAATTTGATTGTAAGTTTATTGAACACGAACCACTAATTTGTAATTTAATACCTGTTGAAGGATCTTAAGAATAATATGGTTTTGTTGTTATTTTACAGGATGAATACACGATGCAACAAAGTCAAGGGAGCTTCCAATTGGTCGGTAATGATAACATTTTGACGAGGGCACTAGGGAAATAGGAACATTTAGGATGTGTTTGCAGTCAATTGAAGTATGTGAAACAGTCTCAATGCTTCGACCTCCAATCAGGTACGTCAAAATTGAATTCCCAAATGTTGAAGATGTAGATGGGGATTGTAGAACTACAAGGTCTTGTGACCGAGCTTATTTCCTAAGGACGTGCCAAGTCGAGGGATGATAGCATCTCACAATGCAACAGCTTTAAGGCTAGTTGCAACCCTCCCAATAATGTAGCAGAAGCTCCAGAAGTCCAATTGTCACCTCTTCGTCAAGAGCCCAAACAAGGTCAAGAATGTAGGCACTTTGTTGAGGACAAAATTAATGGTGGGTGTGCACTTGTTGTGCTTGGGAAGGCTTAAATGGAGAGTCTTCCAACTGATACAATTCATGGAAGACTTTAGGGGAAGAAAACATGTGCGTTAGCATCACTACCATTAGAGTTAGAATAGTTGAATTGCTTATTCCAACACTTGAAGCAACAACTGTGGGTGAAGCCATCGGAAGCTTCATCACATGGCCAAAGAGGTTAGTTGAAGTCATCGCTTTGACGAAGACGAGTCGAGCGCCTAGCCACGTTTCATAAGATCTAAGTAAAAAGAAATGCCAAAAAAAGAAAAGCTCTACAAAAGCAAGACAATTAGAACCTGAGGTAGAACAAGAACAAGAACAACCCGTTGCGAATGAGCCACTGCCTGCATTTGACTTTGCTTTAATACCCTAAGAATTTATGAAGTTGGCTCTATACGCACATTCTTTCATGCGTGATGGATCGATGATTCAGTGCCTACTACCGGTAAATGTCACTGGCAATGAATTGCCTATCTACGTGGGGTATGAAGACGTTTACTACTTCATCAACTTTGATAAAATTAGGGCAAACTGTATCCTGGTATACCTCAGGTAATAACTCCATCCTTAATTCATAAATTTTAAAATATAGGTAGAGTTGTAAAGTGCTTTCAAATAATTGACAATATTGTTTTTTATTGTAGTTTTTTGGTGGAATATTATGAACTTCAAGGCTTGGCACAAAATTTCTGCTTTATATCTTCGGCACTTATTTCAAGTGCTGCAATAGACCTACAGAGTGATTGCAGAGAGCACGCCATGTCACCTCTCCACCTATTAGCTCAAGCACCAAGGGGAAATTATTCTTCCTGCCATACAATGTTAGAGAACATTGGATGTTGGCACTTATTTCATCATGGAAGGACCAAATATATTGGTTTGATCCCCTCAGACACCCACCACGTGATGATTTTGCATCAATCACAAGATTGTAAGTATTAATGTTCTCTTTTAAAATTAACTGTTTTGAGTCTTAGATAATTGTATCGTCTATTAATTCATTTAAACATGACACATTGTTAGGGGCGCTTAACGATTGGAAGCTTCAAGAGGGAAGCGGTGTCACAAATCAATCGAACGAAACGGTATATTCCAAACATAAGTGTCCACGACAATAAGGAAACGTAAAATGTGGTTTTTTTACTCTATGTTTTATTCGAGATATAATTACAAGCGGTATACAAGCCCTAGGAAGAAAAGAATTTTATATACATATGGATATACATGAAGTTAGATTAGAGTGGGTACAATTTGTAAATAGGTATGTAATTTTTAGATAGATAGATAGATAGAGATAGTAGATCCATAATTGCTCAAAGTAGCTCAAATGTAAATGATTTTGTAAATACCTTGTAATTTCAATATACATTAATTTTTGTATGTAATCAGGGCCTTGTTGTAATGGATAACACACGAGACTGGCTATCCCATGCGAAATCAAAAAATTTTGGAAATTTTTTTTGGTAAGACGAATTTTCCATGATGATTTTTGGAAAAACCGTCATAGATTGATAAGCTTCCACGACGGTTTTGCTGGACACCATTGTGGAAGCTTAATCTACTACGACAGTTTCTAGAAAACTATCGTGGAAGATAAGTTTCCACAACGGTTTTTCTGGAAACCATCATGGAAGCTTGATCTTCCACGATGGTTTTTCTAGAAACTGTTATGGTAGGTTAATCCCTTGACGGCCACTTCGTGCCAGTTTTGTTGTTCCACGACGATAAAAAACCATCGTAAAAACTCCATTTTGTACCACTAATGTTTTCACAATGGTTTTTTAACTGTCATGAAATTTTTCCATGACGGTTTAAAACCGTCATGGAATCCGCAATTTGTAGTAGTGTGCGCTCATAATTTTGATAAGAACACTTAGGACATTTTGAAGCTATAGCTCGGGCTCTTCTTTTCCTAGCACAAAGACTTGTACCCACTTTATTTGTGACTTCACTAGGACAAATAAGACCTTCTATATACATTTTTACATCAGTTGAAAGTTTAAAACGAGAAAGGAGCCAAAGACAAGTGACTCGAGCTTTGTACTTTTGCCTAATTTCTTTCTGAGAAAGGGAAGGAAAGTATTTTTTCAAGTGATCATATAAGGGAAGGAAAGTATTTCTTCAAGTGATCATATTTAGGATCCATAATGAGAGAGAAAAAGAGATTCTTAAGAGTGAATTGAGAGCTTTGAAAGAAAGAGTTAAATGCTTTGAGTTGATCTAAGAGTTTTTATGAGAGTATTGAGAAGATTTTGTAGGATTTAGAAAGAAAAGTTTGAAGAATTGTCAGTAAAAGTCTTTAAAGATTGATGAACTTTGAAAGTTTTTTGGAAGTTTTTAAAGATTTTTGTGATTTTCTTGTTCATAGGACTCTTCCTTAAAATCTAGGCATCCATAAGCTGAGTGTCCTAGAGTTTGACAAGTACTACCTGAACATTTCTACATTTCATTGCTTAAATCCTTTTAGTTAAACATGCAATCCCAGCATTTAGATCATTTTCTTGACTAAGTTAAAGAACAACTCTTTAAGCATTAGTAAGATTAGACCTAATTGAGCCTTCAAAATTACTATGTTTTCAATATTGAGAGTTATTTGCTAAATTATGTAAAAAATCTAACACTTCATCAGTTTATCTATCAAGAAATTCTCCTTTACACATTGTTTCAATGAATTAAAGGGTTTCAAGAGTTAAGCCTTCATAAAAGAAAATAATATAATGTCATTTTTCAAAACCATGATGTGGGCCAGAGTTCAAAAAATCCTTAAAATGTGTCCAACATTGGAAATAGACTTTAAACTTTGGGAAAAATTTTGAATTTGTTTCTTTGGAGCCTAGCTTTATGAGTTGGAAAGAATTTCTTAAAAAACTCAATTTGCATTTCTTGCCATATGCCAATTGATCTTGGTTTTAAAGAAGTGAGCTAAGTTTTAGCTTTATCTTTTAGAGAAAAAGGGAAAAGCTTAAGCTTAACAACTCTGTTTGAAACATTTTTATCACTTAAAGTAGCAAAAACGTCTTCAAACTCTCTAGGAGGCAAGTATGGATTCTTAGATTCCAAACCATGAAAAGTTGGAAGCAAGTTAATCATGTCTAGTTAAATCTAAAATTATGAGCATTAAGAGGAAAAACTAGACACGAAGGAGTGGATTCAGGAGGTGGTTGCAAATAATCATGTATTGAATGAACAACGTGATTAATGATTTGTTGATTTACCATGTTATCATTATCATCACTTTCGTCATCAACTCTTGTGTTTAAATGTGAAGATGTAACAAATAAAGCAGGTGGTACAACAGGTTCTAGATTTTTCCTAACTTGACTACAAGATTTTGACATACGGAGCAAGCAAGTATGCAAAACTAAGATAATTATGAAAAGAAAAAAAAACAAAAATTTGGACTACATGAATAGTAACATGGATACTAACATGTAAATGATGTGAACAGTAACTTTTTGGCTTTTTTACTTTTTTATTTTACTATTTTTGGCACCTACAAAACAAAAAAAAATTAAGATTAACAAAAATATTAACAGGATCGAACGGTACAACCGTCCCTTTAAGATAAAAGAAAAATAAAAGGTATAGAAAAAGTAAAAAGTTAGAAGTTAGATAATTGTAAACCACGGTTGAAAAACAATAAAGGACTAAAAAATGGCATGATCAATGTGTGCACTACTCTGATCATATTCCAAGGTCACAATGCGGCATTACAAATTTGGATGCCTATTAGCAATACTATTATCGGGGAATTAGGTATTTAGAGTAAGTTTGATATTTCAAGTAATGAATAGAGGTATGATAGCCTGCATTGGAGCCAAATAACATTGATGGTATGGAGTTGTAAGCGGAAGCATAATAGATTTATGATTATTACTTATACCATAGATTTGGAATTTTGAGGATGAAATTTCTTAAGAAGGGTAGATTTGTAACGCACTATGTTTTCTTTTCAAATATTTATATTATATTTCCACTTTTATATATAAAAATTAATTCTAATATTTTAATATCATGACCAAACTTCCTCATTATCCAAATGTAGAGCTCAATATATGAGTCAAAACTCTCCGACATGAACCAAGTAGAGGAAGGAAAGAAAGGACAGGTAGAGAGAGAGAGAGAAAAAGATCTCCATTCAAAATCACCAAAGAGCATCCAAAGTCCCTTTTTGACATGATTGGTGTCATTGGAAAGCTCTCGATGAGTGGAGTCTAATGACGTGTTATGTCGTCGACTGATTCAAATTGTAACCGCCGTAATTGCAGGTCAAAGTTTCAAAACCATCAAACTTCTTACCGCCATTAACTTTACCGTCTCACGTATGATAGGGATGATTTTGGTCTTCACACAACGAGGAGAAAAATAAAACTAAACTGGTGTTGCCCATCAAATATTGCCAAAAAATTGTCGCTGGAGCTACAAATTCTAGCCACCATTGCGGCCAACTCCGACGAGTGCCTTCTCAGCCACCATTTTTCTCTTTACCGCCATCAAAACACCTAGAGGACTTTGGGCTTCAAAACTCACTCATCAATTTCATGTCACCACCATCCTTTGGCTGGAAATTAAAGGCAACAATGTCCGCTGTTATAGCAAAACTTTAGTCCCTTCAAATTCAACCACCATAGACCAAACTGAAGGTTCCGATATTTCAATGGATGAGAGGTAGTGTTTTGCCCACCTCAATTTCAAGAAACAATTACCGGTATCGTGGGATTTATGGCCATCAGTGTCCGAGAAAGAGAGAGCCAATTTTGGGGTTCCCGACCTCATTTACCAAAATTGATAGGAGGGTCGGTTTTGGGGGGAGATCTAAGGATAGCCGCCAGTGGAGTCAAGTCAACACCGGTCAATACCGATCAACATCGGTCAAATTGATCAAATCTAGTCAAAATTGGTCAATAGTTGACCCAACCTCCGATCAATGATCCTAGACCACCTTCTAACTCTTTTTAATGTTTCAGATATAATCATGACCTTTGTTTGGGTTAATTCAACTTCATTAAAAATCATCTGGTACTGAGTGCATGCAAAATGAGGCAAAGTAGATCGATAGAATAGAGATTGGAATTACTAGTCGTTGCTTTAGGAATCTCTGTGAGTCATTCCTAGCTATCCATATTTCCTTCGGGACCCATTTGGGGGTAAGGATTCTATTACTTAACTTTTGTGATATTTTATTTAATTAAATTGATGATTTAATTTTTTAAGATAAATTACATATTATTTTGTCGTTATTATTTTATGAACATCATATGGATAATTGTTTGGAGCCGTCCTGTAATGTACAGTGTGGTCGGCATTGATTTTGATGTAACTTGCAACATAACATGATAAAGGACGCATGGTTAGGTTAAATGGACTCTTGTGTACTAGTGAGGAATTGAAATACAACAATGTTACATATAGAGTTATAGATTAAGAGTATATAAGCCTAAAATAAAATGAGTAAAAGTATGTAACATAAATGGGGGCCGCTTACGTCTTTGGGTTTAAAACCCTAAAAGGAAAAATAAGGGGAGGCGATGGTGATCCCTTAGGTCAAAAATCCCAAAAAATACTATACAGTAATATGACTAGGTAATGACGCGAGACAACGAGTCCTTTCACTTGACTACTAGACAATCGATATAATGTGTAACACCCACCAATTTTGATGTAACAGTTCATGTTAAGTTAGTAACGACGTTAAGTAAATTTTATTAATAATTTATGTTATATGTTATGATTTACGATCTTAATGTTACTAACTATTTTTTCTAAGAGTTATGATAGGTGACGATCGCATGGAATCGATGTGCTCAAGTGTTTATGTTAGTTACAATGTATGTTTATTTATGAATGCTATGATATATTACTTTTTAAGGACATTTCGGCAGGCCGAATAGCCTATTAAGGATCGGCAGGCCAATGAAAACCATCTGTAGGCCGGACTTCATGGAATCGATAGGCCAAACTGTGCAGTCGGCAAGCCGATGATAGTTGACAAACAGTCAGTAGAAATCTCTCTAAATTTATGGTTGAAATGATTACGTTAAATGGGTAGTTTATTGTGATTAATTGACATATTTATGGATTAATTTCTTCATTTAAGGAAATAAAATCATTGACTTTTCTTTGATTGGTATTGATTGATATGATTTCCTATTTTTAGAAGGCAAAATATGGTAAGATGAGATGATTTCTTTGACTTTCCCTCTTTGCTCTCCATTCTCCACGCAATTAGTCTCAATCTTAGTCAGAAAATTCCTGACTTAATGAAGAGTTTTGAATCTCCTTTTTACGTTATGCTCATTACGTTAAATTTTTTTAATGTTCTTTTTCTCTATCTCTCTCTTCCTCTCACGTCTTCTCTCTCATTCATTCTGAGACGTTTATCTTATTCATCTCTTCTTCTTCTCTTCTCCACGACTTCTATTCCTTCTTTCTCTCAAAAATTCTCTACAAATAATTGAAAGAAAAATTGATAATTTCGTTGGTTGAATTGAAGGAGTTTTGTGAAGAAATTTGTTTAAGGTAAGAATTTCTTTTGGTGTTTCAGAAATGTATTTCTTCTCCTTAATCCGACTGCCATGTCTTTCTCTACAAAATTCCGTTTGCTCTGAATTTTTAATATGTTATTCATGTATGTGTTATGTGATGTTCTTCCAAATTTCACGTTATTTTGATATTTCTATGATAAGTTGTGAATTTTCTACCCTCTACCACTCACAATAAAATATTGTGTTATGTTATGTTATGGGCTGCAAAGTTTGGTAATGATTTGATGAGTAAATTATGTGTTATGTAATTTTTATTGAGATTAGGTCTAGAAACTGTTTTAATAATATTATTATTGGATTTTTGTTTTATGCGATATTTTATATGTTTAAATGATTTTATTAATGATGAAATGATTTTATGATATTGAAATGTATGATAATAAGATGTTAGTATGAATTTTAAAATTAAAATATATGTGTTTTAATTGTTAGAAAATGTTTTCAAAAGATTACTCACTACCTTATTATTATTGCTGGCAGATTTCATGTTTGAAATGTATGGGTTGTTTTTTATGATTATAGTTATAGATGCATGTTATGAATTATGTTTGTATGAGATGAATGTATATGTGATGTAATATGAATGGATGTTATTCTATGAAAATAAGTATTAATTTTTATTTGTATCTTTAAATGAATAAATGGCATGAACACACAAAGGAACGAGCACATCGAGACCGCGGCATTGTCACCAATACATATCAGGTTAAGTAAGCTAGCTTCTAAGGTAAGTACATTCTCACCTGCAACATGATATGTTTTATAAGTTTGATATTATATTCACAATGATATTCATGATGATTTTATGGTGATTTTCCTTAAAGGGTTTCTTATGAAAGATTTTCATGATTTAAAGTTATGCATGTTTAATCATGGCAAAATTTGAAAGCATAAAAGTTATGTATATATGTATCACCTAATAAGTGTTGCACAACAATGTTATGATATGATATGTTATGATGTCATGTTTGGTTTAGGATTAGCTACCATTCTCCTCTCATGACGGCACACCTATAATGATGATTATGGTGCAACACTTGGGCCCTTAAGATAAAATGGAATAAATTTGAATATGGTCAAGTAATAAAAGATATGTTTCTATGAAAATGTGCTTAATGCACTATTATGATATGATGATGATGATGATGATGATGATGATGTTTATGAAATGTTTTTAAAATTGTGAGAATTATATGTACTTACTAAGCTTTAGCTTATTCAAGTTTATGTCATGTTGCAGATAAGGGTAAGAAAGTCATGGACTAGGCAAAGGATATGGAATGACATGTGAGCAAAGTACAATGAATTGTAACCGGAAGAACGCCAAGAAGAAAGTTTATATGATTTAAATCAAGTTTTATATTTTGGACATATTTATTTGTTAAGTTTTAAGAATACAAGAACTATGATTTTAATATTTTATTTTATCATTTTAAGAATTTGATCTTCCGCATTTTGAAAGTTGAATTTGTTTTACAAATTATGTTTTCTAAAGGTTTTTGGCTCTGTTGGCCTGCCGAACATCATTGGTCGGCATGCCGATGTAAGAATGTTCGGCCTGCCGAACTTTGAAAGTTTGTAAGCCTAGATTTGCAGAACCATTGTCGGCCTGTCAGTTGACGAATTTCGGCCTGCCGACCATGTTCGGCCTGTCGAAGTCCCAAGTTCGGCCTACCGAACTATGAGAGTAAATAGCTTTTAAATGATGTGATGTTTTTATAAGTTATGATTTCACAATTTGGTATATTTACTTTATTAACGCAAGTTTATGATCAATATTAATGTGAAATTAAATTATGGATTAAGTTAATGAATGTTGTTTAAAAAAAATGTATGTATGGATCCTGGTTACGTTTTCCTTAACTATGTTTACATTTAAAGTTCGCATAAGTATGTAATGTATGAATGTAATGACATCTGTGACGTCTGAAAAAGGGGGCGTTACATAATGTATTATCTAGCGCACCCTACTAGGAAATTGAATATAAACTAATATATAAATAATAACGGATATATGGATGCTACATAATCTTGTTATAACATATGTATATATGTTGTACAAATACAGTAATTATTAAGCATCTACTAGTTATGGACATAATGGGCTTGTTAAGATTTATTAATGATGTATTGATGAATAAGCTACCATACAGGTTCAATATGGTAAGTAATAAAACCAAAGTGTGAGTAATGGTTTCCCTACGGACCATGTTGTCACTCAATCCCCTCTATTTTCATCTTTTTAGGATTTATAAAGTGTGAGGTAGCAATGAAAAAAATAGTTAAGGAAACTATATAGCTATATCAAGTTGGAACCACTTCATTTGTTAAGGATGTTCCTTATTATGATGTAAGCATCATATGTTTCTATCTATGACTGTATTAAGCTATCTTGAGGGTTGGAATAACGATGACGACAGATTTATAATATTAAAACTACATTAAACTATAATTTTGTTGTTTTTTTATGATTTTTTAATTTGAAAATTTTTGTTTAAGTCCCAACAAATTTTCTTAAAGTTTTAGAAGTTTTATTTTACTTTCTAAACTTTTTATTTAATTTATTAAAAACTACTAATCCCACTCAGGGAGTTATAGATATGTATAACTTTTAATATAATGATTTACAATAAGATAACGTGCAATGTGTTTGGCAAGGCCTTACTGTGTCTTTCACCGTTCCCAAGACCATAGACAAGAAGTTAAGGACAAGCTTCTTTTAAGCAGCTCGCGACTTTCTAAACAACCTTAAATAAGCTTTTATTGCATGAAGATAAACCCGATGTTTCAAATTTGCAGTAAAAGTGATTAGAAACTACCCTTAAGATATGTTTTATTGAAATTCTTTTTTCCTCCAATTTTCTATTTTGAAATAGTTTTTCAAATGTGTCCCACTAAAGTATTTTTCCCTTGCAATCTTCTAAAATAGCATTTCTGTTAAATGTAGCCTTCATAAATAATTTTCTATTCTAATTACAATGTCGATTTTTTTTTGGAATTAGATTGGCATAATTTTTTTTTTGTTTGTTTGTTCTCATATGTGGTCACAATTAATTTCTCTAATTGGTTTGAGCCTACCCGAATTTTTTGCTTTTCTTTATAAGTATAGTACTTTTCTTATCTGTACAGATATAATATTCAATTGAAACACATGTAGGCTGTAGAGGGGAATTCCGCAAGCACTCTAGGATGAATATAATAGGTAATATGAGCTTTAGAGGCTGTACAAATAGATGTATAGGGAGCAAAGGACATGAGAAAAAGTTGTTTGCATTCAACGTTGTTCAACTCATTTTTTTTATTTATTTTTTATGAACCAAGAAACATTCCTACCAACTACCTATCCTATACCACGCCTGCTATTCCAATATTATTGTTAGAAAATAAACCCAAAAGGCAGAAGGGAAATCCTTCAAAAAAGCAGGAGGGAAAAAATAATAATAAAGAAACCTAAAGTCGGGAACTAAACTGAGGATAGGCACTTACACCTAGAGAAATACTCCAAACATGCATAGTAGTTAAAAATCTTATAATCGAAACCTAAAGTGAAAGAGTGGAAGGGATAAAAATACATGTTTACTTAAAGAGTCGGCGAATTCACAAAATCTGAATTTAGAACGAGCCTCCATATCTCAATTAATACTCGAAGTGCAAAGATCTAGAATTATGAATCACCAAGAAAAATTAATTAAAGAAATACCATGCAAGGCTGAATGATTTCTTTCTCTAAAGATATAAAAAGCCTGGTATGAAATTTTTTCCAAATAAGACAAGACACGAATCCCCATGGATTGAAAACACCAAGGCACTAATCTTTTATATTTATTTTTTTTATAATTTCAATAAAAAAAATAATAATATTGAACACATGGATATATAAGGTTTTTTTTTTTTTCTCTGACATAGATATAGAAGGTTTAATAGAACTATTAAGTGGAAGATTTCTAAATGTTATATAGTTTTGGAATGGAGAAATCCTTGTTTCTTTTCTAATCCTTGTTTTTTTTCTATGTGTAACTTTTGTAAGTTGTTATAAATTTTCTCATTTTGAAACCATTCCATGAACTTTTAAATTTACGGATTAAGCCTTCAAATTTATTTAAAAAATAAAAAATTAAAATTAATATAATGTAACACAATATAATTTATTAAAATATAATATATTACAACCCAAAGTCTTACATGTTAGGTTAGAAAGCTTAGGTTTCTCTCTCTTTACCTAGTAAGGTTTCACGCATTAAGAAAAATGATGAGGAAATTGTTGGAATTAATCCAATATATGGGCTAATATATTAAATAAATGTGTATTAAAGGCTATCAGATAAGGTTGTCTAATTAAAAGTGATCAATTTAGGTTTTGGTCTTTTATTGCGTCATTAAGTGTGAGCCTCCTATGTGAAGAGAACAAAATATAATTATTGATTTTATGATGGGCTAAATTGGTAATTAAGAATAACTGTTAGGGTTTAGCAATTATATAAAGAGATTGTGGTCTCCAAGTCAGTACATACGTTATTTTTCTATTCCTCATCTGCAGAGAAATTACAAAGGCATACTTTGAAGGAGAACTTACATACTAGACTTAGAATATCCTCAATCTACTGACTCAAAAATCACATCACATCTATGGATTCAGGTTAGCTTTTACATCTAATTAATTATTTTGATGATTTGACATGAATGCTCTAGGTGATGAAGGTTTTCATTACAATATTTTTTTCTAACAGAAATGAGTACGTCTGACTTATTTTTCTAATTGAAAAAATAAAAAAAGTTTATAAACTTTTATAAACTCTCTACTGTTGTGGTGTACATTGTGAATTTTTATATTCATTAAAACAAATTGTCTATAATTATGTCTATACTCAATCGCCAATCCAATCGTATCTATCAATAGATTGACAGTGGATTCCATAAACATCTCTAACTAAAAAAAATAAAAACCAAGCAGATTCTCAAAAAAAAAAAAAAAAAGAATAACAATAAAGCAATTTTTGAAAAAAAATGGGGAAAAATCAACTGAAAACAAGGTTCCTGCTATGAAGCACTTTGTAGAAAATTTATAATCTTAAGAAGAATTTTATTATTACATTTACAATATTTTGTTCAATATAAAATTGTTTATATATTTGTGTGTGTGTGTGTGTGTGAAAACTTTGAAATAGTGCATTATTTTTCAACAAGTAAATAAAAAATTAATTTGAGAGAAACCTAGGAAATATAAATTTGTCTGGGAGAGAAGAATCACTTTTTAGATATTTTAAAAATTGAGTAAAACCTAAGAAAGAAGGAGACATGAATAAAAAATAATAGTCAATAACAAATGCCATAAATAATGTGCTTAAAAAACAATGCATCATTGTCCGCATTGTTTGTCCTGTTTTATAACATAGGAACTTTTTAACCTTTTTTTTCAGAGTCAAAAGAATTTGTTAATCAATAACAATGTGTTGTTATTTATTTTCAATTTTCCAGAATACTTATAATTTTATTAAAAATAATTATTATTACATTTATATTATTTTACTCAATATAATATCTAATATTATTTTGTTTATATATATATTTATATATAAGTAATTATCTATTTTCTTTAGTTGGTCATGCATTCCTTTTCAAAAAGTAAACAAAAAATAATAAAACTAAGAAAAAAGGATGAAAAAATTGAGTACAAAAAATTTTAGAAATTATGGCAAAAAAAACAAAAACCACATGTTCATTAGAATTCTAACGTTCGCTAATTAATAAGAATTTTACTTGAGAAAATCTTGTTTGATACACATATTTGAGAATTAGTTGAAGGTGAGGAAAACTTGGTAGCCAAAATGGTGAAAAGACAAAAAGAAGATACATATCGGATCAATAGGTTTTTAAAAGCTTGCATAAAAAAATAAAAAAAAAAGTTTCAAAAATCAATACAAGAAAAAGCAATAATAAAAATAATAAGTGAAAAAAGTGGGAAAAAAAGCGGCTGTCATTGTCCCCTGGCGTCATTTCGCTATCGGTGGAATATACAAACAGAGAAAAAAAGAAAACAAAAGGAAAAGAAAAATCAAGAAGATAAACCAAACATGAGGCTAGATTATGTTATTTTACTTATACGGTACATTAAGTCAGTAAAAACTTGACATTTAAATTATTAATCTTTGTCAGCTTTTGTAATTAGGTTTTTTTTAATGTATATTACATTAATTATAGAGTCAAGTATACCATTATTCCAGCTAAATCTCTTTTATTAATTATTTTACGTCAAATAATTTTAGTTTTTATTTTAAAATATTATTTTATTACAGCATAACGTTTTCTATTCAAAAGCAAAGGTGGAGATGAATGAATTAATCATATGATTTACTTAAAATGTGTCAGTAGAGAAAACTAAAGGGTTAATCCATCGATAGCACTTCTTCTCCAAGAAACTTCAAGAAGCATCGAAATCAAAGGCTATCATATTTCTGCAGGAACAAAAGTGCTTGTTCATGATGGAGCAATCCATAGGCACCCAAATTTATCGCAGGAGCCAGTGGAGTTTATCCCGGAGAGGTTCGAGAACATCCCAGATGATTTCAGAAGTCGGGAAAACTTTTAGTTCATTCCGTTTGGTTTCGAAAAAGGCAATGCCTTGGAATGATATTCGGTATTATTAATACTGAATAAAACCTTATGCTGGGAATGGCAATCGTCAAGTAAGAAATAAGTGTAAGAAAATAATGTTTTAAAACGAAAATTAAAATTATTTGAAGCAAAATAATTAATAAAAGAGATTTAGGTGAAATAATTATAGTGTATTTGACTTTACAATTAATACAATAGACATTAGTTAGAAAAATCTAATTACAAAAAGTTGACAAAAATTAATAGTCAAAATGTCAAGTTTTCACTAGCGGGGTATACTAAATAAGCAAAATGACTTTTTAAAATAAAAATTAAAAATATTTTAAGTAAAATAATTAATAAAAGAGATTTAGATAGAATAATTATAGTGTATTTGACTCTGCAATTAATGCAATAGACATTAATTAGAAAACCTAATTATAAAAAGCTAACAAATATTAATAGTCCAAATGCCAAATAGCCGGACGTTCCAAATAAGCAACATAACGTAGCATTCATCAAACATAAGGATCAAATATATGGATATAGAGAGGTGAAGGAAAAAAAATGGGAGGAGGTAAACCAAAAATTTTGTCAACATTATTGTTTTCAATCAACAAGATTTTACGACATTTTTCTTACTAATGTCATGAAATTTTACATGTCGTACATAATTAATGTCATCTTAAAGACTTTTTTTTCTATTAACGACATTTAAAGAAAAATGTCATAAATCTTCTATATTGTGAAAACTGCATTTCGTTGTAGGTCATGTAGCATATGTATCGTCCGGAGGCAAGGACGTTAGATATATATATATATATATATATGTGTGTGTGTGTGTGTGTGTGTGTGTGTGTGTGTGTGTGTGTACAAAGCACTCTAGAGCTTGATCCATTTAACGTTTCAAGGCTAAATGATTTGCAAGGCCGCATGGGTCAGGACAGTATAGCACTTGAGTAAATCTAGCCCTCAAGAAATAGGATACCTCTAAGGGTCACATATGCAATTATTGGAGCCAGTTTAACAACCATATCCGTGCTCAATAATAAATGTTGTTATGGTAACCTGATTGTATTTTCTCACAATGTCAAAACTCAAAAACAAAACAAAAAAATATAAATTACACTGACATCCTCTTGTTTTACCTAATTACAATGACATAACCTAAACAAAAAATAATCACACAGACACCCAAATTACAATGAAAATGTTCAAATTTCACACAAACTGAAAATTAACAACACAAATTTCATTACTATTTACCAAAAAAGAACCAAAACAAAAAGCCCATAAATCCTCATTACCATTGTTTGTTGGCTGACTGGAGCTAGCAACGATGGCTAGAGCTGGCAGAAGAAGGCAATTTGGAAGTCGGAGGTTCGGAGGGTCAAAGGTGGTCAGGGGTAAGGGTGGGGTTAGTCACGGGCTCGCTAGTGTACAAAGGGAGGCAGGTCTAGAGAGGGAGGGAGGTCAGAAGGGTGGTGATCTCAGAGAGTGGGGGTTAGTCCCAAATGGTGGGGGTGGGGGTGGTCTCGAGGATAGGGTTGTCACAAGCCACTGACGTGCAAAGGGTGGGTGGTCAAGAGAGGGAGAGGAAAGGAGGTCGGAAAGCTTTAGGGGAGGAAGGTGTTTTTGTTTAATGTTTAGGTGTTTTTTTTAATGCATGGTTAGGATCTAATTTTATAGATCAATGACTAAGATAAAATAAGGTTATTTTGGTCAGTTATACAAAAAATTTAATAATATGTCCAGGGTGGTGAGTGTTATTATTTTTCATTTAAGGGATGTCAATGTAATTTGGGCAAAACATATAAGGTGTTGGTGCAATTTAGCAAAAAAATAATACAGCCATTGTCTCCCTCTTGTCAGAGTCCACCACACATAGCCAGTCACTATTGTGCGTGCCTATCTAGTGATGACATCTGCCATCGCATGTACCACAACGATCAGAAAATACAACGTTAAAAACCCTAAATTATGTCGATGCATATCGATTGGAAAACGCAGTTGTTCGCCCCTAAAAAGTCACCACAAACATTGATCATCTCACCGATTTATCGCATTTCTGCCATCAACACCAGTGTTGATTGACTAAGCATTGACCACGTGGCACAACACAAGCCCCACTCTGGTGCACTCTGTTAAAAATCATGTGACAGTCGCTGAGTGTCTCACAACCTGTGGTTTCACAACGATATTGATGGTGTCCGATCTTAATCGAAATTGGAAAGGACAATGGGGTCATGTAGATCAGATTTTGATCTTGTTGTGGAGTGGTCTCATCTAACGTGACGACGTGTGGTGGTCAAAGTTGGCATGCGGCGCTGTTGTTGTCCGATGACGTTTGTGTAGAAGAAGGAACTGTTTTTTTCCTTGTTGTTTTAGTTAATTAGCTGTCGTAGTCTATATTTTTATTTCTATGCCAAAGATAATTATTATAGGCTTTGATTTTTAATTTATCGGTTAAGAAGATTGTACGCCACTGTGTACAGTAGAAAACCGTGTACTCCACCAAAAAATTCCCTAAATATATTGTTCAACTTTTAAAATTGGCCAAATATAACTTGGAAAATTTGTGGCTAATTCTTTATGATGACGAAATTTATTTATACAAGCATTGCTTAAAGAGAACTTAGCTTGACAAACCCGACCAAACAGTTAGGGAAACATAATTGAATTCCTTTTTTTAAAAAAAAAATCCGGGTCCTGGTGCAACACATGAAGCCAAGACGAAATAAAAATTAATCCTGAATTAATTTCTTAAAAAAGTAAAAATCGTTCACATTTGAAAATGAATAAAGAGCAAGAGTCATCCCTAATGTGATTTTGCAGAACTCTTTAGGACACATAAACAAGCAAGGCATGACAATTATGTGATTTTTAAGTAACTTACAACACATGAGATTGTGAAAAATTCAAATTCATCATAAAATAATTTCTAGAAAAAGCCCTTCCACGTCAAAGAAATACGTTTTTGAAAATGAGAAAGCCATTAAAAGATTTTAAAGGATTTTAGCCCATGTTTTCAAACTGGTAAAATATTTGTCGCCAAGTATATTGTTATTTCTTAGTTATACTGAGCTTTGCCTAATTTGGTGTGTGTTTCGCAATGAAAATCTCAATTGCGCCACATAGATCTCCTATAATCATCTTTAAATAACTCGGGTAGTTCGATTAAAACAAAAATAAGATATTTACGCGCTACATCCAAATTATCAATACCATTTTGTTCGCCAAAGAGGTACACGTTGATACAGTTATCAAACCAAAAACTCAAAAATTGGAATGTTCACTAGGAATCCAAAACGATGTGCTATGATTGCCTGCACTTTGGATGCTTCCAAGTTCTCACAAAAACTCAATTGATGGTATAAGATTCTTAATGGAATTTTCGAAACTTGGGGACCCAATTTTGTTTCACAAAAACTGTACGTGAAATTTTTGTTTTTCTGGATTTCTCTCTTGTTTTTTCTGCTGCAGAAAAAATCCTTCCATCAAGGATTATTATACAGCCATAAAAAACAACAGTTACCAAGGAGTGTTAATGGGCATAAATATGAGCCAATAATTGCAACAAAATAAATTGGTTTCAATTCCTTATTGAAACCGTTAAAAAATGTTGCAACGGTTACATTCTCTCACTTGGTCTCCATATTTATCTTTATATTCATTAAACCTAAACTATCAGGAAATAAACACATGAATCATGGCGATAATTTCTCTAAATTGTGAGTATTATCTACCATGTATTACAATGTATTATTTTTCAGACTTTATTCCTTATATGGTAACTTAACTTTATGAATAAACCCAATGTTTATTCTTGGTCCTACTATATGTGAATTTTCTCCAATAACTTAATGCGCAAAACAAATATGAGAAAACATCACAACTGAATAAGAGTTTCATTAAGACTGTAAATTGTATGTACAAACAAATTTACATTATGGAACCAAGTCCCATCTGTACAACATGATCCTTAAATGACTTCGGTGGCATTCCTTTTGTCAAAGGATCTGCGATCATCAATTCAGTGCTTATATGCTCAATGACCACTTTATTTTTCTTAATGCGTTCCCTTATAGCTAAGTACTTAATGTCGATATGTTTACTTCGACTGCCACTCTTATTATTCTTAGCCATAAAGACAGCAGCTGAATTGTCACAATATATCCTTAATGGCCTAGACACAGAATCTAGAATTCTGAGGCCTGACATGAAACTCCTCAACCATACACCATGCGAAGTAGCCTCAAAACAAGAAACGAACTCTGCCTCCATTGTGGAAGTAGCAACCAACATTTGCTTTCCACTCCTCCAAGATACAGCTCCTCCGGCTAGCATGAAAATATAACCTGAAGTTGGTTTTCTCGAATCAACACAGCCAGCAAAGTCTGAATCGGAGTAGCCAATCACCTCTAGAATGTCAGTTCGTCTATACATAAACATGTAATCCTTTGTACCTTGAAGGTACCGCATCACCTTCTTTGCAGCCCTCCAGTGGTCAATGCCTGGGTTACTCTGATATCTTTCCAACATTCCCACAGCAAATGCAATGTCAGGTCTTGTGCAGACCTGAGCATACATAAGGCTTCCGACAGCTGAAGCATAAGGAATGTTGCTCATTTGAACTTTCTCGAAATCATTCTTTGGACATTGGTTCAAACTGAACTTATCACCCTTCACAATGGGTGCTACACTTGGTGAACAATCTTTCATCCGAAATCTGTCTAAGACTTTATTGATATAGGTTTCCTGCGATAGTCCCAAAATGCATCAAGATCTATCCCTATGGATATTTATGCCAATGACATAAGATGCCTCACCCATATCCTTCATATCAAAGTTCTTAGAAAGGAATTGTTTCACCTCATATAGAAACCCCTTATCATTGGTTGCAAGAAGAATATCATCCACATACAAAACAAGGAAACAAATCTTGCTCCCACTAACCTTCAGGTATATACATTGATCCATGATGTTCTCTTCAAAACCAAATGAAGTGATGACATCGTGGAATTTTAAATACCATTGACGGGAAGCCTGTTTCAAACCATATATGGATTTCTTGAGTTTGCACACCAATTGCTCACCATCACTAGAGGAGAATCCTTCAGGTTGTTTCATATAAACCTCTTCCTCTAGATCACCATTGAGGAATGCCGTTTTCACATCCATCTGATGTAACTCAAAATCAAAATGAGCTACTAATGCCATGATCACACGAAGGGAGTCCTTTTTAGATACAGGAGAAAAAGTCTTAGTGTAATCTATACCTTCCCTTTGAGTGAATCTTTTAGCAACGAGTCTTGCCTTATGTCTCTCAATGTTGCCTAATGAGTCTTTCTTTGTCTTGAAGAACCATTTGCATCCAATGGCTTTTACACCATCAGGCAACTTGACAAGATCCCAGACTCCATTAGATGACATAGAGTTCATCTCTTCTTTCATGGCATCATACCACAAGTTAGATTCCTTACAACTCATGGCTTGTGAAAACGTTTCTGGATCATTTTCGGCTCCTATGTTGTAGTCAGACTCTTGTAGATACACAATATAGTCACTAGGAATGGCTGATCACCTTACTCTAGTAGATCTCCTTAATGTTGGTTCAACATTCTCTTGAAGAGCATGTTGGTCAGCTGGCTGTTCAACTGGATCTACTACTTCTTGATCAGCAATCTGTGGAACTTGAATGACTGGCTGTTGTTCAACACGCGTTTGAATTGTAGGCGTGTCGCGTATAACAATCACTCTATCATATGAAGTGGAAGCTTGAGCATCTGTATGATCTTTCTTTGGAACGATGTTCCAGGATCGATCGCTCCCACTGATCAAGTCATTCTCAAGAAATTTTGCATTCCTTGATTCCAAAAACCTAGTGGTATATGATGGACAATAAAATCTATATTCCTTATACCGTTCAGCATATCCAATGAAATACCCACTTATGGTCCTTGGGTCTAGCTTCTTTTCTTATGGATTATAGACTCTCACTTCAGACGGGCATCCCCAAACGCGTATATGTCGCAAACTTGGTTTCCAACCTTTCCATAACTCGAATGGTGTCTTTGAGACAGCCTTGGTTGGAACTCAGTTTAATATATACACAGCCGCCTTTAGAGCTTCAGTCCACAAAGACCTAGGAAGCTTGGAGCTGCTAAGCATGCTCCGCACCATATCCAACAATGTTCGGTTTCTTCTTTCTGCCACACCATTTTGATCTGGAGAACCGGGCATAGTATATTGGGCAACTATCCCATGTTCTTGAAGAAACTTTGCAAACGGACCAGGCGCTTGTCCATCTTCGGTGTATCTACCATAGTATTCACCACCTCTATCAGATCTCACTATCTTTATTTGCTTACCACATTGTTTCTCTACTTCTGCCTTAAACACTTTAAAGGCATCTATAGCTTCCATTTTGTTATGAAGCAATTAGAGATACATATATCTTGAGTAATCATCAATAAAAGTAATGAAATACTTTTGACCATACACGTCTATGTCTGGACTACAAATATCTGTATGTATGATCTCTAATATGTCTGAACTCCTCTTGGCACCTTTCTTTGACATATTGGTTTGCTTTCCCTTTATGCAGTCCACACAAGTGTCAAAATCAGTGAAATCTAGAGTACTAAGTACCCCATCATTCACTAGTCTCTTTATTCTCTCAATAGAGATATGACATAATCTACGGTGCCACAACATAAAGGAATCTTCATTCATAACACATCTCTTAATGCCAGCATTATCTTGAACATGCATAGAAGTATAAGAAGTTTTATCTTGTAAATTAATTTTGAAAATACCATTTGACAATATACCATTTCCAATAAGTTCAGATCTATAAAATAAACTAAATATAGTGTCTGAAAAATTAAAGGAAAATCCCAATGGTACAAGCCTTGA
Organism: Artocarpus heterophyllus; assembly: GCA_025403435.1. Classification (NCBI taxonomy): domain Eukaryota; kingdom Viridiplantae; phylum Streptophyta; class Magnoliopsida; order Rosales; family Moraceae; genus Artocarpus; species Artocarpus heterophyllus. The sequence goes on from CM046341.1 coordinate 10,461,217, forward strand.
AACTGAAATTAAATTCCTAGAAAAACTAGGAATATAAAATGTCTTTTCTAATTTTAAAATAAAACCACTAGTTAAAACTAAATTCTATGTTCCGACAGCCTCTACATGTGAGCGCATCTTGTTGCCTGTATAGATGCACTGCTCACTTCCCACTGGCTTCCTTAGGCCTTGCAATCTCTGCAAGGAATTAGTGACATGGATTGAAAAACCAGAATCAATCCACCATGTGTTATGTTCAACGTCAGCCATATTAGATTAATAACAGACAAGTGAGAATTGAGTACCTTTTTTGTCAAGCCATCTCTGATATTTAGGACAATCCTTCTTTATGTGCCCCTTCTTTTTACAAAAGAAACACCTGGATTCCTTCTTGATATCAGCCTGAGCAAATAGTTTGCCTTTTCCCTTATTATTGGCTTGGCCCTTGTTCTTCCTTTGAGTTGCCAGATGCACACTCTCTCCTGCTTCCATAGCAAGCCTTCCTTCTTCCTAGACACACATGGTCATCAATTCATTGATGGACCACTTATCCTTATGTGTATTGTAGGATATCTTGAAAGGTCCATATTGATGTGGAAGAGTGTTGAGGATGTAGTGCACAAGGAAGGTTTCAGACATCTCAACATCAAGTGTCTTTAGCTGAGCCACTATATCCCTCATTTGCATGATGTGCTCACGCACACCATGAATTCCAGTAAGCTTCATGGATGAAAATTTCATTATCAGAGTGCTAGCCAAGGCTTTGTCTGATGTAGCAAACTGCTCATCAATTGCCTTCATCAGAGCTCGCACTTTGTCATATTGCTCCAATGAACCACGTATGCCAGCCGAGATTTTTGTCTTTATGAACATTACGCAGAGGCGATTAGATCGCTCCCACTTTTCATAACGGTCCACGTCATCTGGCTGGCTGGTCTCCGTAATGACAGGTGGTTCATCCTTACAGATAGCCAAGTCAATGTCCATGACACCTAAATGAAGAAGAATTCTCTCCTTCCACACTTTATAGTTGTCTCCCTTAAGTTCGGGAATGTCACACTGGAAATCAGAGTAACTCACAGTTTGCATAGCTGCATAATAAAACATACATGCTTATATTACTAGATTGAGGCTACAATACTTTATGACATATTTACCAATGTAAATCATGCATTAAAATATGAATCAAATGACATAAAAATTGCCTGTGGGCTAAATTTTTAACTCAAACAGATTCATATATCCTTATGATGACACTATCAAATTATATGCCCTTTTCTTAATTTCTGTGAGTAAATTAAGAAAGATAATTTGATACATCATCCTAACTAATCATATTAAATATATTAAAAATTCCTGTGCGATAAAATTTATCATATTACATATGATTAATCACAATTTAATGTCTTTTTACCATATGTGATTTAAACATCTTACATAATTTTTGCATAATTAAATATGCTGTGGCTACTCTTTAATTATTCAAAAATTAAATACATATATCACAAGACATTTATTCTTAAATTTTTGCTCATAAAATAAATTGCATTTACCTTAAGCAATAAATAAATATGAACAAAGAACCATAATTTATGTACTAATTTTTATTATATATATATTAAAATTATACATTCAAAAATATAATTTAGCACATTATTGCACAAAATTAAATGTACTAAATTATTTAACTTAATATTGCATGCATAATTTTAAATCACAAATTATACATAATGAACACTATATGCACATAATTTACAAAATTATATCCACACAATTACTGTATAATATTCATAACAAATACCAAAAATTATGAATATTCAAAATTATGAATATTTCATAAATTATTCCATAATATAAAAAATTCCATAAATATATTAAAATTGTGGATATATATTATGAAAATTTCATAAAAATTATAAAAACTGAAAATTTTAAGAAATTTTCCCCAAAAATATCACTTTATAAAATCTGGAAAAAATCAAAAAAAAATTTTAATTTTCAGGTTTTTTTTTTAATTTTCTGCATATTGAAAAACGACATGTCGTTTTGGTCATTAAGAAATACATTTTGAATTTGTTTCTTCAGAGCACTAGTTTTATGAGTTGGAAAAAATTTCTTAAAAAACTCAGTTTGTATTTCTTGCCATATGCCAATTGATCTTGGTTTTAAAGAAGTGAGCTAAGTTTTAGCTATATCTTTTAGAGAAAAAGGGAAAAGCTTAAGCTTAACAACTTTGTTTGAAACATTTTTATCAATTAAAGTAGCATAAACATCTTCAAACTCTCTAGGAGGCAAGTATGGATTCTCAAATTCCAAGCCGTGAAAAGTTGAAAGCAAGTTAATCATGCCTAGTTAAATCTAAAATTAGGAGCATTAAGAGGAAAAACTAGACACGAAGGAGTGGATTCACAAGGTGGTTGTAAATAATCATGTATTGAACGAACAACATGATTAATGATTTGTTCATTTACCATGTTATCATTATGATCACTTTCATCATCAACTATTGTGTTTAATGTGAAGATGTAATGGACCAAACAGGTGGTACAACAGGTTCTAGATTTTTCCTAGCTTGACTATAAGATTTTGATGTACGGACCAAGCAAGTATGCAAAACTAAGATAATTATGAAAAGAAAAATAAAAAAAAATTTAGACTATGTGAATAGTAATATGAATACTAACATGTAAATATATGAATAGTAACTTTTTTGGCTTGTTTTGGGCTTTGTACTTTTTTTATTTTGCTATTTTTGGCATCTACAAAACAAAGAAAATTAAGATTAACAAAAATATTAACAAGATCGGGCAGTACAACCGTCTCTTTAAGATTAAAAAAATAAAAGGTGCAAAAAAAGTAAAAAGTTAGAAGTTAAATAATTATAAACCACTATTCAAAAACAATAAAGGACTAAAAATTGGCATGATCAACATGTGCACTACTCTGATCATGTTCCAAGGCCATAATGCGGTGTTACAAATTCGGAGCCTATTAGCAATACTATTATCGAGGGATTAAGTATTTAGAGTAAGTTTGATATTTCAAGTAAATGAATAGAGGTATGATAGCCTACATTGGAGACAAATAACATTGATGGTATGGAGTTGTAAGCGGAAGCATAATGGATTTATGATTATTACTTGTACCATAGATTTGGAATTTCGATGACAAAATTTCTTGAGAAAGGTAGCTTTGTAATGCACTAAGTTTTGTAAATATTTCCACTTTTATATATAAAAATTAATTCTAATATTTTAATATCATGACCTAACTCCGTCATTATCCAAATGTAGAACTCAATATATGAGTCGAAGCTTTCCGACATGAACCAAGTAGAGGCAGGAAAGAAAGGAGAGGTAGAGAGAGAAAAAAAAATCTCTATTCAAAATCACTGAAGAGCATCTGGAGTCCCTTTTTGACGTGATTGGTGTCATTGGCAAGCTCTCGACGAGTGAAGTCTAACAACGTGTTATGTCGTCAACGATTCAAATCGTAGCCGTTGTAATCGTCGATCAAAGTTTCAAAACCGTCAAACTTTTGATCACCATTAACTTTACTATCTTGCGTCTGATTGGTACGATTTTGGTCTCCACACAATGACGAGAAAAACAAAACTAAACCATCCTTGCCCATCAAATATTGCCAAAAAATAGTCGCTGGAGCTACAAATTCACCACTGCGGCCAACTCCAAAGAGTGCCTTCTCTACCACCATTTTTCTCTTTACTGCCTCCAAAACACTCAGAGGACTTCAGGCATTGGTAACGCCCCAAAATGTTTCTCTTAAACGGTGGACGTTTGTAGTATAGAAAGGTTGTCGTATCCATAGGGAGGGGAAAAGTTTGTAACTCAAGAGATTATTAAAAATAAATACTCAAAAAGGCAAGCATTTTTGCAAAACAAAGTTTAAAATAAAAGAAATATTTTTGTAATTTTTTTATTTAATTCAAAATTTAAAACATAAAATTAAAACGGTGAAGTTTTGAGAATCCTTTATATGTTTCATAACTAGTATGGAATTTTAACTCTAATTAATAATTATCTAAAGCATTTGATTTATTATATCTTTTCCCATTAATTGTAAGCACATTTACTATTTTTATAAGTCAACCAAAAGCGACAATATAGCAAGCTATAATGCAGTAAGGGTCTTCCTATAAAAGTAGCAAAATAATCATCTCTCACTAATGATTACGTGCACTAATAATGAAAATTATAACTGTTGTTACTTAATTATAATTTACATAATTTTGAGATAGAAAAGATAACAACAAATCAAAATTAATATATTTTAATGAAATAAATTATTGCATTAATTCTACCAGTACCTCGTCTTATTAAATGGTTTAAGAATACATTATACCACCTCTGTCTACAATAAATTAAGAATCACCAAGCATGTACTGTGCCAATTCATGTCTATAATACAGCAAAAACTCAATTTAATAAATGAGCATGACTTTAGTATTATTAATATTAATTATTCAACGTAATTAAATTACATAAAAAAAAGCATGGCTGAATTTATGCAAGAATTGAGTAGCATAATAATATTAACAATAATTATTAAAAACATAAAAATATAATTTATTTCACAAAAATATAAGCATTACAAAGCAGATATAAAGTCAAAATTTATACCAGAGTACTAAGCATACAAGATCATCTTTCTACCTCATTAGACCCTTTTTGTTAATTTAGATATTATTTTATTATTAATAGATACTACTAGTCTAACTCGGCCGAGGAAAACAAAAGAAGAGGGAGAGAGAAGAAATGGCCCGAAGGCCATTGGGGGCTGCCAAAACGGAGGGAAATTGCAAGGTATATATAGTGAAATTTGCCCTTTTTTACTATTTTTATTAATATTTTATTAATTTATTTAACTATTTAATTATTTTATTAATATCCTAATCTAACTGCCCCACCCATGAGAGTCTCGTAAACTCTCTCTCTTATTTTTCTTTTTTTTTTTAATGCTAAACGCGTAGTTGAGAAAGCAATTTTTTCTTTGTAATCTGGTGCTTCGCGGCTGCTGAACGTACTGGTGAAACGAGATCTAAACCCTTGAAGTCGCTATCAAAGGACAAAATTTGCTGAGGAAATTGGTCCTGTAGGAGCTATGGGACCTAGAACGAGGACCGTATAATGAGCCATGGTACTCATATCGAATGGCATCCGAGACAAGAGCAGGTAGAATCGAGTACAGCAGATTCCACAAGTACCTCCAGTAGTGGGGCCTGCTGACACGCGTCACGTGATGCGCTAGTCTCAGGGTGACGCGTGGCATGATGGCGGCTGCTCGTGCAGAAATCAAACGACTGAGATCATTCTGGCAGCGAATCCAATGGTCTATGTAACGCCACGTGTCCGTAAATTGAATTTCAAATTTTTTAAGTGTTTCCCGCTCATTTATTGTTTGATTTTGTACCTTTTTGCACCGTTTTGCTCCATTTTTTTTTGTCAAATTTCAAATCTAAAATTCACGAACATACTAAAAATAATTATTTTACAAACATAATATTGACAAAAAAATTAAAAATATTTATTTTACATTAAAACACACAAAACTAATCACAAACTTTTAAAATTTTCAGTCTCTTTTGATTTGACACAGATATAATTTTTAAGACTTAAAAATATTTTTAAAAATTACTAAAAATATAATAGAACATATTTACACACTCAAAACACACTATCAAATACATTAAAACTCAAAATAAAATAACCGCATGTTATTTTTATGGTTTTAACTATTTACAAACTAAATACATATTTAACACACCAAACGACTTTAAAATTACTAAAAATATTATTAAATATAAAAACACACTAAAAACACATTTTTAAACACATTTTCACATTAAGACACAAAAATACCTCTTAACACAAAATGTTATTAATTACAGGATTTAATGAGAAATAAAAACATAAATAAATGATTTTAACCTTAGCAAATATGCACTTTTACAGTCTCATCAAGCATCAAAACTCACTCATCAATTTCATGTCACCACCATCCTTCGGCTGGAAATTGAAGGCAACAATGTCGGTTGCTATAGCAAAACTTTCGTCCCTTCAAATTTGACCACCCTAGACCAAACTGAAGGTTCCAATATGTTCAGTGGATGAGAAGTAGTGTTTTGCCAACCTCAATTTCAAGAAACAGTTACTAGTATCGCGGGATTTATGGCTGTCAAAGTCTGAGAAGGAGAGAGCCAATTTTGGGGTTTCCTGACCTCATTTGCCAAAATTGATAAGGAGGGTCGATTTTGGGGGGAGATCTAAGGATAGCCGCCAGCGGAGTTAAGTCAACACCAATCAAATTGATCAAATCTGGTCAAAGTTTGTCAATAGTTGACCTGACCTTCGATTAATGATCCGAGACCACCTCCTAGCTTGTTTTGACATTTTGGATACAATCATGACCTCCGTTTGGGTTAGTTCAATTTGATTAAAAATCATCTAGTATCGAGTGCATGCAAAATAAGGCAAAGTAGATCGATAGAATAGAGATTAGAACTACCAGCTGTTACTTTAGGAATCTCTGTGAGTCATTCCTAGCTATCCATATTTCCTTCAGGACCCATTTTGAGATAAGGATTCTATTACTTAACTTTTGTAACATTTTATTTAATTAAAATTATTATTTAATTTTTTAAGATAAATTATATATTATTTTGTCGTTATTATTATATGAACATCATATGGATAATTGTGCGGATCCCATCCTATAATGTAAAGTGCAGTTGGAATTGATTTTGATGTAACTTGAGACATAGCATGGTGAAGGAAGCATGGTTAGGTTAAAGGGACTCTTGTGTACTAGTGAGGAATTGAAATACAATAATGTTACTTTTAGAGTTATAGATTAAGAGTATATAAGCCTAATATAAAATGAGTAAAAATATGTAACATAAAAGGGGGACTGCTTACGTCTTTGGGTTTAAAACCCTAAAAAGAAAAATAGGGGGAAGCCAATGGTGATCCTTTAGGTCGAAAGTCCCAAAACATACTATACAATAATAAGACTTGGTAATGACACGAGACAATGAGTCCTTTCACTTGACTACTACAATTGATATAATGTATTATCAAGCGCACCCTACTAGAAAATTGAATATAAAATAATATATAAATGATAATGTATATGTGGATCCTACGTAATTTTATTATAACATATATATATATATGTCACACAAATACAGTAATTATTAAGCATCTACTGGTTATGGACATAATGGTCTTGTTAAGATTTATTAATGATGTATTGATCAATAAGCTAACCATACAGGTTCAATATGGTAAGTGATAAGACCAAAGGGTGAGTGATGGTTTCCTTACTAAGCAGTTGTCAGTCATTCCCCTTTATTTTCATCTTTTAGGATTTATCAAGTATGAGGTAGCAATGAGAAAAATAGTTAAGGAAACTATACAGCTATATCAAGTCAGAACCGCGTCATTTGTTAAGGATATTCCTCATTATGATGTAAGCATCATATGCTTCTATCTATCTATGACTGTATTAAGCTATCTTGAGGGTTAGAATAATGATGATGATCGATTTATAATATTAAAACTACATTAAACAATAGTTTTGTTGTTTTCTTTTATGATTTTTTAATTTAAAAATTTTTGTTTAAGTCCCAGCAAATTTTCTTGGAGTTTTAGAAGTTTTTTTTTTCTTAATCTTTTTATTTAATTTATTAAAAAACTACTAACCCTACTCTGGAGAGTTATAGATATGTATAAGTTTTAATATAATGATTTACAATAAGATAACGTACAATGTGTTTGGCAAGGCCCTGCAGCGTCTTTCACCATTCCCAAGACCATGAATAAGAAGTAAAGGAGAAGCTTTTGTAAGGCGGCTCGCGACTTTCTAAACAACCTTAAATAAACTTTTTTTGCACGAAGATAAACCCGATGTTTCAAATTCTCTGTAAAAGTGATTAGAAACTTCCCTTAAAATAAGGTTTATTGAATTTCTTTCTTCCTCCAATTTTTCTATTTTGAAATAGTTTTTCAAATGTGTCCCACTAAAGTACTTTTCCCTTGCAATCTTCTAAAATATCATTTTTGTTAAATGTAGCCTTCATAAATAATTTTCTATTCTAATTACAATGTCGATCTTTTTTTTTCGAATTAGATTCGCATAATTTTTGTTTTGTTTGTTTGTTCTCATATGTGGTCACAATTAATTTCTCTAATTGGTTTCAGCCTACCCGATTTTTTTTTTCTTTTCTTTATAAGCATAGTACTTTACTTAACTGTACAAATATAATATTCAACTGAAACACATGTCGGCTGTAGATGGGAATTCCGCTAGCACTCTAGGATGAATATAATAGGTAATCTGAGCTTTAGAGGATGTACAAATAGATGTATAGGGGGCAAAGGACATGAGGAAAAGTTGTTTGCATCGTTTAATTCAAACAACGTTATTATTTTATTATAGTATTTTCTCTCATAAAAATTTAAATTTTTATTTAAATACTCTATTTAAATACTCGAACTAAACGAACCTTAATTTATTTTTTATGCACTCAGAAACACCCCCACCAACTACCTATCCTATACCAAGCCTGCTATTCCAATATTATTGTTAGAAATAAACCCAAAAGGCCGAAGGGAAATCCTTCAAAAAAGCAGGAGGGAAAAAATAATAATAAAGAAACCTAAAGTCGGGAACTAAATCGAGAATAGGCACTCACACCTAGAGAAATACTCCAAACATGCTTAGTAGTTAAAAATCTTATAATCGAAACCAAAAGTGAAAGAGTAGAAGGGATAAAAATACATATTTACTTAAAGAGTCGGCGAATTCACAAAATCTAAATTTAGAACGAGCCTCCATATCTCAGTTAATGCTCGAAGTGCAAAAGTCTAGAATAGTGAATCACCAAGAAAAATTAATTAAATAAATACCATGCAAGGCTAAATGATTTCCTTCTCTTAAGATATAAAAAGCCTGGTAGCAATTTTTTCCAAATAAGACAAGACACGAATCCTATGGATTGAAAACACCAAGGCACTAATCTTTACTGTTTATTTTTTTTTTATAATTTCAATAAAAAATAATAACATCGAACACATAGATATATAAGGTTTTTTTTTTTTTTTTTGCTCTGACATAGATATAGAAGGTTTAGTAGAACTATTAAGTGTGAAGGAAGATTTCTAAATGTTATATAGTTTTGGAATAGAGAAATCCTTGGTTTTCTTTTTCTATGGGTAACTTTGTGAGTTGATATAAATTTTCTCAGTCTAAAACCATTCCATGAGCTTTTAAATTTACGGATTAAGCCTTCAAATTTATTAAAAAACAAAAAATTAAAATTAATATAATGTAAGACAATATAATTTATTAAAATCTAATATATTACAACCCAAAGTCTTATGTGTTAGGTTAGACGGCTTAGGTCTCTCTCTTTACCTAGTAAGGTTTCACGCATTAAGGAAAAGGATGAGAAAATGAGTACGTCTGAACTTCTTTTTCTAGTTGACAAAACAAATAAAGTTTATAAACTTTTTTAAACTCACTACTGTTGTGGTGTACATTGTGAATTTTTATATTCATTAAAGCAAATTATCTATAATTATGTCTAGACTAAATCGCTAATCCAATCGAATCTGTCAACAGATTGACGGTGGATTCCATAAACATCTCTAACTAACAAAATAAAAATAAGCATATTCTCAAAAAAAAAAAAAAAACAATAAAGTAATTCTTGCAAAAATGGGAAAAATCAATTGAAAACAAGGTCCCTGCTATAAAGCACTTAATATCGGGAAATAAATCGTCGACAATGATGGATCCCAACGTTGACTACCTTAAGGAGTTCCATCGGTGTGTACGAGGAGATAAGCTTCACTTTTTTTTTTTTATTTTTATTTTCCTTCTAGGGACACTTTTTTGTTTTAGAAAATGAGTAAAACCTAAAAAAGGGGACCAAAAAAAAAAAGACCAATAATATAAATGTTGAAAATAACGTGCTTAAAAGAATGTACCATTGTCCGAATTATTTATCACTTCTTATCCGTCGGAACATTCTTTTGAAGTCAAAAGAATTTGTTGATTAGTCAACAACAAAGAGTTATATAACTTTTTTTTTGTAGAAAGTTTATAATCTTAAGAAGAAATTTATGATTACATTTACAATACTTTGTTCACTATAAAATTGCTTAATATATTTTTGTGTGTGTGTGTGTATAAAAACTTTGAAATAGTGCATTCATTTTCAACAAGTAAATAAAAAAATATTAATTTGAGAGAAACCTAACAAATATTAATTTGTCTGGGGGAGAAGAATCACTTTTTAGATATCTAAAAAATTGAGTAAAACCTAAGAAAGAAGGAGACATGAATAAAAAATAATAGTCAATAACAAATGCTATAATTAATGTGCTTAGAAAACATTGCATCATTGTCCGAATTGTTTGTCCTTTTTATAACATAGGAACCTTTTTTTCAGACTCAAAAGAATTTGTTAATCAATAACAATGTGTTGTTATTTATTTTCAATTTTCCAGAATACTTATAATTTTATTAAAATAATTATTATTACATTTATATTATTTTACTCAATATAATTTCTAGTATTATTTTGTTTATATATAAATATACGCAAGTAATTATCTATTTTCTTCAGTTGTTCATGCATTACTTTTCAAAAAATAAATTAAAAATAATAAAACTAAGAAAAAAGGATGAAAAAATTGAGCACAAAAAAATTTTAGAAATTATGTGCAAATAAAAAAAAACCACATGTTCATTAGAATTCTAACGTTTGGTAATGTAATAAGAATTTTACTTGAGAAAATCCTGTTTGATACACATATTTGAGAATTAGTTGAAGGTGAGGAAAACTTGGTAGCCAGAATGGTGAATAGAAAAAAAAAAAAGAAAAAGAAAAAGAAAAAGATACATATCTGATCAACAGTTTTTTAAAAGTTTGCATAAAAAAAAAAAAAACACTTTTCAAAAATCAATACAAGAAAAAGCAATAATGAAAAAAATGAGTGAAAAAGGTGGGAAAAAAAGCGGCTGTCATTGTCCCCTAGCGTCATTTCGCTATCCGTGGAATATATAAACAGAGAGAAAAGACAACAAAAAAATAAAATAAAAATCAAAAAGGTAAATCAAACACGAGGCTAGGCTGTATTACGTCATTTTACTTACACGATACATTCGGCAAATAAAAACTTGACATTTGAATTATTAATTTTTGTCAATTTTTGTAATTAGGTTTTTTTTTTTAATATGTATTGTGTTAATTTTAGAGTCAGATACATCATAATTATTCTACCCAAATCTCTTTTATTGCTTATTTCACTTTAAATAATTTTAATTTTTATTTTAAAATATTATTTTATTACACTTATTTCTTATTTGACGATTAATTGTTAATCCCAGCATAACGTTTTCTATTCAAAAGCAAAGGTGGGGATGAATGAATTAATCATATGGATTACTGAAAATGTGTTAGTAGAGAAAACTAAAGGGTTCATCCCTCGATTGCACTTCTTCCCCAAGAAAAAAGGTTATCATATATCTGCAGGAACAAAAGTGCTTGTTAATGATTGAGCAATCCATAGGCACCCAAATTTTTGGCAGGAGTCAGAGGATTTTATCCCGGAGAGGTTCGAGAACAACCCAGATGATCTCAGAAGTCGGGAAAACTTTTAGTTCATTCCGTTTGGTTTGGAAAAAGGCAATGCCTTGGAATGATATTTGGAATAAAACCTTACGCTGGGAATGGCAATCGTCAAGTAAGAAATAAGTGTAAGAAAATAATGTTTTAAAATGAAAATTATAATTATTTAAAGTAAAATAATTAATAAAAGAGATTTAGGTGGAATAATTATGGTGTATTTGATTTTGCAATTAATGCAATAGACATTAGTTTAAAAAATCTAATTACAAAAGTTGACAAAAATTAGTAGTCTAAATGTCCAGTTTTCACTAGCAGAGTATACCAAATAAGCAAAATGACTTTTTAAAATGAAAATTAAAATTATTTGAAGTAAAATAATTAATAAAAGAGATTTAGATGGAATAATTATAGTATATTTGACTTTGAAATTAACTCAATGGATATTAATTAGAAAAACCTAATTATAAAAAGCTAACAAAAATTAATAGTTCAAATGTCAAGTTTTTAATCGCTAGGTGTACCAAATAAGTAAAATAATGTGGTATTCAGCGAACATATGGATCAAACATATGGATATAGAGAGGTGAAGGAAAAAAATGGAAGGAGGTAAACCAATAATTTTGTCAACATTATTGTTTTCAGTCAACAAGATTTTACGACATTTTCTTACTAATGTCATGAATATTTACATGTCGTACATAATTAATGCCACTTTTAAGATTAACGACAATTAAAGAAAAATGTCATGAATCTTCTTGATAAGTTAGTTTTAGGCTAATTAATTAAATAATTTTCACTTAATATTTTTGTTAGTTTTGAGCAATTTATAAGAATTTGATAATGTTCTATGTTCTTTTGTAGGTTTTGAGAAAAAAAGATGCATATTGGCAAAGTGCGAGACAAAACGGACCAAAAAATGAGTGAAACTAGACTCGGGACAAAATGGAGCCTAGACGCTAGCTTATGGGCGCCTAGGCGCTCTTACAGATGAAGACTCACACAAAAAACCCGAGAGCATAGCGCCTAGGCGCCATATTCATGAAGCCTAGGCGCCAGTTCAGAAAAGGATACGCGGGCAAGTATAGCGCCTAGGCGCTACAATCATGGCGCCTAGGCGCCGTAATGAAGCCTAGGCGCCAGAAAATCGAGCCTAGGCGCCATTGCGATCCCAGTTCAAATTTTAGTGTAATTTCGTTTCAAAATTACCCTTTTAAACCCTAGCCTATAAATAGAACATTATAGAAGGTTGGAAGACGAATTCTAAGAGGGAAAAACTACAGACAAGAGGGAAGAACTCATTGCTTTGGAGAAAAAGAATGGTGCAACCCGGAGACGGAGACCATCTTCGCATCCAAATAGAGTTCTTTTCTTTCACTCATCATGTTTAAGAGATTATTTAGGATTGTTTTTAGTTTCATTAGGAACTAATTTTCTCTATTCTAGGGCTTCGATGTAGCCGGATTATGAATGTTCACTTTTGTTTAATTTAATTCAATTCGATGTTTATTCATTATCTATGCTGAGTATTTAATCTAATCTTAATGCTTGTAAAAGTTTACGCACCTTTTGCATGATTTGTGATTTAATTTGAGGCTGAGAAGCGATAATTAAATTAGACCATGATTGAATGCCATGAAATCATCATAGGATAGAGATATCTATGAGACTTGTGTAACACTATGAATTTCTTGTTCTTAATAAATCTTGGTAAGTTTAGAGTTTCCACAGAGATGTAAGAAATTTGCTAACGAGGATAAATTATTAATGCTTGAGAAAGATTAATGACTACCTAAGAGAAATTCGTTATCGGCATAGGAGTAAACATCAGTTGATTAAATTAGATAATTTGAATAGGATTAATTTAGGTGAAATCGGATGCCCTAGTATTTTATTATTTAGGTTTCATTTATATTTTTTTTGTTTTGTTATTTTTCTATTTTATATTTGATTGTTCAAATAATTTTAGGGTTAACCAATTTCGGTACTTAGCTAGATTAACGCAATCCTCGTGGGAACGATACTTTACTCACTCTTTATTACTTGTCTACGATTCTGTGCACTTGCAGATTTTTCACAACACTTCCATATTGTGAAAACTGCATTTCGTTGTAGGTCATGTAGCATATGTATATATATATATATATATGTACTGTATGTATGTGTGTATAAAGCACTCTAGAGCTCGATCCACTTGAGCCGCATGGATCAGGACAGTATAGCACCTGAGTAAATCTAGCCCGCAAGAAATAGGATACCTCTAAGGGTCACATATGCAATTACTGGAGCCAGTTTTACAGCCATATCCATGCTCAATAATAAACGTTGTTATGGTAACCTGATTGTATTTTCTAACAATGTCAAAACTCTAAAACCAAAAAAAAAAAAAAAAAAAAAAATTACACTGACATTCTCTTGTTTTACCCAAATTACAATGATACAACCTAAACAAAAAATAATCTCACTAACACCCAAATTACAATGAAAATGTTCAAATTTCACACAAACTGAAAATTAACAACACAAATTTCATTACTATTTACCAAAAAAGAACCAAAACTAAAAACCCCGTAAATCCTCATTACCATTGTTTTGTTGGCGACGGCATGCAGTGATGGCTGGAGCTGGCAGAAGAAGGCAGGTCAAGAGTGGAGGTTCGGAGGGTCAGAGGTTGTCGAGGGTAGGGGTGAGGTTGGTCAGGGGCTCGCTAGCGTGCAGAGGGAGGCAGGTCTGGAGAGGAAGGGAGGTCAAAAGAGGGGTGGTCTCGGAGGGTGGGGGTTAGTCCCAAATGGTGGGGGTGGGGGGTGGTCTCGAGGGTGGGGTTGTCACAGGCCACTGATGTGCAAAGGGAGGGTGGTCAAGAGAGGAAGAGGAAAGGACCCTATAACCGACCAAAATAACCTTATTTTGTCTTATCCATTGATCTACATAGATCCTAACCATTCACTAAAAGATTTTAAAGGATTTTAGCCCATGTTTTCAAATGGGTAAAATATTAGTCGCCAAGTTTGTTGTTATTTCTTAGTAATACCGAGTTTTGCCTAATTTGGTGTGGGTTATGCAATTGGAATCTCTATTGCGCCATATAGATCAACTATAATCATCTTTTAAATAACTCTGGTAAGTGTTATGTGCCAATTTCGATTAAAATAAAAATAAGATATTGACACGCTAGATCCAACTATCAATACCATTTTGTTCGCCAACGGGGTACACGTAGGTACGGTTATCAAACCAAAAACTCAAAAATTGGAATGTTCACCACGAATCCGAAGACGTTCAGATTTCTGTTAACATTTTCCGTAAATAGCAATTCCTTCTTTCTCAGACGGGACACAACATCAGATATTAATTTACTGAAGGAAGTTTATTTTAGCTTCAAATAATTAAAATATTTTTAAAAATACATGATTATTAAAGAATATTGTAAAAGTATAGCTACGTTTTTTCAACTCAAATGCAAACACAAACACAAATACGCACACATTGAGATATATATTGAAGTGGCTGAACTTTGTATTGAAAGATACATCTTACATTTTATTTAACACTCCAGGCTCAGCATCGAACACCACTAAGGCCAGGGATCAAACTGTCGATTGTATTCTATTAGCCGAAAGTCTTTAGACATTTATTTATTTATTTATTCTTCTTGGCATAAGAAGTATTTAGACTTTCGGAGGATAACATAATTATAGATAGCACTCTAGAACTGGATCGAGTTCTGAGCTTTCAAGGCGGACGGAGGACTTTCCCAACATTTTGGAGGACAGGATTTGAGCTTATCATTGCAGTGACAAAATACCGGACGCGGAGGCGTACATTCACAGTCAGAGCAGCAAGGATGACAGCGGTCAAGCGACCTGTCCTTGCAGGTGCAATATCCTGCACTCTCATCACACTGGCAGTCCTGGCAGCACCAAAGCGATGAATCACCTGTTTAGTAATATAATCTAGTTGTAATTAGTACTCTTAATTAAGGGATCGAAAAAGACGTGTAGTATTCTGATAAATTTACGGAGCGAAAACAATATCGAAACTGAAATTGATTCGTACCAGGGCGACAGACGGGATCTGTAACCTTATTAAGAAAATCTACTCGAGCATTGGCTATTGATGTGGCAACGGTCAGCAGCAATAGTCCCACGAGAACCTTGTTGAAGGCCATATGGATCTTAGGTAGATGGGATATTATTGGAACTTCTGGGATTTCCTCTAGCACTCTAGGATGAACATAAGGGGAAATATGAGAGCTTCATAGGATGTATAAATAGATGTACAGGGAGCAAAGGACATGATCTTAAACATCCCAACGAGGTTAGCATGTTCTAAAACACCCATCTTATACTAAGGGCCTCTTTGCGAGGGCCTTCTAAAAGTTGCTTTTAGCTTCTTGAGTTCAAAAGCTACTTCTAAAAGTGTTTGAATGATTATCAGAAGTGCATTTGCTCTCCAAGAGTGCTTCCTGTTAAAGCCACAAAATGTAGCTTCTCAAAAAATCACTTCTAAAATAAACTTTGAAATTTGTACCAGAGTATCAATAATATATTATAAGCTTAAATATAACATTTTTGTAACTTAAAAAAAATTGAAACTATTTTGACTCATTAAACCTTTATTAAAAATATGGTTCCAAATACTTATTGAAAAGCTATAGCTTTGCTTCTCTTCTTCTATGACTAAAAATACAAGTAAAAACTATGTCAAACAGGCCCTTTGCCTCTTATTCCAATATTGTTGCTAGAAAAAGAAAGTACAAAAGGTAGACAAAAAGAGAAGAAATAAAACCAAAAAATAGAAGTAAAAAATAATAATAAAGAAATCTGAAGCTGCGGGCTAAACTCAAAGCATAAGCCTCAGCTCACACTTTGAGAAATACCCGAACATGCCTCGTGAAAAACCTTCTAATTGAAACCCAAAAAAAAGACTAGAAGAGACAAAGAGCATGTATTTACTCAAAGAGTCGGCTAATTACAAAATCTAAATTCAGGAGCAACCTATATGTCTCGATTAATACTCGAAGTGCAAAAAGCTGGAATTGTCAATCACCAAGAAAAATTAATTAAAGAAATACCATGCAAGGCCAACATGATTTCCTTCTCTAAAGATATAAGAAACTTGATATGAAATTTTCTTCAAATAAGGTAAGACACAAATCTTCTTAGATCGGAAGGACCAAGGCACAATTATTTATTGTTTATTTTTTTATAATTTTATTAAAAAAATTTAATAATATCAAACACATATATATAGAAGGTTTAATATAGAATTATTAAGTGTAATGGAAGACTTCTAAATATTATATAGAGTCTTGAAAGAGAGAAATCATTGTTTCTTTTCTATGTGCCATTTTGTAAGTTTTATACAAATCTTCCCACTCCAAAATCATTCCATAAGCTGTTAAATTTATGATTTGGATTGCACGGATTTACAGAATGAGATTCTAAATTTATTATAAAAAAAGTAATAATTAAAATTAACATAATATAACATACTATATTTTATTAAAATCTAATGCATTACAAACCAACGTATTACATGTCAAGTCTTTCTCTTGCTATTAAGGTTTCACGCATCAGGGAAAAGGATGCAAAAGTGAGTACGGCTTAGCTTCTTTCTTTAGTTGACAAAACAAATAAAGTTTATGAACTTTTAAAAACCCACAGTTGTTGTCGGTGTACATTGGGGCTTATATATTCATTACAACAAATTATGTCCATAATTTATATAATATATTTAATTTGAATTCACAGATTACATAAATTAAAAATGTTCAATTTTTAATTTAACATATTCATATCATATTAAAAATTATCCCAATTTGAATCTAATCCACATAGTTTTTACAATCCAATCAAATATGGCAGTTTCGATTGGATTGATTAGATTGACGAATATCATGAATATCCCTAATTAAAAGAATAAAGATCAAGCAAATTCTCCCAAAAAAAAAAAGGAATAACAACCAGGTAATTCTTGGAAAAATGGGAAAAGTGAAGGGCAAAATTAAATTTTGACGAAAAGGTGCCTCCTATAAGGCACTTAGTAACGAGAAATAAATCGTCGACAATATAGATCCCATCATTGAGACCCTCTTAAGGAGTCCCATCGGTGTGTCTGAGGAGAAAATCACTTTTTTTTTTTTTTTTCTCTTGAGGGACACTCTTTTGTTTTATAAAATGAGCAATACCCAAAAAAAAAAAAGGGTCAATAACACAATTGTTGAAAATAACGTGCTCAGAAAAATGGACCTTTGTCCGAATTATTTAACACTTCTTATAATGTAGGAATATTTTTGGGAGTCAATAACAATGAGTTATTTAAATTTTTATTTTTGAGAAAATTTATAATGTTAATAATAAATTTATGATTACATTTACAATAGTTTGCTCAATAGAAAATTGTCTAATATTTTTTTTTTGTGTGTGTATGAAAATTTTGAAAGAGTGCATTATTTTTCAACAAGAAAATAAATAATAATAATAATAAATTTGAAAAAAAAGGATAAAAAAATAAGAATGAAAATTTAAATACAAAAAATTTTAAAAATTGTGCAATAAAAAACACCTCATGTGCTGTAGAATTCTAACGTTTATTACTGTAATAAGAATTTTATTTAAGTTGTTTTATATACATGTTTGAGATTTACTTGAAGCTTAAGGAAACTTGCTTACAAGAAGAGTAAAAGGGGAAAAAGATATATAAAAAGAATCAGCAGGATTTTAAAAGATTGCATAAAAAATACACATTTAAAATATTAATACAAGGAAAAAATAATAATTAAAATATAAGTGAAAAATAATAAAAGAAAAAAAGAAGCAGCTTTAAGTAATTGATTCTTAAAAAAATAAAAGAGAGTAAAATTTGCTAACAAGTTGCCTACTTTAAAAAAAAGATTCTTATAAAATTAAACGGATCCGCAACAAAAGATTGAAAATCAAGCAGGTCTAGGGGGATAAAAAAAAAAAAAAAAGAGCAAAAGTGAAGGACAAAAAGGAATAAAAAGAGTTAAAGGTGCCTGCTTTAAGAAACTTAGTAATGGAAAAAAATTTGTCGATAATGATGGATCTAAACATTGAGATCACCTTAAAGAGTCCAGTACTCGGTTTGTCTAGGAGATATGAAGTTTTTTGGTATTTTAAAAATTGAGTAAAAACTAAGAAAGAAGGAGACATGAATAAAAAAAATAATGGTCAATAACACAAATGCTATAAATAATGTGCTTAAAAAACAATGCATCATTGTCCGAATTGTTTGTCATTTTTTTTATAACATGGGAACATTTTTTTCAGAGTCAAAAGAATTTTTTTAATCAATAACAACGTGTTGTTATTTATTTTAATTTTAGCAGAACACTTATAATTTTAATAAAAAATTATTAAATTAATATTATTTTACTCAATATAAAATTCTTCTAGTATTTGTTTGTGTATATTTAAGTATAGATAATAATCTACTTTCTTCTTTTGTTGTTCATGCATTCCTTTTCAAGAAGTAAATAAAAATAATAATAAAACTAAGGACACAAGGAATATAAAGAAGAAAAAAAGAATGAAAAAAATTGAGTACAAAAAGTTTTAAAAATTATGTGCAAATAAACATACACTATTAAAGTTTACTAATGTGATAAAAATTTACTTGATTTCCAACAAAGGCTCAGTCTGACGTACCAAATCTTTAGCCTTCACTTTGAAAGGAGATTTTTCCTTCTTTTTTTTTTAAGAACAGATTTTTTTCATTTTGTTTGAAGCATATTGGTATATTCGAAAGAAAAGAAGATTTGATATCTCCAAAACAAGTTTCTCTTTCCCTTCTTCTTACTAGTTTCAATAAAGAAAAAAAATAGAAATCTTCAGTGGATGTAAGGATTTAATACAGCATTAAAAACAATATTAGCTCTATGAACCATCTCCCTTCTCCTAGTTTGTAGATGTTGGTATTTTATTGAACCACATTAAATTTTTTCTTCTCATCTAGATTTTTTTTTCTTATTTAATTTTTTTTTGTAGTTATCTTCTATGAAATATTGGAAAGTGTGGCTATTAACATGTCCCATTCTACTTTTAATAGACCTCTTAAAAAATTCTTGTTATTGTATTATCCATTAATAAAATTACTTTTAAGGACAAAAAGTATTTAAAAATAATTAGTACAAAACCTTATCTTAAAAATTTATTCAAGACCAAAAAATTATCATGCCTTATTTTTTCCGTAAATATAGAGATGGATTCTAGCGTAAAAAGTCTCTCCATAAAAAAATACATGACTTTTTTTTTCTTTAAAATTCTTGTTTTTTCACTCAATTTTCAATTATAATGGTTTCATATAAACAAATTACATAAATTATGTCACACTGAAGGAATCGATTGTTTGGCTTAATAAAAAAAAAAAAAACTGTCTTTCAAAGGATAAAAGTATCCTTCAATCAAAAAGAGAAAAAAATACAATTTTTTTGATTTGTATTGATTCTTTAATTCATATTGTATCGTGTTTAATATACGGATTATGGTTTCTGGATACAATAATTATCGACACTATGACTACTCTTTTGACTTTTAACTCAACAACAATGATCTTGATCAAACAAATCGGCCGTCTTATTAATACCATCACTTTATAACATGCCACCAACCAAAAAAAAAAAAAAAAGTTCTTAAGGTAACTTAAAGGAAAAAAAAATCTACTTGTCTCATTTGAAAACAAATGAAAGCAAATTTAAACATTCTATTTGATGTATTCTGCATTGCATTTTAACTGGTATTTACAGTGTTATTATTCAAAAAAATCCTAACACTTGTAAAAAACACAGATTTAAAAATGTTAATTTATGACTTATTGTTAGGGTCTAAAAGCGTAAGTCCGATATAATCTTAAGCATAAGATTTTCTAAGTAATAAAACTCGGTGAATCTCAAGTCGATCATACAGGAAGAAGGTATTACAAAGGTCCAATATTAGTTTTATTATTTTTAGTTGAAAAAATTAAGGATTAAAGTTAATTATTTACAATTTATTTATAATATTTATATATTTTTTACTTTGTCTATTTTTAGATTTTTTTTTGTAATTTTTGTAACTTCAACAACAAGAAATATGACTTAAATTAGAATGGTAAATGAAACTTAATAATAAGTGCAAATTAACTTAGAAGTAACGACAATTTTAATAGCACCGAGGATTAAAGGTTCTATTATAGAAATTAAGTTAACTATATTTTAGTTTTTCTAAAATTATTTATTAAAGGTTCTGATTTTTTTTTTTACTTTTTTATATTTTTTTCCTTTTCTTCACTCGTGAAACTATTCTTGAGAGTCTTAAGTTTTATTGTGGGATCCAGTGTGATGCCCGCAAAAATCGAAGGAAGGAGACGCATCAATTACGCGGAAATCTACAATGATGACCTGATCTTGTAGCTAAGGAACACATGTTGGAGCTGGGATCAAGAGGATAGACGCTGGCCATTGGATGGGTCCTTGGTAAGCTGATCAAACGAATGAGAAGACAAGCGCACGAGGAACGCGCTGCAGTGAATTCTAAGGGAGGGGCCTAGACACGTGGACGGCCTAGATCAAATTATAGGTGTGATTGGCGATCTTGAGCTCGCCACATGGCACTTCTTTATTCTTATTTTCTTTTTTTATTATTATTTTTTATGCATTTGAGGTCTATTCTTGCCCATTTTCACGCCGTTTTACTCTGTTTTTCTTGCAAATTTCAAACCTAAAATAAAATAAACAAACTAAAATTAATTATTTACAAACTAAATTTTACAATAATTAAAAATATTTATTTTACAATAAAACACACAAAAATTACTAAAAATAGATGAAAACTTCTAAAATTAACAAACCTTAACGATATTCTATTTAAGACTTGGGAATATTTTTAGAAATTACAAAAAATATAATAGAACATATTTACAGACTCAAAACTTATTTACAAATAATTTAAGATGCAAAATAAAATCACATGACATTATTTTTGTGATTTTGATTATTTACAAGCTAATTAATTAAAAAACACGCAAAGATGATTCTAAAAATTACTAAAAATATTATTAAACATAAAAACACACTAAAAACATATTTTTAAATATATTTTCACACAAGCACACTAAAAAACTAATTATCACATAAATTCTATAATGAAGGGATTTAATAAGAAATGCTAATGCAAAATGATAATATTTAGCCATAAAAAAATATACATTTTCATAGTCTCATCACACCTCCTAACCAACTTATTGCTAGTCCTGAGTAATTAAAGCAATAGAATATAAAAATAGACCAAATGATTGATTTGTCAAAAGCTTGTCTCCTTGCAAAACGTCCTTAGGGGTTGTTTCAGAATCATGGTTTAAAATAATAATATAGATATTATTCAAGTTTATGTTTTACTTCAAGAGTATGTCTCATATTTAAGATGGATTTTCTCATATGTGTGTTATTTTATCACTAATTATTACACACAAACTAGATAAATTTACACTAATATAAGCTAATTTATTTTATCAAAATCTTACAAGTTTGTTTTAAAACGTAAATTTTGAAAGTAAATTATGAATTTAAATTAATTATCTACTTTTAAAACGTAGTCCTACTGTGCCTTTTGCTCACGTTTTATCTGTTTTTAAATCTTTCCCCTAGGTGGAATACAGCTTAGGATTGACGAAGGGTTCGCAGGCCGGACTTGTGGCCAGTAGAAGGCCTGGGTAGGTTTTGTATAAAATAATCAAGGCATGTATTATTTTAACATTTCTTTTCCTTTGGACTGTGATTGTAATTTAAATATTGTCGATACTATGTGTGTGCACAAGTTGTGGGTTGGTGGGACCCAACACATACTCTCTTTCTTTATTATTTTATTTCATTCGTTTCATCTTATTTGTTTAATTATTACAGACGTCTGCTTAAAAAGGGTTTTAAATTATCATATTTTTCTTAAATAATTAAATTATTTAACTTATGTTTTAATTAAATTTTTACTTAATTAACTTAACCAACCTGCCACGTCACCTCCCGTACTCCGAGACGTGACATGAGACCTTATACAGCGCCATCAGACAATTTTTGAGGCCATCTAAAGTATTCTTCAAAGTTATATGCCATGGGGTGCTCATTTGTTGGGCATAACAGACATCGCATATTTTTGGTACCATCATTGCTATATGATCTATTTCGTGGGGTGCTCCTTCGGGCACAACGGACACGGAGTGCTCATTTGGGGCACAACATAACTTATTATAATCTTTCTTTCTTTCCTTTCCTTCACTAACAACCCGGGATGTGACTGAAAGAATTTGAGTGATGATTATAGATTTTTGAATTATTGATTTGTGTGATGAAGTATGAACTCGATAAATTTTTATATTGATATGAACAATTTGTACATTAACTTTAAAAGAATATTATATCATAATAGTAAAAAAACCAAGAGGTGAGTAATGGATTTTCTACTAGGCACTCTATGCTCACTCCTCCTACTTTCTTTTTCAAGTTAGTCGCTTGATTCTTGATGTCTGGGAATATTGTCGATGCTCCTAGCTACTCGAATGGTATACTCCTCCTATGATTTTTATTGGTACATGGAAGATATACGAAATGAACACTCCCAGTAGATGATTGATTTTTTATGAACTCGGTTTTATTTGTTATTTGAATTTATTTTGTTTATTTTAACTAAAGCTGTGTTGCTACATTTTCACTTATTTTATAAGCATTCATTCAAAAAATTGTATATTTTCATTTTAAATTTTCTATTTGTAGTTTATTATTTATTTTATATTAAAACTCCAAAGTAT
Source organism: Artocarpus heterophyllus (assembly GCA_025403435.1). Lineage (NCBI taxonomy): Eukaryota > Viridiplantae > Streptophyta > Magnoliopsida > Rosales > Moraceae > Artocarpus > Artocarpus heterophyllus. The sequence continues at coordinate 10,484,648 of CM046341.1, forward strand.
ATTGAATTATTTTTATAAATTTATGTGCCCTACTATAGTTTCTAAATATTTTTGACTTTTTAGATCTTTAAAATATTTCTTTTAATTTAGTCACTATACTCGGTTTTAGGTCGTGACATCATCTTCTACTCAAGATTTAGGAAGGCCAGACTCTCTTCGCAAGGCTAAACAAAGCGTTTTGTCTTTTTTGCCTTGATCTTCGCTATTTATTCATCCTTTAAGCATGGATCATATTAGTAGCTAGTAGTTGTTTACTGCAATAGATTGTTACGAGGGTAAGAATGCCTTTGATATGCTTAGAGTTTGCAACTCTACAACCCTATTTTAGAACCTTTGTCTGATCAAATATGTTATGAGGTATTAGATGTGCGGTGGAATAAGTAAAAACTGAGCTTATCCTTTGAGTAAAATTGGGTTTTGTTTACATCCGATCTGTTGATGGGTTCCAAGATTTACAAAATAACGAAGAGGATGAAGAGCGTGATAGCTTCAATAATCCCTTTTTTTATTAATGTTGAGAACAAGAAATAGTCGTACCAGTTCAGGCGACCTGCAACATGATGTGTTGAACCTGATCTGTAGACCAAGGCTTCGTTGTAATCGTCACAAAACCGTAGCTGTTCCTCCATTTCTTTGGAGACACGTTTACTTGCACGAAAGGATTGACTTGATGTGTAATATCTGTATATACATCGATCTACTAATAGTATAAACATATTTGATATGGACCTATTTCATATATTGGCATGCTTAGTTATCGAGGAAATGAAATGAAACGAGAAAATCTATGTGTTTCTTTCCCTTAGGATATTTCATGTGTGTTCATCATACAAGCAAAAACTTTATCAAATTAACAAAAAAATAGACAAATAGTCTTACAAAACTAAAATATAAAATAACTTGACAAAAAAATAAAGAAGATCAAAATCAAATGTGAAGAAAGAAAAATAAAATGATTAAACAAGAAAGACGCAACCTAAGAGAAGGAGCTGTGATTTTTTTTTTTTTCATTTTAAATTCTTTTCCACTACAAACTTTAAGCTGGTAGGATGACTTTTTCTTCATCAAAATACTGTTCAGTTGCTGTTAATTTTTCTTTAAAAAAAAAAAACCCTTCTAATTTGGAATTGTAATGAGAAGTAATTTGATATTTATTCCCATGTTCACGAGTATAAGTAACAGGAAACAAAAAATATTGGAATCCTAAAATGTCCTTAGTTTTATTATAATTTAGCACTAGGAACTTACGTAAATACTTACAATCGCAGCTTTTGGATTGATTTTGTCATGAAGAGAAAGTTCTTGCAGAAAACGTGCCAACCAACCGATTTGGATTGCCAACCTTTCTCCTAGCGTACTCGCTAATAGTGTTACTGACAGTATCCAGTTGTGATACTGAAGGTAGTCTGGCGTGATATTAATTGATTTATCCTTTTAGGAATAATAGAATCTGCGTTAATTAGGAAATTCAGAAACTACGACAGATGCTATAGGCAGAGGATTTCCTCCAACCAAATTACATCTTCATCTATCCTAAGGCTGAATTTTCTAGACCATAAGTTGCCTTGTTGGCAGTTCTACAAATATGTCTAAAAAAAACCCCACCACCACCCACGCCCGCCCAAAAAAAAAGAAAAAAGATGGTAAATATCTAATAAGTGCATAATTTAACATATTTTTATAACATTTTTCTTTATATTTATTTTGTTAGTTTTTTGGATTTTATTGTGTTTTATAGGTGATTTAATATGAAAGATTGAAAAGAGGATTAAAAATATGGATTTTAGAGCTTTAAGAGTCACAAATATTGGAGTTCATCTGGAATCGTTGGAAGCAAATTGAGTGAGAAATGGGCCAAAAATGATGATAAAGTGCAACCCATTAGTAGCCCTAGGGCCTCGCCCTCGCGAGAAGAAGGCCTGTGGCCGCGCCACAACACACGCGGCCGTGAGCAATCATTTCACGCAGCCGTGCACACTCCTGGGTAGTCCGAAGACTCTGTTCCGCTAGCTACCATGAGGGGAATTCATCATCTTGTGTGTCCCTTTATCTTAGGCCCGAATTTGACCTAAATTTGATCCAGACTTACCCATTTTTAACCTTAAAAGACTAAACCTATAAATACCACTTTAGAAACACAATTATATCAGTGTTTTTATCAGTTTTTCCTTAATTATTTTTATGCTTAGGAGATGAAGAAGAATAAGAAGAAGAAGAAGAAGAAGAAAAAAGAGAGAGTTCTAGTGAAGGCTAAGGAGAACCGTGTAACGACCCGCCCTTACGTGGCCGTCACTTAACTTAAACATCATCATAAACTTAAACTTACTTACAATTAAGGTAGAGAAATTTAGGATAATTTTTTTTCCAATATATATATGGATTCTTACTGAGGAATCCTTAACATGAAACCTTAGAGGAAATAATAGCTATTTTTCAAATCTTAATAACACACGAATTCTTAACATATAACCTTAAAAGATATAATAATCATTTCTCAAAACTTCATTACGTAAACCTAACGTAATATATAAAATTCTGAAACGTGAAAATAACGTAATAATAAGCATTACGTCTTAACATAGTTATAATTTCTAAAAGCATGATCCTTTACATAATTCATAACACTAATTTCTTAAAACATAATCATAGTACTTTTCTTGAACTTTTTCTTTTAAAACATAAGAGTAATTATTTAGCAAGTATTACTTTAAAGACATTTATCAATTTAGATAAAACTATTTTCAAGACAATTTTTAAATTAAATATTAAAATAAAATCTCATTTAAATGCTCTCTAAAACTTTCTTAGCAATTATTATATATTGTTGCTTATAATTTTAACATCATAGAAATTTCATATTATTTTCTTAAAGGTAAACCTTCTTAAACTAAACAAAACATGATTTCTTATAACTTAACCTTTAAGTTTAAGATACTAATTTCTTAAAGCTTTTCTTTAAAAGTTTAATCATAATATCATAGAAACATATTCATAAAATTCATTTCTTAACTTAACGTAAAACTCCAATAATCATTTGTAATTCCAGATAAACCTATAATTTTCTTTCTTATAAATTTCATGCATTTGTTGCATCGTTTATTGCAACATCTTTAAACTTTGAAATCTTATGGCTCAAGGTTGCGTAATAACAAGCTCAGTTTTTAAAACATAATTACGTAAATTATTTACTTATTTATATGCATATAATTTTCGTAAGGTATAAACATACGAAATTTCATAAAATAAAACATGCATAAATTCGTAAATACTAATGCGGAAATATTACATTGCGTGAACGGTATCCATTCCCATCTTCACCATTTGTCCGCCGCTCACCACTGCCCATCAAGTGTCGCTGACAGGTTTTTTCTTACCTACAGCATGAACATACTTAAATGAGCTTTCGCTCAGCAAGTAGGAAATTAACCTCGTAAAACATAATTAAAAATCACTTTAATAAAAATATGCATGAGCATTTTATGCTTGCTTATCAACTTGATTTATGATTAATTATTTAAGCTGTACCTTATCTTCTTACTTTGGGCCCGAGTGATCGTACCGGTTGCGCGCGAGTCTTGGGAAGTTAGGGTTCGCGAGGTCCCAACGACACCAAGATCATTCATTTCTTTAACATGGAGCCTCCCCGTGGGTCGGGAGGTTGGTACGACACCCCTAACTTGTCTCATAAGTTTCACTTGTCTTATTGTGTGTATGCAGTATGACTTATCACTACATAACATCACAATTTCGTAATTCATGAATCGTAACTCATAATCATAGATGAATCATAAATCATTATCATACTTCACTTGAAGGTGATTAAACAATATAATTTATATATTGCATACATCACACATTAATCATATCATCATCATCATCATCATCATCATCATAATCATCATCAACATCATCATAGCATTTCACATCATTTCATAACATAGCATATCACATCATAACTTATAACAGTGCAATAAATCACTGATCATGCATTTTTATAAATTTTATGAAAATATTTAAAATTAATCTATTTTTAAAACTATTCATACTGTAGGCGAGATTCCTACTTACCTAGACTCCGAGCTGTGTGGGTCCAGTTGCATCTCGTTGTATCCACAATCTACGCTGCATTCTCAGCAGTGCTCCTCGGACCACTGTGAATGGCTAGGAATGATCCATGGAGATTTATTATTGTTGAAAACACATTCTGGACTCCGTTACTACAGTTTGAGTCGCCTCGATCCACGTGCAGTCGGTACCAAATGATTTTCATCAGAGTGGAATTAGCTCGAACGGAGATCACCATCGTGTTTAGAGTGTCGAAAAGAGTCAAGAGGCGGTCTAGGATCATCGATCGGAGGTCCGGATCACGAAAAACCCAAAGTGGTGTTGATCGACTGTTGACTGCCGGTGACCGACGGTGATTGGCTCCGTTGGGGGCTGAGCTCGAGCCTACCCCCCTTAACTCGACCCTTTTGAGTCCAATGGTGGTGTCAATTTTACCCAATTCGACCTCTAACCATACGGATCGAAGCTTGACGGTGGCGGCAAAAATCGAGGCTCCGATCTTGTATCTCCGACGGTGGTAGCTCCAAATTGGCCTGGGGGTTTTGTTCCCCATGGTGGTCTGAGCATGTTGGTGGCAGTGGTGCACCACACTGCTGCGTAGAACGGCCGCCCGAAGCTCCTCACGGCGGTGCACAAAGGCGGAGGTCGATCGTGGTCCTCCGACGGAGTTCCCATGAAATTGAGGGTTGGGCTAGCTTCACCGTGCATCACTGAGTGTTTTGCCTCAATCAATTTTGGGGAAGAAGGTCGGGAACGGTGGCGACGGTGGTTGTCGCGGTGGTGGGCGGCGTTGGCCTTCGAACTCCGGCGTACGGCCAAGCGAGGGTGCAATTGGGCTGGGGTTCTCACTCCTCGTCGCCATCTGAGTCGAACGGTGGCGGCGGTGTCGATCACCGTCGTCAGTGACGGCAAGATCGGGTGGTGGCACAACGACGAGAATGGGGCAGCTCTGCTGTTTTGCTACAGCTGAAATCGAGCTGGGTGATCGGTGCCATTCTCTTTGTCTCTTCGTTCTGAGTCCGTTGACACCAAGATCGTGTCAATCGGAGGTCGGACAGAGGAGAAATCATGTCGAAAAGATGACGTGTTTCAGCGGCTTCAACCGGCGCGTGTGGCCGCCTCCGGTGGAGTTGTGGGTGGCACGGCACACCGTCGGACTCAGCTTCTCGAGATCTTTCCAATGGTGTAGGAGGTGTCAAAAAATGGTGGCTGGATCTTGGACTGGGTTTGAGGAGAGAGAGAGTAGAGAGAGAAAGGGGAGTTGATCTGATTGGCTCCGTTTTTTTTTTTTTTGTGTCATGTATTTATAGACCCTCATGTGGTCCACACAGTCCAAATCGTGCAATACCGGGTAGATCAAATTTTGATCCGTAACTTTAAATTTCTGTAAACATAATTGTACCTTTAAAAACTGTAACTTATCTACACTCTAAAAATAATCACATAAATTTCTAATTTTCTTGTTGTATTATTGTGTTACTAAAATATTCATACTGATATAAAAATCATTTTCATAAATTTATCCATACTATATGGATTTTGTGATTTTATTTTGAGACCGTAAACTTTGAAACATTTGTCTTCAAAATCGATGATTAACTATTTTTTGTAATTTTATACACATATATATGTATATATATGTGTATATGAATTCTAAGAAAGACATTATGTATTTAAAACTTTGCTCAATATAAGTATTTTTATTATTTTTAACTTTTTAAAACTTTAAAATGTAATAACACATATTTCTCACTAAAAATTTTCATATTGTAAACTTTAAATTTCATTATGAAAACAATTGTTGTAATTTTGTAAAAGTTTTGTAAATTAAATTGACTATCTAAAAGTCAATTTAATTTAAAATTCTCAACTTAGCACAATTTCGTGCCTATGGATATAACCTGAACTATTTATCGTAAAGAGCTATTTGTGGTTCCACAACTTAGTAATAGATTAATATTTGTGGACCTCATCAACGCCCTTTTCTTCTTTACTATTACTATGATAATTGTTATTATTACTATTGTTTTTACAATAATAATAATAAACTTTACGTAATTATTAATGTGTAAAATAATTAACCATACACATTCAAAATATTGAAATTCTTGAACTTCCAATGATCTTTATAACTTTCTTAAAATTCTTATCTTACTTTATGATCTCTATAAATTTTGAGATCAATCTTAGTAAAACATATCATAAATCTTGCATACTTGAACTTGGTGCTCACCATTTTCAATTTATGGTATGGAGCTCATGATCACTTTTGATCTGGGTTTCTTTTACTGAACTGACATCATATAGGAATTTTCCACATCATCATAGTAAGTTGAAATTTTCACTTTTTGTAAAGTAATCTCAATTTAAACATTCTAATTGAGATTCTTATAAAAATCATTTCTTTGGCTCGTACATGAAATCAATAAATCATAAACTTTTAATTTAGCACATTAAATAATTATTTTTAATTATTTTAATGTACTATCATAACATTACATTGTTACATGTTTCATAAATAAAGCACATAAATTTGTGCATTTACAGCATTATTTATTTCTAAGGTCTTATGGCTAGTAAAACCTTCAAATTTGCGTGTTAATAATGCTAAACTTGTACCTTCTCAAGTACTTAGCTTAGTAATGATGGAAAAATCCTCAATTAATTATACTTATTAATTTCTGAATTTTTTCGGTCATTACAAACCGTCTGTGTAGAAGGATTTTCAACTCCAAAACCTGTTCTTTTCCTTATTCTTTCTTTATTTTCTTTTCAATTATATTAGTTTTGTTTTGTTTTGGTTGAAGGGAATTTCAAAATGCAAAGTATAATTTTATGACTCATTTATAGAATTATTTTCTAATTTTTTAATTGAGTTTGTTTATGTTCTTCTATAATTAATGTTCATGATTATTTTCTTATTATGTTTAGTGGTCAACTAAATAGGACTTGAAAATATTCTATTGTTAGATTAGGAGACTTTATCCATAATTGTCTTGTTATTCAAAACTTTAGTAGCGAATTATGGTCAATGATTATAGTCAAGTTTTCATATGATTGGATGTGGAATGTAACCTAGATTAAATGATCTAAGCTTGTGTGATTGTTACCTTAATCAATCGATCTTTTTTAACTTAATGATTTCATTTTATTAAATCAAGAGAGCTTGTTCTGAGTTGTTTAGTAGAAAGGGGTTTAATAGAGCACATGTTTTATTAAATCTACAAACAAAGAAAAGATTATGATAGCAGAGTTTGTTATTATTTACGATTGGTAGTTTTAATAAAGAATTGGGAATTATCTTGTGATTAACTGTATAGTTATTGTTTAGTGGTTGCAAACGATATTTTAACCAATTTTATTATTCTTGTTTTGTGTTTATTTGTTTTTTTTGTTTTATTTAATTTTGTCATTTAGTTAATTAATTCCAAAATCCCCATTCTATGTTTTATTTTATCATGTCTTAAATTTTACTGTTAATAACTAATTAATTAGACTCAAGCCTCTGTAGGAACGATCCTTACTCACTAATTTACTTATTAACGATGACATTTTAAAGTAGTTAAATTGGTGCTCCCACGAGACATACAAACATCAAACAAAAAGGAAACAAATTCTGAAAAATTCGGAGTACAAGGATTTGGATAAACTTCATGAGAATCTGATTTAATACTTTATAGAGGAAGTCCAACATCCCTAGCCCATTGAAGAAGGGTAATGATTTCCAATGCTTTCACGGCTTTTGAAGATAGTTTACCTTGAAAGTTGATTGCTAAAGCAACCTTGGGATCTCCCAGATAATTTCTTATGATAGTACGAACACCTACGAGGGCAGACACGTTACAGATGGCAGCATCAATATTTAATTTGTAATGATTTAAATATGGAGGAAACTACGTCTTGAGAGACCCTTGAAGAGGAAGTTGTGGAAATTGAGAGTTTATTTTACTGATTGGAACTCTAATAAAAAATTTGAAGACCAAGCGGCAATAAGATGATTCGGCCGAAGTTATTTTTCCTGGGCAAGTTTATTCCTTTCATTCCAAATAGCCCAAACGATACAAAGGATAAGCTCCAAACTTACAGAATAGTGATCTTTAACATAATGGATGATATCTTTAAAATCCAAATGAAGAGAAACTCCAAACCTCTTTTTACGAATTTGTGCCATAAAAAGGCATTTGAGATAGTTTCAATGGAGTTATGGCAGCATGGACAGAAACCTAAAGGAAGAACATTTCTTTTTTCAAGTGATTGTGTCATTGTTAATGCATCATGATAAGCTTTCCAAACGAAGATTCTGATTTCCGCTGCTAATTGAAGGCTCCAAAAGCTCTTCCACCATGATCTCTAAGAAGAGAATTTGAGGTAGAAGGAGGAAATTCTAAAGAAGCAGCAAGCTAAATGAGTTGATCAGTAGTTGGGAAATGATTCAAAGGGATGCGAGAATGATGGCGATATCATCAGAGTAAACAAATTTAACTAACTTGTCCAAATTCTAAGTCCTTCTGGCAATGATGAAGTCAGAGACCAAAATGGGCAAATAAGATCAGCCGAAGGAAGAGGCTTAGAGGTATTTGGTCTAGGAGTCCAAGCGCCAGAAAAAGCTAAAATGTGATCCTCATTCCTAACTTCCATCTTATTCTTGGAGAAGTAATGATTTTTACCAAATAATGCTTACGCTAGGCAAATGAAGGAAGTCTTTTCTGGGGTAGTATCTTAGCTTTAAAAACTTTTCCCAATAGTGAAGAGGGTTGAGAGTAAAGATGCCAAGCTGCCTTAGCTAATAGAGCTTGATTAAAAGGGATGAAAGAGTGAAAATCAAGACCACTTTCTTGTTCAGGGGTACATATTTTCTTCCAATGAAGCCAGTGAGTCTTGTTACTACTAATAGAAGATCCCACCAGAATTTAGCCATAAGAGACCATTTTATTTCAAAGGTCAATAGGAAAGTTGAAGCAAGACATAGCGTATGTTGGAATAGCTTGGATGACTGCTTTGAGAAGAACTTCTTTACCTCCTTTTGAAAATTGCTTCTCTCTCCATTTAGAAAATTGATTCATGATTCCTGTTTTAATGTTGCAGAAAAGAAGCTTTGTCGATGCACCTGAAATTGAAAGGAGTCTAGGATAATACTCGTGGCAAAGGCATATTGATTTTTGGGAGAAATTCTTAATTCTTCATCATTATTGGGAGAAAAATATATTGCTGACTGGGCAAAATTGATAAGTTGCTTTGAACCCAAAAAATAAGCAGCACGCCTAATGTTAGAAAAATTGGTTCGGTGAGGTAGCAGAATTTTAAAAATTTTTATTTAATCACAAGAAAACTAACTTATAATGCTAAAAACGATAAATTAAATCTAATTTAATATATTAGTTGGAGACCGAAAATAACACTTTTAACTGAACAATTCTTGAACAATGAATATTTACTATGAAATCTTCAATGTTATTCTTTTCCCTCAGATGTATATGTAGGCAAAACTCAGCAAATTTCTACTACAGCTACACTCTTTCTAGCTGCTCAAGTGCTAAGGAACTAAGATTACTCAAAATGAGCAATCTAAGCTCTACTTTCTAATTTGCACTTGGGCAGACTGAGAATAAATAAATACTCAAGGCCTCTATTTGTACATAGAAGTAGGAGAATGAGTCAAAAGTCTATTAGAATCAAGAGATAAATATTCTCTCTCCTTATTTGAATTTGGCGCCATCCACTAGCTAGAGAATTCAAAATTTCTATCCAATCACAGTATAAGGTTTTTGTGATTACCTGCATGATCTAGGATAATTATTACACACAAACTAGATAAATTTACACTAAGATGGAGGATAAATTTTAAACTTGATTCACCTATAAGACACTTACATTGTTCTCATATCTTTGAAAAATACAAATTATTTCCTAAGTAACAAATCCAGACTTGAAGCAAACTTTCATTTTTTATCCACTTTTTATTCTTTTTTTACTTTTCTTTTTTTAATTAATTATTTATATTTTTAATTATTTATTTTGAAGTTTTCTTTTTCTTTTTGAGTCTACAGACATATAGAATAAATAAACGTGCTTCCATAACTCTTCTCATCCTCCCATAACATTAGCATAACCCAAAATACATTCAAAATCGATCACATGCCTTATGAGTGAAAGGTAAAAAAAAAAAAGGATATGAATTTATTAAAATAGCTAAGCTAAAAATTTGTGCGTGACAAATAAAAAGAGAACAATAAGCACAACAGGGCAACTAAGGATATAAAATGTAATCATGTAAGCTTGAAAGGTTCAAACGATCTGAAGATGGCCTAAAATATGCCATTCACTTGTATTATCTAGGATTTTGTACTGAGAGAGATTCAAACAAATTATAAGATTTTATAAAAATAAACCAAATTATATTAACAGAACAGTATCAAAATTAGTATAACAAACCAAAGTTTAAGATTAAATGCTCAAATTTTGGGAACCATTAATCTAAATATGAGGCTAACATAAGAAACTAACATAAACTTAAATAATATTAGAATTTTATAACAAGCCATGATATAACCATGTTTCTTCATCAGATAGGAGGCATTGTAAAACAAAAACAAAGAGAAAAATAAATATTTACAAAACATTTTTTTAGGTTTTCAAAATTTAAAATGTTTTTTTTTTATTTTTTTAAGATTTTTCAATTTTTAGTTTTTTATCAGATGTAGATACTAACAAACTCAACATGATGAAATACATTACAAACATAATTAGGACACGTCTCAAAAATGCTAAATTACAAACATAATTAGGACACGTCTCAAAAATGCTAAAGACCCCATAACTCAGTTATCCTAAACATGCATGCGTTTACACAATATGGAAAACATAAGCATAAATGAAAGTATATGAAAGATGACATTCTCAGACCGAATCGAGACACGTCTCCCTCACTCAACCATCTTACCACTAAACAAGAATCTTAACAGTTTTGTAAAAAAGCACATCATTTTTTTTCTTTTTTAAGATTTTTTCACTTTTTTGGGACTTTCTTTTTTTAGTTTTTTTTATACACTTGGTTTTAGAACAAGTCCCATTTTAGACATACAAAAACAGACTCCAACTTGAAAAATTTGGGCATAAATTTGAAAAATTTTGACACAAACCCTCTCGCCCAACATAAATTGAACATTGTCCTCAATATTTAATAAGATTAAGTAGAAAGAGCATTAAGATATATATACAAGAGTGGCTAATTGAAACACATGAAGAAAAATAAACAAATATGTTGTAGGTAAAACTGAAAGATTAAAGAGTTTAGAGAGACAGATCCAAATCTTATTTGTGTTTTCTACTAAGCTTTGAAGTTGCAGTGTCTGCCTCAGGAGTGATGATTTGTATTTTCTCGTGTAATTTCTCAATAGTAGGTGCAAAGATAAAAATCTTTCTTCTTGACTCTTTAACAAAATTTTGTTCCACAACATTATCTATAAAACTTAAAAGACCATAAAAGATATCATTACCGAATAGTTTATTATGACAAACATTCCTTCTAGGCTTCTTAGACGTCCTAGTAAAACAATGAAAGCATCTGAGTGACAAATCATAAGTTTTAAACGATCAGGGATATTTTTGACTATTTTCTTGTTCCTTTGGTTTCATCACAAAGAGTCTCTTGAACAAGAAAACAAAGGATAATACCTAGGAATTTTTCTACTTTGGCTTCAGCTACAATAGTTCCCATTAAACCATGACCACACCCTCCATGTAGAAGGTTTATCTTTTTCTTAGCCAAGACTTACCCTAAATAGAATGCAACATTTAAATAGTCAATATCCTTTCCTGAATTAGAACCACAGGACACACAGATGTTTTTAAAATTCAAAGATGATTAGGATGAGGACTTCATAATGGTTTCCAAGAAACTAAGACTCTTTTTTTTAGAATTTTATTTTTTATGAGTTGAAAACATTTTATACCGCTCTAAGTAAGACTCTAATGACAAATGAGATATAGTATATGATTAAATATGATCGAAGATAAATGGTAGGTAAAGACAGATGGAAATAGATGTGACTCGACTATAGAACTTTTGAAATTTTTACCCAAGAACTATTCAACTTTTTTAAAAATTAAACATTACTGTACAACTTTTCACAAAATGGGACAAAATCAAAATGTATATGACACATCAAATACCTACCGAATAATGCATTTGATAGATAACAAAATATTGAAAACAAATAGCACAAACACAATAATCAAACAAACAACAACTATAACAATCGCAAAAACAAAAATCTCTTTTTTATTTTTTATTTTTTTAATTTTTTCTGATGAAAATTTATTTGAGAATGAAAGAAAACTCATGTTCATCAAAATGCGTCACTAGAAAACCTGTTACTTAGCCATTATGATGATTTTTCACTAAAACAAAATTCATATATCAAATAATTTCTCAACAAATTTTTTAAAGAAAACAAAAACACACAAATATTAAAAATACTTTACAGATTTTTCTTAGAACCAGATAGACTAGGTGACTATTTTCCTTCTAACATTCTTGCAAATTGAACTATTAGGTCTTTTAACGTTAGATTTCCTAGACGTCCTTTTTCTGCTTGAAACAGGGGCCAAAGTTTACAAATGGCTCCTTGAACATAACTACTAGGATGGTCTAAAAGAGAATCTTGAAGATCATCTAAGTTTTCATCAGATTGCCTATCTTTATATAAAAGTATTTTATCATCCCTATTCAATGATGTTAGACCTTTTGACTTATACCTACGCTCATAATTTTGATGACAATGCTTAGGATACTTTGAAGCTATAGCTCGGGCTCTTTTTTTCCTAGCACAAAGACTTCTACCCATCCTAGGGATACCTTTATTTGTGACAACACTAGGATAAATAAGACCTTCTATATACATTTTCACATCAGTTGGAAGTTTAAAACGAGAAAGGATCTAAAGACAAGTTACTCGAGCTTTGTACTTTTGCCTAATTTCTTTCTAAGAAAAGGAAGGAAAGTATTTCTTCAAGTGATCATATTTAGGCTCCATAATGAGTGAGAAAAGAGATTCTTAAGAGTGAATTGATAGCTTTGAAAGAAAAAAGTTAAGTGCTTTGAGTTGATTTGAGAGCTTTTATTAGAGTATTGAGAAGATTTTGTGGGATTAAGAAAGAAAAGTTTGAAGAGTTGTCAGTAAAATTTTTTAATGATTGAAGAACTTTGAAAGTTTTTTGGAAATTTTTTAAAGATTTGTGTGATTTACTTATTCATAGGACTCTTCCTTAAAAACTGAGCATTCATAAGTTGAGTATTCTAGAGTTTGACAAACACTATACAAAGTTTCAATTTTGGGTTCCTAAACATTCATATGTTCCATGGCTTCAATTCTTTTAGTTAAACATGCAATCCTAGCATTTAGATCATTTTCTTGACTAAGTTGAAGGACAACTCTTTAAGTATTAGCAAGATTAGACCTAATTGAGCCTTCAAAATTACCATGTTGTCGGTATTGAGAGTTATCAACTAAATTATCTAGACAATCTAACACCCCATTAATTTTTTTATTAATGAATTCTCCATTATACATTGTTTCAATGAAATGAACGGTTTCAAGAGTTAAGCCTTCATAAAAAAAAAATAATATAACGCGATTTTTCAAAACCATGATGTGGGCAAGAGTTCAAAAATCCTTAAAACATTTCTAGCATTGAAAATAGACTTCTTTTACATTTTGAAAAAAAATTTTGAATTTGTTTCTTCAGAGCACTGGTTTTATAAGTTGGAAAGAATTTCTTAAAAAACTCAGTTTGCATTTCTTGTCATATGCCAACTGATCTTGGTTTTAAAGAAGTTAGCTAAGTTTTAGCTTTATCTTTTAGAGAAAAAGAGAAAAACTTAAGCTTAATAACTTCATTTGAAACATTTTGATCAATTAAAGTGGCACAAATGTCTTCAAACTCTCTAGGAGGTAGTATGGATTCTCAGATTCTAAACCATGAAAAGTTAGAAGTAAGTTAATCATGCCTGGTTAAATATAAAATTATGAGCATTAAGAGGAAAAACTAGACACGGAAGAGTGGATTCACGAGGTAGTTGCAAATAATCATGTATTGAATGAACAACATGATTAATGATTTGTTATTTTACCATGTTCTCACTATCATCACTTTTATCATCAGCTATTGTGTTTAAATGTGAAGATGTAACAAACAAAATAGGAAGCATAACAGGTTCCAGATTTTTCTAACTTGACTGCAAGATTTTGACGTATGAGACCAAGCACGTATGCAAAACTAAGATAATTACAAAAAGAAAAGTAAACAAAAATTTGGACTACGCGAAGAGTAATAAAATACTAGCATGTAAATGATGTGAACAGTAAATTTTTTTGCTTTTTTACTTTTTTATTTTGCTATTTTTGGCACCTAGAAAAACAAAGAAAATTAAGATTAACAAAAATATTAACAAGATGGGACAGTACAACCGTCCTTTAAAGATAAAAGAAAAATAAAAGGTGTAGAATAGGTAAAAAGTTAGACGTTAGATAATTATAGACCACGGTTCAAAAACAATAAAGGACTGAAAAATGGCATGATCAAAATGTGCACTACTCTGATCATATTCCAAGGCCACAATGCAGTGTTACAAATTCGGAGCCTATTAGTAATACTTTTATCGAGGGATTAGGTATTTAGAGTAAGTTTGATATTTCAAGTAAATGAATAGATGTATGATAGCCTACATTGGAGACAAATAACATTGATTGTATGGAGTTGTAAGTGGAAGCATAATTTATGATTATTACTTGTACCATAGATTTCAAATTTCGACGGTGAAACTTCTTGAGAAGGGTAGATTTGTAACGCACTAAGTTTTCTTTTCAAATATTTGCATTATATTTCCATTTTATGTATAAAAATTAATTCTAATATTTTAATATCATGACCTAACTTTGTCATGATCCAATGTAGAGCTCAATATATGAGGCGAAACTCTCCAACGTGAAACAAGTAGAGGAAGGAAAGAAAGGAGAGGTAGAGAGAGAAAAAAAACATCTACATTCAAAATCACTGAAGAGCATCTGGAGTCTCTTTTTGACGCGATTGGTGCCGTTGGAAAGCTCTCGACGAGTGGAGTATAACAACATGTTATGTCATCGACGATTCAAATCGTAGCCGTTGGAATCGCTAGTCAAAGTTTCAAAATCGTCAAACCTCTGACTGCCATTAACTTTACTGTCTCGCGTCTAACTGCGATGATTTTGGTCTCCACACAATGATGAGAAAAACAAAACTAAACCGGTTTTGCCCTTCAAATATTGCCAAAAAATAGTCACTGGGGCTGCAAATTCTAGCGACCACTGTGGCCAACTCCGACAAGTGCCTTCTTAGCCACCATTTTTCTCTCTACTACCACCAAAGCACTTAGAGGACTTCGGGTCTCAAAACTCACTCATCAATTTTGTGTCACCACCATCCTTTGGATGGAAATTG
This sequence comes from Artocarpus heterophyllus, assembly GCA_025403435.1. Taxonomy (NCBI): domain Eukaryota; kingdom Viridiplantae; phylum Streptophyta; class Magnoliopsida; order Rosales; family Moraceae; genus Artocarpus; species Artocarpus heterophyllus. Next base: position 10,500,191 of record CM046341.1, read on the forward strand.
AAGGCAACAACGTCAGCTGTTGTAGCAAAATTTTAGTCCCTTCAAATTCGACCACCCTAGACCAAATTGAAGGTTCCAATATGTTCAATGGATGAAAGGTAGTGTTTTGCCAACCTCAATTTCAAGAAATAATTACCAGTATCATGGGATTTATGGCTGTCAGAGTTCGAGAAGGAAAGAGCCAATTTTGGGGTTTCCCAACCTCATTTGCCAAAATTGATAGGAGGGTCAGTTTTAGGGGGAGATCCAAGGATAGCCACTACCAGAATCAAGTCAAGACTGATCAAACTTAGTCAATATTGGTCAACACTAGTCAAATTGATCAAATCCGGTTAAAGTTGGTCAATTGTTGACTCGATCTCCGATTGATGATCTGAGACCACCTTCTAATTTGTTTTGACATTTCAGACACAATCTTCACCTCCGTTTGGGTTAATTCAATTTGATTAAAAATCATCTGGTACCAAATGCACGTAAAATGAGGCAACGTAGTTTGATAGAATAGAGATATTAAAACTTCTAGACGTTGCTCTAGGAATCTTTGTGAGTCATTCCTACCAATCCATATTTCCCTCGAGACCCATTTCGAGGTAAGGATTCTATTACTTAACTTTTGTAAGATTTTATTTAATTAAATTGATGATTTAATCTCTTAAGATAAATTATATATTATTTTGTTATTATTATATGAACATCATATGGATATTTGTGCGGACCCGTCCTGTAAGTACATTGCGGTCAAAATTGATTTTGACATAACTTAAAACATAACATGATCAAGGAAGCATGGTTAGGTTAAATGGATTTTGTGTACTAGTGAGGAATTGAAATACAATAATGTTACATTTAGAGTTATAGATTAAGAGTATATAAGCCCAATATAAAATGAGTCAAAATATGTAACATAAAAGGGGTAATGCTTATGTCTTTGGGCTCAAAACCCTAAAAGGACAAATAGGAGGAGGTGATGGTGATCTCTTAGGTTGAAATTCCCAAAACGTACTATGCAGTAATATGACTTGGTAATGACACGAGACAACGAGTCCTTTCACTTGACTACGAGACAATCGATATAATGTATTATCTAACGCATCCTATAAGGAAATTGAATATAAAATATTATATAAATGATAATGGATATGTGGATGCTACATAATCTTGTTGTAACATATATATATATATATATGTCATATAAACACAATAATTATTAAGCATCTATTGGTTATGGACATAATGGGCTTGTTAAGATTTATTAATGATGTATTGATGAATAAGCTAAAAATACAGGTCAATATGGTAAGTAATAAAATCAAAAGGTGAGTAATAGTTTCCCTACTGAGCATGTTGTCACTCATTCCCTTTTATTTTCATCTTTATAGGATTTATAAAGTGTAAGATAGCAATGAGAAAAATAGTTACAAAAACTACGTAGCTATATCAATTTGGAACCGCTTCATTTGCTAAGAATGTTCCTTATTATAATGTAAGCATCATATGTTTCTGACTGTATTAAGCTATCTTGAGAATAATGATGATGACATGTTTATAATATTAAAACTACATTAAACTGTAATTTTGTTGTTTTTTTAATGATTTTTTAATTTAAAAATTTTTGTTTAAGTCCTAGCAAATTTTCTCCAAGTTTTAGAAGTTTTACTTTATCTTCTAATTTTTTTATTTAATTTATTAAAAACTACTAACCCTTACTTAGGGGAGCTATAGACATGTACAACTTTTAATATAATGATTTACAATAAGATAACGTACAATGTGTTTGGCAAGGTCTTGCTGCGTCCTTCACCATTTCCAAGACCATAAATAAAAAGTTAAGGACAAGCTTCTTTAAGGTGGCTCGCGACTTTCTAAACAACATTAAATGAACTTTTATTGCATGAAGATAAACACGATGTTTCAAATTGCCAGTAAAAGTGATTAGAAACTACCCTTAAAATAAGTTTTATTGGAATTCTTTTTTCCTCCAATTTTTCTATTTTGAAATAGTTTTTCAAATGTGTCCCACTAAAGTATTTTTCCCGTGCAATCTTCTAAAATATCATTTTTGTTTAATGTAACCTTCATAAATAATTTTCTATTCTAATTACAATGTTGATTTTTTTTTTCGAATTAGATTCGCGTAATTTTTTTTTTGTTTGTTAGTTCTCATATGTGGTCACAATTAATTTCACTAGTTGGTTTGAGCCTACCCGAATCTTTTTTCTTTTCTTTATAAGTATAGTACTTTTCTTATCTGTACAAATATAATATTCAATTGAAACACATGTAGGCTGTAGATGGGAATTCCGCTAGCACTCCAGGAGGAATATTATAGCTAAAATGAGCTTTAGAGGATGTACAAATAGATGTATGTGGAGCAAAGGACATGAGAAAAAGTTGTTTGCATTCAACGTTGTTTAATTCATTCATTTATTTATTTTTTACGCACTAAGAAACATCCCCACCAAATGTTGTTTAATTCATTTTTTTTATTTATTTTTTACGCACTAAGAAACATCCCCACCAACTACCAATCCTATACCAAGCCTGCTATTCCAATATTATTGTTGGAAAATAAACCCAAAAGGCAGAAGGGAAATCCTTCAAAAAAGCAGGAGGCAAAAAATAATAATAAAGAAACCTAAAGTTGGGAACTTAACTGAGAATAGGCACTCGCACCTAGAGAAATACTCCAAACATGCATAGTTGTTAAAAATCTTATAATCGAAACCAAAAGTGAAAGAGTAGAAGGGATAAACATACATATTTACTTAAAGAGTTGGCGAATTCACAAAATCTAAATTTAGAACGAGCCTCCCTATCTCAATTAATACTCGAAGTGCAAAAATCTAGAATAGTGAATCACCAAGAAAAATTAATTAAAGAAATACCATGCAGGGCTAAATAATTTCCTTCTCTAAAGATATAAAAAGCCTGGTATGAAATTTTTTCCAAATAAGACAAGACACGAATCCCCATGGATTGAAAACACCAAGGCACTAATCTTTAGTATTTATTTCTTTTATAATTTCAATAAAAAATAATAATATCGAACACATAGATATATAAGGTTTTTTTTTTTTTTTTTTGCTCTAAGATAGATATAGAAGGTTTAGTATGACTAAAGGTAGATTTTTAAACGTTATATAGTTTTGGAATAGAGAAATCCTTGTTTCTTTTCTAATCTTTTTTTTTCTCTGTGACTTTTGTAAGTTGATATAAATTTTCTCAATCCAAAGCCATTCCATGAGCTTTAAAATTTACGGATTAAGCCTTCAAATTTATTAAAAAAATTAAAATTAATATAATATATCACAATATAATTTATGAAAATCTAATATATTACAACCCAAAGTCTTATGTGTTAGGTTAGATGGCTGAGGTCTCTCTCTCTTTACGTAGCAAGCTTTCACGTGCTAAGGAAAAGGATAAGAAAATGAGTACGTCTGAACTTCTTTTTCTAATTAACAAAACAAATAAAGTTTATAAACTTTTATAAACTCACTACTGTTGTGGTGTACATTGTGAATTTTTATGTTCATTAAAACAAATTGTCTAAAATTATGTCTATACTCAATCGCTAATCCAATCGAATCTGTCAACAGATTGACAGTGGATTCCATAAACATCTCTAACTAAAAAAATAAAAATCAACTAGATTCTCAAAAAATAAAAAAAGCAATTCTTGAAAAAATGGGGAAAAATCAATTGAAAACTAGTCCTTGCTGTAAAGCACTTAGTAACGGGAAATAAATCGTCGACAATGATGGATCCCAACATTGACCACCTTAAGGAGTTCCATCGGTGAGTACGAAGCGATAAGCGTCACTTTTTTTTTTTTCTTTTTTCCTTCGAGGGACACTTTGTTGTTTTAGAAAATGAGTAAAACCTAAAAAAGGGAACATAAAAAAAAGGCCAATAATATAAATGTTGAAAATAACGTGCTTAAAAGAATGTACCATTGTCCGAATTATTTATCACTTCTTATGTTGTCGGAACGTTATTTTGGAGTCAAAAGAGTTTGTTAATTAGTCAATAACAAAGAGTTATATGATTTTTTGCAGAAAATTTATAATCTTAAGAAGAAATTTATGATTACATTTACAATATTTTGTTCAATATAAAATTGTTTAATATATGCGTGTGTGTCTGAAAACTTTGAAATAGTGCATTATTTTTCAACAACTAAATAAAAAAAATATTGATTTGAGAGAAACCTAAGAAATATTAATTTGTCTGGGAGAGAAGAATCACTTATTAGATGTTTTAAAAAATTGAGTAAAACCTAAGAAAGAAGGAGACATGAATAAAAAATAATAGTCAATAACAAATGCTATAAATAATGTGCTTAAAAAACAATGCATCATTGTCCGAATTGTTTGTCCTTTTTTATAACATAGGAACCTTTTTTTCAGACTCAAAAGAATTTGTTAATCAATAACAATGTGTTGTTATTTATTTTCAATTTGCCAGAATACTTTTAATTTTAATAAAAAAATTATTATTACATTTATATTATTTTACTCAATAAAATTCCAGTATTATTTTGTTTATATTTAAATATATATAGAAGTAATTGCCTATTTCTTCAGTTGTTCGTGCACTCCTTTTCAAAAAGTAAATAAAAAATAATAAAACTAAGAAAAAAGGATGAAAAAATTGAGTACAGAAAAATATTAGAAATTATGTGCAAAAAAAAAAAAAATACATGTTCATTAGAATTCTACCGTTTGCTAATGTAATAAGAATTTTACTTGAGAAAATCTTGTTTGATACACATATTTGAGAATTAGTTGAACGTGAAGAAAACTTGGTAGCCAGAATGGTGAAAGGAACAAAAAAAAAGAAAGAAAAGATACATATCGAATCAACAGGTTTTTAAAAGCTTGCATAAAAAAAAAAGAAAAAAAACACGTTTCAAAAATCAGTGCAAGAAAAATCAACAACAAAAATAATAAGTAAAAAAAGTGGGGGAAAAAAGCGGCTGCCATTGTCCCCTAGCGTCATTTCGCTATTGGTGGAAGATACAAACAGAGAGAAAAAGACAACAAAAAGTACATTAAAAATCATGAAAGTAAATCAAACAGGAGGTTGTATTACATCATTTTGTTTATACGGTACATTAAACCAGTAATTTAACATTTCATTGATTAATTTTTATTAGCTTTTATAATTAGACTCTTTTCTTAATGTATACTGCCTTAATTGTAGATTTAAATACACCATAATTATTCCACCTAAATCTCTTTTATTACTTATTTGTTTTTATTTTAAAATATTATTTTATTACAGTTATTTCTTATTTGACGATTAATCGTCATTCCCAGAATAACGTTTTCTATTCAAAAGCGAAGGTGGAGATGAATGAATTAATCATACGGATTACTTAAAATGTGTTAGTAGAGAAAACTAAAGGGTTCATTCATCGATTGCACTGCTTCCCCAAGAAACGTCAAGAAGCGTCGAAATCAAAGGCTATCATATTTCTGCAGGAACAAAAGTGCTTGTTAATGATTGAACAATCCATAGGCACCCAAATTTTTGGCAGGAGCCAGAGGAGTTTATCCCGGAGAGGTTCGAGAACAACCCAGATGATTTCAGAAGTCGGGAAAGCTTTTAGTTCCCTCCGTTTGGTTTTGAAAAAGGCAATGCCTTGGAATGATATTCGGTATTATTAGTACTGAATAAAACCTTATGCTGGGAATGGCAATCGTCAACTAAGAAATAAGTGTAAGAAAATAATGTTTTAAAATGAAAATGAAAATTATTTGATGCAAAATAATTAATAAAAGAGATTAGGTAGAATAATTATGGTGTATTTGACTTTGCAATTAATGCAATAGAAGTTAGTTAAAAAAATCTAATTACAAAAAGCTGGAAAAAATTAATAGTCCAAATGTCAAGTTTTCACTAGTGGGGTGTACCAAATAAGCAAAATGACTTTTTAAAATGAAAATTAAAATTATTTGAAGTAAAATAATTAATAAAAGAGAATTAGTTGGAATAATTATGGTATATTTGACTCTGTAATTAATGCAATGGACATTAATTAGAAAAACCTAATTATAAAAAGCTAACAAAAATTAATAGTCCAAATGTCAAATTTTTACTGGCCCGGTGTACCAAATAAGCAAAATAATGCGGTATTCATCAAACATATGGATATTGAGAGGTGAAGGAAAAAAAAATGGGAGGAGGTAATCCAAAATTTTGTCAACATTATTGTTTTCAATCAACAAGATCTTTCGACATTTTTCTTACTTATGTCATGAAATTTTACATGTCGTACATAATTAATGCCATCTTAAAGACCTTTTTTATTAACGACATTTAAAGAAAAATGTCATAAATCTTCTATATTGTGAAAACTGTATTTCGTTGTAGGTCATATGCTGTAAGGACGTTAGATATGTATGTATGTATACAGCACGCTGGAACTCGATCCACTTGACGTTTCAAGGCTAAATGACTTGCAAGGCCGCATGGGTCAGGACAATATAGTACTTGAGTAAATCTTCCCCTCAAGAAAAGGTATACCTCCAAGGGTCACATATGCAATTACTGGAGTCAGTTTTACAACCATATCCGTGCTCAATAATAAATGTTATGGTAACCTGATTGTATTTTCTAACAATGTCAAAACTTTAAAACAAAACAAAAAAAAACTAAATTATACTGACATCTTTCATGTATTGCTTAAATTACAATGACACAACAAATCACACTGACACCCAAATTACAATGAAAATGTTCAAATTTCACACAAACTAAAAATTAACAACACAAATTTCACTACTATTTACCAAAAAAGAACCAAAGCGAAAAACCAATAAATCCTCATTACCATTGTTTTGTTGGCGACGGCATGCGGACGGGAGCCGGCAATGATGGCTGGAGCTGGCAGAAGAAGGCAGGTCAGGAGTGGGACGCTCAGAGGGTCAGAGTTGGTCGGGGTAGGGGTGGGGTTGGTCACGGGCTCGCTAGCATGCAGAGGGAGGCAGGTCTAGAGAGGGAGGGAGGTCAGAAGGGGGGTGGTCTTGGAGTGTGGGGGTTAGTCCCAAATGGTGGAGGTGGGGGTGGTCTCGAGGGTGGGGTTGTCACAGGCCACTGACGTGCAAAGGGAGGGTGGTCAAGAGAGGGAGAGGAAAGGACCTTTTAACTGACCAAAATAACCTTATCTTATATCCTAACCATTCACTAAAAAATTTTAAAGGATTTTAGCCCATGTTTTCAAATGGGTAAAATATTTATCGCCAAGTATAATGTTATTTCTTAGTTATACCGAGTTTTGCCTAATTGGGTGTGGGTTATGCAATGGGAATCTCTATTGCGCCACATAGATCGCCTATAATCATCTTTTAATTAACTCTGGTAAGTGTTATGTGCCAATTTCGATTAAAATAAAAATAAGTTATTTACCCGCTAGATCCAAACTATCAATACCATTTTGTACACCAAAGGGTACACGTAGATACGGTTATCAAACCAAAAAGTCAAAAATTGGAAGGTTCACCAGGAATCCAAACACGTTCAAATTTCTGTTAACATTTTCCGTAAATGGCAATTCCTTCTTTTTCAGACGGGACACGACATTCGACATTGATTTACTGAAGGAAGTTTACTTTAGCTTCAAATAATTAAAATATTTTTAAAAATACATGATTGTTAAAGAATATTGAAAAAGTATAACTATGTTTTTTCAACTCAAATGCAAACACAAACACAAATATGCACACATAGAGATATATATGTTAAAGGGGCTGTTTTCAACTCAAATGCAAACACAAACACAAATATGCACACATAGAGATATATATGTTAAAGGGGCTGAACTTTGTATTGAAAGATACATCTTCCTTTTTATTTAAACTCAAAGCTCAGCATCGAACACTACTAATGCTAGGGATCAAACTGTCGATACTACTGTATTAGCCGAAAGTCTTTAGACATTTATTTATTTTTTTTTTCTTCTTCGCATAAGAAGTTTTTAGACTTTCGGAGGATAACATAATTATATATAGCACTCTAGAACTGGATCGAGTTCTGAGCTTTCAAGGCGGACGGAGGACTTTCCCAACATTTTGGAGGACAGGATTTGAGCTTATCATTGCAGTGACAAAATACCGGACGCGGAGGCGTACATTCACAGTCAGAGCAGCAAGGACGACAGCGGTCAAGCGTCCTGTCCTTGCAGGTGCAATATCCTGCACTCTCATCACACTGGCAGTCCTGGCAGCACCAAAGCGATGAATCACCTGTTTAGTAATATAATCTAGTTGTAATTAGTACTCTTAATTAAGGGATCGAAAAAGACGTGTAGTATTCTGATAAATTTACGGAGCGAAAACAATATCGAAACTGAAATTGATTCGTACCAGGGCGACAGACAGGATCTGTAACCTTATTAAGAAAATCTACTAGAGCATTGGCTATTGATGTGGCAACGGTCAGCAGCAATAGTCCCACGAGAATATGGATCTTAGGTAGATGGGATATTATTGGAACTTCTGGGATTTCCACTAGCACTCTAGGATGAACATAATGGGAAATATGAGAGCTTCATAGGATGTATAAATAGATGTACAGGGAGCAAAGGACATGATCTGAAACATCCCAATGAGGTTCGCACGTTCTAAAACACCCATCTTATACTAAGGGCCTCTTTGCGAGGGCCTTCTAAAAGCTGCTTTTAGCTTCCTGAGTTCAAAAGCTACTTCTGAAAGTGTTTGAATGTCAGAAGTGCATTTGCTCTCCAGGAGTGCTTCCTGTTAAAGCCACAAAATGTAGCTTCTCAAAAAACCACTTCTAAAATAAACTTTGAAACTTGTACTAGAGTATCAATAATATATTATAAGCTTAAATATAACATTTTTGTAACTTAAAAAAATTGAAACTATTTTGACTCATTAAACCTTTATTAAAAATATGGTTCCAAACACTTATTGAAAAGCTATAGCTTTGCTTCTCTTCTTTTATGACTAAAAACACAAGTAAAAGCTATGTCAAACAGGCCCTTTGCCTCCTATTCCAATATTGTTGCTAGAAAAAGAAAGTACAAATGGTAGACAAAAAGAGAAGAAATAAAACCAAAAATAGAAGTAAAAAATAATAATAAAGAAATCTGAAGCTGCGGGCTAAACTCAAAGCATAAGCCTCAGCTCACACTTTGAGAAATACCCAAACATGCCTCGTTAAAAACCTTCTAATCAAAACCCAAAAAAAAGACTAGAAGAGACAAAGAGCATGTATTTACTCAAAGAGTCGGCTAATTACAAAATCTAAATTCAGGAGCAACCTATATGTCTCGATTAATACTCGAAGTGCAAAAAGCTGGAATTGTCAATCACCAAGAAAAATTAATTAAAGAAATACCATGCAAGGCCAACATGATTTCCTTCTCTAAAGATATAAGAAGCTTGATATGAAATTTTCTTCAAATAAGGTAAGAGACGAATCTTCTTAGATCGGAAGCACCAAGGCACTATTATTTATTGTTTTTTTTTTTATAATTTTATTAAAAAAATTTAATAATATCAAACATATATATATAGATGGTTTAATATAGAATTATTAAGTGTAATGGAAGACTTCTAAATATTATATAGAGTCTTGAAAGAGAGAAATCATTGTTTCTTTTCTATGTGCGATTTTGTAAGTTTTATACAAATCTTCCCAATCCAAAATCATTCCATAAGCTGTTAAATTTATGATTTGGATTGCACGGATTTACAGAATGAGATTCTAAATTTATTATAAAAAAGTAATAATTAAAATTAACATATTATAACATACTATATATTATTAAAATCTAATGCATTACAAACCAACGTATTACATGTCAAGTCTTTCTCTTGCTATTAAGGTTTCACGCATCAGGGAAAAGGATGCAAAAGTGAGTACGGCTTAGCTTCTTTCTTTAGTTGACAAAACAAATAAAGTTTATGAACTTTTAAAAACCCACAGTTGTTGTCGGTGTACATTGGGGCTTATATATTCATTACAGCAAATTATGTCCATAATTTATAATATATTTAATTTGAATTCACAGATTACATAAATCAAAAATGTTCAATTTTTAATTTAACATATTCATATTTGATTAAAATTATCCCAATTTGAATCTAATTCATATAGTTTTTACAATCCAATCAAATATGACAGTTTCGATTAGATTGATTAGATTGATGAACATTATGAATATCCCTAATTAAAAGAATAAAGATCAAGCAAATTCTCCCAAAAAAAAAAGGAATAACAACCAGGCAATTCTTGGAAAAATGGGGAAAGTGAAGGGCAAAATTAAATTTTGACGAAAAGGTGACTCCTATAAGGTACTTAGTAACGAGAAATAAATCGTCGACAATAATAGATCCCATCATTGAGACCCTCTTAAGGAGTCCCATCGGTGTGTCTGAGGAGATAATCACTTTTTTTTTTTTTTTTTTCTCTTGAGGGACACTTTTTTGTTTTATAAAATGTGCAAATACCCAAAAAAAAAAAAAGGGTCAATAACACAATTGTTGAAAATAATATGCTCAGAAAAATGGACCTGTGTCCGAATTATTTATCACTTCTTATAACGTAGGAATATTTTCGGGAGTCAATAACAATGAGTTATTTAATTTTTTATTTTTGAGAAAATTGATAATGTTAATAATAAATTTATGATTACATTTACAATAGTTTTCTCAATAGAAAATTGTCTAATATATTTTTTTTGTGTGTGTATGAAAATTTTGAAAGAGTGCATTATTTTTCAACAAGTAAATAAATAATAATAATAATAATAAATTTGAAAAAAAAGGATAAAAAAATATGAAAATTTAAATACAAAAAATTTTAAAAATTGTGCAATAAAAAACACCTCATGTGCTTTAGAATTCTAACGTTTATTACTGTAATAAAAATTTTATTTAAGTTGTTTTATATACATGTTTGAGATTTACTTGAAGCTTAAGGAAACTTGCTTACAAGAAGAGTAAAAGGGGAAAAAGATATATAAAAAGAATCAGCAGGATTTTAAAAGATTGCAAAAAAAATACACATTTAAAATATTAATACAAGGAAAAAATAATAAAAGAAAAAAAGAAGCAGCTTTATGTAATTGATTCTTAAAAAAAAAAGAGGAAAATTTGCTAACAAGTTGCCTTCTTTAAAAAAAGATTTTTATAAAATTAAACGGATCCGCAACAAAAGATTGAAAATCAAGCAGGTCTAGGGGGATAAAAAAAAAAAAAAAAAAGAAGCAAAAGTGAGGGGCAAAAAGGAATAAAAAGAGTTAAAGGTGCCTGCTTTAAGAAACTTAGTAATGGAAAAAAATTTGTCGATAATGATGGATCTCAACATTGCGATCACCTTAAAGAGTCCAGTACTCGGTTTGTCTGGGAGATATGAAGTTTTTTGGTATTTTAAAAATTGAGTAAAAACTAAGAAAGAAGGAGACATGAATAAAAAAATAATGGTCAATAACACAAATGCTATAAATAATGTGCTTAAAAAACAATGCATCATTGTCCGAATTGTTTGTCATTTTTTTTATAACATGGGAACATTTTTTTCAGAGTCAAAAGAATTTTTTTAATCAATAACAACGTGTTGTTATTTATTTTAATTTTAGCAGAACACTTATAATTTTAATAAAAAAATTATTAAATTAATATTATTTTACTCAATATAAAATTCTTCTAGTATTTGTTTGTGTATATTTAAGTATAGATAATAATCTATTTTCTTCTTTTGTTGTTCATGCATTCCTTTTCAAGAAGTAAACAAAAATAATAATAAAACTAAGGACACAAGGAATATAAAGAAGAAAAAAAGGATGAAAAAATTGAGTACAAAAAGTTTTAAAAATTATGTGCAAATAAACATACGCTATTAATGTTTACTAATGTGATAAAAATTTTACTTGATTTCCAACAAAGGCTCAGTCTGACGTACCAAATTTTTAGCCTTCACTTTGAAAGGAGATTTTTCCTTTTTTTTTTTTTTTTAAGAACAGATTTTTTTCATTTTGTTTGAAGCATATTGGGATATTCGAAAGAAAAGAAGATTTGATATCTCCAATACAAGTTTCTCTTTCCCTTCTTCTTACTAGTTTCAATAAAGAAACAAAATAGAAATCTTCAGTGGATGTAAGGATTTAATACGGCATTAAAAACAATATTAGCTCTATGAACCATCTCCCTTCTCCTAGTTTGTAGATGTTGGTATTTTATCGAACCACATTAAATTTTTTCTTCTCATCTAGATTTTTTTTTCTTATTTAATTTTTTTTTTGTAGTTATCTTCTATGAAAATATTGGAAAGTGTGGCTATTAACATGTCCCATTCTACTTTTAATAGACCTCTTAAAAAATTCTTATTATTGTATTATCCATTAATAAAATTACTTTTAAGGACAAAAAGTATTTAAAAGTACTTAGTACAAAACCTTATCTTAAAAATTTATTCAAGACCAAAAAATTATTATGCCTTATTTTTTTCCATAAATATAGAGATGAATTCTAGCGTAAAAAGTCTCTCCATAAAAAAATACATGACTTTTTTTTTCTTTAAAATTCTTGTTTTTTCACTCAATTTTCAATTATAATGGTTTCATATAAACAAATTACATAAATTATGTCACACTGAAGGAATCGATTGTTTGGCTTAATAAAAAAAATAACTGTCTTTCAAAGGAAAAAAGTATCCTTCAATCAAAAAGAGAAAAAAATACAAATTATTTGATTTGTATTGATTGTTTAATTCATATTGTATCGTGTTTAATATACGGATTATGGTTTTTGGATACAATAATTATCGACACTATGACTACTCCTTTGACTTTTAACTCAACAACAATGATCTTTTATTAGAGTATTGAGAAGATTTTGTGGGATTAAGAAAGAAAAGTTTGAAGAGTTGTCGGTAAAATTTTTTAATGATTGAAGAACTTTGAAAGTTTTTTGGAAGTTTTTAAAGATTTGTGTGATTTCCTTATTCATAGGACTCTTCCTTAAAAACTGGGCATTCATAAGTTGAGTATTCTAGAGTTTGACAAACACTATACAAAGTTTCAATTTTGGGTTCCTAAACATTCCTATGTTCCATGGCTTCAATTCTTTTAGTTAAACATGCAATCCTAGCATTTAGATTATTTTCTTGACTAAGTTGAAGGACAACTCCTTAAGTATTAGCAAGATTAGACCTAATTGAGCCTTCAAAATTACCATGTTGCCAGTATTGAGAGTTATCAACTAAATTATCTAGACAATCTAACACCCCATTAGTTTCTTTATTAAGGAATTCTCGATTACACATTGTTTCAATGAATTGAAGGGTTTCAAGAGTTAAGCCTTCATAAAAGAAATAATATAACGCGATTTTTCAAAACCATAATGTGGGCAAGAGTTCAAAAATCCTTAAAGCATTGCTAACATTGAAAATAGACTTCCTTTACATTTTGGAAAGAATTTCTTCTAACATTTTGTTTCTTCAGAGCACTGGTTTTTTAAGTTGGAAAGAATTTCTTAAAAAACTCAGTTTGCATTTCTTGCCATATGCCAACTGATCTTGGTTTTAAAGAAGTGAGCTAAGTTTTAGCTTTATCTTTTAGAGAAAAAGAGAAAAGCTTAAGCTTAACAACTTCATTTGAAGCATTTTGATCAATTAAAGTGGCACAAATGTCTTCAAACTCTCTAGGAGGTAGTATGAATTCTCATATTCTAAACCATGAAAAGTTAGAAGTAAGTTAATCATGCCTGGTTAAATATAAAATTATGAGCATTAAGAGGAAAAACTAAACACGAAGGAGTGGATTCACGAGGTAGTTGCAAATAATCATGTATTGAATGAACAACATGATTAATGATTTGTTATTTTACCATGTTCTCACTATCATCACTTTCATCATCAGCTATTGTGTTTACATGTGAAGATGTAACAGACAAAATAGGATGCATAACAGGTTCTAGATTTTTCTAACTTGACTACAAGATTTTGACGTATGAGACCAAGCACGTATGCAAAACTAAGATAATTACAAAAAGAAAAAGTAAACAAAAATTTGGACTAAGCAAATAATAATAAAATACTAACATGTAAATGATGTGAACAGTAAATTTTTTTGCCTTTTTACTTTTTTATTTTGCAACTTTTGGCACCTACAAGACAAAGAAAATTAAGATTAACAAAAATATTAACAAGATGGGGCAGTACAACCGTCCTTTTAAGATAAAAGAAAAATAAAAGGTGTAGAATAAGTAAAAAGTTAGACGTTAGATAATTATAGACCACGGTTCAAAAACAATAAAGGACTGAAAAATGGCATGATCAAAATGTGCACTACTCTGATCATATTCCAAGGCCACAATGCAGTGTTACAAATTCGGAGCCTATTAGTAATATTTTTATCGAGGGATTAGGCATTTAGAGTAAGTTTGATATTTCAAGTAAAAGAATAGAGGTATGATAGCCTACATTGGAGACAAATAACATTGATGGTATGGAGTTGTAAGCGGAAGCATAATTTATGATTATTACTTGTACCATAGATTTCAAATTTCGACAATGAAACTTCTTGAGAAGGGTAGATTTGTAACGCACTAAGTTTTCTTTTCAAATATTTGCATTATATTTCCATTTTTATGTATAAAAATTAATTCTAATATTTTAATATCATGACCTAACTTTGCCATGATCCAATGTAGAGCTCAATATATGAGTCGAAACTCTCCAACGTGAAATAAGTAGAGGAAGGAAAGAAAGGAGAGGTAGAGAGAGAGAAAAAAAACATCTACATTCAAAATCACTGAAGAGCATCTGGAGTCTCTTTTTGACGTGATTGGTGTCGTTGGAAAGCTCTCGACGAGTGGAGTATAACAACATGTTATGTCATCGACGTTTCAAATTGTAGCCATTGGAATCGCTAGTCAAAGTTTCAAAATCGTCAAACTTTTGACTGCCATTAACGTTACTGTCTCGCGTCTAATTGGGATGATTTTGGTCTCCACACAATGATGAGAAAAACAAAACTAAACCGGTTTTGCCCTTCAAATATTGCCAAAAAATAGTCGCTGGGGCTACAAATTTTGGCCACCACTGTGGCCAACTCCGACAAGTGCCTTCTCAGCCACCATTTTTCTCTCTACTACCACCAAAACACTCAGAGGACTTCGGGTCTCAAAACTCACTCATCAATTTCATGTCACCACCAACCTTTGGATGGAAATTGAAGACGACAACGTCAGTTGTTGTAGCAAAATTTTAGTCCCTTTAAATTCGACCACCCTAGAGCAAATTGAAGGTTCCAATATGTTCAATGGATGAAAGGTAGTGTTTTGCCAACCTCAATTTTGAGAAATGATTACCAGTATCACGGGATTTATGGCTATCAGAGTTCGAGAAGGAAAGAGCCAATTTTGGGGTTTCCCAACCTCATTTGCCAAAATTGATAGGAGGGCCAGTTTTAGGGGGAGATCCAAGGATAGCCACTACCAGAAGCAAGTCAAGACCGATCAAACTTAGTCAATATTGGTCAACACTAGTCAAATTGATCAAATCCGGTTAAAGTTGGTCAATTGTTGACTCAATCTCTGATTGATGATCTGAGACCACCTTCTAACTTGTTTTGACATTTCAGACACAATCTTCACCTCCGTTTGGGTTAATTCAATTTGATTAAAAATCATCTGGTACCGAATGCATGTAAAACGAGGCAACATAGTTTGATACAATAGAGATATTGAAACTACTAGACGTTGCTCTAGGAATCTTTGTGAGTCATTCCTACCAATCCATATTTCCCTCGGGACCCATTTCGAGGTAAGGATTCTATTACTTAACTTTTGTAAGATTTTATGTAATTAAATTGATGATTTAATCTCTTAAGATAAATTATATATTATTTTGTTGTTATTATTATATGAACATCATATGGATATTTGTGCAGACCCGTCCTGTAAGTTCATTGCAGTCAAGATTGATTTTGACATAACTTAAAACATAACATGATAAAGGAAGCATGGTTAGGTTAAATGGATTTTGTGTACTAGTGAGGAATTGAAATACAATAATGTTACATTTAGAGTTATAGATTAAGAGTATATAAGCCCAATATAAAATGAGTCCAAATATGTAACGTAAAAGGGGTAATGCTTATGTCTTTGGGTTCAAAACCCTAAAAGGACAAATAGGAGGAGTCGATGGCGATCTCTTAGCTTGAAAGTCCCAAAACGTACTATGCAGTAATATGACTTGGTAATGACGCGAGACAACGAGTCCTTTCACTTGACTACGAGAGAATCGATATAATGTATTATCTAACGCACCCTATAAGGAAATTGAGTATAAAATATTATATAAATGATAATGGATATGTGGATGCTACATAATCTTGTTATAACATATATATATATATGTCATATAAACACAGTAATTATTAGGCATCTATTGGTTATGGACATAATAAGCTTGTTAAGATTTATTAATGATGTATTGATGAATAAGCTAAAAATACAGGTTCAATATGGTAAGCAATAAAATCAAAAGGTGAGTAATAGTTTCTCTACTGAGCATGTTGTCACTCATTCCCTTTTATTTTCATCTTTTTAGGATTTATAAAGTATGAGATAGCAATGAGAAAAATGGTTACGGAAACTACGTAGCTATATCAAGTTGGAACCGCTTCATTTGCTAAGAATGTTCCTTATTATGATGTAAGCATCATATGTTTCTGACTATATTAAGCTATCTTGAGAATAATGATGATGACATGTTTATAATATTAAAACTACATTAAAATGTAGTTTTGTTGTTTTTATAACGATTTTTTAATTTGAAAATTTTTGTTTAAGTCCTAGCAAATTTTCTTCGCGTTTTAGAAGTTTTACTTTATGTTTTAATCTTTTTATTTAATTTATTAAAAACTACTAACCTCTACTTAGGGGAATTATAGACATGTACAACTTTTAATATAATGATTTACAATAATAAGATAACGTGCAATGTGTTTGGCAAGGTCTTGCTGCGTCCTTCACCATTTCCAAGACCATAAATAAAAAGTTAAGGACAAGCTTCTTTAAGGTGGCTCGCGACTTTCTAAACAACATTAAATGAACTTTTATTGCATGAAGATAAACACGATGTTTCAAATTGCCAGTAAAAGTGATTAGAAACTACCCTTAAAATAAGTTTTATTTGAATTCTTTTTTCCTCCAATTTTTCTATTTTGAAATAGTTTTTCAAATGTGTCCCACTAAAGTATTTTTCCCCTGCAATCTTCTAAAATATCATTTTTGTTAAATGTAGCCTTCATAAATATTTTTCTATTCTAATTACAATGTTGATTTTTTTTCGAATTAGATTCGCATAATTTTTTTTTTGTTTGTTAGTTCTCATATGTGGTCACAATTAATTTCTCTAATTGGTTTGACCCTACCCGAATCTTTTTCTTTTCTTTATAAGTATAGTACTTTTCTTATCTGTACAAATATAATATTCAATTGAAACACATGGAGGCTGTAGATGGGAATTCCGCTAGCACTCCAGGATGCATATAATAGGTAATATGAGCTTTAGAGGATGTACAAATAGATGTATGGGGAGCAAAGGACGTGAGAAAAAGTTGTTTGCATTCAACGTTGTTTAATTCATTTATTTATTTATTTTTTACGCACTAAGAAACATCCCCACCAAACGTTGTTTAATTCATTTTTTTTATTTATTTTTTACG